>CM037920.1:4374928-4974928 GCA_021346845.1 Apeltes quadracus
CACACTCGTGAAGACTGCAAAGCTACAACCGCTAATAATTACATATTAATCGAGACTATAAAGAATGACCCTGACGTGATTTGAACACGCAACCTTCTGATCTGGAGTCAGACGCGCTACCCTTGCGCCACAGAGTCTGAAAACCAGCTTTTTCACACTCGTGAAGACTGCAAAGCTACAACCGCTAATAATTACATATTAATCGAGACTTTAAAGAATGACCCTGACGTGATTTGAACACGCAACCTTCTGATCTGGAGTCAGACGCGCTACCCTTGCGCCACAGAGTCTGAAAACTAGCTTTTTCACACTCGTGAAGACTGCAAAGCTACAACCGCTAATAATTGAATATTAATCGAGACTATAAAGAATGACCCTGACGTGATTTGAACACGCAACCTTCTGATCTGGAGTCAGACGCGCTACCTTTGCGCCACAGAGTCTGAAAACCAGCTTTTCCACACTCGTGAAGACTGCAAAGCTACAACCGCTAATAATTACATATTAATCAAGACTATAAAGAATGACCCTGACGTGATTTGAACACGCAACCTTCTGATCTGGAGTCAGACGCCTCAGTGTCTGAAAACCAGCTTTTCCACACTCGTGAAGACTGCAAAGCTACAACCGCTAATAATTACATATTAATCGAGACTATAAAGAATGACCCTGACGTGATTTGAACACGCAACCTTCTGATCTGGAGTCAGACGCGCTACCCTTGCGCCACAGAGTCTGAAAACCAGCTTTTCCACACTCGTGAAGACTGCAAAGCTACAACCGCTAATAATTACATATTAATTGAGACTTTAAAGAATGACCCTGACGTGATTTGAACACGCAACCTTCTGATCTGGAGACAGACACGCTACCTTTGCGCCACAGAGTCTGAAAACCAGCTTTTGAAAACCAGTCAGACGCGCTACCCTTGCGCCACAGAGTCTGAAAACCAGCTTTTCCACACTCGTGAAGACTGCAAAGCTACAACCGCTAATAATTACATATTAATCGAGACTATAAAGAATGATCCTGACGTGATTTGAACACGCAACCTTCTGATCTGGAGTCAGACGCGCTACCCTTGCGCCACAGAGTCTGAAAACCAGCTTTTTTTTACACTCGTGAAGACTGCAAAGCTACAACCGCTAATAATTGAATATTAATCGAGACTATAAAGAATGACCCTGACGTGATTTGAACACGCAACCTTCTGATCTGGAGTCAGACGCGCTACCTTTGCGCCACAGAGTCTGAAAACCAGCTTTTCCACACTCGTGAAGACTGCAAAGCTACAACCGCTAATAATTACATATTAATCGAGACTATAAAGAATGACCCTGACGTGATTTGAACACGCAACCTTCTGATCTGGAGTCAGACGCGCTACCCTTGCGCCACAGAGTCTGAAAACCAGCTTTTTTTACACTCGTGAAGACTGCAAAGCTACAACCGTTAATAATTACATATTAATTGAGACTTTAAAGAATGACCCTGACATGATTTGAACTCGCAACCTTCTGATCTGGAGTCAGACGCGCTACCCTTGCGCCACAGAGTCTGAAAACCAGCTTTTCCACACTCGTGAAGACTGCAAAGCTACAACCGCTAATAATTGAATATTAATCGAGACTATAAAGAATGACCCTGACGTGATTTGAACACGCAACCTTCTGATCTGGAGTCAGACGCGCTACCCTTGCGCCACAGAGTCTGAAAACCAGCTTTTCCACACTCGTGAAGACTGCAAAGCTACAACCGCTAATAATTGAATATTAATCGAGACTATAAAGAATGACCCTGACGTGATTTGAACACGCAACCTTCTGATCCGGAGTCAGGCGCCTCAGTGTCTGAAAACCAGCTTTTCCACACTCGTGAAGACTGCAAAGCTACAACCGCTAATAATTACATATTAATCGAGACTATAAAGAATGACCCTGACGTGATTTGAACACGCAACCTTCTGATCTGGAGTCAGACGCGCTACCCTTGCGCCACAGAGTCTGAAAACCAGCTTTTCCACACTCGTGAAGACTGCAAAGCTACAACCGCTAATAATTACATATTAATCGAGACTATAAAGAATGATCCCTGACGTGATTTGAACACGCAACCTTCTGATCTGGAGTCAGACGCGCTACCCTTGCGCCACAGAGTCTGAAAACCAGCTTTTTTTTACACTCGTGAAGACTGCAAAGCTACAACCGTTAATAATTACATATTAATTGAGACTTTAAAGAATGACCCTGACGTGATTTGAACACGCAACCTTCTGATCTGGAGTCAGACGCGCTACCCTTGCGCCACAGAGTCTGAAAACTAGCTTTTTCACACTCGTGAAGACTGCAAAGCTACAACCGCTAATAATTGAATATTAATCGAGACTATAAAGAATGACCCTGACGTGATTTGAACACGCAACCTTCTGATCTGGAGTCAGACGCGCTACCCTTTGCGCCACAGAGTCTGAAAACCAGCTTTTCCACACTCGTGAAGACTGCAAAGCTACAACCGCTAATAATTACATATTAATCGAGACTATAAAGAATGACCCTGACGTGATTTGAACTACGCAACCTTCTGATCTGGAGTCAGACGCGCTACCCTTGCGCCACAGAGTCTGAAAACCAGCTTTTTTCACACTCGTGAAGACTGCAAAGCTACAACCGCTAATAATTACATATTAATCGAGACTATAAAGAATGACCCTGACAGTGATTTGAACATCGCAACCTTCTGATCTGGAGTCAGACGCGCTACCCTTGCGCCACAGAGTCTGAAAACCAGCTTTTCCACACTCGTGAAGACTGCAAAGCTACAACCGCTAATAATTGAATATTAATCGAGACTATAAAGAATGACCCTGACGTGATTTGAACACGCAACCTTCTGATCTGGAGTCAGACGCGCTACCCTTGCGCCACAGAGTCTGAAAACCAGCTTTTCCACACTCGTGAAGACTGCAAAGCTACAACCGCTAATAATTGAATATTAATCGAGACTATAAAGAATGACCCTGACGTGATTTGAACACGCAACCTTCTGATCCGGAGTCAGGCGCCTCAGTGTCTGAAAACCAGCTTTTCCACACTCGTGAAGACTGCAAAGCTACAACCGCTAATAATTACATATTAATCGAGACTATAAAGAATGACCCTGACGTGATTTGAACACGCAACCTTCTGATCTGGAGTCAGACGCGCTACCCTTGCGCCACAGAGTCTGAAAACCAGCTTTTCCACACTCGTGAAGACTGCAAAGCTACAACCGCTAATAATTACATATTAATCGAGACTATAAAGAATGATCCCTGACGTGATTTGAACACGCAACCTTCTGATCTGGAGTCAGACGCGCTACCCTTGCGCCACAGAGTCTGAAAACCAGCTTTTTTTTACACTCGTGAAGACTGCAAAGCTACAACCGTTAATAATTACATATTAATTGAGACTTTAAAGAATGACCCTGACGTGATTTGAACACGCAACCTTCTGATCTGGAGTCAGACGCGCTACCCTTGCGCCACAGAGTCTGAAAACTAGCTTTTTCACACTCGTGAAGACTGCAAAGCTACAACCGCTAATAATTGAATATTAATCGAGACTATAAAGAATGACCCTGACGTGATTTGAACACGCAACCTTCTGATCTGGAGTCAGACGCGCTACCTTTGCGCCACAGAGTCTGAAAACCAGCTTTTCCACACTCGTGAAGACTGCAAAGCTACAACCGCTAATAATTACATATTAATCGAGACTATAAAGAATGACCCTGACGTGATTTGAACACGCAACCTTCTGATCTGGAGTCAGACGCGCTACCCTTGCGCCACAGAGTCTGAAAACCAGCTTTTTCACACTCGTGAAGACTGCAAAGCTACAACCGCTAATAATTACATATTAATCGAGACTATAAAGAATGACCCTGACAGTGATTTGAACATCGCAACCTTCTGATCTGGAGTCAGACGCGCTACCCTTGCGCCACAGAGTCTGAAAACCAGCTTTTCCACACTCGTGAAGACTGCAAAGCTACAACCGCTAATAATTGAATATTAATCGAGACTATAAAGAATGACCCTGACGTGATTTGAACACGCAACCTTCTGATCTGGAGTCAGACGCGCTACCCTTGCGCCACAGAGTCTGAAAACCAGCTTTTCCACACTCGTGAAGACTGCAAAGCTACAACCGCTAATAATTGAATATTAATCGAGACTATAAAGAATGACCCTGACGTGATTTGAACACGCAACCTTCTGATCCGGAGTCAGGCGCCTCAGTGTCTGAAAACCAGCTTTTCCACACTCGTGAAGACTGCAAAGCTACAACCGCTAATAATTACATATTAATCGAGACTATAAAGAATGACCCTGACGTGATTTGAACACGCAACCTTCTGATCTGGAGTCAGACGCGCTACCCTTGCGCCACAGAGTCTGAAAACCAGCTTTTCCACACTCGTGAAGACTGCAAAGCTACAACCGCTAATAATTACATATTAATCGAGACTATAAAGAATGACCCTGACGTGATTTGAACACGCAACCTTCTGATCTGGAGTCAGACGCGCTACCCTTGCGCCACAGAGTCTGAAAACCAGCTTTTTTCCACACTCGTGAAGACTGCAAAGCTACAACCGCTAATAATTACATATTAATCGAGACTTTAAAGAATGACCCTGACGTGATTTGAACACGCAACCTTCTGATCTGGAGTCAGACGCGCTACCCTTGCGCCACAGAGTCTGAAAACCTAGCTTTTTCACACTCGTGAAGACTGCAAAGCTACAACCGCTAATAATTGAATATTAATCGAGACTATAAAGAATGACCCTGACGTGATTTGAACACGCAACCTTCTGATCTGGAGTCAGACGCGCTACCTTTGCGCCACAGAGTCTGAAAACCAGCTTTTCCACACTCGTGAAGACTGCAAAGCTACAACCGCTAATAATTACATATTAATCGAGACTATAAAGAATGACCCTGACGTGATTTGAACACGCAACCTTCTGATCTGGAGTCAGACGCGCTACCCTTGCGCCACAGAGTTTGTAAACCAGCTTTTTTTTACACTCGTGAAGACTGCAAAGCTACAACCGTTAATAATTACATATTAATTGAGACTTTAAAGAATGACCCTGACAGTGATTTGAACATCGCAACCTTCTGATCTGGAGTCAGACGCGCTACCCTTGCGCCACAGAGTCTGAAAACCAGCTTTTCCACACTCGTGAAGACTGCAAAGCTACAACCGCTAATAATTGAATATTAATCGAGACTATAAAGAATGACCCTGACGTGATTTGAACACGCAACCTTCTGATCTGGAGTCAGACGCGCTACCCTTGCGCCACAGAGTCTGAAAACCAGCTTTTTTTTACACTCGTGAAGACTGCAAAGCTACAACCGTTAATAATTACATATTAATTTAGACTTTAAAGAATGACCCTGACATGATTTGAACATCGCAACCTTCTGATCTGGAGTCAGACGCGCTACCCTTGCGCCACAGAGTCTGAAAACCAGCTTTTCCACACTCGTGAAGACTGCAAAGCTACAACCGCTAATAATTGAATATTAATCGAGACTATAAAGAATGACCCTGACGTGATTTGAACACGCAACCTTCTGATCTGGAGTCAGACGCGCTACCCTAGCGCCACAGAGTCTGAAAACCAGCTTTTCCACACTCGTGAAGACTGCAAAGCTACAACCGCTAATAATTGAATATTAATCGAGACTATAAAGAATGACCCTGACGTGATTTGAACACGCAACCTTCTGATCTGGAGTCAGACGCGCTACCCTTGCGCCACAGAGTCTGAAAACCAGCTTTTCCACACTCGTGAAGACTGCAAAGCTACAACCGCTAATAATTGAATATTAATCGAGACTATAAAGAATGACCCTGACGTGATTTGAACACGCAACCTTCTGATCCGGAGTCAGGCGCCTCAGTGTCTGAAAACCAGCTTTTCCACACTCGTGAAGACTGCAAAGCTACAACCGCTAATAATTACATATTAATCGAGACTATAAAGAATGACCCTGACGTGATTTGAACACGCAACCTTCTGATCTGGAGTCAGACGCGCTACCCTTGCGCCACAGAGTCTGAAAACCAGCTTTTCCACACTCGTGAAGACTGCAAAGCTACAACCGCTAATAATTACATATTAATTGAGACTTTAAAGAATGACCCTGACGTGATTTGAACACGCAACCTTCTGATCTGGAGTCAGACGCGCTACCCTTGCGCCACAGAGTCTGAAAACTAGCTTTTTCACACTCGTGAAGACTGCAAAGCTACAACCGCTAATAATTGAATATTAATCGAGACTATAAAGAATGACCCTGACGTGATTTGAACACGCAACCTTCTGATCTGGAGTCAGACGCGCTACCTTTGCGCCACAGAGTCTGAAAACCAGCTTTTCCACACTCGTGAAGACTGCAAAGCTACAACCGCTAATAATTACATATTAATCGAGACTATAAAGAATGACCCTGACGTGATTTGAACACGCAACCTTCTGATCTGGAGTCAGACGCGCTACCCTTGCGCCACAGAGTCTGAAAACCAGCTTTTTTTTACACTCGTGAAGACTGCAAAGCTACAACCGTTAATAATTACATATTAATTGAGACTTTAAAGAATGACCCTGACATGATTTGAACTCGCAACCTTCTGATCTGGAGTCAGACGCGCTACCCTTGCGCCACAGAGTCTGAAAACCAGCTTTTCCACACTCGTGAAGACTGCAAAGCTACAACCGCTAATAATTGAATATTAATCGAGACTATAAAGAATGACCCTGACGTGATTTGAACACGCAACCTTCTGATCTGGAGTCAGACGCGCTACCCTTGCGCCACAGAGTCTGAAAACCAGCTTTTCACACTCGTGAAGACTGCAAAGCTACAACCGCTAATAATTGAATATTAATCGAGACTATAAAGAATGACCCTGACGTGATTTGAACACGCAACCTTCTGATCCGGAGTCAGGCGCCTCAGTGTCTGAAAACCAGAATTTCCACGCTCGTGAAGACTGCAAAGCTACAACCGCTAATAATTGAATATTAATCGAGACTATAAAGAATGACCCTGACGTGATTTGAACACGCAACCTTCTGATCTGGAGTCAGACGCGCTACCCTTGCGCCACAGAGTCTGAAAACCAGCTTTTTTTACACTCGTGAAGACTGCAAAGCTACAACCGTTAATAATTACATATTAATTGAGACTTTAAAGAATGACCCTGACATGATTTGAACTCGCAACCTTCTGATCTGGAGTCAGACGCGCTACCCTTGCGCCACAGAGTCTGAAAACCAGCTTTTCCACACTCGTGAAGACTGCAAAGCTACAACCGCTAATAATTGAATATTAATCGAGACTATAAAGAATGACCCTGACGTGATTTGAACACGCAACCTTCTGATCTGGAGTCAGACGCGCTACCCTTGCGCCACAGAGTCTGAAAACCAGCTTTTCCACACTCGTGAAGACTGCAAAGCTACAACCGCTAATAATTGAATATTAATCGAGACTATAAAGAATGACCCTGACGTGATTTGAACACGCAACCTTCTGATCCGGAGTCAGGCGCCTCAGTGTCTGAAAACCAGCTTTTCCACACTCGTGAAGACTGCAAAGCTACAACCGCTAATAATTGAATATTAATCGAGACTATAAAGAATGACCCTGACGTGATTTGAACACGCAACCTTCTGATCTGGAGTCAGACGCGCTACCCTTGCGCCACAGAGTCTGAAAACCAGCTTTTCACACTCGTGAAGACTGCAAAGCTACAACCGCTAATAATTGAATATTAATCGAGACTATAAAGAATGACCCTGACGTGATTTGAACACGCAACCTTCTGATCCGGAGTCAGGCGCCTCAGTGTCTGAAAACCAGAATTTTCCACGCTCGTGAAGACTGCAAAGCTACAAGCGCTAATAATTGAATATTAATCGAGACTATAAAGAATGACCCTGACGTGATTTGAACACGCAACCTTCTGATCTGGAGTCAGACGCGCTACCCTTGCGCCACAGAGTCTGAAAACCAGCTTTTCCACACTCGTGAAGACTGCAAAGCTACAACCGCTAATAATTGAATATTAATCGAGACTATAAAGAATGACCCTGACGTGATTTGAACACGCAACCTTCTGATCTGGAGTCAGACGCGCTACCCTTGCGCCACAGAGTCTGAAAACCAGCTTTTCCACACTCGTGAAGACTGCAAAGCTACAACCGCTAATAATTGAATATTAATCGAGACTATAAAGAATGACCCTGACGTGATTTGAACACGCAACCTTCTGATCCGGAGTCAGGCGCCTCAGTGTCTGAAAACCAGCTTTTCCACACTCGTGAAGACTGCAAAGCTACAACCGCTAATAATTACATATTAATCGAGACTATAAAGAATGACCCTGACGTGATTTGAACACGCAACCTTCTGATCTGGAGTCAGACGCGCTACCCTTGCGCCACAGAGTCTGAAAACCAGCTTTTCCACACTCGTGAAGACTGCAAAGCTACAACCGCTAATAATTACATATTAATTGAGACTTTAAAGAATGACCCTGACGTGATTTGAACACGCAACCTTCTGATCTGGAGTCAGACGCGCTACCCTTGCGCCACAGAGTCTGAAAACTAGCTTTTTCACACTCGTGAAGACTGCAAAGCTACAACCGCTAATAATTGAATATTAATCGAGACTATAAAGAATGACCCTGACGTGATTTGAACACGCAACCTTCTGATCTGGAGTCAGACGCGCTACCTTTGCGCCACAGAGTCTGAAAACCAGCTTTTCCACACTCGTGAAGACTGCAAAGCTACAACCGCTAATAATTACATATTAATCGAGACTATAAAGAATGACCCTGACGTGATTTGAACACGCAACCTTCTGATCTGGAGTCAGACGCGCTACCCTTGCGCCACAGAGTCTGAAAACCAGCTTTTTTTTACACTCGTGAAGACTGCAAAGCTACAACCGTTAATAATTACATATTAATTGAGACTTTAAAGAATGACCCTGACATGATTTGAACTCGCAACCTTCTGATCTGGAGTCAGACGCGCTACCCTTGCGCCACAGAGTCTGAAAACCAGCTTTTCCACACTCGTGAAGACTGCAAAGCTACAACCGCTAATAATTGAATATTAATCGAGACTATAAAGAATGACCCTGACGTGATTTGAACACGCAACCTTCTGATCTGGAGTCAGACGCGCTACCCTTGCGCCACAGAGTCTGAAAACCAGCTTTTCACACTCGTGAAGACTGCAAAGCTACAACCGCTAATAATTGAATATTAATCGAGACTATAAAGAATGACCCTGACGTGATTTGAACACGCAACCTTCTGATCCGGAGTCAGGCGCCTCAGTGTCTGAAAACCAGAATTTCCACGCTCGTGAAGACTGCAAAGCTACAAGCGCTAATAATTGAATATTAATCGAGACTATAAAGAATGACCCTGACGTGATTTGAACACGCAACCTTCTGATCTGGAGTCAGACGCGCTACCCTTGCGCCACAGAGTCTGAAAACCAGCTTTTTTTACACTCGTGAAGACTGCAAAGCTACAACCGCTTAATAATTACATATTAATTGAGACTTTAAAGAATGACCCTGACATGATTTGAACTCGCAACCTTCTGATCTGGAGTCAGACGCGCTACCCTTGCGCCACAGAGTCTGAAAACCAGCTTTTCCACACTCGTGAAGACTGCAAAGCTACAACCGCTAATAATTGAATATTAATCGAGACTATAAAGAATGACCCTGACGTGATTTGAACACGCAACCTTCTGATCTGGAGTCAGACGCGCTACCCTTGCGCCACAGAGTCTGAAAACCAGCTTTTCCACACTCGTGAAGACTGCAAAGCTACAACCGCTAATAATTGAATATTAATCGAGACTATAAAGAATGACCCTGACGTGATTTGAACACGCAACCTTCTGATCCGGAGTCAGGCGCCTCAGTGTCTGAAAACCAGAATTTCCACGCTCGTGAAGACTGCAAAGCTACAAGCGCTAATAATTGAATATTAATCGAGACTATAAAGAATGACCCTGACGTGATTTGAACACGCAACCTTCTGATCTGGAGTCAGACGCGCTACCCTTGCGCCACAGAGTCTGAAAACCAGCTTTTCCACACTCGTGAAGACTGCAAAGCTACAAGCCGCTAATAATTGAATATTAATCGAGACTATAAAGAATGACCCTGACGTGATTTGAACACGCAACCTTCTGATCTGGAGTCAGACGCGCTACCCTTGCGCCACAGAGTCTGAAAACCAGCTTTTCCACACTCGTGAAGACTGCAAAGCTACAACCGCTAATAATTGAATATTAATCGAGACTATAAAGAATGACCCTGACGTGATTTGAACACGCAACCTTCTGATCTGGAGTCAGACGCGCTACCTTTGCGCCACAGAATCTGAAAACCAGCTTTTCCACACTCGTGAAGACTGCAAAGCTACAACCGCTAATATTTACATATTAATCGAGACTTTAAAGAATGACCCTGACGTGATTTGAACACGCAACCTTCTGATCTGGAGTCAGACGCGCTACCCTTGCGCCACAGAGTCTGAAAACCAGCTTTTTTCACACTCGTGAAGACTGCAAAGCTACAACCGTTAATAATTACATATTAATTGAGACTTTAAAGAATGACCCTGACATGATTTGAACATCGCAACCTTCTGATCTGGAGTCAGACGCGCTACCCTTGCGCCACAGAGTCTGAAAACCAGCTTTTCCACACTCGTGAAGACTGCAAAGCTACAACCGCTAATAATTGAATATTAATCGAGACTATAAAGAATGACCCTGACGTGATTTGAACACGCAACCTTCTGATCTGGAGTCAGACACGCTACCTTTGCGCCACAGAGTCTGAAAACCAGCTTTTCCACACTCGTGAAGACTGCAAAGCTACAACCGCTAATATTTACATATTAATCGAGACTTTAAAGAATGACCCTGACGTGATTTGAACACGCAACCTTCTGATCTGGAGTCAGACGCGCTACCCTTGCGCCACAGAGTCTGAAAACTAGCTTTTTCACACTCGTGAAGACTGCAAAGCTACAACCGCTAATAATTGAATATTAATCGAGACTATAAAGAATGACCCTGACGTGATTTAGAACACGCAACCTTCTGATCTGGAGTCAGACGCGCTACCTTTGCGCCACAGAGTCTGAAAACCAGCTTTTCCACACTCGTGAAGACTGCAAAGCTACAACCGCTAATAATTGAATATTAATCGAGACTATAAAGAATGACCCTGACGTGATTTAGAACACGCAACCTTCTGATCTGGAGTCAGACGCGCTACCTTTGCGCCACAGAGTCTGAAAACCAGCTTTTCCACACTCGTGAAGACTGCAAAGCTACAACCGCTAATAATTACATATTAATCGAGACTATAAAGAATGACCCTGACGTGATTTGAACACGCAACCTTCTGATCTGGAGTCAGACGCGCTACCCTTGCGCCACAGAGTCTGAAAACCAGCTTTTCCACACTCGTGAAGACTGCAAAGCTACAACCGCTAATAATTACATATTAATCGAGACTATAAAGAATGACCCTGACGTGATTTGAACACGCAACCTTCTGATCTGGAGTCAGACGCGCTACCCTTGCGCCACAGAGTCTGAAAACCAGCTTTTCCACACTCGTGAAGACTGCAAAGCTACAACCGCTAATAATTGAATATTAATCGAGACTATAAAGAATGACCCTGACGTGATTTGAACACGCAACCTTCTGATCTGGAGTCAGACGCGCTACCTTGCGCCACAGAGTCTGAAAACCAGCATTTTCCACACTCGTGAAGACTGCAAAGCTACAAGCGCTAATAATTACATATTAATCGAGACTATAAAGAATGACCCTGACGTGATTTGAACACGCAACCTTCTGATCTGGAGTCAGACGCGCTACCGTTGCGCCACAGAGTCTGAAAACCAGCTTTTTCCACACTCGTGAAGACTGCAAAGCTACAACCGCTAATAATTACATATTAATCGAGACTTTAAAGAATGACCCTGACGTGATTTGAACACGCAACCTTCTGATCTGGAGTCAGACGCGCTACCCTTGCGCCACAGAGTCTGAAAACCAGCTTTTTTTTACACTCGTGAAGACTGCAAAGCTACAACCGTTAATAATTACATATTAATTGAGACTTTAAAGAATGACCCTGACATGATTTGAACTCGCAACCTTCTGATCTGGAGTCAGACGCGCTACCCTTGCGCCACAGAGTCTGAAAACCAGCTTTTCCACACTCGTGAAGACTGCAAAGCTACAACCGCTAATAATTGAATATTAATCGACACTATAAAGAATGACCCTGACGTGATTTGAACACGCAACCTTCTGATCTGGAGTCAGACACGCTACCTTTGCGCCACAGAGTCTGAAAACCAGCTTTTCCACACTCGTGAAGACTGCAAAGCTACAACCGCTAATATTTACATATTAATCGAGACTTTAAAGAATGACCCTGACGTGATTTGAACACGCAACCTTCTGATCTGGAGTCAGACCCGCTACCCTTGCGCCACAGAGTCTGAAAACTAGCTTTTTCACACTCGTGAAGACTGCAAAGCTACAACCGCTAATAATTGAATATTAATCGAGACTATAAAGAATGACCCTGACGTGATTTGAACACGCAACCTTCTGATCTGGAGTCAGACGCGCTACCCTTGCGCCACAGAGTCTGAAAACCAGCTTTTCCACACTCGTGAAGACTGCAAAGCTACAACCGCTAATAATTACATATTAATCGAGACTATAAAGAATGATCCTGACGTGATTTGAACACGCAACCTTCTGATCTGGAGTCAGACGCGCTACCCTTGCGCCACAGAGTCTGAAAACCAGCTTTTTTTACACTCGTGAAGACTGCAAAGCTACAACCGTTAATAATTACATATTAATTGAGACTTTAAAGAATGACCCTGACGTGATTTGAACACGCAACCTTCTGATCTGGAGTCAGACGCGCTACCCTTGCGCCACAGAGTCTGAAAACCAGCTTTTCCACACTCGTGAAGACTGCAAAGCTACAACCGTTAATAATTACATATTAATTGAGACTTTAAAGAATGACCCTGACGTGATTTGAACACGCAACCTTCTGATCTGGAGTCAGACGCGCTACCCTTGCGCCACAGAGTCTGAAAACCAGCTTTTCCACACTCGTGAAGACTGCAAAGCTACAACCGCTAATAATTGAATATTAATCGAGACAATAAAGAATGACCCTGACGTGATTTGAACACGCAACCTTCTGATCCGGAGTCAGGCGCCTCAGTGTCTGAAAACCAGAATTTCCACGCTCGTGAAGACTGCAAAGCTACAAGCGCTAATAATTGAATATTAATCGAGACTATAAAGAATGACCCTGACGTGATTTGAACACGCAACCTTCTGATCTGGAGTCAGACGCGCTACCCTTGCGCCACAGAGTCTGAAAACAAGCTTTTTCACACTCGTGAAGACTGCAAAACTACAACCGCTAATAATTGAATATTAATCGAGACTATAAAGAATGACCCTGACGTGATTTGAACACGCAACCTTCTGATCCGGAGTCAGGCGCCTCAGCTGTCTGAAAACCAGCTTTTCCACACTCGTGAAGACTGCAAAGCTACAACCGCTAATAATTACATATTAATCGAGACTATAAAGAATGACCCTGACGTGATTTGAACACGCAACCTTCTGATCTGGAGTCAGACGCGCTACCCTTGCGCCACAGAGTCTGAAAACCAGCTTTTCCACACTCGTGAAGACTGCAAAGCTACAACCGCTAATAATTGAATATTAATCGAGACTATAAAGAATGACCCTGACGTGATTTGAACACGCAACCTTCTGATCCGGAGTCAGGCGCCTCAGTGTCTGAAAACCAGCATTTCCACGCTCGTGAAGACTGCAAAGCTACAAGCGCTAATAATTGAATATTAATCGAGACTTTAAAGAATGACCCTGACGTGATTTGAACACGCAACCTTCTGATCCGGAGTCAGGCGCCTCAGTGTCTGAAAACCAGCATTTCCACGCTCGTGAAGACTGCAAAGCTACAAGCGCTAATAATTACATATTAATTGAGACTTTAAAGAATGACCCTGACGTGATTTGAACACGCAACCTTCTGATCTGGAGTCAGACGCTCTACCCTTGCGCCACAGAGTCTGAAAACCAGCTTTTCCACACTCGTGAAGACTGCAAAGCTACAACCGTTAATAATTACATATTAATCGAGACTTTAAAGAATGACACTGACGTGATTTGAACACGCAACCTTCTGATCTGGAGTCAGACGCTCTACCCTTGCGCCACAGAGTCTGAAAACCAGCTTTTCCACACTCGTGAAGACTGCAAAGCTACAAGCGCTAATAATTGAATATTAATCGAGACTATAAAGAATGACCCTGACGTGATTTGAACACACAACCTTCTGATCTGGAGTCAGACGCGCTACCGTTGCGCCACAGAGTCTGAAAACCAGCGGTTCCAACCTTATGAAGCCGGCGAAGCTACAACCATTAATAGTTATGGCTAGACTTCGACCAACGACACCTCGTTCCCACTGAAAATGTCTTACGCTCGGCTCTTCCATTGCGCCACAGAGTCTGAAAAGCAGCTGTTCCAACCTCGTAAAGACTGCAAAGCTGCAACAGTTAATAAATGAATGACAATCGAGACTTTAAAGGATGACCCTGACGTGATTTCAACACACAACCTTCTGCTCTGGAGTCAGACGCGCTACCGTTGCGCGACAGAGTCCGAAAAGCCTGAAAAGATATTGCTCACGGTATTCAATGGCTAGTATTTGACTAAGAAACCATTATTCAACACTGAAGAACCATCTTCTGTATCAACTACGTAGCTCAACCTGTATTTTCCTCTTCAATTTTGAATAACTGATTTAAAGGCTTCATCAATCTTTTCACATAATCAACACATTTACTAAAAATGTTTTAAAATATTTATGTGACAGTGTTAAACGTTTTGCTTTTGGTTTACTGATCTGTTCTAATAGGGATCAAGCTGTCCTATATAGCTGTATTTATTTTACTACTAATACTGACATATGAGTCTGTTTAGTGACGCATTTCCCTTTTCCTGCATTTTCTGTCTTTTTCCTACACAGATATTCGTCACCCCGAGGAGCTCTCGCTCCTACGGCCAGTTGAGGAGAAAAAGAAGAAGAAAGATAAAGACTTAGTTGAGGAAATCTACGACCTCACCGAGGTGCCCCTTTCCTCTGGTACTCTCATTCACTCACCCTTCTTATTTGACATGCACATTTTATTACCATGGGTCTAAGACTTTGAGTTCATTCGAAAACATTTTTTGAATAAACTAAAAAGACGAAATGTTCAAATACATCACAAATCTTCCTCTGACGGTTATCATAAACAGGTATTGAGATTAAAAAGCAGAGGATTAGCCTTATGAGCGGTCAGACTCTGCAAATCTCGCTCCTTGAAAAATCTGATCATCTTACATTTGCTTTGTAGGATCCCGACCCTTGCTGCATGATGGTATGCCTGCCCACTTTGCCGACTCACCTGAGATGGAGGCTGTCTACAAGATGCTGTCAGTCACCCAGCCTTCTCCCGCCCCTGAGGTCATAGCCAAGCAGTACCGCCCCGCCAGCGTGGTGGATAAGGCCCACATCAACGGCAGGTATGCTTTTCGACCAATTACCCATGAGGCACGTTGTGTCAGCTGTTGAATCATGTGTATTTTTCACCACGTCTTCATAATAGCTGTTTGGTTACTCAACATAATTTTCTGGGTTTACCAGACAATCCCACATACACGGTTGTAGGCAATTATATGGCGTAAATTACATATATAATCCAAAAAAACCATACTTAATCGCTTTTCTACTAGGTGGTTGGACTCTTCACGTTGCCTCATGCAGCAGGAAATCCAAGAAAATGACAGAGTCTGGCTTCGCTTCAAATACTTTTCGTTTTATGATATGGATCCCAAGGTTTGTGTGTGTGTGATGATGTTTTTATAGATAGAGGATACATGCTTGGTGTTTCATTTCCCTCTTGATTTCTTCCTCTGCCCGTGCAGTATGACGTTGTGCGTCTGACCCAGCTGTATGAGCAGGCGCGCTGGGCCATCCTGCTTGAGGACATCGACTGCACCGAGGAGGAAATGATGTTGTTTGGAGCTCTTCAGGTAGAAAACACTGTTGCTGAAATGTGGACAGTCAACGGACAGGCCGACGTTAAAAACAGCATTTGAATGTCACATATTACAGGAATTAAATGTTGTGTTTATATATAAATATTGTCAAAGTAGAATAATTAATTGTTTTTAATTTAGGTTTACAGGTCCAATATAAAAAGCTGTCTTCAAGTAGAGTTTACCTGCATTAATAAAAAGGTTGTTGACAAACCAAACATCAAAAAGCCGTTATTCTTGAAATGTATCTGCTTAAATACCACTTAGTTTAATTAAAAGAATAACATTCATTAACACTTGAAGCTTTAAACTAAGTATCCTGATGATACAACCACAAACATCTTTTGTTGTATTCTGCTTTATTGTAATATACTATATGATTATTTATGATACATATGATTCACTCTAACACCCAAACTCCTGTAGTACCACATCAGTAAGGTGTCTCAGTCGGAGCCCCAGATGCTGAGCTCCAATGCGGCCATGGACGACCTGGAGTCGGCCCTGCAGTCACTGGAGGTCAAGCTGGAGGGAGAGAGCAGCTCCGCGTCTGAAATGCTGGTCAGACATATTGGATGCCCTCGTCTGTTACTGAGAGTCAGCTGCTGTCTGCATTAGGATGCTGTTGTCTCGCCTCAATCTTAATCATTGTCATGTGTTATTATTTGACCTGTAATAATTTCTGTCATTGATATGATGATTTGACTAAACTATAAACTGCTTTAGCACTTTACAACTTAAAGAAATAACTCCAAATGAACCACAATTAGAGTATTGTTTTGTCCACTGAAAAATATTAGTGTCTTTCATCCAGGAAAACCTGACGGCACCAGATCTCAACGACTACCTGAAGATATTCAGGTGAAATTAATCTTGCAACCACTCATTGACATCAACAACGTTTTGCCTTGTTTGCTAGTCCATATGAGTAGATAACATGAGCAATATGACTGCCTATTTCAGGCCAAAGAGGCTGACTCTAAAGGGATATAAGCAGTACTGGTTCAAGTTTCAGAATACCTCCATTTCGTATTTCAAGAGCAAAGAGGAGAGCATTGGGGAGCCCATTCAACAGATTAACCTCAAAGGTACTGAATACACTATTGCACATTTCATGATTAAGATACTGTTCTGCTACGTCATCAATGTGTCATCAGTCATCAATAAGTATGTATGAATTAGTGGCCGATGTCACCGTGTATCGTCTCTGCTTACAAACGGGTACTTGCTTGAGTACAGTATAGCACACAAACAAAGTGCGTTCCTTATATGGTAAAAAGAGAGAGTGCTCCTCTCAAGTCTTTTTCCTCTTTAGTCTGTGAGAAGTTAATGAGGTCACTGTCAATCCTAGATCGGTACGATAAACCACTTATGGACTCATTTTCTAACATAACAAGATTCTTGGCTCAAAGGGGACATGAAGCATTAAAAAAAAAAAGAATGTAACACTAATGCCGACGACAACACAGAGAAAATAAACTGCGACCCGGCTTAGGCGTGGATCTTAGATTAAAAGTGTCATGGAAGCATGACTCGTTGGTCGTCCTTCCTTTCTATATCCAGGCCATGAATGTCATATTTCAGTAATGGGAGTTAGTTTGATATTTATCCCGCACGCAGGATGTGAGGTGGCTCCCGACGTCAATGTGACAGCGCAGAAGTTCTTAATCAGACTCCTGATTCCAGCGCCTGAGGGCATGAACGAAGTCTATCTGCGCTGTGAAAACGTGAGGACATATGTGTGGATAGGTGACATCCTGTCATTTCCACCGTCTCACTTTCAACACCTCTATCTTTGTCTCCACCTTGCAAGGTTTACGCTCTCTCCATCTGATCTGTGTGGTTGTGTCTCACCCTCCAGGAGCAGCAGTATGCTCAGTGGATGGCTGCTTGTCGACTGGCCTCCAAAGGCAAGACTCTGGCCGACAGCAGTTTCCCGAATGAGATCCAGAGCATCCGCTCCTTCCTGGCAATGCAAAAGAAGAGCTCTGGATCCCATGGCAACACAACTACCAATGATGAAAGCATCAATACACATAGCCTGGTGTCGCCACGATACCATAAGAAGTACAAAGCCAAACAGGTAGGGACGATCAGGCACGAACTTATCGTGCTTACTGAGCTAATGGAACTATTTTCATGTGGAAAACCCTGTCCAGGTTCTTTTTGAGATCTTTGCTGGAAAAAACTCACGGATAAAAAATTATTACATTGAAAAACGTCAGGGAAAAAAAGGAAAAATTGCGTTAATAGAAAAATTTAAACAAATATTTTGTCCAAAAATGACATGGAAAAGAATTTGGTAGGAAGAAATTAAAAAAAAAGTAATGAAAAAATAATTCATTTCTGTTCGGAAACCGTTGAAAAAATATTCTAACAAAAATGTCAGGGAAAAAAGTTACAAGATCTAAAGGTTGTTAAATGTAATGAAAAAGAAGTTTAAAAATATTTAGTCGGAAATTGACGTGAAAAAAGATTTTTTTGAAAATTGCAAAAACACTACAGGAAAAAAAATAACAGGAAATATTAGGTCAAAAAACGTCAAGAAACAAAAAGTAAAAATTATATTCAAACAAAAAAATTGCAAAAAATTATTTATTATGTATAAACCAATGTTTATAAATGTTATGAGGGGGAAAAAAGTAAAAAAAAACTAGTTGAAGAATGTCATGGGAAAACAGAAAATATAAGGTCATAAAAAAGTAAAACAATATTACATAAAAATATATATCATGGAAAACAAAATAGCACAAAAAAGCCCAAAATATTACGCCAAAAAAATAATAAAAAATATGAGGCAGCACAAATACAATTACATCTGACCTTTTTCCCCTTTGCATGCTTCTCCAGCTGACCCCTCGCATCTTGGACGCCTACCAGAACGTGGCTCAGCTCTCACTGACAGATGCAGTGATGCGGTTCCTGCAGATCTGGCAAGCCTTGCCTGACTTTGGGCTCTCATACGTGGTTGTCAGGTTTGAAGTTTTACTTGAAGCTTTTCAGAAATAATTGTATGCCAGTTAACATTAAGCCAGCAGCATTTGTCAACATGCAAAGTAAGACAACTAGAGCTATCAATGTCAAAATATCAATAAAGGGGGTAAAGACATTACTAGATGAATACATACACAGTATGTATTCCTTCACAAGTATTGTGAAGGTTATGAAGATGAACATTTACTCTTGACAAGTAGAAAATAGGATTGTTTTAGTAAACAAGGCGAGTCCCTGTCAGACATAAGTGCTGATCAATTTCAGATTCAGTGCTGGTTTGGGAAACTTACCGTGACAAGCTTGCTGTTGGATGTGAGAAACTATTGTTGTGATGGAGGGAAACAACGTGGTATCGAAGTGTGATCGGGCAAGCAATCGAGTCAGTTTCAGCACCGCTTATGCTTGTCTTTGCTCTCAGCAAGAGTTTTGGCAGAAATAAGATGAAGAAGCTGAAGATGTATTTGGTCAACAGGTTTAAGGGCAGTCGAAAAGACGAGGTACTGGGCATTGCACCCAACCGTTTGATCCGCATCGACCTTGGCGTAGGTGATGTAGTAAAGACCTGGCGCTACAACAACATGAAGCAGTGGAACGTCAACTGGGACATACGACAGGTGACAGGGGAGCAGTATACAGGGTCTAAAACATTCGTTTTGTTATAAGTTAGCTTAATCAAATAATGTTTTCCCTTTCTTTTGCGTTTATAAAGGAACCCCTAACGTTTCTTGATTTAACCCAACATCTGCGCTTCTGCTGTTTTCCTTGTGACTCCTCCAGATGGCCATAGAGTTTGAAGGCAACATCAACATTGCTTTTAGCTGCGTGACTGCTGACTGCAAAATCGTTCACGAGTTTATCGGAGGCTACATTTTCATGTCGACACGCAGTCGCGCGAAGAGCGACACGCTCAACGAGGAGCTCTTCCACAAGCTGACCGGCGGCCATGAAGCTCTCTGAGACTAAAACACACAAAAGGAGAAAAAAAGGAAATCACTTCTCCGGCTGTGTCTCGATAATGGAAAACCATGCAGTTGGATTTTACATTTTCCATTCAGGCTACTACAAAAGCATCAGAAGTGTACAACGTGTGGACAAAACTAGATATTCTGCTTCTTGGTAAATGTGTTACAACCCACCTTGTCAGCCCATCCACGTTTTTATATAT
The DNA here is from genome assembly GCA_021346845.1 of Apeltes quadracus. Classification (NCBI taxonomy): domain Eukaryota; kingdom Metazoa; phylum Chordata; class Actinopteri; order Perciformes; family Gasterosteidae; genus Apeltes; species Apeltes quadracus. The sequence continues at coordinate 4,395,370 of CM037920.1, forward strand.
AGCCTTTGTTCCACACTCACGCACACACACGCACACACACACACAGACACGTGAACCCCATCAGTGATTGGACAAGATCTTCAGACAGTTCATGACTTCTGAGGTCCTCGTGCTGACTTCCCCCTTTACTTCACGATGGACTCCTGCTGGACTTCAGGTGCTGGACTTCAGGTCCTGGATCAGTAGACTTGACACTCAAACCCACGGCAACGTAAAAACAACAATTGCATCAGCCAGGAGGAACTTCTCCGTTTCGCCTCGATGTAAGCTGCTGTCGCTCAGGATGGAGAGTCTGGCTTTGTCCAGAGACGCAGACTAGTTGCCAGCGGCCACATTATCACAGCAAAGAATCAACAGAGATAAGTAGAAAAACACAAATAAACGCAAAGATACGAAACATTTATTTGAACAAATTAATACAACAATTCACTTTTCATTCTCTGTTGTTTTCTCTCCCTATCGTTGACTTACGGTTGGTCTTTTCTGTCGGTTCCTTTCCAAGAAGCTTCTAACCATTTATCTGCTCTCGCATTGTGTGTGTGCGTCCATATCATTCAGAAGCAGCTACAGCATCCGTTAACTAAAACCACAATGTCTGTATCCGCCGCTTTCTTATAATCAGTCTATATATAATTGGAGTCGCATCAAAAATGTCTTCAAAAGACATTTAAAGGCCCAGCTGGTTTGTGTTACCTGTAAGTCACAACAGCAAAGGGAAATTATGATCATAGTGAATGTCTGCCATAGTTTATTTGGCAATGGTGTACTTATAAATATTTGGAAGCAGAACTTTAATTGCCTTGTCATGTAATATGTTCATCCTGGACGCTGTCCTGGTGCTTTAAATAATGACATACATTTACCAAAGGTCTTCCCTTTTCGGTTGATTTCTGAATGGATTCTCCCATTGTGAACTCTCCTCTGATGCTACTGCAGTGATAGGATGCTCCCTGAAACACAGCACAAAGGTGGCTTCCAGCGAAGAGCTCTCAGTTTAAAACAATCTAAATTGAGTGAAGCCCTGCAAAGTTTTTTCTTACTTGTAGGTCTCAGTTTTAATGCTCGGCTGAAGTATTTAGGCAGAAGTTTTCCCTGTGCGTCACCCGCAGTCAGCAAAACACCATTATCCGACCAGAAGAACTCAATGCCATCTGCACATACACACACATAAAACACATGACAGAGTTTTTCCAAAACAAACAGACTGAATCAAGTGTATTGGGTAGCGGTTGACTGGGGTTGAGCTTACCAGCAAGAGCTTTAAAGACATCAATATACACAGCTAGATCACAGTCTTTCCTCATGCCTGGTGGAAAGACGAACGACACTCATCAGTCTAAATGTTCAACTTCTCTCAGTGACACACACATCACACACACACACACACACACACACACACACACACACACACACAGTTTACCGCTGATTACGCCTTCCTCCCCTGGAAGGCCCGGTGCCAGGTGGATGTGTGTCCTTTTCATGCGGTTCAGGCCTTGCTGCTGGATGGAGCTCCAGTTGCGGAGGTAGGAGCCATGGACAGCCTCAGCAGGGCAGTCCGGAGAACCAACCAGGACTGGTTTCAGCTCCAGATCCATTACCTGATCACAGCAGCATGCCACCAGACAGGAGAAGATTACGTGTTATTATACAGAAGATAACTAACCTTCCTGAAGGGACATCTGAGTGGTGTGAAAATCTAATTTAACTACTATCAAGATAAGAATACGAGACCAATGGAGGTTTGTACATCTCATGTTCTGCTGAAATGTTAATATTTGCAACATATGAGATAAAAAGATACCACAATTAAATTAAATTAAGTAAATGATGATGATGATTCTTTGTGTACTTTTATTTAACTCCGATTTATAGGACATGACATTATCTTCTTTGACTGCTTTTCAGAAGATAACAGCTTTGGTCATGTGTCATTTGCATTTACATTCATGTAAGGTGTAAATTGGTTTGTGACATTTCTATACACTCAGCTAGATAAGATAGATAAGCCAGTCTGCAAAAATGTTAATGCTGCTATCTCAATTAAATTTGGGGGAAACCAAGGATATGCTGAATATAAAACTGGCCATTTGGGATAACACATCCTGGCTTGCGGTTCTTTCTGATGAAATTAAATATCCCCATACCGGTAATGAGTGGCCCTGACTGGCTCTAATCCGCAGGCGGCCGTCCTCTGGGTGGGCGCTGAGCTTGAAACGCTTCTTGTCATTTGTGGCCACGATTCTTTCAACATCTTCCAATGAGTACGCGCGGAACTGCGGGTGAGCCAAAACTTCCTCCACAAACATGTAGCCATCTATGACGATGACAGATGGCTACGGTCACATTTCCACAATGGACGGTCTCTGTTGTTTGTTGTGTCAGAATTTGAGGAATATAACAAAAAGGGAAATTTGTTGTGCTGCCAAGATCAGATTGTGATGAGCTCACCTGAACCCATTTTAAGACCCATCTGGTTGGCTCCATGGCGTAGAGCATAGGAAAGGGACTTAGAGAGGCAGACATCCCTGTCCTTTTAGGGCAGTAGACACACACACACACACACACACACACACGTTCCAATTCAGATCTAAATATAGCTCTGGTATAAACATAGGATCTTGTCTTCACCATGGCTAACACTTATACTGCCTACCATAATACAAGGGTGTCAAGAGGCAGACATGAATCTGTGATCAAAGTAATGGAACAATATCCCAGTTTATAAGCCTTCAGTCTCTCACCTCTCCACCACGTCTTCCTCTCTTTCCTCTTCCTCCACTGCCGCTATCCATTTAAATGCAGCTGTTCAGTTATTCAGACCGTACGTTGAAGCTCTTTAATACCGGCCATGCATTTTACCTAATTACTTGTTAAAACAACCACCGGGGATCACACAACTTGTAAACAAATGTTCAGCTTCGTACTTCCGGGTTGTTTCCGTCGTTTGCCTGTAGGCGCCACTGTGGCGGGTGGATCCGTGGTGTCGTGGGACCACAGAAGAAGAAAAGCAATCGTCCAGCAAGAAATCATCACTCAGACAGACAGCTGCTGCAGGTAAAATAATACAAAAATAAATATGACTCGTGACTCAAACAGCTCACCTGAGTCTGTGCTGTACATTGTCCGACAACCCGAAGGTCAAGCCGATGTAACCAAACAATACATATTGAAACTGCTGGTGGAAAATAACCCAGTGCTGGAATTTTACTCAAGAGGAAGAGCTACATTTGCTAACTGATGTTAGCATAGTTAGCTGGGGCTGAATTGTTCTCAGCGAACAATCCCGCTATTTGGGATGATTTGCTTCTGTTTATTCTCACCCGCCTGCCCCTGTCTTTTTTGTAACGTTAAACAGTTTTACAACCTAGACGAATTTGCCAGTGGAGTGAAGACGTCGGACGGGTTACCATGGAAACGTAACGTAAAATACATTACCGGGTGAAATGAATATGAGCTGTCAATAAACCGGGTTTAAAGAGAGGAAGGAGCCCTACCTTCCGTAAGTGCCCCTTTGAAATATCTATTTCACTACATATTTATTTTATTGTTTTGTTTTTATCTTTACGTTACGTGATGTTATCTCAACTGCAAGCAAGTCAAACGTGCCTTAGTTCAGCCAAAACGGATAAAGCAAAACAACAACAAATGTCACAAAGTGCTCAATGGTGAAAGACTGGCTGACAGCAAGCTGTGGCTCCCCGCCAAACGCGCTTCTTCTTTTCTCTTTAACGTGGCCCTCGGACGTATTGTACTCACGTTTAGTTTTTAGTTGAACTTAATTTATACAGGGGACAAATAAGACAAATAAGAATAACACATGAAGGTACAATGTTGTATATAAAACCAGGATTAGTTGCCCTGGATTCAGACCTTTGAATTAACTCACTCCTCAAAGTTGAGTTGAGTTCAGACAAAAGTAATATTCTAACAGTGCTTCAAGGGTGATGGGTGAACTTTATGACGTGTGTGTGGCACCCAAGGATGGTCACAATCATGTACTCAGTTTTGGTTATGACTGCAGCTATTTTAAACATCTCTACATGGTGTGCCCTTAGTGGTAATTTAGATTAACTGACCCATTAGGGATGCTTCCCTTCCTGAATGTTAAGTTCATTATTTTCTAAAGAAATCACAAGTGAACTAATAAAATAACTTCAGCAGCTCACCACAGAGCTGACCAGTGATTTAGTTCAGCAGTGGCAGCTTTTTCCTCTTTGTGTCTCTGCTTTCTTTCATTTTGACGGCGTCCGTTGCTCAGGTGATGGAGTTCCCTCAGCATTCCCAGCAGCTGCTGTCAGCTCTGCGCTCCCAGCGCCAGCGGGGCTTCCTCTGTGACTGCACCGTCACGCTGGGCCCATCCCGTTTCCTGGCTCACAAGGCCGTCTTAGCTTCCTGCTCGCCTTTCTTCCACATGTTCTTCTCAGACTCTCCGGGGCTGCTCGGTGGAAATGCCAACAGAAGCTCTGTCACACTCGACAGCGACATCGTCACGTCTGCAGCATTCGGCCTGCTCTTGGACTTTGTCTATGAAGGCGTGCTGCAGCTGGACGAGTCTCCGCCCGTGGAGGACGTGTTGGCGGCTGCAAGCTTTTTGCACATGAACGAGGTGGTGAGAGTCTGCAAGAGACGGCTGCAGAGACGAGGGCCTCTTGCTGAGGCAGACAGCACTCGCTCTGAAGAAAGTGCCGGTGCGAGGAGGGCCCCAGAGTCCGGGGGTGCGGGGGACAGTGCAGCTGGGCCGGCGGCAGCCATTGTAGGTGATCCCATGAATCCAGTCGCCGTGGCAGCACCATTCCCATCAGTATTCACAATGACGGGGAAAAGTCTGTTGGAGTCTGTGAAGCCCGAACGGAGGACTGGTGGGAGGTCATCGGACGCACCAGCTCAGACTCCCCTGAGCCCCGACCTCGCGGATACCACACAGCCAGGTATGGACGCCCATCCTGTGCCCACGGGCGGGGAGCTGACACACGACGTCATCACAGGCCGGTCTGGCCCCGCCGCAAGTGGTCACGCCAGTTTGGGGACCGGAGGTCAGGCAGAGGCGTCGGCCTTCTGCAGCCCTTGCAGCACTACTGAGACCTTCAGGTACGGGTTGGATTTCTAGACCACATTAACTTGAAAAAAAGTTGTATTTTGAAGACTGGACTTTTTTTACTGGAAAGCTGCTTAGAGTATATGTTTCTCTCTTTCAGCAGCCACTGTAGTAACCAGCAGCCCTCCTCGTCTTCTTCCTCCATGGCGCCAGTGAGTCAGGCTGGTGGCCGGTCAGTGGTTGCTTACTCCCAGTCCAGCCACTCCCCGAGCCCACAGCAGGACCTACCCCGACTACCACGTGATGAGTTTGCAAAGAATCCTTCAGAGGCTGGCCAGGGAGGTACATCAGGTACCTCCCAAAACCCCACGCACTCACCACCACAGCGGCCACTGCACCAGATCCGAATCCAGAACGCTGTTTCTCTTCAATGCCAAAGCTTGGACTTTACCTCTGCTCCTCAGACACAAACCCTGAAGGGACCTGAGGGGAATATGGGAGCTTTGCCCACCACTAGAAATGAAAGAACTCATCCTCCTATGGAAAGAGTGGGGACAGACTACAATGATGGAGATCATTTGAAAGTCAAAGTGGAGGCCATTGTCATATCTGACGAAGAGCTAGAGGAGAAGAAAGAGAAAAGAGAATCTGTGATGGAAGTAGACAATGAGTTTGAAGAAGAGGAAGAGGAGCTGCACAACCTTCAGTTTCTTTCTTCCAACTCACAGGGCATCTTACGAATAACCTCCCATTCGAATGACTACTCCTTCCCCCTCTCTCCTTCCTCCTCGTCCTCCGGTGCCGGCCCTTCTTCACAGGACACTTCCTCCTTTGCCCTCATTCCCCCATCTGTAGCTCAGCCGCAGTCAGACCCTCCATCCTACTTCCAGGACTACCAGGACTCGATGGGGAACTTTGTAGAGGACCTCCCCACGTGTGGAGTGTGTGGAAAGACGTTCTCATGCTCATACACACTACGGCGCCACGCCATTGTGCATACGCGCGAACGTCCCTACGAGTGTCGCTACTGCTACCGGAGCTACACGCAATCAGGAGACCTGTACAGACACATACGGAAGAATCATGACCACACGCTGCCCGCCAAACGCAGCAAGGCCGACGTGGAGCCCTCCCTCCCACCACAACCACCCCCTCTCAGCTAACACACGCCACTGTAACATAATAGCTTAGTTCTAATTCCACATTCGAAGTAGCCGTAACTAACTATGGCCTCAATTCTCAATTGATTTGTTGGCTATTCTCGCGATAAATCAAAAGTTGGTTATGTCTTGGAAGCGTCAGAGAAGTGATGTCTTAACATGTTCTATTTTTGGGATAATATTTCTACATTTTTAAACTTTAGACCACAATGAGTCTGAAAACCTCTTACCTCATTTGTTGTTTTTAAAACTGGTTATCAATAGGTGATGTAGGGGCAATGGTGGCGCATGGGGTAGAGAGGGTGTGCTGGTTTGAATGGATTCAGTTTTTCCCAACAGTCCTCGTCTCACACATGACCCATATTTGATCAACACATGAGCTCACAGATTTCTATTTTTCCGTTTGAGTGCAGGAACACAAGAACAGTCACGTACACACACACACATACACGCTGACAAAGTAAACACTGGCGATGTGGCAGTGGCATCAGTCTTCTTCGTCTTACTAACATGCTCTATGTTCACGTGACTTTTTCTCACATTATTTTCCTATTGTGCTACTCTCCCAAAGTTTTGCAGAGATTTTACAAGTTTGTAATACTTTTATCATTAACTATGAGAATATATCATAAATGTCATTGCTGTTAGACCTTTGCGTTAGTCTATTGTCTACAGTATAGAACTATTGAAGCAGACACCTGTACCCATCCTACATTTAAAGAATTATAGAATTTTCCTTGCATCATTTTTATTGAAGCCACTTCATCAATAGCAGATAAACCGTTCATCTGATAAAGTAGAAAATCAACTGTGCCAAGAGGCCTTTCATTTGTTAAAACATGCAGTAAAACACGCAGTAAGAAGTATTTCGAGAATGAGAATTATTCCTAAACAAGGTAACTGACCTTAGCTAGAGGGTCGGCGGGATCCTCGTTTGGACAGAACAAACCCAAAAGATTTAGGTTTAATGGCATATCACAGAAATTATTTAAAGATATTATATACACATTTTACTTGTATGTTCAACAATTCAACCTCCTGTGTACTTGGTAGTTTGCAGTGAAAAAAATACTTTGGGGGGATCAACTATGTTTGGCTTCTGGTTTTGCCCATGATGACCGTTCTCTTTGTAGTGTTTTTCCAGTAATGTGACAGAAATCAGTGATCATTTCATCCTTGCGTCATGGTGTGTTAAAAATAAACTGGGTAATAAACACTGTTCAAAAGAAACAGTGAAAATGTTGTTTCAATTAATGACGATCACTTTTTTTTATTATGATACAAAAATATAAACATCCCGTCTATGACTGCAACCGTACAACAGCAGCAGAAAAGAGCATTTCTTTTGACTGTCTGTATTCAGCAAACGGCTGGATTCAGTCTTCTATTGGACCGTGGATCTGTGAAGAGACAAAATATTTATTATATAATATATAGGGCTGTCAAGTGATTAACATTTTTAATCAAATTAATCAGAGTTTTCAGTGGGTTAATCATGATTAATCCACATATGCGACGTTTCCCGGGAGAAGTAACAAACCGGGAGGTGTCTGGGTGATAGGGGTAAAAAACGGGCGTTGGCAGGTAAAACTCCAAAAAAGTGCGCTGAGCGGTCTGCCTCTCTCTGTCTCTCTCTCCAGGGGCGTAAATCTGATCTAACAGTAGGGGGGCACAATAAACATAACATTTCTGAAGAGCAATTTTTGAAGGAGACTCACAATGTTTCGAAACTTAAAAAGCGTTTTTGGGGGTTTGTATTGTTTTACTTCTTACACAGCTATTCTAAATATATATAATTATGTTATTTAAAATACACACCATTGTTTTAATGATATTTCTAGGGGGGGACAACCCTTAGATGGGGGGGTCCTGACCCCCTGGGATTTACGCCCTTGTCTCTCTCTCACACAAACACACACACACGTCCACAGCGCAGCAGGCGGAGGGGGGAGAGAGCGTTACCGTTTCTCTTCAGGAGACTTGTTTAAATTATGAGAAATATGCTGTATACATGTCACTAGATTTGTCTCTAGTCGCTTTTGATACAAAAGTCGCCAGGAGGAGGATTTGTTTGTTATAATAGTCCAACCACAACCGCATTTTGGACTGACCTGAATAATTTGTCACACTGCGCATGCGTGAAATGCGTTAAAAAATTGACGGAATTAACGGCAAACATCTAATTAACGCCGTTAGTGCACTATTTTTGACAGCCCTAATAATATAAAAACAATTTAATATATTTTCTTAAGAGACAAATCTCTTATTTATTTTTTTCTGATAATTATAATCTTGTCAATGAAGCTGCTTTTAGCAGGTTTGATAGTATTGATAAACTGAAGAGAAACACTCTCATCATTCCACTCAAATCCCATATCGCTGTGTGGGACGTTAGTTTTGTCTGATTAAAACATTATTTTTTAAGCAAGCTACCAAACTCACCGCCTCAGCCAACTCGGGCCAATCCATCGCCATCACGACCGCGTCGTCCGAGTTAGGAGGCGTCTCCAGGTTCCAGTAAGTCAGCTTGTCAAACACAGAGGATACCCTCAACAAGCTGTCCTGGACACACACACACAATATTTATCATCATGAAGACATTGTCTCAGGATCCTCACCCGCACAAAAACTGTGATTTTCCTATTGTTTGATTGAACCAGAATGCAGGGGGATTTACCTCTTGGTCCGAGCTGGGCGTGTTGACATCTTTCAGCACCAAGCCAGTGTAGCCCTGTGGACAGCTGAGCTCCTGCCCCTTCAACCCACGGCCTCTGAATGACACGGCCTTCTCTGTAATGACGACAATGCACAAACAATCCCCACCAAAAGCTACTGTGAGACACACCTTTTTCAATCTGTGGAATATTTTTGTTGTAAAATGTTTTTGATTCATTTGAAAAGAAAATGTAAATGTAAAAGCATTTCTGTCTCTTATTAAGATGAATTTTGTACAAGTGACAAGTGTCAACAAATCCTGATAATTTTGCGGTTATTCTGAAAGGTTTGATCTCCACAGCTGTTTTGCAAACTATGGAGCCAAATCCAGGTCAAAAGTTTTGTTCATTCGAAAAAAGTCGAAAGTTTAAGTTTTGTTGTTGAACATTGAAAAATACAACATTGTATCCAAAATAAAAATAAGTGGATGAAAAATATTTTCGGGTCGAATATAGTTTTGACTGAGTTTAATTATTTTTTTGAATAAAATATTTTTTTTCATATTTTCAGATTCAAAACTGTTTTTTGCGTTCGGATCTTTTTTTTCACATTCAAAACTGTTTTTCGTGTTCAGATCTTTTTTTGAACCGTTCAACAACAAAACAACTTTCGGCTTCACATTTTTTTTTCGAATGAACAAAACGTTTGACCGGGATTTGGCTCCATAGCAAACAGGCTTTAGTCTCCTGGGGGGGCTGAGTGTACCTAGTTTGCAGTCCTTGGTGGTAGCAGTGAGGTACTCGGAGACATGGGCCGGCCCGTCGTGTTCAATCTCACAAGGCATGAGGTGGACTGGGACTCTCTGGGCCTGAGCCACAGACGATACATCAACACGTGTAACACTGGTGTTACGGGACATCCTGCAACCAGAAGACAGGAAGGGACCAAAACATGAACAACTACTGCTTACACTATGATAATTAAATATTCATTTCTTGCTGTGATTTCAGGCGTGCAAGGGTTGTTTTCTCAAGTATATGCTGGCATTAACCGCTCAGCGATGTTAATTTAGTATCGGGAGCTCTGACAACAACCATAAACAACATGCTACCTCTATTAAAGATGTTGTGTTAGCTTGTATTATTTTTCAACATTATTATTATTATTGATGATAACGTTTATTATAAACTTCTGATTAAAAGCATTACATTTGCTAAATATAAAAGAAACATTACCTAAAAGCAGCTCTTCGGTCGCTTAGAGTGACTTGAAATGTAAAATTGGTCTGATTCCGCGTAGCGCAGGTCGCAGCATCTGATTGGACAAAAGTTTCTTCTTCTACGGTGGCGGGTTGTTTCCTGTTCCTCCGCAGGATGGTGCCGCCTGTTGACAGATTATTTACCTTTTTTTTTTTTTTTTTACTTTTCCTGTGTTTCTTTCAGATTGAGTATTTTTTTTCTTCCCAGGGGTCACAGGTATTTCTGGGAATTATTTCTGTCATCAAATAATTAATAATACTCATCGAAAATAAAGAATTTCTAATTGGGGATTTTATCTGCATAAAAGCAATATGGAATATTGGATTGTAAAGACTCAGGTGCACCGGCTTTCTAAGGGAAACACACCGCCCAATAGTCCATTACCCCAAAGAGAAAGATGACAGTCTTCACAAGTAAATTGCAGTTTGGTGTTTATTTCTTACCTTTGAAAAGAGTTTTAAATATTTTTGTCATTTGGGGGCGCTATTGGACAGAAAACCCCCAGCAAAATATGGGTAATATAAAGCTTTACAACACATTTAGTAGTAGCAATGGAGGAAAATAATATAATATAATATAACTAATATAATAAGTATATAATAATATAATATAATAATATAACCAAAAAATAAACCTTTCATCAGTTAAACATATGAGTAAGTAAATTATGAATTGTAGGATGGAAAAATAGGAAACAATACTTTTAACCATGACCAAGACAAAAATGATGAGCAGATCCAATCAATCAGTTATGAAATATATAAATCATTGTTATTATTATTAGTTCAAAGTATGAACTGAAACCTGTTATCAGTGTCATGCTCTACACCAGGAGCCCTGTTCCAGTTGGCAGCAGCATCTCTCTCTCTTTATGTGGGAAGGACTAAACGCTGTCCAATGGCAGCTTTGTGGCAGCTCAAGTTAATCGGGGGGGTCGGAGGGGGTTGCTTTTGACACCCTTTCTCCCAGACAGCATCAAATTGTGAACAAAGCTACTTCAGGAGATGAAGAAGTAACATCTCATAGCATCTCATAGGTGAGTTTTTTGGACAAATAATGTTGCTGTTGGGCATCGCATAATTATTATACAAATATACAAAATGCAATCTGGATATTGAGTAAAGATAATGGTTTAGTGCAGTGTAATCCTTTCCAGCATAACCCTTGAAGTCTTCACGGTGCCCAGTGTTGTGCAAGTATGAACTTCTTTTAGAAAAAAATAGAATAAACAGTTTTCATATCAATAATACTAATATTTCCCTCTCCAAACGACTTGATGTTTGTAGAGCGGGAAAAGTAATCAATGCAGAATGATGGCAGCTTCAATAATGGTTAAACAATTACAAATGATTTAAAGTAAGTTACAATCTGGACAAAAATCAAAAGGAAAAGCTAGAAATCCCCTAATGTTTTTAATGATAATCAAAACAGTTCACACTCGTCTTCTGTCGATTGAATAATCATTTAAGTTCAACTTGCATGTACTGCAAGGTATGGTTTGGAGGTAATGTATTGATTTGTTATCTAACGCTGTCAAATGTTTCTAGTAAAACAAAGAACAACATTTAGTAGAAATAGAAAGTTTGACTCACGTAAAGTAAAAGTATTTAATGACACTTTCTCACAAACTTTAGTTACAAATAAACTGCTACATTTTTAAGATAATTGATGATGAAAAGCGACATTATTATTAAAATAAAGTGATGCATATTAATAAGGTCACATCACTTGGTAGTTGACTGTCAGTTTGTTTCAGTCATATGATGTGAAAGGGCTCCGCTTGTGACTCAGATCTGATTTAGTGGTTTCACAGCTCTCAGGACCATCAAAGGGGGGCTTGTGTCAATCGGCTTCATGACCTCATGATTTTAGATTTCTTCGTTCTATCTTTCTTCTAAATAAGTTGTTCTTTCATCTGTTCCAGGGAAGTCCCGAAAGGTCCAGTCCTCTTCGTTTGTTTGTCAGACGTCATGGATGAAGAAACGTATTTGCGTCCAGGTGACGCTAAAGACCCGCTTGTGCACGTCGGCCGAGCCCTGCGAGGCCTCCAGGATGCCGTCGCCGCGGTGATCTCGCACGCCCGTCAGAGAGCCGTGCAGGGATTTGTTCTGTTCTTTATGGTCACCCTGCTCTTCTTGATCGCTGCCTTCTTATACGGCAGCTTCTACTACTCGTACATGCCGTTAGCGGCTTTTAGCGCGCCCGTGCACTATTACTACAGGTGTGTATGCGGCATCTCACGCGGCCCGTTTAGTTGCCGTGTGTTTGAGTCTTGCCTTCTGGTCTTCAATTACTAACTCAATCATTCACTTTGTACGCAGGACGGACTGTGAATCTCCCTCTTCTTTTTTGTGCTCTTATCCTGTGGCCAACATCTCTCTGATGAGGAATAAGAAACATGTATGAGAATGCGTGTGTGTGTGTGTGTGTGTGTGTGTGTGTGTGTGTGTGTGTTTGCATCGATTAATGTATCAGCTGTAAATGTGTCGGTCAACATTTTTAAAATGTGTATCCAGGTGCTGACATTCGGTCAGGCCTATGAGATGTCTCTGCAGCTGGAGATGCCCGATTCTCCGACCAATCAGGAGCTGGGGATGTTCATGATCAAGACGACCTGTTTCTCCCGGGGAGGACGGAAAGTCGCGTCCTCCGCTCGCTCTGTGAGTCCTCGATTTGTTCACCTGCCGCCGCCTCACTGCCAAAGCCCGCGAAACCCAATGACTCACGTTTGCATCGCTGTGTGTTTCTCAGGCCAGAAAGCAGCTGTCCGCCTCCAGCTCTCGCTTTGTGAGTACAGCGCTGACGCACAATAACCTTTTAATCACAGCCTGGTCAGAGCCAGGTTGGCGCTGCTTATGCTTGAGGCGACACAGACTGATCTCAGTGCTCAGGCGATGGAGACAACACAACAAGCATGTGAATAATGCCTGATACAACAAACACATAGTGTGAGTGAATAAGGGATGCAATCGTGGATTTAAATTAATGTAGTAACATTACTGAGTTAGTGCACAGATATCCCCTTTTATTGGAGGTCATTAAACTGGGCACCCAACCGAATCATTGAGTTAAATTAAAGCTTTTGCATCCATGACAACATCAATGAACCTTTCTTAAGTAGTCCTCCTTGAAGACAGCTTCTGGGGACATCCTGCATTTGTAGAAAAAGAGACGATTGACGGAGGAGACTGAAGTGAATGGAGGGGAATGAACGAAGGTGTGTATGTGTCCCTGTGATTGGTTATCCGTGCTGATGCCAGGGAATGCTGCGATACCGCTCAGAGCTGCTGAGGTACCTGGGAACGCTGCTCTTCCTCCCTGCCTTTCTGACTGGTGTCGCTGAGCAGAAACAAGCGCTGCAGGTGGAGCTCTTCTCGGACTTCACGGACGACCCTGTGAGTCGAGCCTCGCTTTGGTGAACGTGTCGCCACTTAACCAGCAAGCAGGTGTTTCCTTGGAGTCCACCTGAACGCTTCATCTTCACGCACACAGTATTTCCCCTCCACGACGGCTGTCATTGAAATCCTGTCCAGCAAGGTGCAGATCTACTCGTCTCAGCTCCGTGTTCATGCTCACTTCACCGGCGTGAGGTAAGACGTGTGCCCCACGCGTCATCATACGCCACACAGATGATCTCATGAAAAGTCTACAGCACAAAGGCTGCAGTTAGAGTTAGAGAGGACGGTGGACTTATGCCCAGAACAGTGTGTCTATTGTTTTTGTATTGAAACGGTGGCTTATTCCGAGATAAAAATCCTCTCTCAAATAAACAAAACAAAAGACAAATGTTTTTCCATCGACGGCAGCCTCATTTGACTGAAACTACATTTTCCTTCCCTGGAAAATGTCCCTCTCTCGTGTACCTCTCTCATACATCATGTTCAGTGTCTCCTCTGGGTGACTGTGTGATTCTACTACTGGCATTTAAGACAGCGAGGATGACTTCATAATTCATAATTACTGTGTGTATTTTTCTATGCCAGATACCTGTTGTTCAACTTCCCCCTCCTGTCGACCATCGTGGGCGTGTCCACAAACTTCATCTTCCTCAGTGTCGTGTTTGTCCTCTGCTACGTGAGGCTGGTGTTGAGGGTGGATTGGGGACGACAGCAGGTGAGAGGGGAGGGCCATTTAACTGCAACCGCACACGCCATTAGTTCGACGTCCAAGAGGCTCGACGCGTTCTGAGAGACGGTTTTCGCTCTTTGTTCATAGGTCGCATCCGACGGACTGCTGTCGGATAGGGATGCTGCAGGTGCAAAAACACGTGCACAGTGACTTTCAGCATCAGTGATGTGGTGCTGGCTACAAAAAAAAACCCCAATAACTTCCTCTACAGGTACTGAAAAGCTGATGTCCCCTTCAGACGACGCCGAGGCGTCTGAGGCGAGCGAGGTGCTTCCTGCCAGCAGCAACGAGGAGGTGCCGCCCAGACGGGCTCACAGTCAGCTGGACACAAAGGAAACCTGATCATTACAGCGAAAATGATTCAAGATGCTTCATAACACACACACACGTTTGCTCCTACATCAGGTCATCTGTGTTTCCAAATCGGGTAAATCGGGCCGAGTAGATTATCGAAGAAGAAAATTAATTTAACCTTGTTTTAGTGCAGAATAATGGATATTCAAAAAAGATAAAAAGGCAAGTTAGAGACATAAATAGAACACGTTTGACAATAAAATGTTGTCTGTTTTGCTTTAGTATTTATGATTAACTCACCAGAACCTGGTGAATCTGGTGTTCAGTGTTGGATACTTAATGAATACATGACATTAGTGTATAAATAAGCACATGAATAAATAAAGTGGGTATATATGTGAGGTAGCTGTGAAACGGTTACAGACTAAATCATTTGTTCCCTTTCTTTTGCAAGTAATAACTAACATGCTCATGCTCATTGCAATAAATCTTTGAAAAATGTCTATCAGAGTCCTTGTTTGATTGTGTTGTCAGAAAACGGTTAACGCAGAAAGAACACCCTCCCACAGGAGCGAGAGCGCCTCCCTCTACGTGCTCTCAGTGTGTCATTCCTGGATATCCTCTGGAAGCTTTTGGAACCTTCATGACATCACTGCATGCAAAACAAGGCGCGAGCAAAGGAGGATGAGAGAGGCACGCGGCTCGCTGGCACACGGCTTTTGTTCGGGGGGGGAAACAAAAGGTGAGATGGACACATCTCACATCTCTGTGATTTGAAGACCTCTTCAAAATATTGCTTACAGGATTTGTCAACAAACAAATATACGGACAGCGCAAACATTTCCTTGTTTTGTACAAGCTCACGTTGAGTAGCTTGTACAAGACTCCAGGATGGACACGACTGATCAGGACCCCACGGGGGGGACGGAGACCGAGACCGAGAGCCAGCAGGCTGTGGACCAGGACTTCTCCGCCATGCTATCAGATGAGATGCACCAACAGATGACAATCGCTGAGGACCCGTCCGGCAGCGTAAGGAGGGTCCGACCGAGACCCAGACCCAGACTGAAGTCCACGAAAAGTTTCCCACCTTACAGCCAGTGTATAGGGGGACTGGGAGAGGACGGCGAGGGGGACGGTCAAACCCATCCAGACTACGGTGACGGGACGAGGAAACGCGGGAATCAGGCCGCTCGAGGCACGGAGAGAAAAGAGGACTCTGAACTGAAGGCAAGGCGTGCGAGGGACGAGGTGAAGGCCAAATGGAGGGTGAGGAGGAAGGAAAGGCTCTGGGGGAGTCACGAGGTGGACACGGACGGCTGCGAGAGGGCGAGGTTGAGCGGGAAGAGAAGCGTAGAAGGGAGCGGAGGCGAGACGGAGTGTGGCCTGTCCCCAAACAGCAGCTGGAAACACTGGAGGGGGAGAAACTCCCCTTCAGAGGCACACAGAAAAGAAGAGGAGGATGGAGAGAGGAAGATGTCTCCCGTCACAGCGGCACATGTGGAGGAGAAGAAGGAGGAGGAGGAGGAGGGGGAGGGCGAAGGGGACGAGGAGGTGGCGGGAATGAGACCGTGGTCCTCCCCACATCCAATCCTCTCCAAGCTTCTGCAGGTCTCCTCCACCTCCTCCTGCTCCTCCGTCAACTTCTCCTCAGCAGAGAGCGACGATGTCTTCAGCGAGG
The DNA here is from genome assembly GCA_021346845.1 of Apeltes quadracus. NCBI lineage: Eukaryota > Metazoa > Chordata > Actinopteri > Perciformes > Gasterosteidae > Apeltes > Apeltes quadracus. Next base: position 4,411,582 of record CM037920.1, read on the forward strand.
GAGAAGACGTTGGCGCAAAGAGGAGGGCGTTCAGGAAGGTGAGATTAGATGCTATGCGAAAAGATATTCGGGGGGCGTTTTATGCACCAGTCCTGCACAACTTGTGTGCATCTGGCTGCTGGGGTTCTGCACAGAAGAGGCACACTCTTAACTGTTCTGTGCACATTTGGTCCCGGCACATTTGCATTTGCTTGAAAGAGAACTTTGACAAAGTCCGATTTGAATAGCGTTTGCATACCTGTCTGCTGCAGCTGCAAATATGGAAGTAGAAGGGGTCAGCCAGTGGGAGGAAGTGTGAGAAAGAAAGAAATTATCATTAAATTACATAAGAAAAAATACGCATTTTCAAAACATTTTACCTCTGTGTGGCCAGAAACATAAGCCCCTGTCAACATCTGCAATTAGTAAGTCGTAAATTACAAACAAACATCCCTCAAACATGTCATCTTGGCACAGTGTCTCTACTGAGCATGCTCGGCTCCGCTGTGGCTTCCCTTGTTTGTTGTTTTGGTGATTCATGCCTTTGTCTTGTGGCGGCTGTTTTGTGTATATACAAAACAGAACGTAGCTGTCTGCAAACACCGAACGCACCTCATAACAGTTTCTCAGGTGCATGGTTAAATCTCTCCCAACTGAAGTCCCTCAGTCATAGTTCTATTATTGTCACGCTACATTGGCCCTTTGAACGGCAGACATATAGTCATCTCAAAGTAGGAAAAGTACAGATTTGAATAGTAAAATTAATAATGAATGGCTGAATGTCATTGTCACACTGTCATGGCTTGATGGGACACCCCTGGGCTTTCTCTGCTGTGAAAGTTATAAAGCTGTAAATTGAGCAGACAGCAGAAATCACAGGGAACCCCGTAAACATGGGAAGCCCATCCTTTAGCCTTCACGAGGAGGCGGTTGTGCCAATAAAGAGGTCACAATGTCCCCTCAACAAGGCCCTAGTTAGGACAACAAGGACCTACTTATTTTACACGTACATGCATATAAATGACAAAGTGAAATCGTGATAGCCTGCAGGTAAACGTGCTTTTCTCATGCTGGGAGAGGCTCTACGCCTCGTTTGTCTTGCACGCAGACGTGCACATAATCTGCTATTTTTTTGTGCCTCAGTGCCGCTCCTGGAAAACGTACATGACCATGATGCACTGGTCGCTGCGGCGGCAGAGCTCCTGGGTCCAGCTGGCTGGACATCAAGGCACGTCCAACCCAAACCTCCTCAGTGACCAGCGTGTTCACTACATTCACTTACATTACTGCATGTGTCTGCACACTACTGCATAATGGATACTGGAGTTTACACATCTTCATGTTATGTCACTTTTCATTGGGAGACCACGACACACAGACGTGATTGTTCACTCGTGTTTAAACCATCAAAATCACACCAACGATGATGATATCTGGCTGACTTTATTTTTCCCTGCCTCCCGGCTGCCAGGTTCCCTCCAGCTGAGTGAGGGAGGGGAGGTGTTGAAACTCTACAGCGAAATGGAGGCGAATTGCCTGGACCGCCTGATGCAGGACCCGCTGAGACCCTTCGTCCCTCAGTACCACGGCTTGGTCACCAAGGGCGAGCTCTGCTACATCCGCCTGGAGGACCTGCTGAGCGGCCTGAGGAAACCCGTCATCATGGACTGCAAGATGGGAGTCAGGTGGGGTTTTGTGAGTTATTATTCCTTTCGGTCAGAGGATACTGGACCAGTGATGCAACATGACAGGTTTCCTTCTCAGGACATACCAGGAGGAGGAGCTGGTCAAAGCCCGGACCAACGCCACCCTGCGGAGTGACATGTACCAGAAGATGGTGAAAATAGACGCGTCCGCTCCATCAGCCGAGGAACATGAACAGGGAGGCGTGACCAAGTCCCGGTACCTTCAGTGGAAGGACACGACCAGCTCCACGTCCACGCTGGGCTTCAGGATCGAAGGCATCATGGTGGGATTGAAGGCCACTGAATTCCCTGCACAACTCAAAGATCATATTTGTAGCATCTGATTCTCAACGATGTGTCTGTGCTGTTGTGTTCTTCTTGCCAGACGGAGGATGGAAATGTTCAACGGGACTTCAGGAAAATTATGACTTTGGCTCAGGTCACGGACGCCCTGCTCTTCTTCACTAGGAGACAGCTGGAGATCCTGGTCAGTTCTATCAGTTATGAAAACACTACACTGCTAAAAAAAAACACATCCTAAGTCATATAATAATTTGCCCAAGGAATCAATGTCTGGGAAAGAATGACTAGACAGACAAAACTAATGAACTTATTTGTTCAGTTTTAGGTTGTCTGAAGTAATCACTTCCATGTGAAGTGAAAACCTGATCCTGTCACAATAATCAAAGCTTGCTGCAAACATCAAAAGACAGTTAAAGTACACCTCAACACAATCATGAGGCCATTGCCTGTAGAAGTTTTAAATTAGAAAATAAACAAACAAAAAAATATCCGGTGAAATACTGAAATGAAAATTTCTAAAAAAAAAAAAAAGAAAGTCCCTTAATTATCCTCCTTTCCTTGCCCAGTCTTTGCTACAGACTTGCTGTCATTTCACTCACTATGTGCTTTCCACGCGGTTTGTTATGTTCTCTGCGACGTGTGCTGAAACCCGCCTGTGCTCGCCTGTGCTCTCAGAAGGCCTACCGCTCCAGACTGCTGGCCCTGAGCGATGCACTGAAGAATTCATTGTTTTTCAAGACCCACGAGGTTGGTTTAAACAGAGACGTTTCTTATCTTGATCGTATTAAAACCACGTTGAACCCGGAAGGTCTTTGGGCTGATATCGTCTTCTGTTTCTATAACCCGACCAGGTGATCGGCAGCTCGCTCCTCTTTGTCCACGACCACAGCAGCAAGGCCAGCGTGTGGATGATAGACTTTGCCAAGACGACGCCGGTGTCTGACGCCAGCCGGCTCAGACACAACGTGCCGTGGGCCGAGGGGAGCAGAGAGGACGGCTACCTCATCGGTCTGACCTCCCTCATCACTTCGCTGAGCCAGGCCATCAGCGCGGCCTCCTGGCAGCAGGAGCACAGCTGTGGGGAGGACAACAGCGTTGCGTGGGACAACCCCAATATGCACAACACTCAAATTCAGGGTCACGTGGACAAAACCGGTGATGGGACACTTTGAACGTTTGACTGACTTGGTCACTAGAAGAGGAGGATTTCTTTTGACAGGAATATACTTTGTCTCATGGTTTATAAATGATACCAAACATATACGCACACAGACCGACGCCCAAGCTAACTGAAAGTAACAATGAAGTACATGTAACTAACACCCAGAAACCGTCCACCCATATGAGTCACCAATAGGTTACAGAGCTGTGATCTTTAAACAGAGGCAATCAAAAGAACGGGGAAAAAATGCCACAACCCAGATCTCTGTCAGTTAAGAGTGACATATTGCTCTGGATGGTAAATGTGCTAAACAACACATTGTGTGCAAAATTACAGTTTGCTTCGTACTTTTTTGAACATGGCTCCATTGAAATCGTTATAGCGGTAAATGCTGTGCATTCAAAACAAAACGTGGAAAATGCTGCACTGTTGCCCCTGACACTTCCAGACGGGTTCCAGACAAAATAAACAAAAATAAAACATTGCTTTTCATAACATACAATTTACCATCAATGTGATTTAACACCAGTCCAAGACACGTTTAACGTGTACAACCCTTATTAACGTTAAGTCACAATGTAATCACCTGCTGCTGTTATCTAGGTGGACAGGACATAAGCTGTTACCTGTGGTTATATTTCCTCCAGTATAAAAGCTTTTTACTGCGCACACACGGTGACCACCAGGTGGCGCCGTGTTGAAGAACAGTGAGCGGGACCGCCGAGGAACTGCAGCGGCGACGGAAAACGTCCTCACGTGGCGTGGAAACTCGGCATCGCGGAGAAATATTACTGCTTGTGAAGTGGGTCAACGTGCCTGATCGGTAAATCTCGTTCGATAGTGTCAATAAGGAAAGGCTCGATGCTAACCGCTGCTAGCTAAACACTTTTCCGGGCAACCGTGGAAGTTGAGCGGAAGTCTCAAGCCTCTTTTGAAACGTCTTTTTCCTATCAGCAAGCGTCCATTTTTAACAGTTTCCTAAACGGTTGAAGCGGCGGGGTTCTACGGCATGGATCACCGTGTGGTTGTATCTGAGAGAAGCTACCCGAACCTAGCCGTGGTGACGCATGTGTTGAATGACGGTAGGTGTTTTCCACGTATTATTATTATTAGGCCTTACACCCAAGTTCACAGCCCGTTAGCCTCTGTGGGCCCGAGTCCGGTAGACGTGGGTGTATTCAGCTGTTTGTTGAATATACTTCTACAGGGACCCTTCTGAAGGGTTTAGAGCGGTAAATATTTAAAAATAAATACAACTTGTTGGCCTTCATAACCTTGTTGCGGAACTCAAATGGACCTTCGCTGCAGCCATTTTGACTTGATATAGCAGTAAAAGCGCACGTTAAATCATTAGCCTGGAGCAGGACCCTCAGTGGAGTTTGACATCAGTGATAATGAATACATTTATTTTATTTTGAACATGTAAATACAATAAAACAAATCGATTTACATGTACAAAAGGGAGTAGGAAGAAGTAAAACTTAAGTACTCCTACCCTTTATACCCCAACTCTACTATATATTAAAATATACAGTCTATGAAAATATGGATTAAAAAAAATCTATTCACTTACATATAATACACAAACACAATATCTACACACTTACAAGTTATTCCATATAAGCTCAAGTTATTGTTAACACTATTTCTTTATACCTCCTGGAATATAATTTCTTTACACATCTTTTTAAAATGTAATGTGTTTGTACATTGCTTTAATTCGTTATTTTGTTTATTCCACAATTTAACACCACTAACAGATAAACAAAAACTTTTCCTAGTAGTTCGAAAACTGGGAGTCTTTGACATTGCCCTTAGATCGTAGCCCCCCTCTCTTTCAAGAAACCTTTTATGTATATTGCCAGGCAATAAATTGTATCTAGCCGTAAACATAAATACAGCTGTTTGAAGTTCAACCAGATCAATTAGTTTTAATGCTCTAGACTGTAAAAATAATGAGTTGGTATGTTCCAAATATCCTGTGTTATGAACTATTCTTATTGCTCATTTTTTACTTTAATGTACTCTGAATTGACAAGTAAAATACATTAACGTATGTGATTTTATATGTACATTACTTAATAGGCATACCACTAGAAACCTACGCCAGGTTAAGACAGCGGTTTTCGTCTGTCTGTGTATAAATACAACCTACAGACACTTAATAATGCTATTACAGTATCATTATGGTGATGTAACGTTAGACCAAAAATCTAAGGGCTCCCTTCATGATGCCTGGTGGTGGTCCGTTTAATCACGGTACCCAAAACGTCGAGGTCCAATTGGGTTTGTACAGGTTAACATTATCTACCTAGCTTATGAGCTAGGTAGATAATGTTAATAAATCAACATTGAAGCTGACGTTTGCAACATCATACACTTTAATATTTTGGTGCGTTAAGGTCTTCTACATTGTTGTTTGACTTTTTGCCGCAGATTCCAAAGTTGTAATGTTTGAATTTCCCACGCCGTTTGTTTGTCCCGGAAGAGAATAAAACGTGAACGGCGTTGTGTTTCCGTTGTCTTCTCGGCAACGCGCAGCAGTTAGCCTAGCCGCCAGCTAGTTAGAGAACACACACACACACACACACACACGCACACGCACACACGGGTCACGTTGTGCTCGCCTTCGTGGTTCCTCTCACACAAAGACTCCCCGATTTGGGATGTGGAAACTTCTTCCACGGCTTAGCGTTTTTGTGTAGTAAAAAACGACACGAAGCACCACATCTATTGATCATTTCGGCGAGGGCTGTGGGGTTTTTTTTTTCGTCTGATACTATCCCAGAAATATGGCGGACGGCGGAGATTACTACAACGGTAAGAGACTTTACGTTAATGTTACATCTTCTGTGCCACTTGAACCTTCAGAACGAGGAGACTTCACGGTGAGGAGACGGGTCATGAGCTCTGGTTGCATGTCCTTTCAAGGTAAAATTATATCTGCCCCCCCTCGGAGATCTTTTTGTTACATGATACAGTATTTACCAAGTGCTTCATTAGCACTAATGAATTATTTCCCACATTATTTTAAAAGAAAAGATTGTAGTGAAGAGCAAACTCTTAATACAGAAAGAGGTAAGTGAATTTGTGCCGGTTTCGATTGATTTATTGTAACTATTGAGAATGAGCAGATGTCGTCACGACACAGCGCCCCGCCCCCTTTCGCCATTTTGGGTTGCTGGTGTTCATTGTTTTGTGTTGGTAGCAGAGGAGGTTCATCTGTTTTTCGCTAGTCTAGATTCAAGAAAATGAACTGTTTTAGAATGCATGGAAGACACTGCTTCAGTTCCACACACGATTTTCGTGGAACCCGTAGGAACTATGTGATTATTTTTTTTTGGTACCCCTTCATGGAAACCGCATGAAGGAGAGCATGTCTCTAATGTGATGTCGGATTTCTTGGGTGGCTGCAATCAAAGGACATTACTTTTGACCGAATTACTATTCTTAAATCAAAACTGACAAGCTTTTTAACTCCCCTTCCTTTCTCAGAGCATGATGACAGAACTGCACCGCAATTTCGCAACCGTAAAGGCAGAGGGTCCCACAAGGGTCGGTCATATGACAGGTCCCGCAGAGACCGCCAGAGGGGGGGCCACACCGTAGGCTTTGGGGGTCCCGGGCCGCGGTCGAGGCTTGAAGATGCAGATGTCACTATGAGCGACAGCTCACAGGACAACAGCTCCCAGCACAGATTGTAAGTGTTTTTTTTTTAGTAATATAATACTAGTTGTGACCTGACAAACGACAAGATGTAAATCATTTCTCGTGGATCTGTTTCAACCACGCGGAGCCTCAGTCACAGGAAGAGAAAGCACTTGCTTTTTAGGCTGCTTTCACAATATCCAAACTAGAATAAGAGAGGGAAAACTGGAAGTCCTTCAAGATGAATGTAGTACTTTGAATGTTGTTTCGCTAATATGGAGCTTTTTTATTTTTATTTTATTGGTGACTCATTGACCACGCATTGATTTTAACTTTTGTTTAGAAATCTGTCTGTTGCAAATTCCGATAATGCTATAGTACTGAAATTATTTAAATAATTTAGTTTAGTGTTTTGTAATGGAAAAAATATATGTAACTCTTTCTGATGCTTCATTGTATAACCAGTTGATTAATTGCAAGTGCTGAGATGGCGAGGCCATGGGACAAGCACTGACGCATGACATTCTGAAAGTATGTTCCCGGTGTCCTGGCGATAGAGACTCAAACAAGTTTGTTTTGTTCTGCTGACGTAACTAACTGACGTGCCCCACTCAATATGTTCTCCTGTGTGACTGAACTAAACTATAAGAACGTCTTGGCTTGATCAAGGACCGAGAGAGTTCATGACAGTCTGCGGAGCACGTAGCTGTGGTGACCTCTTTCCCTTGCAAGGAAATAAACAATCATCACAGTTTTCCATTACAAATGTTGCTGTAAATTTAAGGTTTTATGTGAAGTAGTTTGAGTCACAAAAACTTGCCTGACTTGATAGCCGCCAATGTCAGAGGCGGTGACACTGCATTGCTGTTTTGTCAGGCAGGACGTGGACTGAAAATGGGAACTGTGTTGTCCCTGTGGTCGAGACTTGTTGGTGCCGTATACTATCACTATATATCCTTGTTTTCTATTTTCCAGTAACCCGTACGGGAGGCCTTTTCGGAAAGGAGGAGATGGCCGCTTTGACAGAGACCGGCGACAAGGCAAAGGGGGCGCAGGTGGAAGAGGGGGCTTTAGAGGAGGAGACCGAGGTGGTGCCAGCAATGGTGGAGGAGGGAGGAGCCGGTCAGGATGGTTCAAAGTTACAGTGCGTATTGTAACACTTTCCACATAACTTTGATGTGTCTACTGTGCAGGCTGTTAAAAAAACTCATGTTTGGCCTTGTCTCTTTGACAGATACCGCATGGAAGAAAATATGATAAGAAATGGTTGTTGCCTGCGCTTCAAAACATCTGCACTGTTCCTTACACTCCTGTCCAGGTAGGTTACATGTCATTATAATTACCACTTAGACGGATATTCATTTTTAATAGGAAGTCTTTTAAATGTGTTGCGTTATGATAGCAGTGATATTTCTGCTTTTTTATTTCTTGGTCTTTCCTGCTGGTAAAAAATAGAATCTTTATACACCTTTTTACGGGAGGACGATTTTTATGGACATTTTGGTTGAAGACCGTAATATTTGTATACATGAATTTTCTTTCTCCCCTGTCTGTACAGTACCACGTTGAACATAACAGGGCCCATTTCTATGTGGATGATTCCTCTGCTGCCACTGCTCTGCACAAATGTTCTCACAAGATCACAGACACAGATGGATATAAGGTAAGCGGTTGATAAATCTTATTCCTTCCAGAATCTTTGAATCCTTAATGACCTGTTTTTGTACATGTAGTATCAGACTATTGATAACGGCATAAATCTTTTACTGCGTGTGTACATCTCGTATTTACTATGTTCCATCATATCATGGGATATTTGTTTCTTAAAGGTGGAAGTACACGTCAACCCGAGTGCTCCTCCATCCTTCATCACTGAGCTGAAGCCAGAACACTTGGAGCACCTGAGGGTGAGTGAGAGGAAGTAACAAACTGGGGGCTGAAGCATTTTTGGATGGCTGTAGAAGCCTTGCAAATATTGATATTTAAACCTACATGTTTTGAATCTTTAAAATTGTAGCGTATTGTTCAAAAATATAAAAACTTAAAGGGGAAAATAAGATTCCAGTGATGTGTACGAGTTCATTTAATTGCTAGCCCTTAAAGTAACCAGGGTATGATTTCATTTTATTTATTTGCTGTTTAAATTGGACCTCCACGTTTTTTTAATTATCTTTGCACAGCAATGCATGGCAAAACGTTTTGATGGCTCCCAGCAAGCACTGGACTTGAACAACATCCGAACAGACCCAGGTGATGATATACTCTCCCTCTTAAGCTCCAATCATATGTTCGACCCATTTCATTTATTTGTGCTAAAACTGTCCAATGTTATGCACCAACCGCCATGTCAAATTCCTTGTATGTCTAACATATTGATTCCTGATCTAGTCATTGTTCAACACAACAATTTTACATTCATGGTATAGATCTTTTATTACTTGAGTACTTTCCAATATTTAACTTTATTGCCTAATTTTTTTATGCAACAGACCTGGTTTCCCAAAACATTGAGGTAATCTTAAATAGGAAGACGACTATGGAAGCTGTCATCAAGATTATCGAAGAAAACATTCCAGAGGTAAAGATGTTTTTGATATTTTTTGCTGTTAAAAAAAGTAAATCGTTCTCATACTTCTGTAAGTGTGTACGTGGTCGCTGCGGCTGGTTACATGATGGGTCAGACGGAATTCGCTCACGATGTATTGTTTTCCCCAGCTGACGGGCTTAAACCTCAGCAACAACCGCATTCACAAACTGGATGAACTCACCGATTTGGTTTCCAAGGCGCCTAATCTGAAGACGCTCAACCTTTCCCACAACGAGGTGAGATTGACTGCTCAGTTGATTAATCGAACAATGATCTGATATTTTGAAGCCCTCTTCTCCCTGTCGTCTGTTGTCGTGCACCAACCGCCAAGTCAAATTCTCTGCCTGTCTGACGTACGATGGCAATAAATGTTTTCTGACTCCCACCAACTCGTCCAGCTGAAGTCGGACCGGGAGCTGGAAAAGATTAAAGGCCTGAAGCTGGTGGAGCTGTGGCTGAACAGGAACCCTCTGTGTGACTTCTTTAAGGACCAGGCCGCGTACATCAGGTCAGTCAGCGATTTTGGGGGGCAGAGGGGAAAGGATTGAGTAGGACACAGTGGTGTGACAAGACCAGCGTGCAAGTAGTGCTATCCTGTTTGACGAATATACAGCAGTGTGTTGCGAAGGCAGGGCAAGCCAGCCTTTGTGTATATATGTGCGTGTGTGGTTCAAAAGTCCGTACAATAACTGAAACCATTGCTTGAGGAGTCGCGGGTGAACATCTGAAGAGCAGAGCAAGCTGACATTGACCATTCTTTCTCTTGTGTTTTTGTTTACTTGTGTGGAAAGAGAAGTGTTGAGTACCATCTCATTTTCACACAATTAACTAAACAAGACTAATTTTAAAAAGTTGCAGAGAGGACCTGTGACCCTGATGCACATCAACATGATTTCCCTTTCAGCTTGCTTAAAGTCTTCCCAGTTTGAGCAGCCATCCTGTTATTAAGCTTCTCCGGGGGGGGGGTCTTTAAAAGTTTTGGTCACTTTCTGGTTCTCAGTGACGCTGTGCCCAGCACTCCCCCGCTGACCTCCTGATTATTTATCCCATAGATTATTGCAAAACAATTCCATTGTTCTTGATAAACAATAACCACTACCAATAACCACTTAAAGAAACAGAAAAAAACATTTTCTGCTGGACAACCCTTGAACACAATGTACTGTCAACTGCTCCCAAAAAACAATGAATCAATAACAACAATCTTAAGCATTGCTGCATAACAGCGTATTGCAGAGAGGGCAATCCACAATTGTCTTGACAGATGTTTCGGCAAAACAAGGAAAGCCCGGAGCCAGTGATTTCCCCTCCCCTCTTAGCACCGTTGCCCACCATGCCCCCCTGTGACAGGCGAGTATGGAAGGCTGGATAGCCCATGACGGGTAAGATCCCACCTGGAAACCCCGGGACAACCTAAGGCAGGCACAGTCACGATTACTCGGCTTCATTCCCCACGAGCACTGACTCACGGAGAACACGATGAGGAGAAATTGAGACGGTGGGGCTCGACAGACACAGCTGTTGGGCTGAGGCGGAGAGGGATACGTGTCATTACCCATGACCACTGAAGGGCCACACAGAGAAAGCAAGCAGTCCGTCTCCTCCACTAAGTTTGTTGCCTTCGCCCTAAAACGGGTCTCTGCTGATCAGCGAGAGAAGTGGACAGTTTGGCAAACGCCTGTAATTGAGGGAAACGGGCTCTGAACTGGACATCGAAGTCCAGCTTTGCCTGAAATGAGTCAAATGAGAAACGCGTGAAAAACTCCTGTTGATGTCTGTGACCAGTACAAGCGAGCTGAAAAGTGAAGTCGTGCGAGCAGGATTGAAAATTGTTACTCCACTCCACTGCGTAACCAGTCCCGGTCCCCCTGCAGGGGTTTAAATTCTGACTGAAAAGCCTAATGCACAAAGACCCGTCTCTTCAGAGTCAATGGGGGCTTTTGATGTGCTTCACTGATTAACTGTGTGCCCGCTGTGTGCAGTCGGCGAAGGCAATGGGATGCGTGGTGGGAATGCTGGCCCAGCTCACTCCGAGGCCAGGTGTCTTTGTCTCAGATCTGTTTCTCGGGTGTCTTCTTTTGCTGATAGTCGTGAGCGCGGACACGACGTCTGATGAATGTGATTGGCGTGAATGTTGTTCTACCTGTGGTCGTGGTTTGTGTGAGTTTGAATAAATATCCTTCCCTCCCACATCTGGCGGTGACCCCCCTCTCTCCCAGGAGTGCACAACATCTTTATTTCACTAATTCAAACTGGATGTGTTTACTGGTTTCAGTGCAATCGGGTAGATTGTGGGTCTCTGCATGTGTGGGGCTAGAAAAAGTGTGCTTATGTTGCTTCCCTGTGTCAGATCTCTGTGTACCTCCATGTTGGGGGAGAGGGTGAGTATACCTACTGGTAAGTACATTTTGGGGTGGGAGAGTTTTTTTTAATGGCTCATCATAAACCTGAAGGAAGGATGAAAATGTAAATGATAGTTCATTTACAACCAATCTGTTAAATGTACCTACAATACAAACCGTACACCGCTCCTGGCTCTGGTTGTCGTCAAACTGCATCCACTTGCCTGTTAATTGACTGTATTCTCCCAAATGAGTTTGTCAGTTTAAAAAGGAAGACCGAAAGTCACAAAAGTATCAGTGGGCATGATTTTATTTTTGTAGTGCAGTTTGTGATAACTATCCTGCTCTTAATTTCTGTTCCGTACCAGCGCTGTGAGGCAAAGGTTTCCCCGGCTTCTCAAACTGGTAAGTCCACTCGACCGTCATCCTCACTTCATCTCTTTGCAACCATCCTTATTGGATTCAATCAAGTCAGTCTGCCAGTGCTAATTTCTCCCCATTGCATCTTAACTCACCTGTGGTTTCTTTTTAGGATGGTCATGACCTCCCTGCTCCCATTGGATTTGATGTGGAAACGCCAACCGTTATCCCCCCCTGCAAGGTAGCTTGTTTTGTCTTGTGTGATACATTTGATCTTATTTTTTTTAATACAAATTCTGGAAGACGTGACATTCGGTGTAACCTCTCCACGAGTAAAAATTTCACAGGTTTAAGCTCCATTCTTCTGCTTTAGGTAAACTTCTCATCGCAGTTATTGTCCCCTTAATGTAGCTGACAAATGTTTGTTTTTGTGTTTTTATTGGCAATCTAGGGCAGCTGCTTTGGCTCTGAAGAAATTAAGGTCCTCATACTTCGGTTCTTGGCACAGTGAGTTTGTTAGTTTTTAAAATATAGATAATCTCTTGGCATTGATCACGGCTGGGTGAAAGAATGAAACCCCGAGAGACACGGGAAAAAACAGTGTGACTGTTTCAGGTACTACAGCATTTACGACTCTGGGAACAGACAGCCTCTCCTGGACGCTTACCATGACGGAGCGTCGCTGTCCCTCACAACACCATACACCACCCAGAACCCCTCTAGGTAAGCGCGCACAGCGACACACTTCTGGGCTCGTATAATACTGAATGACCGTGGGTCAGTGTTGCCACAGATGTCATTTTTGGAGGAACTTTGTAATAAACTCTTGTCTGTATTTTTTTTTTTTTTTTTTAGGAGCAGCCTTGGAGAGTATCACAAAGACACTCGAAACCTGAAGAGAATCAAAGACACCAGTGAGTTTAGCTTCGCGTCCAAGCTGTTTAGATGTAATACGTCTGTTATTTGAGATTCCTCCTGATCTCCTTTTTGATTGTATTACTTCTCTTAGCGATGCGGTTTCGACTTCTGAAGCACACGCGGCTGAACGTGGTGGCATTTATCAACGAGTTGCCCAAAACGCAGCACGACATCGCATCCTTTAACGTCGACGTAAACACCTTCACGGTGAGATCACGGTTGTTCTGTCAGCACTTGTCATTAGCATTCTCTATCTGAATAATTAATCCATTTTAATTTATTCATTTGTTTAAAAACAGAACACACTGCTGTCTTTCACCGTGAGCGGAGTCTTCAAAGAAGGTAAGTTGGTGGTCAATTATGAATTTGTATTTCTATCACATCCACTGCAAGAATAGGTCGTGTTGAGTTCTATTCTAATGTTTCTCTTGTTTGTGTTTTTTTTTTTTTTTTTTTTTTTAGTTGCTGTTGATGGTAAATCCCGAGAGTCAACCATGGCATTCTCTCGAGTCTTCGTCACAGTCCCGGCAGGGAATTCTGGGTATGTTTTTACCGAGCTCCCAGTGGTTTGAATCTTATACCTGTTGTCCTTCACATTTTCCCAGAGGAAAGGTCATAATACCAAATAAGTGAAGGCTCCTGTGGAACGTCCATAAAATTAGGCTGTAGAGAACGATGATGGTTCGCTTTTAGTCCAACTGGGATTACAGAAAAAGTGTCCTACACTAATCTAAAATAACTAAACCAGACAGCCCAGTGCAAAACTACGTTAGAACTAGTATGAAAAAGTAAATAAAAAAAAATTTAAAAAGCTGAGTGGATACTCAAAGGACCATCTTACTTCACTATGAGTTTATTTGTATTTACTGTGTCCCTCTTGTGCCGCAGTCTCTGCATTGTGAACGACCAGATTTTCATCCGGATGGCCACAACAGAGGAGATCCGCCGGGCCTTCGTGGCTCCTGCCCCGACTCCATCTTCCAGCCCCGTCCCCACCCTCACTGCACCGCAGCAGGAGATGCTCACAGCCTTCTCACAAAAGTCTGGCATGAACCTGGAATGGTCCCAGAAGTAAGTCTGTTTTTGTTTCCCCCTGCATGATTTCTTTGACATAGGCCTACATTAGTTGCTTAGTTTAATGTGTGTGTGTATATATAACCGTTATTCTCTGTTGCAGGTGTCTGCAAGACAACGAGTGGGATTTCAACCGAGCAGCACAAGTTTTCACTCAGTTAAAGGTAATATTATTTATAGTTTGTCCAGCTGGAGTTCTATAAAGGTGTGCTTGTTCATTTAGCAAGATTCTGAAATGCTTTTTTCTTTTTTTTTCCAGACTGATGGCAAGATCCCCGACGTTGCCTTCATAAAATGAGTTGAATGATGTGTAAATAAAATCTGCAGTATTATTTGTCTGTTTTATTAAAATCAAGTTTAATATTTAGTGTTGACAGCCAACTGTTTAACTTGAAGGATGTTATGAGACTATTTTTGGCTGTTGTGATCTAAGTTTTTGGTCGTTTGTATAGAAATTACATGTTTTCATAGGAATAAAGAAATTAAGCCTATGGTGTAACTTGTTTTGTTTGTAATAAAAAAATATTTTGCTACACAACTGATACATTTCACTTCAGCCCCAATAAGAACAATGTATTGGGCGTGTGGGGGTTTAAACTTGAAAATGCAACTATGAGCTAGAATGAATGCTCATGAGGTCAACCACAGCTAAGTGGCACACAGAACCATTGATACTATGAACATAGAAAAAATTAAATGAATGCTCTCTAGTAATGGCATTGGACAGATCTCAAGCTTTTAATTGTCTTTTGGATATATATTTGTTGTAAATTAACCTAAATCAATTATAGTAAATGAAAAATTAAATCAATCAGGTGTAATATTCATCCTGTTACGTTCCAGCTCCCAGAAGGGAGGGGAACAAGACAGCCCTTTGCTCAGTGTATAAATATATATATTTGGTGGTTAGTTCCGTATACGAGGAACCCACACAGACAAACTGGCTTTCTCAGCAAGTCTATGGGAATTACAGATGCGGTAGATGTGCCCATTGCGCCAAAACTGTTGACACTAAAACATTCAGCCACTCACATTCTGGACGAAAGTACAATATCAAAGAATTTATAAATTGTCTATCTACCCATGTCATTTATGTACTGATATGCCCTTGTGGCCGTATGTATGTAACCTCACACTGAGAATAGCAGAACATAAGGCAGCTATTAGAAACAATAATCTTGACTATGCCGTTGCTAGACATTACACAGAAAAAAAGCATGGTTCTGCTGCCTCCCTCAGGTTTATTGGCATTGAGAGGGTACTACCAAACCCGAGAGGTGGTAATCTAGTCAAACAGCTCTTGAGAAGAGAGGCCTTTTGGATAAATTAACTGTCCACGCTTGAACCCGCTGGTATGAATGAATCACAGGACTTAAGCGGTTTTCTGTAAATTTGAGTGTATAGACAATGGGGTATTGTCCAATGTTTTAGCTGTATTCGTGGCATTGGGGATACATCGAAATACCTGTGACCTGCTATTTTTGATAATCATGTATATATGTATATTTGATAAGAATTGTGTATGTATTGTATATCTTTGTGGACGTGGTCTATGTCTGTGCCTGCTAATTGTTGATAATAATTGTTGATTACATTTAACTGTTTATGGGAACATTGGATATTGGCATTTAAAATGGACGTTGCAAACAACTGGTCATGTGACTAGAAGGTACTTAAGACACACCTGAGAGCTCAGACCCTACCCGAGCGAACCTGAAGACGCAGTATGCGAAACGTGTTGTTCGTTCTTAAATGAAATCTAGCAAACGTCATCAGTGTGCGGTAGTATATCTTTATTTTTGCTATAGTATGTTCCTGCTATCTAACTGCACGCGCTACGAGCCCAAGAGTGTATGGCTGAAGCCCGCAGCGTCCCCTCTCATGCCGTAAAGCAAGACTGGGGGCAACGCGACACTCCTGAAATTCCGGTATTTCCCCTACAGACCCCCAGGGCGGCCGAGAAAACCTTTGTCCGACCTGAAATGACTCATTTAATCATCCAAAACGATATGGAACATATTAATTATCTGAAAAATGTTGCATAGTGGGCCTTTAATAGACCCCAGCCAGCTGCAACCACTGACGAGTGGGTGGAGCTCCAGGTCACAATCAGCCCCACAACCACCAATCAGCTGCCGGGACAGCCACAGATGACCCCCACCAGGAAAACAAAGACACAAACAACCCACAAGCAATCCCCAAACAAAAATGATTAACAAAACGTTAACAGATCCCATTTTCTATTCACACATATCCTCACGAAGATGGTGCCTGGATCATAATACATCTACGGCGCGGTGGTGTCGTGTGTCTCTTCCGGGGTTTTGTCTGTCGTCACGATGACGCGTGACGCACGTAAGTTACGTTCCCCATACCATCAGTTGGCAAACGATAACAATAAACAACCCTGAAACAAGAGATCCGCGGCGTCGGAAACTGAGGCTCCAATTCGACACACACGTACCGAAACTATGAGCCGAGGCGGCCTCGAGCGGCCGGAGAAACGTCCCGTCGACTAACGGGCGAGTCCCGTCGGTCCTGTCAACGGGGTTTTTTAAGTTTTTTGAGGCACTGCTCCGGGGAGAACCAACGCTACAGTCGCGGTCTACCCCCCTTCCCTTCCGTAGCCCCCTGCGGTAGCTAGCCGCGGCTCATTCCCGGTGCTCGCACACTTCGGCTCCAGTCTGTTATGCAGTTGCCGGCGGGCCGTAGTCTCACTCGTTCTACTCCGCCGGCTCGTCGCTCCCTCTCCCCGCTCCCCGCGGCCCCATGTCTCGCTGGCTCTTCCCCTGGCCCGGCTCCATCAAGAAGCGGGCCTGTCGGTACCTCCTGCAGCACTACCTCGGCCACTTTCTGCAGGAGCGCCTGAGCCTGGACCAGCTCGGCTTGGACCTCTACAACGGCAGCGGCGTCATCAAGGAAATCAACCTCGACGTCTGGGTGAGTTGTTGTTATTGTGCGTTTATTTCAAATGGGTGTCTTGTCAACTCCGCACCGCGAGTCCCGCTGTGTGTTTTTAGTGACTGTTTCGCAACTGCACTCGAGTGCAACAACAATCTCAAACGTCACGCTCCGCGACTGGCTCGCATTTCTTCGTGGAATTCCAGTTCTAGGAAACGCATCACCATGTTAGCAGATTAACTGCACCTTTCACATTCGGAATAGATTCAGCTCCCCCCCTCCTCTTCCCCTGCACATAAGTGACACACGTCTACACACAGCGAGGAGCCATTTGTTGACATTTCTTTCTCTTTCTCGCTCTTGTTGACATCTTCCTCTGTCCTCCAGGCGGTCAATGAGCTCTTGGAGACCCTCGGGGCTCCTCTGGAGATAGTGGATGGCTTTGTGAGCAGCATAGTGGTGACCATCCCCTGGCAAGCTCTCCTGACGGATCACTGCACCTTAGAAGTTTCTGGTCTTCAGATAACATGTCGACCCAAGTACCGAACCAGTGAGTTTCCCCCAAAATAAGTCTCCCGCCTGGGACACGAAACTGACATCAAGACCCACCTGTTTTGTCTCAGTTTGAGAAGTATGGTCCTGAATGATGACAATTGTAAAGATGAATTAGTCCTGTTTTCGTTACTGCTACAAAACCCATAACCCAAAAGCTCTTCTAATCAAGTGATGAATCAGTATCTATTTGATAACATCTGATATTTAAGTGCTTGAGTAAATTATCTATAGATAGATGGGTTTTTATTGTCCCAAAGGAATTTTGTCTTGGAGACATTGTTGTAAAATACAGACAATAAGAGCGTACATACAGAGCATCCACAGACTGTCGCCAGCCGGCAGATACATTTCACACTGCCTGTCGTTTTGTGAATTGTGACGAGGACTGGCCCGAATCAAATCTGTCCAAAATCTGTCCCTTAAGAGAAATAATAGCAGATAAGTTTAATTTCTCTCATCTCTGCATGAGATGTATAAAGTGCACACAGACTCACTTACTCTGTCTGAATTCCGTGTGATTTTGTTTGTTCCCAGGTGGGGGTTGGGACTCGCAAGGCTGGTCATCAAGCATGACCTCCAGCATGCAGCTGGCTCAGGAGTGCCTGAAGGACCCGCCCGAGGCGTCCGAGGAGCCGCCTGCCCAGCTGGAGGGGCTTGAGATGTTTGCACAAACCATTGAGACAGGTGAGTCAAAGCTGAGTGTGTTCTCACTTTGTTTCGAGCCGACAGCGTGAATATGCAAAAGTCCCTCAGATTACTTTCTCAATTAAAAACCCAATCTGCAGCTCCAATCTGCTGATGAACCTTTGCATGTCTCTCATCTCATCTGTGTGTTTGCAGTCCTTCGTCGCATTAAAGTCACCTTCATAGACACTATCGTTCGCATCGAGCACCAGCCCCTGGACCTGGAAACAGGCGTTGCCTTAGAGGTGCACATCAAACGGTATGTCTCCCTGTTTTGTTTTTTTTTAGGTCTGATCAGAGCATAAAAACACCTACGGCAGTTGAGAATTATTTAAAAAGTTGCACATATTGTACAGATATTGTACGCATGCTGTGCGTGTATGTTTGTATTGGTACACCCTTGATTCTCGCCTCGGAAAACAGAACGCATTCCTTTATGAATTCTCTGTTACAACAAGTGAGAAACACTCGTACGGTTTCCTTTGTGTCAAAGTACGAGTGTGAGCCCGTCTCCACGTCGATCCTGAAGACATTAAAGTAGCGCGGACCTTGTGGAGTGATGAAACACGCGCTGCAGCTGAAGCAATGTTAGTGACCAAAACAAAGAAAGCCTCAGAGGAGGAGCTCACACACACACACACACACGGTTCAGCATAACGCTTTAAATCTTCTCTGTCGGACGCGTAAAAGCATCCAGATTTCCAGCCACGGCTCCACTTTCGCTCTTGTGTCGTTTTTCATGTTTCTGCAATCAGTAGTATTGCAGCTCTTCCACATCAGCACTTATGCTGTGGCCACAGGAGAGGGGAAGTAAAATGGAAGCTGGGAAGGAGATGTCATCTCTGACGAACTTGCTCCCCTCTGCGTTGTGTTTTCAGACGGCCTCCTGCGTGAAGCTTGTTTTAAACGGGGTCCGTATTGACGAGGTCGTCCACGTTTAAGGGGCTTTTATCTACGAATAACTGCAGACTGTTCTCTAGGTGTCGTCGGTACTGGGATGTCAGGGGAGTCTGTGACCTTGAACCATGTGAATATGTGGCTGTTGTTGCCGTGGAGAGCCTTGTGCGATCATCCTTTTGAAAGCACTTGTGCTCTCAATGATTTGATTTGCTCGCGGGCTTGTGTTAAAGGTGAAACTGCAGGTTACGGTACCTGAGCTGGTTTGCGATCATTCCCAAATACCCACTTATTTGATTCACCGCCAGGTTGCCAATAATGGTTTCCTGTGCTTCTTTCCACCGGTGCCTCGTGTCCCATGAATGCCGTGACATTTTCTATATGTGTTACTGCGACGCTGGTGAACCCTTGTTTGTGGGCCGTATTGACCAAGCTGCTCAGCGTGGCTGTGTTGATTCTGGGTCAGTGACCAGAAGGCCTTGTCATCCCAAATGCCTGATTTTGAACAGGAGAACTGATATTTTTTAGCGCGTTTCAGGGACAGTGTTTCCACCGACTGAACAAAGAAGTGCTGCTTGTGCCAATCAGCATTCTATTATTAAAACCAAGTATATATTTATTATTTAAACCATTGTATGAGTGGCTTACGATGGTCATGTTTCTCAGAGTAGAAATCACCGTAGACCAATAATTGTCCCTAAATAATGAGTGTGTTTGTTTTTCGCGCTGTGCCTGCAGGCTGGAGTACTTTGACGAGGCGGTGCGGGATCCAGCCAGCCACGCCACCGTGCCTGTCGATATCCACCAGCCGCCCGCCTTCCTGCACAAGATCCTCCAGCTGAGCGCCGTCCAGCTGTTCTACGACAGCACCGTGCAGGTGATGGAGACTTGAGCTACTCTCAATGTGTGACCTTTCATTTATTTTACACTCATTTATGTATGTGCAGTGTTCATTTGCCTATTAAAGTACTGCAAGGAGTATCATAGATCGCATTTTACACCATCGTGGGAGCAAGCTGGGTGATGTGTATTAGTCGTGTTTATAACAAACTAAAAATCCAGAGATCTTAAGACTTCATTAAATCAGTTTCTTACTCCCACAATGATTCTTGGAGATAATCTTTTCTCACCTTCTACTGTTGTCAACTAACAAAGTAAGAATGCTTTTTTTTTTTTTTACGTAAAAACAGTTTGTTTCTTGAAAACCTGAAAGAAAATATACATTTATCAAAAAGAAACTAGAATGATTTAAAACCAGAAACGCTCATATATATCTTCTCATTTCTTAGGGTCCCCATGAGAAAGATCATCCTGTATCGACCATGGCAAGTGAAGGAGGAGGAGGAGGAGAAGAAGTAGGAGAGCAGGAGGATGAAGAAGTAGGAGAGCAGGAGGAGGAGGATGAAGAAGAGGAGGAGGAGGATGAAGAAGAGGAGGAGGAAAAAGAAGAAGATGATGGTGATGATGAGGAGAAAGAGGAGGAAGCGGCAAAGCCTTTGAAATCCCCTCCCCGCCCTCCGTCTCAGCCGCTGCTCATAGGAAGCTGCTCCGGGTTCATCGAGACCACCGTCAAAATTAAACAGAATGACATGCTGCCTGGTCCAAAGGTGTGTGTGTGTCTGGTTTTGTGTGTCTGTGTGTGCGGATGGGAATGTGGGTCTCCGCTTGTGTGTGTCTACTGTAACGTCCTGAAGCATTAGCAAATGCTACTGTGTTACTGACTTCTGTATCCGGTCTCTTCTCCTGTGTTCTCCAGTTGGAGTTGGATGGGAAGGTGGGTTGCGTCCACATGCTGCTGTCTCCAGATCAAATTACCCACCTGACGGACCTGCTGGCGGCCCTCTGCATAGACACCGGTACATTAGAACACAGACCGTGATGCTTCAACTGCCCCTGGATTTATGTCACAGGCATTGTGATTTAAAACAAGATGAACTCATGTGTGTTATAATAGACTTTTAATGCAATTTTCTCTCCTTAAACAGTGTAACAAATGGTTTTATCTCCATATTTATGATGATTAAAATGTACAATTGATACTTGCCTGCACTCAAAAAATATTGAATAGACCGGACAAGAGGATCGTGTTGGTCACAGGCTCCTGTTAATACCTCATAACTGTTACATTCAAGCGCTCGCTCATCAACACATTCGTCAATCTGTTTCTCTTTCCCCTCTCGCCCCAGAGGCCGATAATAAGTTTGGCGGAGCACTCAGTCGTCCGTTGGACTCGGACGACCTGCGTATGATCGAGGAGGACCTCAGTAAGCAGCTGGGCTCCAGTCCCAGAGACGCCGAGTGGGAGACCGAGTCCGACCTGGAGCCCTTCGTCACCGGCCTGGACAACGGAGGTACACAGTGCAGCTGATGTCCAGCTTTACACCGTCTGTCTGAGATGCATCACGATCTCAGCCGGCCTGCTTCTGAAAGCATCTAGTTTCTAACTATTTCAGCTACTGCGTCTGAAAATATCCCTTTTTAAAATACAAATCCAGCATTTATTCAGTATATCATGTAGGTATACAGCATTTTTAAGTATAGACAGTCTCTTATGGTATGTAAACACACACCAGTTTGCCACACAAGAGACGCGTTTTACTCATAAAATGTCTAATTAATATTACCTGCAGAAATGTTTTTCTCCATGGGTCCTGGTGGAATGACCAGTAGCGCGACGTCTGTACGCTCCGGCAGCGAGCTGTCAGACAGTGACATGGAGTCATCCACACACAGTCTGGCCAGCTTCACACAGCCACAGGTACAGCCTGCGTGTGTGTTGGTGGTGTTGTTGTGTGTGTTCACAGGCTACGGTGGAAGACCGTATCAGGATATTCTCTTCTTTTCCAATTCCATAATTGTCAATATCGGTGTCCTTTTTAATATTACTGAAAATAATAAATTTAATTTTAATTGAATCTTATTTTTAAAGTGTTTTTTGGCTGAAAGGTGCATGAAGTGAGCGCTCTCTTTCTCTCGCTTAGAGAAAACACAAAGCTTGAGCTTGTAAATGTGAGTCTGACATCCACTGTTGCGTTCCCCCCTGCAGAGCATGGGGAGCTGTGCCAGGAGGCATCCTGTAGCAGGCGCCCTGTCCAGTTTGCCCCAGTCCAGCGGCCGGACCAGAGGTGAAAAACCGCTGCGCTTTCTTACCACATCAAACAAAAGCTTGACCTTTTTTGCCAGAATTGTCCCTACGAACCCTCCTTCTCTCCGTTGCAGGACGCTCACACAGCGGCCAGTCGGAGCAGCTGAAGCCGGACGCTTTGTTGCGTCTGAGTCTGGGCGGGCTCACCCTAACCCTCCTGCAGGAGGACCCGCCCGTTAAGCCAGACGGAGCCGCCTCATTGGCTCAGGTGTCTCGGGTGTTCTTCCGGGAGCTGGCCTTCTTCAAGGACAGCATGTTTAGTGAGCGAGACTTTCACCATCTGAGAGACGGCTTTGCCAAGGCCTGCCCACACTCCCACCTCAGGTAGGAAAACACAGATGCGCATTTTGCTTTTGGTGGGTTATTATAAACAAATACAATGAACTTTCTCTCATAGAGTGACCAGCGCCGCAGTGCAGGTCGCGTGTGAAATGCGCAGCGGCAGAGGCCACAGTCGGGCCGTGACCTCTGACCTTTCCTTCAGCAGACTGGAACTGATAGAGTTCCTCTTGGAGGACGGAAAGCCTCAGTACAGTGAGGTGGGAAAGTGTCAATGTCTGCATGTGTCTGTGAGGAAAACTGAGACCTTCAATCAATGACGTACATGTTTGGGAGAGTCGTGTACATTTTGTCATGAAGCGACTTAAAAAAAGAATTCCCTTGGAATTGTGAAATATGATATGGCTAAAGTCACTTTAAACTCTATTTTTTTCTTCTTTTCAAGCTGAAATGGATGACTTGAGTGAACATTGTTTCTCTTCATGCGTCTGTTTTCAGTTGCTTCAGTTCCAGAAAGCTGGTATGTTCACAGTTGGAGCTGCAGCCAGACCGTGTGCCCAACTACACTACGGTCTCACCGAAAAACACCTGCGGAAAGTACGCACACAAAGGAAACTCTGTACACGCAAAGAACACATGAACTGTGTTCCTCGTGATACTCCTGTAGTTGTTGTTGTAACGTTGATCCTAAAAGCTGTGACGCCCTATTTTAAATAATTTAAAATGTAATTGGACTCCAAATGACTATTATTCTGGGGTATCAAATGAAGTGATTTATCAGTCTATCCTTTAACGTGTGTGTGTGTGTGTGTATGTGCTGGCAGGGTAAACAGCGGGTGGTGCGGCGGGACAGTGTGGTGCGGGTGGAGCTGGCAGAACTGAGCACTGAGCTGGACCTCGACATCCTCAGTCGCCTCGGGAAGTTGAGCACAGCTTTCAGCCACTGTCCCCCGCAGACGGCTGAACCTGGACTCATGCAGGTGGAAAACCCCACACACACACCTGCACGTGACCTAATTAATACAAACGACTGAAAGAACTGTTAGAGATGCATAAAACTTCTATGATGGCGTCACAATGGGACACGAAAAATGAATGCATCTCTTGGGTTTTCTGACGCTTCGGCAGTGACGACTGCAACTGAACTCGCTCTTCTCTCCTCAGACGCAGAGCACCGAGCTGTGCTCCTCCTTCACCCTCCTCTCCCCCCACGCCGTCCTCAGGCTTCGTTTCCCCATACCTGACCTGAGGCCGCTCCCCGTGCGCCGACCTCCGACCCAGAGGGCGGTGCGGCGGGAGACGCTGGTGCTCGAGCTGTGCCAGCTGGAGCTGAAGCACCAGGAGGCCCCGGACCTCCAGAGCGAGCAGACGGCTCCGGGACAGCCGTGGGCTCCCTGTCTCACCCAGCTGCTGGAGGCCTCGTTCACCGACCTGCACGGTGGGAACACGCACAACCCTGAACAGGAGCCGTAAATAGACAGAGAGTATAATGCCCGATGCTCTTTGCTCAACATGGGCCGTCTAGTTGATCCCCCTGTGCATCGTTTTCCCCGTCTACTAGCGTCTGCTTATCTGGATTCCCCCGTTTGGAGAACTGACACGGGAGCAAAGCAAGAATTAACGTTTGCATTTTGCAGAAGACTCACAGTTTCTGTTAGTATCGTTAACCTCTTATTGAGAGCGGAAGTAGCGGTTGTTGCTCTTTAAAGCGGCATTGATTTTACAATTACCGCCAATTCATATGATGGGTCTTTTAAAAATGTGAGTGACCATATGTCTAAGTCTTTGCGATGGCACACGATACGTTGTTAAACGCTGTAAAAGCAACTATTATATTCAGCAGCAGATAAGAAAATGAGTTGTGTCTCACCAGGGTCCTACGAGGGCTGGGAGGGCGGCTCTTTCCCCTGTATCAGAGTAAAGAAGAGCCGCGACTCTCTTCCAAGGTTAGTACTTTTGACTATTGTAATAATACACCATAATCCATAACCTTCATGAAACGACCACTTTACGGTGCGGAAGCTCTCCAGTAGAAAGTCGGAATCTAAATGTAATCGTTGCTGCACAAAAATAGTGTTACAGTATACGTCGCCCCGAGCCGGTGTTACATTTCTTCTGTTTGTGTGGGCAGGATATCCGTGTGTGTGCGAGGGGGAGAGACTCAGGGCCCGGCTGCAGGTCTGGACGGGGTGAACCTCATCAGGGACCTGGGGTCCGCCTTCTTCGAAAGTCACTGTGAAATCAACGACAAAACCAGCTCCCCGTTCTCCTCCAACCGCACCATGTTTGAGACCGAGGAGGTGCGCTGGTGCGCCGACATAAACCGCATTCCGTCCATCGTCCCATCTCCCGCCGAGCTCACCCCTCCTTTCTCGCGGTAGATGGTGATTCCGGCCGACCCAGAGGAGATGCGTCAGTTTCAGGCGCAGTGCGTCGCTCAGTGCCAGTGTGCGGTGGACATCAGCCTGCCGCTGGCCTACGTCCTCCTTCCCAGCAAACAGGCCTTCCAGAGCTTCTACAACAGGTACGTCAACAGAAGCACAGGCTCTTTTCGAAGGTACATTTTTCAGGTATCCAAAAGGTTTCACACTCAGGTGAACACGGAATCACAGCTTTCTTCCTATTTAAAAAAAATCAGTGTCTCTTACCCACCCGTTTGTCCCTAAAGGATCAATAATGATCTGCTGATGTGGGAGCCTCCTCCCCCCTCGGCCCACAGCCCGAACCACAGCCGCCATCACGACGAGTTCCAGCTCTGCAAGTCGGCCTTCAGACTGGGTGAGTGCGAGTGTCTTAGTGGGAAAACAGCAGGTGGATCGAGTACTTACAATAGAAACGATCAAAATCGTCTTTCATTAAGGAACTGGGTTTTGTGTGTGTGACATAGCAGGATTCTTCTTACTCCCATTAATCAGTGAAGTCAAACAGACCACATGTGTTTTCCTCCGTCTTCTCTCTGCCACAGACTCTGATTCAGAAGAAGACGAGCCTCACTTCTTTTTGGCCAGTGAATCCTCTGGGAAGACGCAACAGTCGGCTCCTCGCGCCAACCACAACCTCAGCCTCCTCTCCCTCTCTGTGATTATCGGCAAAGGCCGCCTGCAAGCCAGGACGGACAAGAAGGTGAAGACCCGAGACGTGGTTCAAAAGACTTGATTAAATGGCTACGGCTCGATCCATTAGCAGTTAATTCTTTTCTTTTTTTTTTTTTAACCTGTCGTTCTCATTGATCCAGGAGGACCAGAGTCACGGGGAAATTGTGCTAGACCTGGACGGGGGGAGGATATTCAGTGTGGCACAGCACCAGAACGACCCCAATCTCAATTTCCTGTGTATAGAGAGCAGGCGAGTGGAGCTCTACCATCGAGGTACACCTTTTTTCATTTTAATTGCAACCTAATTCATATTTTCCTTCTAAAATGATGTTGGAATGGACTTGAGACTAAGTGTTGATGTTTGTTCTGGCCCATCATTTCCTTCCTACTTCACCACCACAGCTGTAGTGAAAGACACCCCCATCCCACAGCGGCTGGAGATGCCCAACTTCTCTCCCCCGAAGCACTTGGACCCCACAATCTACCCTACCGAGGTGGGGGTGAGCAGCGTGAGCGGCAAGGAGGGCGGGCTGCAGATGATGTTGTCCACAGCCATCAAAGTCACACTGGACCCACAGAGGAGTGTCAAGGTACGTCCACTCGGGTTGAGCTGCAGGCGCCGGTTTGACGTGAGCCAACGTTTGTTTCCGTTTCTCTCGACGCAGGAGTTCCTAGTTGCTCTTCGACTTCAAGGTGCCACCACGCGACATTACGTGGCGCAGACCGGTCACAGCTGGCATGAGCAGGTGAGAAGCAAAAAACAAGCGGGGGTCTTCTTCCAGAAAAGCAAGAGCCTGCTTCCACAGCAAAATCAATTGGGGTGGATGAATATGAAACGGTTGTTGTTTGTTCCAGCTGGTCGACTTCCTGGATGTGATTGATGATCCCATCCTGGGATACACAGCGCCTGCCGTCATCACTGTCCTCCACACGCACCTCGCTACCTGTGCTGTAGACTACAGGTATTTATTAAAGCTGTGGTCAATTTAAATTTACATGATACCTTTTCTCTTTTTTTTTTCTTCCCCTGTGCCCTTATCTTCTGCTTTTCTGTTTGCCAGACCTCTGTATCTGCCTCTGCGCGTGCTGTTCACAGCAGAGTCCTTCTCTCTGTCTAGTAACATCATCGTAGACACCGCCACCTTCCACCTCAGGTACAGAATGTCAAGACGTCCGTTAAATTACACAAAAGTCCAAATATTTTAATAGTTGGAACAATAATAATGTTTCTTAAATGGAGCTGCAGACTAAGCGTGTGAGACCTTGGTCTGATGTGTGCTTTTGTTGTGGTCAGATTCATCCTGGATGACTCTGCTCTCTACCTCTCTGACAAATGTGAGACTGACACCGTGGACCTGAGGAGAGGTGAGGAGTGTTAGTTACTGGAAAAATGTGTTTTTCTTTCTCTCCAGAGGGTCAGGCTGTGGTTACTAGGCTGTGGAGTGTTGGATTTGGTTGTTTATTTAATCTCGTTAGCAAGTTTCTTCATGTCCGTTTGTATTCTGTCCGTCAGAGTCAGCCAGCCACCACTTCAGAGAAGTTCCTGTAACTTGTTTAAAGAAAGTCAGGATGTTTGTTAGAGGCGTTGTCAAGCTGAAAGTCAACATTAACAATAATATCTCCCAAGGAGGTGTTGGAAAAGGAGGTCCTCTTACAGCTAGTGACGTCTTATACTAGAGATCATACAGAAGTTAGTGACGTAAATAAGTACTCAATGTGAGAATGAGCTGTGCTCTTATCTTTGTGTCACACAGACTATGTGTGTGTTCTGGACATTGACCTGCTGGAGCTCGCCATCACCACTTGGAAAGGCAGCGACACGGGCAGGCTGGTGAGTGCTCGCCATCTGTTCACGTGAAGCACCGAGACCGACGCCGCCAGGGACAATGTGAACACAAACAAAACACTTTATAAACACATCATTTAGCTAAATTCCCCTCTGAAAACCTCAAGCGAGGCCGGGCCTTGTGTTTTATAAATATTTGTTTTACCATAATGAAGTTTTATTATAATTATAGCTCCGGGCAAAAACAACTACGGTTACTTTTCACTTGGATGTGGAACCAAAAACAAACCGGCGACGGTAAACATGTGGTCGCACAGCGGAGATGCAGCTGCCCTTTTAAAATCAGTAGCAAGGTGTACAACTGTAAGGGAGTTTAGCTTAAAGTCTGTTATGAAGCAATGTTTTGTATTTGCGTTTCAACTGTCTAATCTTTTTTTGTAGAGCCTTCAGGTGCGATCATGGTTATTGAGTTGTTAGTTCATCCCTCCCATTGCATCGTAACTCTGTCACACCCTTTGAATGTTTCTCTCTGCAGTCTCAGCCTCTCTTCGAGCTCCGCTGCTCCAACAATGTGGTTCACGTTCATACCTGTGCAGATTCCTGCGCCGCCCTGGTTAATATGCTGCAGTACCTGGTCTCCCAGGGCGACCTGCACCCTCCACCGCGACACACCTCACCCACTGAAATCGCCGGCCAGAAATTACCAGTAAGACCGTCATTTTTAACTTGAGAATAGATTTTGTGAATTTAAAAGAATGACCTCAGTTTAGTGAAGCACCTCAAGTGACGTTTATTTATACTGGAAGTGGAGTTTATTATATTACATTATATCTTTTTTATTCTATAATACTCTCCCTTGTTAGCTGTCAGAAAGTCCTGCGTCATTGCTGCCCTGCCCTGCGGCTGAAACCGCCGAGATCAACCAGTATGACCTGGCAGATGCCTTAATTGACACGGAGAAGAGCCAGCAGGAGGAGGGTTTGGATCCAGGTACGGAAGGGTATTCTTTTTATACGCAACTCGACACCCAAACAGGATACGGCTCAGTGAAATCCTGCAATGACGAGTTTTGCTTGTGTGTATCAGCAGGTTTGTGGAATGATGCATTTGAATTGGTTTCACTATGCTACATAAATTGTGTCGTGTATATATATTTTTTGTGCAGGTTCCCCTTCCATGCTGAGGGGCTCGCCTGTCTCTGTTTATTTGTTCCCTGGTGAAGCTTCCAAGCGCATACCCACCGTGCTGCAAGGTGAGGACTCTGAGCTCGAAGGACTGGTTGCCACAGCAACAGAGGCGCAGGCAGACATGATGTCCGACGAAGGCTCCGAGGGCTCCACCGACAACGATGACTTCTGCATCCTGGAGGCTCCCGGGATGGGCATTCCCGTGAGTCCCTCTGCTTTCCCTTCACGGCCCCCCATTGGCTCACTTCCTAATATAAGTGGTTTGCTTACTTGACAAAATGTCCACCTGTGGGATTTGTTACAGCCCAGGGACGGGGAGCCTGTGGTGACGGTGTTCTCTCAGGGGCCCATCAGGGTGAAGGAGAGCCACTTCTCGCGGCCTCGAGGGAGCTCGGACCTGCTCAGAGCCCCCAGCCGCTTCCCGGTGCCGCAGAGCAGGGTGGTCCTGCGGGAGATCTCTGTGGTCTGGCATCTCTACGGGGGCAGGGACTTCGGCGGCAAGCCCGTGTCCGTACACGCCCAGCACACAAACCGGTAACAAGCGCGGTTTGTCTTGCAGTGTGTTCCTCGGTGGCCGTGACAGCCTTTCACTGGTGTTTGTCCGTCGCCCTCCCTGTAGAGCTCGTTCAGTCCCCGCTGGTGTTCGGGGGTCCCCGTCTCGCTCTGTTGCTCCTTCCCGTCCCCAGAACTCGTGGCGCTGGGCTGGAGGCAGCGGGCGGCAGCATACACTGCTGATGGAGATCCAGCTGACCAAGGTATAAATGCATATGTCATCACGGAGCCGTGTTACTCTGCAACTTCTTCAGCACCGACCTAAACGTATTTAAACACTGTCTCTTTTAACACATTGTGGACCAGGTGTCCTTCCAGCACGAGTCCTATCAAGTGCCGGTGGCGGGGCCGGGTGGAGAAGTGCCAGTGGCGGTCGGGGTCGGTCCCGACGGCGAGCAGCCTCTCTCCAGGCAGGTGTTCATCGTCCAGGAGTTAGAGGTTCGAGACCGACTGGCCTCCTCGCAACTCAACAAATTCCTCTACCTCTACACCAGCGAGAGCATGCCCCGGAGAGCCCACTCTAACATGGTGAGACAGCGGAGAGAGGGCGGGGACGAGGAGGATGGACACAGGGAGACCTGGCTACACACCATTTAATGGTTACTTCCTGGACAAGATGTTAAGTGGGACATTTCTTTTCGTAGCTAACGGTGAAGGCGCTGCAGGTTTGTCCAGAGTCTGGCCTCGGCGGACCCGAGTGCTGTCTGCGGGTCAGCCTGCTGCCTCTGCGACTGAACATCGACCAGGTAACCGCCCCCCCTTCAAAGCTTCACTCCTGAAACGCACACAACTGTCGTACTATAACAAAACATGCAACTTCTTCCACATTGAACCAGGCTTTTTTTTTCTGTCCCTCCTTCAGGATGCACTCTTTTTCCTGAAGGACTATTTCAGTAATCTCGCTTCCTTTGTTAACCCGTACATGCCTGTGGACCCTGCTACTGAAGGTGCGCTTCCTTTTAGCAATTTTTTTTACATTTATTCTTCATTGCATATTTCATCAATTGACTTCAAACCTATTATCATGAGCTTCCAACAAATTTTCTTTATTTTCTGTCGTTAATGTTTGAGGTTTTATGACCCTGTCTTTATTTGATCTGGTGAATATGTATTTCTGTATATTTCTATTTGGCAGCGAAGGCAGACGCCTCCCAGAAGGCCTCTGAGGAGGGGGAGTCCGCCGGCGGTCTGGGTCCTGACCTCACAGCTTCTGTAGAAACTACCTACAGCGAGAAGAGCTCTTCTTCTGCCGGTTCCACCTCTTCCTCCGACCAGCCAATCTACTTCCGGTATGTTGGCGCTGCATAAAAAGAAAGTTAGACTTGTGCGTTACGAAACAATAGTGCTTGTTTGTGAAAGGTTATTGCAGTTGGTCTGTGGTAATGGTATGATGCTACCAATGGTATTTCAGGGAGTTCCGATTCACCTCTGAAGTGCCTATCTGGCTGGACTATCAAGGCAAACATGTCGTCATTGAACAGGTGAGTGATCACTCAGATGGCTCATCCGTCACTAAGCCTTAACAAACGCCAAACACAATCTGTAGGATTTCTGTGTGTGTGATAATGATCGCACAGCTTACTGTTCACACTCCTTGTGTCCTACAGGGAACGTTTGCAGGGATTCTGATCGGTCTGGCCCAATTAAACTGTTCTGAGTTGAAGCTAAAGAGGCTCTGCTGTAGACACGGGTAGACATCCACTCACACAGACAAATGTCTTTGTTTTTTTTGAGAGACATATGAGACCGGATAAACAGATTGGAAATGCAAACCAGTTGCACGTTTCTTACTCTGTCTTCTGAAACCCTGCCTAGTCTCCTCGGAGTGGACAAGGTGATACAGTACGCCGTCACAGAGTGGCTGACGGACATCAGGAAGAACCAGCTGCCGGGCATTCTGGGAGGTGTCGGCCCCATGCACTCAGTTGTCCAACTGTGTGAGTCGACACTACTCCAAACAACAACAAAATCTTCCCAACCTGTTTTATCTGTTGGTTGGTTTTTATTTCATCCCTCTCTTTCTATCTCTTTGTGTGTCTCCAGTTCATGGAGTGAGGGATCTGTTCTGGTTGCCTATCGAGCAGTATAGGAAGGACGGCCGCATTATTCGAGGTCTCCAGAGGGGGGCAGCATCATTCGGCACCTCCACAGCTTCCGCTGCTCTGGAGCTCAGCAACCGGCTGGTGCAGGCCATACAGGTACTGTGTGTGTGTGTGTGTGTGTGTGTGTGTGTGTGTGTGTGGGTCACCACTGTGTTGAGTGGTTTCGGGATAAGCGGGGCCCTTGAGTACGCCAGGCCTGATGTCGGTCTGCGTCTGTTACAGGCCACGGCAGAGACGGTGTACGACATTCTGTCTCCAACGCCGCCGCTGAACCGCTTTGCCATCACAGAGGGCCGGGCTCCGACCGGCCGGCCCCGCAGAGCTGCTCAGCCCGCAGACCTCCGAGAAGGCGTGGCCAAGGCTTACGACACCGTCAGAGAGGTGCGTCTCTCTCAATGGATTATGGGGCCTTCGAAAGATCAAATAATCCAGAAAATAGCCTGTCAGCGAAATATTGGTCCTGGGAACTAATTGTAACCAATTGATAAAGTATTTCCTGCACAACCGGATCCTTAGGGTTTGTGAGTGCACCTCCCATTAACGTACTAAAACACTGTACATTTTGACTAATCTCTCCCTCTGTCCTCCAGGGAGTGATTGACACGGCTCAGACCTTGTGCGATGTGGCATCCCGCGGCCACGAACAGAAGGGTCTGCCCGGCGCTGTGGGCGGCGTCCTGCGGCAGATCCCGCCCACTGTGGTCCGACCGTTAATAGTGGCCTCCGAGGCCACTTCCAATCTGCTCGGTGGCATGCGGAACCAGATCAAACCCGACGCCCGGAAGGAGGATTTCCTGAAGTGGCGCACAGACGATGGTCAAGAATAATGACAACCTTTTTTTTTCTTTCTCTGTGACAGAGAGTTTGTGTCTGTGTGAGTGTGTGAGAGAGAGAGTGAGTTATGATTAAAAGAAGTCTTAGTTAAAGGAGCGAATCCAGGGTTTGAATGTGTATCTGCAAGTGTGCATGTGTGGATGGACTAATGAGCTGCGATGCAAAAACAAAGCAACGAGGAATGACTGCTGCAGTTGTTGACACCCAGTGTTTTACGAGGCTCTGTCACACAGTCATACAGACTTCACCAGATTCAATGCTTTCTGTTTTGCATTCAGCATTCTTCCCCTCTTTTAATGCACCAGTCTGCAGATTCTCTATAATGTCTGTGCAAACATATCACTGGCTTCATTTCAGTTGAACCAAGGAGTGTGGGAACGCTGTGTACTCTGAATTGTGCTTGTTGAAAATGAATCATAATTGTAAGTATGGATTTCTGGCAGCATTTCAGCTTCATCTAAAGTCTATGGACAGAAGTTCAAGCAAGAGTGTTTCTTTCCTTCCTTCTCTGCATTCTAATTCACCCACTGCTCGCTGATAACAGGTTTCAGGGGCCGTATGTGATGAAATGACTCATGATGTGACTCAAGCATTCGTCTATCTGTTGTCCAGTGAAGCTCTTGACCGAGACATGGGAGAATATTTAAATGAAGTGTCCTTGGCCAACCCCTCCGGATGGATTTCAATCCAACCTCACGACACCTTGCCACTGGTTCAGCTTTGTCCCACGGTGCACCTGTTTCTCACAGCGCAGTCTTTCGTGCCATACACCCTGCTGAGTGCCCTTTTTAATTTGCGTGTATCGCCTTCCCCAGAACTGACGCCTGCCCCCGCTACAGTACAAGTATTCCACATTCTGGCTCGTACGGATACACACCTGACTGAGAAGACGTATGCTGACTGCGGATTAGACGAAGTCTCTAAACTCTGTAGCACATTGGATCCTTTGAAGCTTTGCTGAGCTGGACATCCAAATGTCTGCAACTCACAGTAAAACATCCACATGTCAGCCAGTGGTTCCTCCTGCAATACAGCTCATGTGTGCTTCTGTTTCCATGAAGAGTTCGACTGAGATCACTCTGATGAACTCGCTGTCTTCAGAATCGCTTTGCCCTTTTCTATAGTTGCCTTCTTGCATTTTTTTTTGTTTCTTTTTGTTTTTTATTGTTAAAACATGAAGTATTGTCATGCTCGTTTTCAAAATTACATTTGAGTGGATGGGAATCTTGTGAAAACGGAGGATGAAAAAATGTTTTTTTTAATGTAATTATTTTGTGTGTGTGTGTGTGTGTGTGTGTGTGTGTGTGTGTGTGAGCGCGCACGTGCGCAACTAAGATAGAGAATGTGTGTGTATGTGTGTGTGAGCGCAGTGCTCGTCTGCGAGGGTGACCGGTTGAAGCCAGTTACAGCTCTTGTGTGTAATTACTATTTACTATATCATAAACTGTTACTTGTATGATACCAAGATGATGAATATACAAAATTAATACAAAAAATAAATCTGATTCATAAAAATCTTTGCTTGACATAAATAACAAATATAAACCTACCGTTTGAATGTAGTTCAATTTTATATGAACAAGAGGGGTCATGTGCCATAGTTTAAGAGTTTTAATAAGACTGAAGAATTTGTTCTGAAGAATAGACCAAAAAATCGCAGCTGATTGAAAGTAATAAATAGCATATTTAATATAGCGGCTTATAATATCACCCCATAAAGCTGTTACAGTATAATACAATCGCTGTGAAATAATATTGTTGTAAAGATAATTAGGCTGAAGGGACTTTTACAAAAAGACATATTACACTGTATTTACTAAAGCGAATTTACTGCGTTTACCAGGGAACCAACAGTCGTGCGTTAACGTTTCGGGGAATTGTTTTAGCGGTGCAACATCAGTACTTCCGGTCCACATGTGAACCGTTAAACGTACATTTCAGACTTAACTATCTGCGTATATTTACCACAAAGCCACCGTTGAATCCGTGGCAGTTGGTTTTCACAATGAAGCTGCTCACGCACAACATGTTGACATCTCACGTGAAGGGAGTCGTCAAAGGATACCCGCTGCTCATCAAGGTAAACACTCGAGCAGCTAGCTCACGCGACATGCTAATGCTAACACCGAAGACCGTGAAGCATCACGTAGTTGAACATTTTGATACCATCTTTGGGAAAAACCATACTGCTTTTTTGCTACCTATGGGATTGTATGTTCCCTCTGCCATTTATTTTGAGTTTCGGAATTCTCAATGTGAGATACCGTACACTGCCCTCAAAAACTAACATGTAAATAAAACTACACGCTGTATGAAAATACAATACGTAAGTTGTTTAATTACACCTAAAGTTATGTAAAATTATAGTCTACCTGTTACCCAATAATGTGGGAAACATCAATTCTCTGGTCCTTCTAGAATAAATAATGGATCACAGGTACTGTTTCTTTAGCGGTAGCATCCGGAAGAAATGACAGGTGAAGTGAAGCAGGACTGCTAGAATTCCACACTAATGGACCGTTTGTTTCCCTCTGATTTTTTTTCTTTGTGTAGGCCACCGAGGTGAAGGTGAATGAGGTGGACTTCAACCCTCAGTTTATCAGCCGAATGATCCCCAAACTGGAGTGGAGCGCTCTGGTCCAGGCTGCAGACGAGGTGAGTCAGACTGCAAGAACTCCATTATTAAGATCTCCCATTATGGACACGGGTGCCAGTACAACTTTGTAGCGTTTCAGAGAGACACGCAAAGCCATATAAGCTCTTAAGTAGCTCTTGATACACACAATTGTATTCTTCACAAGACTCCTTCTGCGTCTTCTTTGCATTCACAATTGCAACAAGGAGAGAAAAGAGAGCGTAAAACGTGTTCCAACACACTATAGAGTATATATTTTCTTAGGTTGATGACCTTTGTGTTTGTTTCTATCTCGTATTTCTCCTTATAACTGCACATTGTTATTTTTAACTTCACTCATTCGCTTCAAGATGTTGTGCTGCGTTATAGATTTTACTAGTTGGAAAACTTGTTATGAAGTTATTTCTAGGACTAAACGGTAGATTGCTGTGTATTAACAGAAGTTGTTGACCAATACGGCTTTTGGATTGGTAAATCTGTACACCTGTTACAGTCTTTCTTCCTTCTCTAGTTGGGTCAACGGGAAGACCTGCCTGGCGAGCTGGTGCCTGAATACGAGAATAACGAAAAATTCCTGAAGAAAGTGCACAGAGTGCTGCTGGAGGTAAAAGGCTCACATGGTCTCCTCTCAAAGTTGTGGGCCGCTCGGCCTCTAACGCACTATTTCTCAGCATCAGATATTGTTTTGTTCATATTCTTTACTAATCTGTCGGTCTTAAAAAAGTGAAAATGTTTTCGTACTAGAGGGATGCATTTTGAGTTGAAGTTATTTTGGCACTTTGGTTTTTAAAGTTAGGAAATGTTGCCTTGGTGTGTGTGGAGGAACCACTTCTCCATCCTCCTTCTTATCGGCCCCGTAGGTTCCACCGGTGTTTGCTGCTCTTCTTTCACTCGTCGCAGTAAATTAATAATTAAAATAGTTTTGGGATGTCTTTGTGTTGAACACTTAAGTAGAGAAAGTAAGCTACTGACTCTCGGTAATGGAAAGGTTCAGTCGCCACTTCACATCCGGTTTCTGTTACTGGCGATAGCGGTTGGCAGCAGAGCTTTTCATGTGGTTGTTTTTTCAAAGCGTAGTCTTGGTTTTCATAGCTGCACCTCCTCCATTGAGCTATTTATGTAGAGATCAAGCACAGGAACTAAAATAGTTTATTCCAACCCCAATATTTACTCTGCACGTTTTCTCCCAAACACCGTTGGCTTTACGGTCAAACAGACGCTCCTTTACACTCAGTCACACGGCGAGGATGACGCGGGGCCAGGCGTCGCACCGGCAACCCTGTGTTTAGTGGACTCTGCCTCGCGAGCCGCGGCGGCCTGCTACGCCTCAGACACGCAGCGCTGCAACGACGGCCTCCATCGTTAGCGGAACACTTTTCCACAGTCAGCCGTGTGTGAGAGCAGGTGGACAGAAGGCGCGTACAGAAGCATCAGTGGTGCCGCTATACAAACCGATCCATTAAGATTCAGGAAGTGACCTCACAGGTTTATGTAACGCCAACAGGCTGGTTACTTCATCTTACTTTGTTCCATAACTGCTATTGGTTACGTCTTGAAATATCTTTTCATGGCAGCATTTAAGATTGTCCGTGTTTGGATCCGCCCTGGGACGGTAAGTATTGCGAGCGGAGTGTCCAAACACTTTGCTCAGTGCCCACGTCCAGCGTCCGGCCTCTCACCTCTCACCTGGGTGTTTTTTTTTTCTTCGCAGGTGGAGGTGATCGAGGGCTTCCTGCAGTGCCCTGAATCGGGACGAGAGTTCCCCATCTCCAGAGGAATCCCCAACATGCTGCTGAACGACGACGAGGTCTAGACGGCGGCTTCGCGCGCAACCGCGGCCCACGCCGTCACTCAGATGGGATAATGGGTATTCAGAGAGAAGAGGGAGAGAGAGGTTGGACTTAAATTGGTGCCATTACAGCCCCACTGTTTGTTTGAGTGTTGTTATGACGTTTAAGTGGCTGATGCTGCCAATCGAGGAAAAAGATGGGAATGTTCCCAGAGGCTTTATCTGGATTTATATTTTTACTGTTTGGGTTTTCTTCTTTTCTTTTTCAATAAAACGGATGTCTACGAGAGCGAACGTTGCTTTTAGGTTTTTGTGTAAAATATGGATTTACTGTATTACAGACATGCTAAAATGTAAAAAGCGGCTGTGAGCCCCATCCCGGCCGCTCTCAGGGCTCGACTGAGTGCTGAGGCCAGATGACGTGGCAGCGCCTCGGCTATATTTGGCTTTGAGGAAAAGAAGCTGAAAAAACAGGCTGGCTGGAAGCTGTTTTATTTTTTATGCTGCACCTAACAACACACACACACACAACTGTGATCGTACGGTTTGATCTTTTTAAGACACCTGAAAGAGTTGAAGTCCAGCGGGACGGATTAAGTGTCCTTCTCGCTCCGAGGTGGTGCAGCAGCAGCAAGTTGGAGCAAGAGCCTGTTTGTTCGCAGGTGGTGTTGTCTCACTTTTAGAAACATGCCAGAGCAGATGATGAAGTGTGTGTGTGTGTGTGTGTGTGTGTGGGTGTGGGTGTGGGTGTGGGTGTGGGGGGGGGACCTTGAGGCAGCCTGAGTCTCTCCTACCTTTCCCTTCTACTTAGAGCAATTACAGGCCTCCACCCGCAACTATAATAATGGTATAATGGGATGGCAGCAGAGCAGCAATAAAAAGCAACCCTGACAGATTAACAGTCCTCTGCCAGTTCTGAGCTGTAATTAACAAAGGCACCGAAGGAGGAACCGAGAGGAAAGAAAGGACCTCAATTGGAAGCTAGAAAGAGATAGAGATCTAAAAGGGTTGTGGACGGATTTTAATAAAGAATAAGCCGTTAACTTGGATGACAGCAGCGCTGAATGTTGTGCTACTGCTGATAGTCTGTTGACTTTGTCCAAATCTGTCTAGAAAATAAAGCTGGCAACCAGGCAACAGGCAATTCTTCCCAAGCATCGGTCGTAATGGTTTTGCGTCGACTTATCATTACGAAATAAATGTTCATGGCGCGACATCCTGGCCGTAGATTAATGACACCATTCGCATTTAAATTGGTTCCCAAAAAGCTTTTCATTACGCAATTCAGTCCACCGTTCGAGGAGTGCGTACTGGTAGCAGGAGATGAAAGCACCAAAGCAAGAAATAATAATACCAGTAACCAGCATGTCACAATACTTCATGCAAGCCAGCATGGTTGAAGGCGCATTCTGCAGTATGTGCTTTGTAAGGGAAGCTTTGGCACGTGCTGAAAGTAAAAATAAAGTTATCTTGATTGGTAACGCTGTCGGTGTGTTTTGTAGTTGCTAAAGCGAGTTGTCTTTACAATAATAAGCAAACCGACATACAAAAAAAAATACAGCTTGACATCAAGTTTGCAATCTTCTCATCATAGTTCCCAAACTACTCCTCTTTCAGCGCGGCGTGTCCTCGGGGGATGTTTACCTGCGGGGAGGGAGAACGCTGCATTTTTGTGGGGAGACGAAATTGCAAATTGTGTGTGAGATAGAAAAATGGCTCTTGCCAACATAATCACACACTGCCTTCCCTTTGGTGGCAACCCGCCCCACCACCACCACCACCACCACCACCACCAGCAGCAGCAGCAGCAGCTCTCTTCCATCCAGTCCCTCCCCCTCGTCCTCCCCCCGTCTGGGCCTCTCTCACCGAGGAGCTGCACAATAATGGAGCCCCGTGACGCAGAAGGTCGCCCATCGGGGATCTTTAGCTTACTCTAAAGTTTACTCTCTTTTTATTATTTTTTTCTACCCTCAGCACAAGGACTTCTTTCACAATTTGTTTTCTGCGTCAAGTCTTTTTCCATGTGTCGATGTTCACATTAAGGGGGATTTTTCCAACGTAGATCACCAGTTTCTGCTTCAAGCTGCTTTCTGTTTACATTAACCCGCGATGAGAGGACCTCATTTGGCTTTTTCCTTTTTTAAAGCTACGTCTCTAT
This sequence comes from Apeltes quadracus, assembly GCA_021346845.1. Classification (NCBI taxonomy): domain Eukaryota; kingdom Metazoa; phylum Chordata; class Actinopteri; order Perciformes; family Gasterosteidae; genus Apeltes; species Apeltes quadracus. Next base: position 4,450,239 of record CM037920.1, read on the forward strand.
ATTTCTTGGAAGTGGGTATGGGCCAGTTTTCTGCTCCGCGGACGCGTCTCCCGGAGGTGGAAGCGCGTGAACCTGTCTGCCGCAGATAGTTTAGTGAACCGTTGAGGTTTTATTTTGAAGGACTTGCGACATGGGCTGAGCTCCCGCGCTGAGTATTTATTCTCCTGAAAGCTGTTCAATATTCCGAGGATGGACAACGGGAAACGGGGAACTTATCGTTTGAATTCCAATTAGACATACTCACCTTTTGCCAAGCGCACGCGCACGCACCGGCGCGAGGGGAGCGGAGCCTGTGCGCGCGCGCGGCCCCTTTTCCAACCATCAAACGGGAGGTTTTGGATTTAGTGTGACGTCACTTGGCGTGGCGAAGCGGCCGTTCTCGTGGGGATCCGCGGATCTACTTTCTAACACGTTAATAACTCAAATCTAGATTCTGGAATAAACGACAATGCTGGTGTTAAGACACGCAGGCGCAGGTGTGAACTGCGCTGTGAGGTCACCTTAGCAGAACAAAGGTCCGGTCGGTGGATGAGGGTTTCCTTTCCTTTCCCTAGCCCGTTAGAACTGCACAGCTGCACTTTTTAGGGGGACTGTATTTCACGTCAGTAGTGGGCATTGGTTTGAACGTTTTAAAAGCCCGGGACGCATCTCTTTAATAGTTTTGCTTTGGAGATTCAGCTTTAGCCGCCCCCCCCCCCCCCCCCTAACCCCCATATCCGTCACCTCCACCATGTGGCTCCCCCGCGTCGCGCTGCTGCTGCTGCGCTTCTCCGGCGTGCTGCTTGTGGAGGGCTTCAACACGTGCCACTCCATCAACCTGGACGCGCAGAAGTCGCGGCGCATCGAGGCGGTGCGCGGGCAGATCCTCAGCAAGCTGCGCATCCGCAGCCCGCCGGACAAGGACGAGGCCCCGCCGGCCGTCCCGGTGCCCGCGGAGGTCATGCTGCTCTACAACAGCACGCGGGAGCTGCTGAAGGAGCGCGCGCGCCTGGCCGAGTCCGCGTGCGAGCGCGAGAGCAGCGAAGAGGACTATTACGCCAAAGAGGTGCAGCGGATCGACATGCTGCCCCCGCGCGCCGACACGAGTGAGTCCGTCTGACGGGGTTCAAAAGCCCGCCCGTGCTAAACAATGTGCACGTGCGTTTGTTCCACCTCCTCCAAGTGTCTCCCCCCCCCGTTTGGAGGAGGTTTGGAGGGAGAGAAGAGGTGAAAGTAGCATATTCAATTTAGTTAAAAGTATTGTTGTGTAATAAATATGAAGTTTGATAGCATGAGGGTTGTATAAAGTCATCAGGCGTCATCATCCTCAATCAGCTGCTACAGATGTGCTCTTGAACAAGACTTTAAATCCTCTGATGCCTTTAAAGTGTCAAAGTACGACAGCTGTGGTTGGAAATAACAGTTCATTTGGAACAGTTTTAGGATGAATGTTACATAATAACATAACGGTTAAACCTATGAACACCACTATAATCCATATTAATCATGAGCCCAGATGCATTTACTCACAACCTCCAAATCCTATCATTTAGTTTAGAGACATTATGAGACGACGCATCAGCCGCTGAGCTTTTAACCAATACAATAAACACAACATTGCCAGAGATTATTGTTCATCCTTTTTTTTTTAATTGTTTTTTTTTTTATCCAGATGCTGTGCAGCCTGCGACCCCCGGCCCCCATTACAGAGTCGTCCACTTCGACGTCAGTGGAGTGGACCTGACCAACAGCACCCTGTTTAAAGCTGAGTTCAGGATCTTCAGAGCTCCCAACCCGCAGGCCCGGGCCTCCGAGCAGAGAGTGGAGATCTACCAGGTAGGCAGAGGTGGGGGGGGGCTCCTGTGAACCCCCCACCTGGCACCACCTGGCATCACAAATATCACCATTTTAGATTTCTATGTGTCTTTTTAAGCTTTTAGATTTTCCACAATTATGAAAGAGACCCTGCGTCTGTTCTACTATACTAATACAAAGGGGGGCTGGATCCAAGGAACATCGGCATCAGGCCAACAACCATTCTATTACATTGCTACTATACTTCAAGCCATATCTGTTGTTTCGGTTTAAAGGAGACATTTCTAACCTCGCAGAAATATGTCGGCCCCCGAGGAAAGTAATTAAAGATAATTAAAAGGCCAGATTTGCAGGTCGACATCGGTTGTTACGACACGCACTGTAAAAGATGATCTGAAAGATGAACTCACAGGGTAAATAATTATATTTACTGAGAGTCTGCACGTCAGCTGCATCACTGTGTGTGTGTGTGTGTGTGACAGCTGCTGCAGCCCGATGCAGAGAGCACCTCCACCCAACGTTACATTGACTCCCGCACCGTTCAGCCCAAGAAGAAGGGAGCCTGGATCTCTGTGGACGTCACGGAAACCATCAAGGACTGGGTGTCGGATCCAGGTGGGCGTCAGCAGCAACTTCCCTCCACATGATAATTCATGAACACACACACACACACACGCGCATATACGTTCATACACAAACAGCGGATCTCAACGTGTGTCCCTCTGCTGCTCAGAGAACAACCTGGGCCTGAAGTTGGGCGTCCACTGTCCCTGCTGCACCTTCGTCCCGTCCACCAACAACATTGTTCCCAACAAGAGTGAGGAGCTGGAGGCTCTCTTTGCAGGTCTGTTGCTCTTTTTTTTTCCTCTGTCGTGTTAACCGAGCGTACACGTATGTGCAGAGTGGATGTCTACAGCAGTGAATGAAGCCACTTCATTTATGTCAACTTTATTTTGAAGAATCATGACACTTTTAGAGATTCTTTGTAGCCGTCACCTCTGTTTTATATAAACGGGTTGGTTATTAATACCTTTTCACAGGCATCAGAAGCACTTTTTTTAAGATCCATCAGCACAGCAATAATCGCACGGCGGCCTCCAAAACGAACAACGCAGACGCTGTTCTTCCGCACGCCGTAAAGCTGTCAAAGGGATCTCTGTGTCGCTTCATTTAGGCCCCAGATTTTGGCGCCACTCAAGAGTGGAGGAAAGTCCGTTTTTATATGACCGGGAAAAAACATCAACCTATGAAACTAATACAAGCAGGGGCTTGTATGTAGCTCAGAAAAAAACAAAACAGGCAGCCTTCTTTAGGAAAAGTCTATATTTATATATATGTGTGTGTGTGTATTTGTAATACCACTGAATTCAGAAGTGCAACTTGAACCCTGAAAAATGAAGCAACGTCTACCCACAAACCGTTTTGACCGACGATCCAGAATTTTTATGATTTTAAAAAAACTCTAGCATTTCATTCTCTGCGGATCTGTTGCGTGACCTTCTGACGTTTCCTCCTCTCGAGTAGGTCTGGACGACGAGCGGCTCCGTCAGATGAGAAAGCCCGGTCAGGTCAAAGGTCGGGCCGACTTCAGCACCAAGACGCCGCACCTCATCCTCACCGTGCTGCCCAGCGACCGAGCGGACGACGCGGGCAACAAGAACCGCAAGAAGAGGGCGGCGGCCACGGACACCACGACCTGCTCCCGGTAGGCCGCCTGAGCGACCGCAGCGACGAGTAGTTTCGTAATTCTTAAATCTAGTTGTGGTGGGCGGTAGATTTTTTTCCCGACCCAAACGTTTGCAGATCATTGTTGTTGTTTTTTCTCGCAAAATGCACAATATCGAGCAACAAGTGTTCAGACTGCGGGGCGACCAGCGTGCAGCGTTTGCTTCGGGGCCCCTCCCCCCCCTGCGTTACCTGTCATTACCGCCTTGCCGCCTGACCGTTTGTCCACCGTGTGCCTTCCCAGCGGCTCGGACGCCGGCTGCTGCCTCCGCTCGCTCTACATCGACTTCAGGCGGGACCTCAACTGGAAGTGGATCCACGAGCCCAAAGGCTACAAAGCCAACTTCTGCGCCGGCAACTGTCCGTACATCTGGAGCGCCAACAACCACTACAACATGGTGAGCTGCTGACCTGCTCTGTGAAGAGATGTGTGTGTGTGTGTGTGTGGTCAGGGGGGGAACACAAAGTGTCGTGTTGTGGTGACGTTTCCAAAAGTCGTGGATTGTTTTGACACTTCATGTCAGACGATATAACAGCTCTACTCCTCCGGACGCACAAAGGCCCCGATGCGTCTGGACATTTTGTGAATAGCTACGTATATTCTTTCAAACCCTCGAGGCTGCTGTGAAAGAGCACAACGGAAACATCTGTTTTAACCACTGGCGCTAATTACTCACGCCTCACACTATTCCAGTAAAGGCACACAATCACGTTGGTTCTTTCTGGTTGCTGCTTTGAGATTTGTGAGATGGCGCCGTTCGCTTTGACTCGGCCTGCAGCCACACTGGTGAAAGAACCTTGTGCTTTACTTTTTCTCTCTCATCATTTAGCCATCCGAGTGAAAACATTCTTAGGTATTATTTATGAAGAGAAATATGCTTCCTTGGCTGCTGCTTAACTAGAAAAATACAGATTTTTGGGGGAAATATGCTACAGTTAGATGCAAAGATGCACCGTGAAGATGAAGCTATCGCCCATAGCCGATTCATTTAATTCAACAAAGACTGCAGACGGGTTAATTACTGTAAACAATTCCTTTTAACGGTTCCATAACAACGTGAGGGAACCACCTCAAAGTGGCCATCACATTTCCAATTTCAACGGGTGTGAAGCGAGGATGACATCACCACAGAGGGATGCGCTCCGCACACCCGGGCGGGAAGAGCGAAACGCGCCGGAACTGCTTTGCCGTCGTGGTTCATCCTGTCGTTTCCCCCCCCCCCGGTCAGATCCTGCCGCTGTACAACAAGCTGAACCCCGAGGCCTCGGCCACGCCCTGCTGCGTCCCCCAGGACCTGGAGCCCCTCACCATCATGTACTTCATAGGCCGCACGCCACGCGTCGAGCAACTCTCCAACATGGTCGTCAAGTCCTGCAAGTGCCGCTGAGCTGGTTGGAAGAGGTGAGGGAGGAGAAGAGACCCTGGTTGGATGTCTTACAGCAGACTTTTGAGATATTCTTTTTTATGTGCATTCTGTGGGACTTTGCGTTTGCTACGGGACACTGTTGGTATCAAAACACAGCTGTATTAAACCTGTACTTGGATATTAAAGGAGGCGTTGTGTGATTTGGCCCACATTTGGTCCACACGGAAAGGACTCTTTTTTTTTTTTTTTTCTTATCTGGATTTTAATTGCACCTCGGCCGTTTATAGGCCTGCGGGCAGCAGGGCGAGCTGGACGTGTTGGTTTTGGGGTTGGAGGTGTTGATGAGGAGGTGGCGGCGTGGAAAAGGTTTGCAGACTGGGACCTCTAGGCGGGGGAGGCAGGGAGCAGATAGACGAGGGAGAGAGAGAGAGAGAGAGAGAGAGAGAGAGGAGCTGTGTCCAGGCGGAGGCCCTGCCAGCTCACTGCGGTTCCAAAGGCTGAAATCGGCCGGCGTAAACAGGATGTGAAAGATTTCCAGACACCGACCCGACCACTCACGGAACGCTAGATTTAAACGCTCCCGTCATCTCCTCTCGCTCTGCGCCGCTCGAGGTTCTGGGATTTGTGGTGGGAGGAGGGAGGGAGAAAGGAGAGGCTTTGAAAGGGAGACGTGGGAGGAAGGTGGTACTTTGCAGCCGTAGCAAATTTGTACCTATTTGGGTCTGACTCAAATATTCCGTAATCACACTCTTATTGTCCTTTTCTCACTGTGCACTTACTATCTTATTGTGAAATCACTATTATTACATTTTGTCATACCTATTTTCCACCACACACACACACACAGTCTCTCTCTCTCTCTCTCTCTGCACCCAAGTATCCACAACGACCACTTTTGACCAAATCTCTAAAAGGCTGAAAAAAAAAGAAAACCCTCTCTGGGGCATTTTTTAAATATAGTCTCTGGTATGCCAGTGGTTTGGTTTGTGTTTGTGTGCGTGCGCCTGCTTGTGTGTGTGTGTGTGTGCGGGCACAGAAATGATTCCCTGGCTATTGTTGTGAATTGTATCATGTTTGTGACTCTGGGTTTCTCTCTCTGTGAGCGACATGTGGATTTTTCTTTTAGGCGGTGCGTTCGGAAGTTTCGTTTTTGAAAAGACCGTTAACGGAGAAAGTTTAATGCACATCCTTAAGTTCGTACGTTCTCTCTGTATCTCCTTTATTTTAACAAAGTCCCTCTAACAGTTCTCCAGCCATCGCAGTAAAATAGTTTCTCCTACGCCACAGTGAGAATGCAGCAGCCCCAGCATCTGTTAGTCTTTTCCACTTAACTACCCCTTGCTATATTCAACCTGTACTTATCCCACGGTGCAGCGCCATCGCTCTGTCTCACACGGAGTCCTGCTGTCCTGGAGAGGAGAGTGTACGGACCCCCTCTCACTCTCTCACGCACACACACACACGCACACACACACACACACACACACACACACACACACACACGTCTGTGTCGCTGGCCCTTACACGCGGACCCCGAAGGCATCAAAAGCTCGTCACCGGCTCGTCCTTTACTGACCCGAGAACAATGCTTTGATAACTGTTCTAAAATGCTCTTTTCTCGCCTTTCCTTTATTCCTCCCACATAGATTGAGGTCGTTACCGTTTATTTCTGGCAGTTCAATTAAAATGTAGCTCTCTGGGCAACAGGACACCTTAAAACTAAGGCTGTCAAATGATTAAAATTTTTTTTTTTTTCAATCATGATTAATCCACATATGCAACGTTTCCCGGGAGAAGTAACAAACCGGGAGGTGTCCGGGTGATGGGGGTAAAAAACGGAAGCGTTGGCAGGTAAAACTCCAAAAAAGTGCGCTGAGCGGTCTGCCTCTCTCTAAATCTGATCTAACAGTAGGAGGGACAATAAACATAACATTTCTGGAGAGCAATTTTTGAAGGGGACACAAATAATAACGTTAGCTAGTTGTAGTGGGGGCATATCCAACAAGCTATTAAACAAGCTGGGTAACATTATATTACACTAGCATAGCAGACATTTTTGTCATGACTAAATTCATTAATTACTCAGCATCATTTCTATTTGAGAAAATAAAAACTTCATCCGGTGTTTAATGTGAATAAAATAGTCTTAGACCGCCTACTTACTACGTTCCTGTCACTACCCATGTGACTGAGTCGAGTGCAGATCGCACAGCGCTAGCTAGCAGCGGACCAAACCACTGTGAGGCAAGGGAGGGGGAACTCAAAATGTTTCGAAACTTAAAAAGCATTTTTGGGGGGGTTTGTATTGTTTTACTTCTTACACAGATATTCTAAGTTGTACATACATCACTATGTTATTTACAATACACACCATTGTTTTAATGATATTTCTAGGGGGGACAACCCTTAGATGGGGGGGTGCTGACCCCCCTGGGATTTACGCCCTTGTCTCTCTCCCTCTCTCCCACACACGCACACACACGCACACACACACACACACGCACACACACACACACACACACACACACACACACACACACACACACACACACACACGTCCACAGCGCAGCAGGCGGAAGGGGGGAGAGCGATACGATCATGAGACTTGTTTAAATAATGAGAAATATGCTGTATACATGTCACTAAATTTGTCTCTCGTCGCTTTTGACACAAAAGTCGCCAGGAGGAGGATTTGTTTGTTATAATAGTCCAACCACAACCGCATTTCGGACACATTTCTGACCTGAATAATTTGTCACACTGCGCATGCCTGAAATGCGTTAAAAAAAATTACGTAATTAACGACAAACATCTAATTAACGCCGTTAGTGCACTATTTTTGACAGCCCTACTTAAAACACAAAATTAAAAGCTCTACAAACAGCCGAGCGATAATGAGACCGTTCTGAGCTGAGAAGCTACTTGAGCAAAACAGCTGGGGGGCCGAAAGTAAAGCAAGACTTGTTGACTTGTTGACAGTTTGTTTATTTACATGGTCAGAAAACCCAACCATGAAACAATATATTTTTTATTGCATACTATTACTCTTTGTCAACTATACTACCTTTTATGTGATACTATTATGTTTTGTTAATCCATTTGAATTGGTTTTCATGAGATACTATATGAGGAGTTCCTATTCACTACTATACCATGAGTTTAAGAAAAAAACAAAATCTCTTACTATTGGTAGTCGTAATGACCATACAATGACTTCTGTAGGTCAGGGGTCAGAGTCGAACCCCCCGTTAGCGGGTCGCCGAATCGCAGCGTGGATTCAGCCGGTTACTTATTTTGGCGCCGGCGGAGGGCAGAATGCCACGACGGCCTCTTGTAGTACTTCCTGCTTCTGAGTAAGCAGAAACTGAATGTTTATCCGAGTTCACTCAGGACTTCCAGGGTCATTTCAGACCGTCTGCTCCCCGGTGGTTAGAGGCTTTGGTTTGAGTTCTAAAATACTGATCCGTTTGCCTCAAACTGTTTCTTGCAGTTAGTAAAAAAAAAAAAAAGAGCAATTTTAACTTACTTTACCTTTTTTATACTAGAATGAATTGATACCACACCTGTGGCGATTTATTATTATAGAGAACCGCAGGGGAAAACACAAATATCTTTTTATTATATTCTATGTTTCTACAAGCTGCATTTGAAATGAAATGTTGGAAGCACAGCATGAAAACATCTCAGTCGTAGTTATAGTGACATCACTAAAGAGTTGCCACTGCCCAAATGTATTGTGTGTATCGATTGAGTGAGTCCTTGAGTTCAACCAAAAGTGTTAAATTCCTTAAGACCATTTTTCTACTCCCTCACAGACGTCATGAGGCATCCAACAGGGTTCTTCTGAGGACAAATGGTACAGTACGGAGAGAAAAGATTCAATACCTACACAGCCATCGGTGTGACAGAGGGGTTTAGGCTTTCAAAATAATAAAATGCAAACAAACAGGATTAACCCGGAGTAATTAAAAGTCACAAACAGAACCAAAAGTGATTTAAAGAAACTGGATATTATAAGTGTTAAATACCACAAACCTCAAAGTAACCTCAGTGTCACTTATATCCATGTTAAGCACTAAAAGATGCTTTTTTTTTTTTTTTTTTTTTTTTTTTTAATGGTGTAAATAGCACAAAAGCTTCCTTTCAGCAGTAGCCGGGAACTTTTAGCCTTTTTTTTAACCCCGTTAAACATTCAAGTGACCCGTGAGCAGGTTTTAGTCAGCGGCTTCGTTCCTCCAACGAGTCGTCGTAGTTTAGGTTCTCCGCCCTCGGCAGGGATTTCCCCCGGGAAGGTTTTTAGCCGAGGTGATCAGTCACCTGACGCATTTGGTCTTGTGATCAATTTTAATTGTAGACTTCGTCTCTCTCACTCACACACACACACACACACACACACACACACACACACACACACAGGAAAAATAAATCCTGTCGTGTAAAAACCTCTTGGACCCGTGTCGCCTCTTCCTCGTCAATGTTGAATTCAGGGACTATTTCTTTTACGATTGGTTTTAAACTCTTGCTCAGAATTTGTAAATTAAGCAAAGAAATCTGAGAGTTAATCGAGAACGTGTCCGCGCAGCGTCTTTGGATCTCAGAAGCAGAAAGACAGAATAAGTGAGTTGACGTCCGGGTGCTGATGGGACTCGTTTACTCGCCCGGTGTGACGTTTTTTTAAAAAAGAGGCCCCTTCAGATGTATCCTGGTAAAACAGAGGAACAACGCGGCAAAGTTCATCCACAGTTTCAGCCCAGACCGAGTTGTCTCATCGCCTTCTGGAAGAATCACCATGGAACAGACCAATGTTTCCCAGATGATTTCTCCTTCTCTGGCTGAGGTTTCCTCATTCATCTCTGTAGCAGTCAAGGAAACTCCACACCTTTAAATTGCATTGCTATGTCGTCTAGCATGATTTGAAAGGTCCCAGAAACTTCTGTTTGACACGTTTCAAGATTTAACCGAGCTCGCTGGGACTCGCTTGATTAATAAAGATATTGAATGAACGCAGGACAATCGAGTTCAGATTAAGTGTCAGTTCTATTCAGACGTAGGCTACGTGTATGTAGTCTTGTTGTTGTTTTTTGTTCTCTGGAGTATAATAGGTTCATCTCTTGCCAAGAGAAGCAGTTCCTTATCCCCCATTAAGGCTATTGTATAAAAAGGGTTTCTTAGTGGGCTGACTTTGTGAGGCTAACAGTTTATTTATGGTTGTATTATTCATGCATGTTGCATACAGAATATTCCAAGTGGTCGTTCTAAGTCACAGAGCTGAACCCACAGCTTCATGGCCGATATGTTCCACCTCTCCTCGACTCCGTCAGAGTGTCGGACCCGAACCCGCCCGGCTCTCTGATTGGGGCGGGTCTGAAAGAGGGGGCTCCGGGGGCGGTGTGGGGGGATTCGACGGAGGCCCCATATCGCTGTTGGACCTCCTCACTTGCAAGGGGCTCCGCTTGTGCGACAGCTGCCTCCTGATGCTCCTCCTCTTGGGCTTCCGCGGCCGCCTGCTCCTCTCCTCGCTCGCTCCCGGCGGGGCGCGGTCGCTCAGCGTGTCCGAGGACTCGTCGATGTACGCCAGGTTCTCCCCGAAGAAGTCCAGCAGCTGGCAGCTGGCCGAGGAGGCGGCCTGGAGGGGAGGCGAGGGGAGGAGGATTTGGTGGCGCGAGGGAGGGCGAGGAGAGAGGCGAGGGTGCGACCCGGGAGCAGGAAGGCGTCTTTGGTCGCGTGTTGCTGCAGACGCACGTTTGTCTCGCTCTGCGTTCACGTACGCGGCTCGCGGCCCCCCCTCCTCCTCCTCCTCCTCCTCCTTAACATCCTCCTGCTCCTCCTGCTCCTTTTCCTCCTCCACCTCCACGCGGATGACCGTGAAGCAGGGCTGCAGAGGGCGCAGCGCCAGGCGGGGCGAGGAGGGCGAGGAGGCCGAGGAGACGTCCGACCTGGAGTCGAAGGTCGACTCGGATCCAGAGAGGGAACCTCCTTGCATGGCTGCACCCGCCATGTGCAGCTCCCCGGTGGAGCGGGCGGCGGGGAGGGAGAAGGAGCGGGCCAGCGGGGGAGGGAACGGCCTGCCCTCCGCCTGCAGACCCGCGGCGGGGGGGTCGACTCTCAGTGCAGGCAGCGCCCGCGGGACCGTGCCCACGCCACTGACCCGCGGCCTGGGCCTGGCCACCGGCGCCCTCTCCAGGGACACGTGGGCGTTGAGCCGGCTCATGGAGCTGGACAGGCCGGCCCAGCGGTTCGGCAGGTGTCCGTTCTCGGAGCCGCCCCGGGCCAGGTACCCCAGGGTGCCCTCGGCCCCGCGCCGGATGCGGCGACGCTCGCTGCGCTTCCAGCGCCGGCGCTGCAGGAGGAACGGGTCGTTGAACTCCAGAGGGTTCGGGATGCGGAAGTCCATGGACATGTTCTGGATGTTCTGCGTCCAGTCCGTGGCGTGCGCCCTCAACTCCTCCATCTGAGGGGGGGGGGAGAGAGGAAGACGAGATTAGGCGGCGGTCGTCTTCTCGCGGCTGCCCGTCCAGTACCGTCCCTCACCTCGGCGCGCGTCCTCTTGGACAGCACCTTCAGCCAGTTCCCGATCATGGTGAGGATGGAGGCGAAGTAGGCGAGACCGAACACGATCCACAACCACACCAGAGGCTTGAAGAACCAGCCGTCCTCACGACCTCCTGGACACACGGACATGGACTCGTGTTACAGAGAGATTAACTAATACGCGGTCAAAGTCTGACCAACCCGGTCTACTCCAGGTGTGTCTGCTGCACATACGTGACCCTAACTGTAACTAAAGATTGCATTTAAATTGCTAGATTCATTGGCTAAGTTCATTCATTCATTACAAAAGAAGAGTTCAAAGGATTAGTTAAGTTTGAAATGAAAAGCACCTGGTACGAAGTCTCCAAAGCCAACAGTGGTGAGAGTGATGACCACAAAATAGAACGACTCCAGAAACGACCAGTCCTCCACCTCCTGGAACACAAATGTCGGCACGGCGAGGAATATCAAGCAGCCAATCAGGATGGAGAGAATGGCTGAGATCACGCGCACAGTGGTCGGCCGGACCTTTCGCTTCTGAGACAGAAAAAAAAAAAGAGGCGCCAAATGCGGAGGCAGAATGAAACGGGGATGAAACGATCACCTCCAGAGACGGTTTGCAATTTAGTTTCTGGGCCTCTTGAGGACGCAGCAGCAGCTGCTTTATTTTGCGACAGACACAGGCTCACCATCAAGAGGGTCTCCATCTTTGCCACAGCCCGCCGCAGCACCGTGCCCATGTGGTCGCCCACTCCGGCCAGCAGGATGCCGAACATGGGGATGCCCACCAGGGCGTAGCACACGCAGAACAGCTGGCCGTACCACGTCAGAGGAGACAGGTTGCCGAAACCTGTGCGAACGTTTAAAAAGAATGCAAGGACCTGCAGTTAAAGTGCGTGCAAATGTTGCTTAAAAAAAGGTCATAGTACAGTACATTGAGTAATAAAAGTGAATAAAAGTCATGTCCAAAAAAGGGGGGGGGGGGGGATGATGATGCTGCCGTCGGATCTGAGGTGTCAGTCCAGCACGTTCAAAAAGGTATTGTCTCGGAAAAAGTATTAACAAATGAATTGTTCAAAAATTGCTAAAAAAATTGGTATTATTGTATGTTGAAAAATGTCTAGGTATAATCATTAATAAAGTCATGGTATATAGTCTCTTAAGAAAATATATACGGTTGTATGTCAAAAAAAGTCAGTTCATCAGGTCAATAACGCTACAAATGATTTTAGAATGTTTTTTTTTTTTTTTAAATCATTACAAATAAAGTTGTGGTGAGGTATGTGAAAAAAGTAAACCAAAGAAATAATTATGAAAATAATTATAACATTGAAAAAGTACACAAATGTACACAGTAGAACGTGTCAAAAACAGCCATTTTTTAGTACGTTGCAATAAGTCTTAATATAATATACTGAGGAGACGGTTTATTATTTAGGATAAAAAAAGTCATGGAAATGTTTTTGGTTGAGAAAAGTCTGTGTAGTAACGTCTAGTAAAGTCTGTTTGCGTAAAATCGCACATAACTGCATGTCAATAAATAACCTCATTAAAAGTCAGTATGTAAACATTAAGGCCACAGTGTAGCACATCATAGTGCACTGTACCTATGGTGGTAATGATGGTACCACAGAAGAAGAAGGCGGAGGCCAGGTCCCAGCGGGTGGAGAAGTTGGCAGAGAGGTTGTTCACATCCAGTCCCGACTCCACCGCAGACGCCACTCCCTGCAGGTGAGGCATGTCATTTACTCACTAAAGCAGCATTTCACTGCCGGTAAGGACGATACTTTGGTTTTCTTTATATCAGCTCAGGTAGTTTAGTGCAATGTTTCCAAACCGGAGCTGCGCCTCCTTAAAAGGGTCACAAGAGGATCAAAAGGAAGGGAAAGAAGAAGAAGAAAAGTTGCTGCTTTTTAAGGTGACTTTAAAATTGAGAAACAAAATGGTAGAAAAGCTTCTTCCTGTTCGCTAATTCATGAAGGTTTGCGATGGGTAAATACATCCGCTTAACCGAAATAAAACTGATGCAAGCGCTTCAACTATTAGGTGATTTATGTTTGAGATAAAAGACACTTGTTTAAAAGTACATCAGAAAGAGCAAGAAAACAGAAAAGCAACATAAACTACTTCATTTCTATGTTTTTTCTGAGCGCGTGTCCATTGATACCTTCACAAGCTTGTAGAAGTCCAGCTCCGTGACACACGAGTTGTTCTCCAGGAAGGCGTTCTTGGTGGCGAGGAGGTTTTTGTACGCCAAACTCTCCCCGGGGAGCTCCAGAGTTCCAAAAACAAGCGCCCCCATCACCAGGTAGAGCATGACCCCGATGAGCAGGGCCAGGAGGGTGGTGCACCGCATCTTCTCCCCGTCGGAGCCCCCGGCCCCTCCAGGGTTAGAGGGTCAGAGGTCACAGGCCAGGCTCTCCGTCAGGATGCACCGGGCCACGGCTGGCCATAAACAGGAAGTTCCTTCAGAGGGGTGCAAGTGTTCTTGGAAGACTGACACACACACACACACACACACACACACACACACACCACCTTTATTTATACATCTGTGCGTCAAACCCAAGAGACGGCCCCTGCAGTCAGGAGCCGACGACGTGTGAAGTACGCTTACTCAGTGGGTGGTGTAACGAGGACGTGACGCCACTGACGGAGGTGTCGAAGGAGCCACTTGTTGTCGTGCTTTTCTTAAACCTTGAGCCGCTGCACTCGGCCCCCGGGAGTCTCCGCCGATCAGGACGTCCGGCGCTCTCCTTTCTTCCCGCTGCCCTCACACGGCTCCCTGCGTAGTCACCTGAAAGTCACATGAATGTTTTCACCAAGTCTCCAGCAATATCGTAAAATTGAGAGAAGCTATTCTTCTCACCCTTTATGGAGGAATAGCATTTCATAACAAATGGGGTGATAAAAAAAAAAAAACAGAACCTCAGGTCACGGAGGTCAGGAGCTCGTCCCATCGGCTTCACGAACCAGGTGAAGGAGAAACCTCCCGCTCCTCGGGCGTCGCTGCTTCTCCCGCCTCCGGCGCTCAGCGGCGCAGCATCGTCGCTACGTTTCCCTCCCGCTTCCTTCGAACTCCACAAACTGCAGGAGTCGTAGACGCAGATGGGAGGCGTTGAGTCGCCGTGGCTCTGTGTCGCAGCCGGCCGAGAGCGTCCACACTGTGTCACACTTTGTCATAATAATCTGACGCACACCAGGAATCACGAAGGATTTACGCCGCGCCGATTCCCCCAAACATACGTCTAGACGTTAACCGAAAAACATGCTCATTGCTTATCCTGCTTTCGGCCACTAATGCGTTCTCTGAAGTTTGTTTACTTTTTGAGTCGAACACACACACACACACACACACACACACACACGGATTTAGGAGCTGGTTGCCCTGGTCCTCTCCACATGACAACGTTCTGACATTTCCCAGCATCCTGCACTAATGGACCGGCATACCGTTGTCTAAACCTTCGCTGGCATATTTTGATGTTTTGCTAAGATACTAAGTGAGAGGGGATCAGAAAGAGGCTGACAGGCGGCGATCTAATCCTAAACCAAACAGCGGAGGCAGGTGAGGATATAAATGATGTGACTTCTTTCTATGTTTAAAGTCTGCGTGTAATTCAGGTGTGCGAGACGATATCTGACCACAGAAACTACGACGGGAACGAAAAGCGGCGGCAAACTTTCCTCCCAACGCGGTTACTGGTCATCCAGTTAACGATTATAGTGGAAGAAAGTAGAGAAAAAAATGTTGGTTTAGTGGAATGTCTGAAATTTAAAAAATCGGCACAACTTTTACAAACTGGATTTGTGACATCATGAAGAGTCACAACCAGCTGATGAAGCAGCAAACTCTAATATGGACAATATTTGTAAAAGTTGACATTTTAAGAATGTTTTAACAAGATAACGGAACATTCCTGTGAGAGTAACAAATACTCACACTCGGTACATGTTACATGTATCACCGTACAAAATTACTTCACACAATTTCATAGCAATTGAGTTTCGGCTACTTGTTTTCGCACGGCTAATGTAAAACCCGTTTAGTTAAACGAAGCAATAATAATGTTTAATTGCAGTTTCTGTATACTGTCACCTTCATTAGACATACAAGCTCAGTTTAAGAAAGGATCAACTTGTGGCTTGTGGCTGTAGACACTCCAATTTAAGATAAGGCCGATCGATTTCATGAACAGCAATCTCCTCATCTCTTTTTTGGGAGTGAAATCCACACACACACACACACACACACACACACACACACCTCCTTAATAGAATGCGTAATTTCTCCTCATGAAGGCAGAAGCTTCCTTGCTGCTCTCGTACGTTTCCTCTCGGGACAGGAGGCCGACTCACGACCCCTCTCTCGCAGTCTTACAATATTTGGGAATAACGCCACTGGGGATTTAGCCATTTCACTGTTTGTACAGCGTAGCAGCTTAAAATAAAGAGAGCGGTCCGTTTCTAAATGTGAAGAAAAGTCCCCGTCCCTTTATTTGACAGCGGATGAGGCCGCAGCATCTGATCAGAACACAGAACGCTTCTGTAGATGTCGTTTCGCCCTGA
The DNA here is from genome assembly GCA_021346845.1 of Apeltes quadracus. Classification (NCBI taxonomy): domain Eukaryota; kingdom Metazoa; phylum Chordata; class Actinopteri; order Perciformes; family Gasterosteidae; genus Apeltes; species Apeltes quadracus. Next base: position 4,466,225 of record CM037920.1, read on the forward strand.
AGGCGTCAGTGAGCGCTGACGTCAGAGAGCGACCACAGGTCGGGGCCTTTTCGCTCTCGGGGGAAAGAATGATCCTCAGCAGGAATGATAGGACCGTTTGTGCTGAACACCCAAACACAATACCCCCACTGAAACGCTCCCGAAACAGACAGATGCGAAAGATTCCTAAAATATTGCACTTAAATGACGGTTATGTTTGACAGCAGGAAGGTTGATCATCTCTCACTGTGCGATTAAAAAACGGCATCAAACGATACACGCTTCTGTTTCAAAAGTAACAACATACAACCAGCGGCCTCGTCCGCCAAAATAACTCTCAGCAACCCCCCTCGCCCCCCTCCCCCCCCCCGACAGGAATTAAAAAGTACTTTTGCATGTCTTACCTTTGGTTTTGCTCGTGCAGCACGTGCTGTTCCCTCGACACGCAGCCAGGAGCTGTGTGTGACTGTGTGTGCTACGCTCGCTTTTCTCCTTGGAAGGTGTTTCCCCATTCTCGTGACCCTACATCACATCCACAGAGGAGAGCAGATCGGAGGAGGAGGAGGAGGAGAAAAGGGACGAGGCATGTGAAGTCCATTACAGAGCAGCAAGTGTGATTAAGTGCCGTCTCTGCAGAGGAAGAGCAGAGGGCCTCGGAGTTTCCTGAGCTACGGGGGGGGTCGGTCGGAGGGGGGGTCGGAGGCGGGGGCTCCGAGGGGGGGTCGGGGCTCTCTAAATCCTTGCCTTTCCAACCGCTGTCTTTTTTTGGGAAGTAAAACGAGGCACTCGTTTCTTCAAAGTCAGACTTTACGTGCAAAGACAATTTTTCTTGCACTTGAGGAGGTTTTTTTTAATCGCGATATAAAACAGCCCGACTCCTCCATTAGTCATTTGATCCAAGTCTGCTCCTTTTAAGAGTCCAGCATCTCCTCAACAATGTGTTCATGACCAAGAGGCAAAGGGAGAGGACTTTGGTAATTGCGGAAATACTTATGTAATTTGCCAAGATATTCCACTTGGACACTGTGGCACTCCTTTAGGAGTTAAACGTCGAGCGAATGACAGCAGAGGACGAAGCCTTTCGCACCAAAAGTTGCTGAAAGATAAAAAAAGAATCCACGGGAGACGGTGGTTAAATTATGAGAAAGCCTTTTATTGAAGCCGCTTACACAAAGCAGGAAGATTCAAATGAAAGAGTCGACAACAAAGGCGAAAAATACAGTGAGTCCGTCACTGGCAAAAGACTACAGATCCCAGAGATATGAAGGCAGCCGATAGGGAGGGTGAGTGTGTGTGTGGCAAATAAATAGGCAAAGGCATCGGGTACACGCTGTTCTGACTGAATCAACAGACAATCAAGTCAGGCCGGAAGGAGAACAACTCCACCGCAAAATAAAGTGTAAACATAAAAAGATGGGTAAGTAAAAAAAAAAAACCCACACTCGTCACAAATGTCAAAAACACACTAAATAATCTCTAAAAAAGTACCAAAAGAAAACTCCACGAGGCGACAAAGAACATTTTCACCTCTTCAAGTTGGTTTCAAAACAAAAACACACATACCGATGTGTGTTCAAAGATTTAGTGGTCAGTGTAATTTCAGTGTTTTTAAATCAGCGCGAAACCCACACTTTGTGTTAGTTCCCCTCCATCAGAACGCAGCGAGGAAACGCGGACTCCTGGCTGTGATGCAGCTGTTCCCGCTGTGGGAGTCATCAGGAAACAAACGACCCAGCTAATCTCATGAAAGGAGAGAAAACCGCCAGCGTCTAAAATCCCTGCGAGTGGAGTCACTACGTCACCCGACTTCTCCACCAAACATGCAGCTGCAGCACCATCAGGAGTCAGCGGGCAAGAACCCAGACGGCTTACGTCTCATACAAGCTCCTGAACGACTCTTCTATGCACATGTGAGCAAGTGTATTGAACAAACAAACCGTATTAAACCTTCCCTTTAACTACAGGAACAAATCTTTTGAGCAAACAAAGTGGTGCGATCCAAACTCCACATCTACAGTGTGCGTACATGTAGGCTGATGTCGTCATTGGCACAGTAACACAAAGCTGTCGCTTAAATAAATACAAAATAATAAGGCTAAAAAAGTTATCATAGAGCTTCAAATGATTTGTTTTGAGTAAATTCAACTACAGAGTTCAGACTTCTCGTCGGTGGAACAGAGAGACGGAGCAGCAGCAGCAGCAGGAGGAGAAGGAGGAGCAGGAGGAGGGGGAGGAGGAGGAGAGGCAGCGCTGTGTTTCACCGTACATGGAGCGGAAACCAGCACAGGTTAGACTGAGTCATAGACGTTCGACCGACAGCCCCCCCTCTCTAAAACACACATATACAAACGGTAACGTCGAGATGAGACACGCACACGCACATCCGTGCATTCACTGCTAATGCCTCTCTGACACATACACACACATTTTGTAAATACCAGCCTTCAAAACTAAATCCATTCAATTCATAAATAAGCCTCGTCAGGGATTAAAAAGAAGAAGAACCCCCCACATATATCACATTTTTACAAACAGGCCTCTCTCGGCTTCACTCTTGTGGAAAACACATCAAACTCATCTTCACAAGCACCGTTTCAGTCAAAGTCTGAAGCACAACGGCACGTTAATGCAGAGCCACTTAAAACTAAACAATCCCTTTGGAAAAGTGTTAGTAAACGTCAAATAAATAACAACAAACTCCCCTAAATCCCTTCATCTGTGCCCAAACAAACAGGGGGGTGTACAGGGACAACATTGTGACAGACACCAAGCAGTGAGCGGACTAACTGGAGACCATTAAGACATTTCACATCCACGGTGGAAGTGTTTATTTAGGTAATCTCACACACACACACACACAGACACACACACACACAACTCCGTGCATGACTGCAGCACATTCGAAAGTGGAGCGGTTTGTTTAAAGCGCTGACGTCGCTGTGAAGCCGCGGCCGTCCATCAGCGAGGTTCTTCGTCACGCTGCGGCCATTCGGTCTTTTCACAGATCTGCAGAGGACCAATATACAAAAACATGCAAATGTCAGACTATACTTTGGTCATAGCGTTTAAAAACAAACGGAAATCGTAAAAAATTGAAGACAATATCTCACCGGTTTTGTGAGCGTGACGGTTTGGTGAAGGATGACTCAGGATATATATTTATTTTAGCTTGGAACAAAATCGTAACATAACTGACAAAGAATTGACCCAACTAGCGAGGACAGACACACTGTTGTATGACGTAAACACACCCAGCTGTATTAGCATGTAGGTGTATTGTGCTTTTTAGCGTCTGTGATAAACCACCAGTATCAAGCACCAAGGATACAAACCGCAGCTCCTTTATCCTAAAGGAAAGGATCTAGTGTGGAGCTACTAGAAGCTGTGCTTTTAAAAGATATATATAAAAATAAAGCTTCAGGGAAAGTAAAAAAATACATAGAGGGGAAACTAACACTATGTTTGTTTTGACCTTTTCAATTCAGAACATAAAGTATAAGTTAAGTAAAATAGTTATTACTCAACTTGAGTTTCTGGAGGAATCAAAGCTACACCGTTGTCTCTGGAGGTTACCTGCTGCTGTCCTTCAGTCCGTCTCCTCCTCATGTCTCTGGTCTTTTGGAGCGACGGGTACGACGGTTGTCCCCAACAAGCCTCTTCTTACAATGTAGGGACACGAAGGCCCACTGGGGATATCAGCGAATCCTACAGGGGAGGAGGGCAGAGGGTTAGGGGTGTGCACATGTGGAACCGAGGGGGAGAGCAGAAAAAATAAAGAGCACATGAGAAAAAACCTCCCCAATGGCAGGAACACCGAGGTCAGAAAGGTCCTCAGATATTCACACTATTGATGATGCTCATTCAGAACATCATTAAGATTTACATCATCTTCAGAACTCACAAGGTAAGAATGATGTTTCTTGTACTAAATGTTAGTTCATGCAATTGTTTTTTTTTTATTTTTTAAACACAATAAACTTGTGGTGAAAAAAGAAGGAAGGTACCTTTCATGACAACTTCCGGCAGCCCATAAGGTTCATACTCTGTGTCGTCAAAGGCGGCTGACAGCTGTGTTCTGTTGCGACGGATTCTTTCAGCCAGACGGGCCGGATCAGCCGGGATGGGGAAGGAGCCCAAAAACACGCCGTCGCGTAGCCCCGCCCCCTCCGATGATGCGACAGCGGAGACCGCAGGGGGCTCTGCTAGGTCTTCTTCCTCTTCCTCCTCAGTCTGCGTGTACGCACAGCGGCGGTCAGAGGTTGCTGGAGCAACGCGGGGAGATAAACACTCCTCCGTTTGACTGCCGACGCTTCTCATTTCCGGCCGCGCGTCAACTTCTGGGGAATCTCCTGTTCCCGTGGAAGCATTAGACGCGGACTCAGGACTCCCCGTGGAGCACTCGGCTGGTTTGGACTGCTTTGGCCTTGAGTCTTTGATGGAATCTTTGGTGGAACGTGGTCGACCGGCTTTCTCAGATAGCATTTGGATAACCTCCGTGTCGCTCTTCTCTTTGAGTTGTGTTTGACTGGTATTCAACGGAAGCGCGAGGGAGGTCTCGTGGTTTTCTTTTTCAGATTCCTGGGTCAAGAGAAACACGTAACAATTAAAGGCCGAAAGCTACTTGTGAACAAAGTTGTGTGCCCAATAATAATGATGTTATATATATACACATGGGGTGCAATTACATAAATTGCTAGTGAGATACTGATCAGGTACAAGTTAGTGATTAAAAACAAATCACCTGGACAATCTGATCACATTCCTGAAGCCCTGCGGTCTTTTCAGAGGGACTGAGAGTCTTCTGTTCAGGGAGTTTGCTGTGCTGAAGTCTTTGGTAAGAAATAAAAGTACAATAAAATTCATTTGAAACAAATTAAAACAAATAGAAACCAGAATAGGTTAATATATATTCTGATAACAGAAACCAATAAACAATATAGACAGAGTGTTTGTAATTGTATGCTTTTCATGGCTCCCACAGGCCTGGTGTGAGCTGGTGTTACCTGGAGAACAACAAGCGGCCCTGCACGGAGCCGGAGGAGCAGGAGAGGAACAACTCATCTTCTCTGACCACTGACACGATACTGCAGCTCTCCTCATACTGGTTGTCCGTGTTGGGATGCGACTGGTCAAACGTCGGGGCCGGTTGGGCGGACAGTCGCCACCTGACGAGCTCCTCGGCCTGCTGCTCAGTCTCTGCAGAGAGAGACCGCAAGCTCCTCTGCAGCTCCTTCACCTGGACAGGAGGGGAAGCACAGGACAGACACACACACGTTACCAACGAAACTGAACACACGTAAAAAACGGGTGAAATAACGGCACAAACCGTTATCTACTTCCATGCATTTATTTATTAATTTTTTTACATTATTTTTAATATTGTGGAGAGGATTTATTTTTACAACCTATTTCAGTAACACATGTTGTGATGTCACTACCTGCTGCTGTAGGCGCTTGATCTGAAGCTCAGGCAATGCCTCCAACTCTTCTTCTGCCTTTGTAGTCGTCCAATTTTCCATTCCCAAATCTCCTTCGTCTTTCATCCTCTCCACATCCTGGGGCAGCGGCTTTTGTGCGTCAGTGCCGATATTATCCGGCACACTCTGCGAACTCTGAGCACACAGAGCAGCACTTCCTGTGTTGTGGCTCTGCTCGGCCGCGTTTTCTTGTTGTTTCCCACCGTCTGTGTGCAACGCCGAGGCCCCGGGGTCCGGGGGGGCCACGCCCCCGGCCAATCGTTTCAGCAGCCGAATCTCCTCTCGGAGGGCGAGCAGTTCTGCGTCCATGTCTGCCGAGGCTGCTTCTTCAGCAGAGTTGTGGCTGCTCAGAGTCCCGTCCTGAGACGCTGGACGCCGTTCCCCTGTCCTGAGGGCTTCACCGTCTGATTCGGTCACAATCTCAAGTTGATCTCTTTGTGCATCATAGCCACTGTCTTCTAGTGAGTTTGTAATAATTTCCTCTCTTTTCTTCTCCTCCGCCTCTTTATCGGCCTTGAATGCAGCCAGCTCTTGCTTGTAGCGCTGCAGTTCCTCTCCCTGGATGAGGAGCGTACTCTCCTTCTCTTGTAGCTCAAGTAGAAGGCCAGAGATGTGCTGACCCTGCTTCTCAAAGGCCATGGTGAGCTGCTTTGTCTGAAGCGTCACCTGTGAAGAAAATAACAAGACAGAAAGATGGGGAAAATGTTGAAGAGAAATTGCCAATAAGGAGACTAGTCTAGTAAAGCATGAGTGCCTTCTCTCAAACGTCTTTCAAATACCTACATATTAAGATTCTAAATCGAAATGGTTTTCTTTTCTTCTTATCAATTCAATCAGTTCTGCTGTGGCGGGACCAACGTAATGTACTGAACTGCGTTCCCACCACTGCTTACCTGGCTCTGCAGGCCCTCCAGCTTCGCCTGGTACTGGCGAGCACGTTCGGCCTCCATCGTCTTCTCATTCTGCAACCGCACCACCTCTTCGGTCAAGTCAGCGGAGGCAGGCTCGACCTTTTGGAGGTGAGAGAGGGGAGACCCTCCCACATAGTTCTGTCTGTCACAGGTAATTACAACCGTCTGCCCGACGTCTGACGGCGAGGAAAGCTCAGGAGCCATCTCCTGGACTAGATCTGCTGTGGGCTGAGAAGCAAGCATGTTGCGTTGGTTGGTGGACTGGCAGAAGAGGAGTTGCCGCTCTGGGGAGGGGAGGGACTGGTTGTCACAGCGAACAACGTTGGAGTTGAGCTCGTCGCCGCGGAGGTCCATGTAGGTCACCGGGCTGTCGGCAAGTGAGAGTTTCTCCACTCCCAGGGAGTATTCTTCTCTGCGGCTTTTCAGTTCTTTCAACTCGGCTCCAAGATCTTCCAGTTTCGTTCTCAGCTCTTTCTTTACGTCAATGTCGGTGGTCGTTAATTGGTTCCTCTCCTCTTCCTCTCTCTTTCTTTCTTCTTTTTCTAAGGCCAGCTGGGCTTTCACCTCCGCTAGCTGCTGCTTCATCTGGATATTAAGTTCTATCAGTTCACCCTCCCGGGTATCTACTGCTTTGTTTTGCTCCTCTGTCTCCCTCTTGTCCCTCTCCTCCCGTCCTCTCGTTATCTCCGTCTCCAAAGCAGCCATGGCCTTCCTCAACTTCTCCGTCTCAGCCCTCTCCGTCTCCAGCTGTGCCCTCCATTCTTTGTCCTGCTCTGTCTTCTCAACAGCCACGCTGGAACATTTGCGGCCGAGTTGCTTTCAGCCGGGTCCTGGCTTCGGTCTCGGCCCGTCGTTGGGCCTCCAAGTCCTGGAGCCGTTTCTGCAGCTCTTCTCGTGAATCATGTAGCTCTGAGCGCAGCGTGGCGTTCTCCCTCCTGAGGTCTTCAGAGGCCTCGCAACGATCACAGACCACAGACCTGTTGGTGGGCGTGTTGGGAGCAGAATGAGCGGCAGTGGAGAGCACTTGATCGAATGTGGGGTGCTTGTTGGTTCCAGAGCTGTCGCTCTCGATTCCCTCATTTCGTCTTCTATCCACCGCCGCGTTACTTCCGTGTCCTCCCCTTTGCAAACACTCAGATTCTGGGGAGATACGGCCAGTGATGTGTTCGGAGTCGATGCCTTCTCCTGGCTCTCGGTCGGATGGGTAAGATGCTGCCATCTCTGCCCTCCTCTTATCCACCTCCAGGTCCTGTTCACTCTTCTGCTCTGCTAGTGCGGTGACACTGGACCTCCTGATGTGAGGTGAAGGTTTAGAAGCAGGAGAGTAAGAAGGTTGAAGGGAGAAACTTTTTCCAACAGGGCAAAACTGGACAGGCTGTAGAGGGGTTGCTGGGACCGCTTTTTGTTCTGGAGTCAAACAAGAAAGAAATACAAAATATAAGAAAAATTACCTTTCTTGGCTACAGACGTACATGCACTAAGAAGTTATAGGCTGGAGGAAAAGCAGAAGAGTTAGGGAGTTTCTTGATTTCTACATATTTAAGTAGTTGCTTGCATTTTGAGTTGAGAATTAAATGAATGACCAGCAGGGGGCAGCTCTGAGATGAGACTTTTGCATTAGAGGGCAATTGGCATGGAATTTATCATGAACCCATGAATGTCTAGCACTCATTAAGAATCAACTTTAATTAATATCCATAAACACCTATATACAACCCTAATTAACCATCACTTGCACTGACTAGGTTTCTTTTGGCAAGACAAATCCCTAAACATTTATGCTCGCTTAACCCCCTTGCAGATGCATCTCAGGGCTTTGTCCTCGCTCCTCACCCTGCAGTTCTTTGAGGAGACGGAGGGCGTCGATTCGCTCCTCGGCCAGTTTCGTCCCCTCCTCCTCCAGAGCTCTCTGTCTCTTCCTGCTCTGCTCCAGTGTCACGGCCGCACCCTCAGCCTCCCGCAGAGCTTCCTGATGGGATGGGATGGTACAAAAACACAAACACACACACGCTAAAGAGGACTTCCAGATAAGGAGTAATTTTGTAGCAGCTGTGTAGAGACAGCTACATAAAATCATAGTGTGACAATAGCAACAAACCACAGACAAACAGGCTACAGATGAATGCCGCCTTTATGCTGATGTTGCTGGCTGCTTTGCATCTTCTGAATACAACAAACATACTACTCTGGAGGATTAAAATGAGACTGTACAAAGCTGTAGTCGAAGTTTAAAGTAATGACTGCTCTCCAATGCTAAACCTTTATATAAACGCAATGCGGCAGTTGGATGAATAAAGAAGCCACACTTTACTCATTACTTATTAAAAGGTTAATACATTTTTAAACAACATCTTGACATACAATATTAAGATGAGTGGAGTTCACTGTACAGCCACTGCTTGGACTCAGCTGATGAATAATTAAATCAAGTGATTAGCTAGACTCAGGACCATCACTAGTATGTGTGTGTGTGTGTGTGTGTGTGTGTGTGTGTGTGTGTGTGTTACCGTCAGCTTGGCTTGTGTCTGTGCCTTTGTCTTCTGGCTCTCCTGCAGCTGTCCCTCCGTCCACTTCAGTTTCTCTTTCAGAGTGTCCAGCTCTTTGTTCAACTCCTGCTTCTGTAGAGACAGCTGATACAGGATGTTAGGACTCAGTTACTAATTCAAATAGTTGTCTGAAGTTGCAGGTGCAGTGAAAGGAACAGCGAGCAGGAGATCAATCAGCGATCAATAAGGGGCATGAGCTGTGTCTAATGTCCTCAGTGCTGATCGCCCCCCCACTAGTGTTGATATGAAATTGTCACGTCAGGGTCCACGTGAGCAGTGTTTAGGGGAAAGTGATTGTAGGGTCCTCTGTAAGCTCACTAGCGATAGTTTTATTGATTACGTTACGAACATAAAATAAACAGGTTACTTTCCTCCACCAGTTTGGATAAATTATGCTTTTGTCTTATCGTTGTTTGTGTAATGTTGGAAACAGCCACACAAACAGTATTACGCACATGAGTATTGGGGGAGGGGGTAAATAAAAGCCACAATGGGTTGAGAGCTGGATTGTAAGCCAGGAACATTTTAGTGTTATACGTTCATGTCAAATGTAGTGCAACCAGTTCAACAACTTGTAATCACTTTTCTTAGGACAGAGTTCATTACTAATGAGACGTAGCAGGGAATGTATAATGTATAATATATAAATGAAAATGTGAGCACACCTGGCTGTGACACACTGCTTTTACGCTTCAGCTCACTAACTGCATTTTAATGTCAGCAGCTCAATGTGCCACTTGATATGGCACAAACGGGGCCACCATTGTGTGTTTACTCCCTGTAGCTTATCAGATATCACAAGAGAATATCTGTGTGATTTACAAAGGGCTCACAGCTCGGGCAGAATGAATGCTCATTGTTAGAACACTTTTTACAACGTGTCGGAAAGGCATCGGGTCGGTTTCAATACGTCAACAGATTCAGCCTATTGACAGATAAAAATGTGTATTGCTGTTCTACTAATGAAAAACAACTACCACGGCATTCTTTCACATGAAGGAAATCCAAATAAAAAAGGACAAAAATGAAAAACACCACATCTTCAAGCACACTCCTCGGTCATGCAGGCTGCCTCAACACACCTCCATCCACCTCCACCTCTGTCCCGCAGCCGTGCCTTCACGCCTCGCTTACTATGAACCACATCACTTATGAGTTTGTTTCACGCGAACATGTCCAAAAGCATTGTACACCGTCAAACGTAGTCACACAGTCGTTACCTTCGATGCTCAACCTTTCCATTGGGGAGAAACCGAGAGGAGGGCGAAGCGGAGAGGACAGCGGGTGGAAAAAAAGGAAACAGAAACAGAGGGCAAGAGAGTGAAACGGAGAGTGAAAGAAAAACAACAAGGGTAAGACGCAAGCGTGGGGTCACAAGCCAGAAACGTCCATGGGCCTTTGCTCCACGTGATACGAGTCCCAGGAGAAACAGAGAGGAAGAGAGGAGAAGGAATAGAAACAAGGACGAACGAGAAACAGGGAATAGGTCTGCAGATATATTAACCGAAATATAACATATGAACATAATACAGATCTGAATGAAAAGGATTTATCTTGGTAAAGTAGTTGTGTGCCTCATTCTAGTAGTTTGTCCACGTGTAGTTACCTTGTCGGCGTGAGCCTGCAGGGTGTTGTGCAGCGTCCTGGCCTGCTGGAGCTCCACGTTGAGCTTATTCACCTCCTGCAGATGCTGCTTCTCCAGACTCTGCCTCTCCCTTTGAAGCTCCGTCACATCCTGCACACACAGACACACACACCTGAGTCTGAGCCATTTCAAGGGTTTGACGGAGAGTTGACGGAAACTAAGAAACTAAGTTTGACGAATATCTGAAATTCAATTCATTTCCTCCGAGGATCCCCTTTTTATTTCAGCCGTCCGCATCCCCCATCTCACCCTCTGGTGCTGTTTCTCCAGCTCCTTCGAGCGCTGTTGGTGTTGCAGACGGCTGCTCTCTGCGTTTTGCCTCTGACACTTCAGCTCTTCCAGGAGGTGCTTCAGCCTTTGCTCTGCTCCGGACGCCTGTCACACACGGACAGAGTCTCTTTAACATTGACAACAAAGAGCTTAAGAGTGTGTACGCTGCTGAAGAGTAGTCACATAATCACTTGTTCTGAAGTAGACAGACATGTAAAACAGTGTGGGCATGTTTTTAACGCATGTCCAACTCTGACATAAAACGTCTGGTTTTATCATTCACGTGATTTGTTTTAGGACATTTATAATATTGTTTTCAAATATCTGATCTGCATTTACATTCTAACACACAGAAAGCAGCAGCACTGTGAGACCAGATACTCTCATCAAATGACACTTGTCAGCATCTCTCTTTGGCATTGCACATCAATTAATAGTTAAAAAATGATGATCAGTTTGATTGTTGTGCAGCTCAGAGCAGAACAAAGACACCGTCACTCATTTCAAAAAGACCCGTAATAATAATTACCCGTTCACTCTCCTGGGCCATGCGCGTGTGCGCCATGCTGAGCTCATCGCGGGCTTTCTGAAGGCTGAGCTCTCTGGCCACCAGCTCCTTCTTGCTTTGCACCATTTCGCTCTGGATAGACGTGAGCGCCCCGGCCTTTGCACACAGATCCTCCTCTAGAGCAGCCACACGACTCCACGCGTCCGTTAGAGATGCTGCTGTGTGGACCAGACACACAGAGAGATAACGGTTAACACGCACCTCAGCTCCCTGTGTTGCAAGTCTCAGTAGGAGACAACTTTCAACTCTAAATAAGGGAAAGGTGAACGAGTGGGTAGACAGCAGCCCAGAGCCAACAGGGGAGAATAAGAGCACACATATTTGTAAAAACGTTTCCCTCAAAATGAGCATAGACAGCATCACCTAGAAAAAGCTTATTGTCTTACAACAGTCCACAGCACAGCAGCTACACACGATTCACTAATGGGGTCGATCCATACCGACCGGCTCACTGTTCCACACAGCTGGTTTAACGCAGTAGGATACTTTAAAAAAGCCTGTTGATGTGAAGCTGCTGATTTCAAAATCCAGTGATGAAATCAATGTCTTTCCATTACGTTGACCTGGATCTTTCCCCTTTCTCTGAATTTTACAACACTGAGCAATGTTTGTAAAAAGCAGCTACAAATGAAGTTTTTATGATTACCCTCGTCACTATTCACAAAAAAAAAACCTAAGAAAAAATATGTTTTGTACATTTGTACTGTGTTCTACAATATACTGTAAAATCCATTCAAATATATTTTCTTTTCAACATTTGCATAATAAAAGCACACAGCAGACTAATGTAAACAGCACACTGCCCGCCCCCCCCCCTCCATCCCCGTGTCCCAGCAACTAAAAGAGTAATTTATTGTTTCACATCGAACAGCCGTCTTCCTCCTCTGAACACTGAGTGGAACGGCGGTTATTACATAATCAATTATTAAGTGTACCAAGAGTCTCTGTAAATCATAAAGTCAATACGGCTGTGAACAATTCTTACGCAACAAGTGTTGCGTTTACACAAAGTGTGTGAGGTTTGTGTGAGAGGTACTCTCACCGCAGCCGTTTACTTCAGTTCATTCTGTGTCCCGACAGCTTAATAAACCCTCGGTCTCGGGGACACGTCGCTGCGTTGAGCTGTATGGTTGGTGCACATTTGACATCACTCACTGTCTGTCGCCGTCTTCTGGTCCTTCTCATTCTCACAAACCCTCTTCTCCAACTGCTCCCAACTGTTGACATCCGCGCACTGTGTCTGGGGAGAGCTCGGGGACAGTCTCCTGGCCGCCGGCCTCGAGTCATCCTCTTCCCACGGAAACACAGCCGAGGGAGTGGAGAAGATGTCTGATTGGTCAGACGAATGCCGTTGGGGTGTGATCTTGTGTTGCGTTCGTGGCAACGAGTTCGAGCCGTCCTTGGAGAACGGCAGCCGCTGAAGAAGGGAGGAGAAAAGGGAGGATGAGGGGGGGGAAACAGGATGTCAAACTGGAAAGAATATTTTAATGGAATTTATAAACGGGTTTCATTTACTTAAAACTGCTTTTTCTACAGAAAGACTCATTGCTGTTATGTTCATGATTTCATACGGAATTTTACTATGTACAATAACATCTCCCAAAGAGAAGGTAACAACTTTTTTTCTTCTTAACCTTAAAACAACTCAGTGGGTATTCCCATAAGAAAAATTCTGATGAAGTCTTTTTCAGTTAGTACGCGTTTATTATTATTATTCTTTTGGACTTTGAGTGTTTGTTACAATATGATTTCCTCACAATGCTAAATAAATATATTGAATTGTTGCCCTTCCCTAATATTGAAATGAAAATAGGCCCCAACAAATACAACATTACACACAGCCGTAAATAGTGTATTAAATGTAAATTCCAACAACTGAAGAATTCCTAAAAACCCCCATTGTTCTTGATCAAGACCAATATAAATAAACACAAAACCATTCTGGTACTTACTCGAATATGAAGTCCCCGGCTCTGTCCATCTCTATATCCGGGCCTTTCCTCCGCTCTAGTCCCTGCAGGGAAAACACTTGGTTGAGAAATTCTATTCTATTCTAACCAGAGAGAATAAACACAGGTGCTGCACGACTGTACCATTGTGTTCCCAGGGCAATGTTGTATTGCAGCCGGGTGTAGAAAACGGCGTAGTATCTGGCGATCGGCTGCTGTTCTGCAGCTTCTCCAGCTCTGCCTCCAGCCTGCCGGAGAGGGCAAGAGAGACATCTCATTAGAATGATTGCAGCTTCAAGACATCTACAAAAAAAAAGGATTTAATTTGTGTTGACGAAATGTCTTGTGACTAGTCCTAACCTTTTGACTTCGAGCGTTAGTTTGTTGTTGAGGGTGCGAGTAGCTGCGACCTGGCCCTCCAAAGAGCACACTTGGGCCTGCTTAGTCTGAAGGTCCTGGGTGAAGCGCTCGTTGCTGGTCACGGCTGCCTTGGCCTCCTGTCGAACATCCCGGAGCTCTCTCTGCTGGTACTGGAGCTCCCGACGGATCTCCTCATACTTAGCAGGCAAGGATGGAGAGAGGAGGAGAGTGAGAGGAATATGAGTACATGTTTTAGGATTTGGTATGAAAATATAAAATATTGTCAAAGATTATAGACTATCCCTAAGAAGGGCAATATTATACAGGTTATACATAATATATATATACACAACATATCATTATATATATTACTCATACAGCTGTTTGATGATCATGTTAGTTCGTATGAAGGTAAAGACTTGGATGTGGCTCTCAGCATGGCTGCCTGCTTGTACCTTTGCAGTCTGTTTTTCGAGGCTTGTATGGATGTTGTCCAGCTGCAGCTGTTTCTGCTTGTTCTCCCTGGACAGTCGCTCCCGATGGACCTGCAGCTCCTTCACCTTCTGCAGAACCCGTCCAGACAGCCCCACAGTCCAGTCCTCCTCAGCCCAACTCATCGCCCTCTAGACAGGGCGGGAAAATAACATCAGCGCCCAAAACCAGATCACTAGGAGTAAAGAAACTAGACACACTCAGTCTGAAACAATGAGGAAGTGCAGGCGTGGCCCGTGAGGTAAAGGAGAGCTCTTTGGCAATTAGTGTTGGGACAGAGGATCCAATCGAGCTCACATACACAGATATATACACACACGTTTCAATAAGCTGGGAGTCTTGTAAAGAATATGTGATGTTGCTACGGCTTTGATCCCTTGGGGAAACGCTGGTAGTCACAGCTGGGCAGCTGTTTTTCCAACACACGCAATGTACCAAGAGCTCCTCGAGCTTCCCTTAAACGTATCCCTTAAAACATCCGTTACATGCCTACTTACAATGAAACTGTCTGGTTAAAATTTCAATGCAATCATTTTCAAGTTAAATCTGCAACCACACCATTGACTGCTTTTGAAGGATTTTGGATTAACACAAACAAATGGGACACAAAATGAAAAAATCATTGGCCTGATCAAACCTACGTCTGAAGCCAGCTCTGACATGCACTTCAGGCTTACGGTTATTAACGCCAGTTAGTTTCTATCGAAGCGCAAAGATTATTTTCCTGTTCCTGAATAATAAGGTGGCAGAAAAACAAAACTGAACGACGTACTGGTGAAATAAACCTGGAAGGGTTACAAAGACTGTAAAATGCCAGGTGAGTGTATGATTTAATTTAAGTCAACATACAGAGACGTGCATTAATGGTACTGAACAAAAACAAAAATACCTCACAATTTCATCAGAACATCAGGTCAAATAAGAAATGTATGAGTTACACAGAAAAACATACACCATATGAATAAAATAAAAACATTGTTGACATTAGTGTTTTCACAGTCAACATCCTTATGATGATGAGGCAGGCAGGTTATTGTACTTGCAACACACCTAATTGAATTATATCAGGGGACTTTTGTCCCAGCCATACCAACACTCTCATTTGGCCTTTTTCCAAGTAAAAAGGCTAATTTACAAATATATAAAATCGGTTAAAAAATATATATATTACAGGTATTACATATCAGAGGTCTGAGGCACTAAAACCAACAACATCCAAGAAATTCATATGCTAAACAATAGCTACATGACATTGTTCAACATGCAAACATCTGCAGATTAGTTTAAATATTTTAAGGAATATAAGCTACCAGGCGCTGTTCCATTTGTGGGGGGGGGGGGGATGATGTGCCCCCTCCATACATAAAAAAAGGGCAGCGTTGTATAACGACCTCTCTCGCGTTTAAGCAAACCACAGGCCGAACCGAGCCTCCTTCCTGAACGTTGCTGGGGCAACGGCAGGTTTAGTTTGGTAGAGGAAACAGGGATCCAGACGTTGAACCGCGGCCTGTTCGGTTCCAACGTGCGATCACGAGGTTCAACACACAACAAAACACTGACGACAACTTCCACTAAAAGTTTTAATCAAGTGTAACGCCGCCGGTGAAATAGCGTTAACGAGCGCGGGCGCGCGCGCGCGCACACACACACACACACACACACACACACACAGTGACAGACACGACACACAGACACACACACACCACATCGTGACTGACTGAAGCTGACTTTAAACTGACAGCTACCGCTCACCTAGCAGTGATGCTACTAGCTAAGCTGCCTCCCCGCTCCCGCCTGCCGCACCGCAGCTACTCACCCCTCGGGTTTAGAGAGTGACAAAGGGCGACCGTTCACACGGACCCGTGACGACAGCCTCCACTAAAAAGAAACGCCGGCCCTCCGGTTCTTCTTCCCCCGCGCACCGCGGGTCGACCTGTGGCTGTGAACACGAAGCTAACCCAACTGACATCACACCGGGCCGCCGCTTTTCTCTCACCTGAGACGAGATGCCGCGCTCGGCCGCACGCAGCTGACGAGCCGTCGGAGTTCTAGCGGAGAAGGGGGGGAGGGCTGGCGACGTCACGGGGAATCGCTTTGGGAGAAGTCCTCGCGGCGTTGTGTGAAAGTCCTCGCGGCGTTGTGTGACCCGCTGATGACCTCTAGCGGTCACGCGTGGGAGCGACGGCGCGGCTTTGCCCGTCGCAACGTGTCTCTTTTTTGTTTTGGTTTCAGATGACAACGTCACAGAGCCTCCGCCATGTTGTCCGATGTTAGAACATGTATATAGGCCTTTATTGAACTAAACTAAACTATTATTTAAAGATCCACTACGGTTATTCTGCAGTCAACAATTAGTTTATCTATCTATCATATCTTTGGTAAAATGGGAATAAGAACCACTCTTAAAATAAAAAAGGCATAAGTGTGTTCAATTACCAGACATTTAAGTAATGTCCCATGGAGTTTTCCCAAGTTAAATCTGGCAACACCACTGCGTTTATGCGTTAAAAGTCCAGTGAATCAATACTTTAAAAAGTGGTCTTTAACATGTGGTTTGTAAGCTTCATGACTCGTGTTAGGCTGATGTCATGTTTTATTCCTCTGTTTATTGGATGCCTGAAGAACAAATGTAATACCCTAATACGTTTTTATTCGTCATATTGCAGCTATTGTGCAGAATTCCACTATTTCTAATAATTAAACATATTTAATAAGCAAACACCACTGATCATTTACAGTTTCTGTCTATTTACAAAAAGTAACAGCGTCCATGCACAGCAGGCTGCTGTAATTAGATTATAATAGTCATTGTAGTTGCTCACTGAATGTGACTTTGAATGTAATCTGGGATTTGGTGGCTCAGTGCTGAGTGGTGCGGAAACCCTGGAACTAGTCTGCAGTTACCTCACACACAAAACCATTTGGTAGTCGGTGGTCCGCACGAGAGGATGTGCATGTGTGAGAAAGAGAGATTACGTGACGTGAGACGTACACTGAGTTATTTTCAAGGATTGTGATGGCAACAACATAACAGCTTACATCCAGAAAGTATGCTGGTTAAATCTTCATGCCTAACATCTTTGAATGTTAAAGTACATTTGAGCAAAACACTGCCTGGCCCTTTGCGTGAGTGAGCTGAAATGTTGTGTTTATAGTTTTAAAATTGAACAACAAAGTCAAATGAAGTTAAAGTAACTCTATTTGCCAGCTATCATGCAAACATCGCCTAAATATCCACACAAACAGGTGTACGCTCATGTGAGGTATAAGCTCCTCTCATCACACGCTCATTAATACAGGATTACATTTATTCCCAATCCCACACACACACACACACACACACACACACACACACACACACACACAGTCTCCGGGCTCCTCATGAAAGTACACATCCTGTCTACCAGGGGCCGTCAATGGTGAGGCGGCAGTCAGGTCTGTCTGAGGAGTTTCCCCCTGATGGAGAGCCGCGGTTCATCCGGCTGCTAACGGAGGATTCGCCACACAGCAGCTGGGTTTCCGGCCGACGACAGCAGCACACTGCGGCCTGATAAACACAGCTTTCATGGCGGTAAGGCGAGAATTAAAGTGCTGAGATAGAAAACATAGTTTGTAATGATCAGCTATGGTTCGGCATCCACATGATTAGGATTCCTGTTTGTGGTGGAAAGGTCGTGCGGTGTTCTGAGGCTCACACCTGATACAATTTCAAAGTGTTGAGTGTCATATATTCTGCCCCTTCTGTCGCAGATGTTTCCTTGGTCGGCTGTTTTCTCCCTCGAGCCCAAAGTGCCCGGCCAGCGCAGCTCGGAGGAGTTGGTGACCAACACGCTGATGTTGGAGCTAGGGGCCATGGTGAAGCGCACCGAGCGAATCCGCCTGGAGCGGGCGACGGAGGGTCGCCGCCGCCGCCGCAGCTCCTCCTCCTCCGCGGCCGACTACAGCTGGCTGGCCACCGCCCCGACCCCGCAGCCCTACGAGCTGACCCCCAACGACCTGCTGGAGCTGCAGGGCCTCTGCGTCAAGGTGCCGCCTGCACAGTGCGGCCCTGTGATCGTCAGGTGAGGAGAGCTTGTTGGAGCACGGGAAAGAGACAGTGAAAAACGAGGATGGGGGCGGATGAGGGAAGCTGCGAGGTTTCAACGTAATCCACGTAACACCTTTATAGGTTTATCCGGAAAATGCAGGCGGATTCTCGGATCCGCACCCAGAAACCAGAGATCTTAAGTGCTCAAACTCATGTTTGCTGCTTTTCTATTACTGAGGTTTACAGCTGAAAGGATTTGTCAGTGTGAGTGTACTGGTGTTATTCCCCTCTCAGCAGGACCGGCCCAAGGCATAAGCAAACTAAGCGGCTGCTTGGGGCCCCTGCAAGCAGCCCTAGTTTTGTATTATAACCTCATTGTATTTGTTTATAATTTTCGCTGTAACAGTATAGCGTGGCATTTGTGCCAATTATCTTCTAGCACAGGTGACTCTGCGTGGTGGGAGGGGGGGGCCCCCAAATAAAATTACGCTTAGGGCCCCCAAGAGGCTCGGGCCGGCACTGCCTCTCAGCACCTCAACAGGCCTCGGGTGGGTTTAGTTTGAATAATCACTGCTCCTGCCGCAGGTTCAGGCGGCTGGTGTCGGAGATGGAGCCCGACGTGCACGAGGTGCCGCGCGTGTTTCGCTCGGTGCTGCGCGAGTGCACGGACGAGGCGGGCGCGGGCGAGGACGCGCGGGCGCCGGCAGCCGGGAGGCAGCTGCGCAGCAAGAGCCTCTCGTTCGTCACCTTCCGCAGCAAGTTCCGCACGGGTCAGCTGTTCAGGGGCGGCGGCGCGGGAGGCTCCAGGGGCAACCTGGACCAGCAGGTGGATTGGTCCGACGAGGAGGACGCCGAGAGGGAGGAGGAGGAGGAGGAGGAGGCCATCAAGGCCCGGGCGAGGAAGGGAAGGAGCAGGAGCATGCCGGAGATCAGCCCCATGGAGCAGAGTGCCCAGGGGTGAGAGAGAGTCAGAGAGGGGATGGATGGGGGAGGATGCAGAGAGGATGGAGGAAGGAGTGAGCAGGAGTAAGAGATGGCGGCTGAATGTCAGTGTGGAGAGCAGAGCTTCTTTTTGTCTACACAAACAATCTTAGAAGGATTTCTTCACAGGAAACTCATCTAATTTCGAATGAACTCGAAGTTTGAGTTCATCCCATGCAAGAATCCGAAACACGTGATAACGTCACGGGTCGAGCGCTCCGCGAGGCTGTGAGGTCACGTCGTGTTCACCACGTTCACCATCTCAGCTTAGCGAGCGCTCATATCCACTAATTTGCACTAAACACGGAGCAAAGCTCTCCAATGGGAATGTTACTACTTATGCGCGTACGTAGTCATAAGCGACGAAGTTGGATAAAAGGCATGAAATGTAATGGCACTATTTTCTTGACACGCAGGGCGGAGTGTTCAGGTGTAGGTGGTATCAGAGGGGGGGCGTGTACCGTTGCCTGTCGGCACTTGTTATACGAACCTGTGTCAGTCACTGTCTCAGCGTTAATGTTGAACTAATAAAGTTAGCCAAAGATGCAACAGCTTCCTAAACTTATTTTACACAAAACACTACAAAGAAATGTGCTTCAACAAACGGTGGTGAGAAATGAGAACTTGGTTAGTTGGTTTGTTGGAGGAAAGGTCCGATGATCATTAAAGTGATGGATGGTGTGAGGACCACGAATGTCTGGAATCCATCCTTTAGTTTGTGTTAAAGAGATGGGAATAGCCAGAGCCACACCATGGTTATGGATTTAAATGTGTTGCATGCGGCTGGGTAGAGAAAATATTGTTTGCTTCGCTGACCTTCGCATGCTTCAGGAATCATAAATGTCCCGTGAACTGACACCTGATGCAAAAGAAAGAGTAGCTGTTATTTGCAGTAGATTGTCTTCTTTCTGCAGGGCCGGCCTAAGGCAGAAGCGAACTAAGCGGCTGCTTGGGGCCCCCTGGGCAGGGGGCCCCAAGCAGCCGCTTAGTTCGCTTATGATGCAAGCAGCCCTAGTTTTGTATTATAACCTCACTGTATTCGTTTATGATTTTCGCTTTAACAGTATAGCGTGACATTTGTGCCAATAATCTTCTAGCACAGGTGACTCTGCGTGGCAAATAAAATTATTCTTAGGGCCCCCAAGAGGCTCGGGCCGGCACTGTCTTTCTGCATATATGAGGGAGTTGATTGTCATTAGTTCTACGTGGCTCAAATGCTTTCCCCCCCTCCATAATGTTTTTTTGTAAAGTTGTGTAGCATTTGAGACAAAATGTGACTCCTTTTTTTCATACTCTAGGAGCCTTTGTACAAAAGGAATGCAACCAACCCTACAAGGGACTTTATTGTAAGAACTATATGAATGTCTGGGGCCTGTAAAAGAAAAAAACAAGCATAATTAGCCTTTCTGTTGTAAATATGTTGAATGTTTCACAAACCTGCACCAGCTTAGCACGTCTGATAGCTAATCATAGCCTCCCAGCGCAACTAATTATATACCTGCTGACTAATCCTCTAATCCAAAGAAAATCTCAGCCATGAATGCCAGCACCCAATTATAATTTTATTAATATGCACTTTATCAATACATCGTTATCACTATTTGCACTTTATACACTGAAGTCAAGGCATTTGGCTAAAAAAAGAAGACAGGGGGGAAAATAGGAAGAATGTTTTCTTTTATTGTAACATCCGATGGTTTAGAAGGAATTAAGAGGGAAGATGAAACTACAACAGTGGCATCCAACCAGACACTTCCAGGGAACCTGGCTGATTGAGTCACTACATTAGAGGCTTCACAACCAGCACAACCCCTTCATAAGCACTGAGGTCAAATCCAGGTCATTCAGATGCTCAAATCTCTCCTCAGCACTTAATGTGCAAGGTTTAAACTCTTTCAGCCCGCTTAAGCGATACACCAAAACCATTTCACATAAAAACCAGTTGGTGAAATATCTCGGGAGATTTTGCACAGCTTGTGTTGGAATGCGAGCAGCGGTCTGTGGCTGTAACCGCCAGTGTCTCCAGGACACCACTCGTGTCACAGCTCCATGCGAGTAACCATTTGGCAAGTAAAGTTTGAACACGTAACAGAATTTAAAAATATATATATCATTGAGTGACAAATTGTTGATAAAGAAGGGGCACTGTCATGCTCTTCAATTATAGCAAAGTAAACTAATTAGCAAAATGATCCCAGGATAACAACAGAGCTGAAGTTTAGGTTTTGAAATTGCAATATTGTTATATCATTACAATAATAATCATAGTAGATGACATCGGGTGAGCAAGAAAATCATAGTTTGCAGAATCAAACCATGAAATGATAGCCATATTGATTAAATCTTCATGAATAATTGGTTAAAGTAAATGTAATGAGCAACATGCTCTCTATACAAAGTCGGGATTTTAGATAATTTATTCTTTCATTTGGACAGAATTCAACATCTTCATTCTTCACTGAATTGACGAAAAGAGTTTGTGGCTTGGTGACAACCGGAGAGTTTGTATTAATCGGAGCGGCTCCCGGGCCTCCACCGATGCGTCACTTCCAAAGTGGAGTCTGTCTTTCTAATACGTCGCCTGGACACGTCGCCTTGGTCAAGCTTTTAGTTTCCCGTCACGTCATCGCCCCGCTCGGCTCCCTCGGCTGCTTCTCTTTTCCTCAGGCGAAGAAGACGACAAAGACGATGAAGAAGACGACGAGGACGAGAAAGATCTTGATCATCAGCCAGCGGTTGGAGGAGACTGACTGGAAGTATTTGAGGATCTCTGTGTGGGCGGACTCCACGTTGAGCTGGGTGTCCTCCACGTTAGCGTCGATCCTGTGAGAGAAGGTTCCGTTTTTAAACAGATTTTAAAACACACCTTTTACTTTCACAACAACGGTTCTGAAGATAAATGGTCGAAAGTCATAAGCAAGAGAGTTCTGCAAGAAATTATTTAAGGTGGTTGCCGTATGTCCCTTCTCTACCCAGTTTCTCATTTCCTTTTAGAGTATCACTCACAGGACCCCACCCCCCAATTCATGCTCCTTCTAACCTTTGGATGGTCTCCTCTTGCTCCTTGACCATGTGAGCCAGCTGCTGGAATATAGAGCCCAGCTCCACAATGGTGCTTTCGATGTTCTGCATGGTGTCTGCACGGCTCTGGATGTACGAGTCCTGTAACGGCAAAGCCAGCGAGATCTCAAAAAAAGGGCCACATCACTGCACAAAGATGCTTACTTCAGTCTAATATTTTTAGAATGGTGACATCTGACAACTGTTCCAGTAACAGTGACAACAATGCAAATAAACTCATTTTATTTATTCTGATCTTACTCCAATAATTTGTGCTGGAAAAGACATTCCTCCGACTATGAAAAGCATGCAGCATCAGCCTACCTGCTCATCAATAAGCTGCAGCTGCAGGGGATTGGTCTGGGAGTCCATATCGATGGCTACGTCGCCCATACTCCGGGACTCGTCCTGCATCAGGACCGAGCTCTCTAAAGGGCGACAACAAGCAAAACACACACACATGTTCAACCAGATCAGACAGAGCAGAAAGAACAGCGGGCACATACAGTAGCTAGTTAGACCCGCTGGGGGAGTCAAGCGTTCCAGGGAAATACCTTTTAAAATTGAGGTTGTATTGCCCTGGTAACCATTGCGCGGCTCACGAGCTGCATGCGGCTCCTGGGCCCCTTTTTTGCGGCTCCCTAAAATATTTTTTAATTTTTGCATTATAGATGACCAAATACAATAATAATCATTCACAAGAACTTCGATCAGTTCCCAATCACAACAGCCGTCAGAAATGTGCAATTCCAGTCAAAATCTAACTTGCTGCGGGTAAGAAAAAAGAAAAACATACTGTGACAATAGATTAAAAAAAAGATATAAATAAGAACTTTTAAAATTAAAAAATTCCAAGTATTCCAAAGATGTAAACATTGTTAAATAAAGTACCCGTTTCTAGCAAGCCTTTGAGGAACGTCCAAAGGTGCAGTGCACAGGGCGACCAGTCAAGGCTCGCGAATGCTGTCTACAACTGACTTTCACTTTGTGGTTGGTTATATCAAATATATATCAAAATTAAAAATCACAAACATCTTTAAGTCACATATACATACATAAACCGTGAGCACAACGTTACAGGCTCTGATTACACCCGCTAAAATATAGCCGACTTGTAAACATTTCCCTGCCACTGTAAATGCACCCAGAGGAAGAACCTGAGCCCACTGAAGGAAGACACGTGGCGATTTGTTTAAAAAAAAAAAAAAGAAGGTCAACTGAGCAAGATACAGACGTGATGATTATTGCCTCCGAGCCTCAACCAATCCTCAAAGAAAATCATGTGTGTTCACTCTGTTACTCTTTATGAAACCGCCAGCAGACTTGTCGTGTCAGAGGAACTGATGACGAGCAGGCAACGTTTTAGCCAAACATTTTTAAGCGGCAAATTTATTCAAGGGGTTAATTTTTAGGTTCTGATATGAAGGAGATACTGCTGCGTTTCCTGTTTTATCAGTACAAGATGAGGAAAGACTTTCCCGCCAAACAATACGCAGTATAAAGTGAACACGCCCTTACGGAGCTCCAACAACGTGCTGCGTTTAACCGCTGGTGCCATCAACATACCGCGGGAGCAGAGTAAAAACCCCAGTGAGTAAGTGTGGACGGACTTACTGAAGTTGTTGGCCATCAGAGGAGAAGAGGAGACCGGGGGCTGTGAGAACTGCTCTCTCCTGCTGCGCTGCTGCTTCAGGTTCTAAAAAGGAACCGGGACAAATGAGGGAGGCGGCAAAAACACCCGAGAAGTGACCCGACCCTTTATTTGAAGCCTTAGATAAATGTTGTATGACAAACATCCCTCACCTCTGTTCTGACTTCCAGGACTGACTTGAAGTCATTGGACATTGAAGCCAGTTTGGACTGTAGGGAGCAGAAGATTCAACAAAGTGATGGTTGATTCATCCGAGTACATTTGTTACAGAGCACCAATTTGTCAACAAGAACTCAAAAAACATTTTCTGATACCAACGTAACCCCTACTGAATATACCTGCAACGACACCACTATGGTGTTAGAGTGGGTTTGGATGTGTCGGCCACCTGGAGCCCCGCGGGACCTCACCAAGTCCTGCAGCTGTGCAATCTGTTTGTTTAGACTGTTGATGTCCTAAAAACATTAGAGATAGAAAACAGGGTGATGTTTTATCCAGTAATTCAGGATTAAATGTATCTGCACTATTTACAAATAACGACATGTTTTCAAAACCAAATTTCATGAGATTCCAACAATTCAACTCACTTGTTTGATGATGTACGTCAGCTCCTCGATCTCCACTGCCTTGTCGTCAAATAAAGATTTTCTTTTTGCCACTAAAAAATACAATATATATATTATATATATATATATATATATTAATCAGTCATAAAAATATGACAAAAAACATATGTATGTAAAAATAAAATTAACAGGAACCTTACAGATGGTGAGCTTTTCCAATTTGGCAAACGTGTTGCTCAAGTCTTTTCCAATTCTCCTAAAAGGGAAACAAACATATTTAAAGTACTTCCACATTTAAACACGCGTGTTGGATTTTTACAGGGAAGAAGATAAAAGTTATCTCGATGCACACCTCCCTGCTTACGGCCTTTAGTGCCGTGCTCCGACAAACAAGTCGGCAAACCGGATTCTCCACGAAAAATGAATTCCAATCGTCTCAATCGTTATGATGTGTAAATGCCAATGACGAACAACTAAAATCCCCACATAACAAGTACATTGAGTAAATACGTATGAGCACATAGACTATGAGGAACTTACTTGGCCATAACCGTGAAGTCACTGCGCTGCCGCAGAGCGCTGAGAGCAGGTTTACTGGGCTGGACTCCATTCTGCCAGGAGAGGTAGAGACAACATTAAAATGAGGTTGACGAGTAACTAAAAAACACACATATACAAACAGTGCCGGCCCGAGCCTCTTGGGGGCCCTAGGCAGAATTCTATTTGGGGGCCCCCTCCCACCACGCACAGTCACCTGTGCTAGAAGATTATTGGCACAAATGTCACACTATACTGTTATAGCAAAAATTATAAATGAATACAGTGAGGTTACAATACAAAACTAGGGCTGCATGCAGCATAAGCGAACTAAGCGGCTGCTTGGGGCCCCCCGGCCCTGTATACAAAAATCCACAACATTCAGCAGTGATCAGTGACGAAGAGACGGTGACAACTAAACATTGTGTAGGAACATTGTGACAAAAAGAAAACATGACTTATTTTAGATAACTGGTTCCGTTATTGTGCTGCGATGCGTTCACGTACCGGTCTGCTCTGGAGAGATTTACAGGCGGACTGGAACTCGAGGGTCCGATCCCGGCACGTCATCTTGATGCCGTTAAAAGTGTCACCAGCCGGGGACTACCGGGTCCCTTTCCTCCGGGACTACCGGGTCCTTCTCCTCTGCGTGATGGACGAATATCCCAAAACTCACATCCAAGGCGGGGTATCCTTCATGGGCATGGGTACAAACATGTCTGCAGTAACGGGAAAATGCGTGTCAAAACAACTTGTTAACTGACGGTTGGCGCCGTAAGTTAACTGATAAATATACTTGAGGTTGACTATTACGTTAACTTAACGTTAGCCGTTAGCTAACTTAACAAGAGGGTTCTCTGACACCAATAACACAACTAGGACATCGGCTAAAACACAAGCAACAGACATTAGACAGCAAATAACTGCCATTCCTGGCAAATAACCAACAGGTAAGTAAAACACACGCATCATTCGGTAACAAGTGATTATCTGAGGCAGCTCTCTGTGAGTAAAGGCCGCCCATCACGACGCACAGCTGATCACGGCCTGACCGGCTAACCACAGGCTAACGATAGCTAAACGGAGCTAACCGTACGGTCTCTGCTAATATTCTTTATTCAATTCGACCTAAACTAATCACGTGAGGTTGAATCCGATTAACAAGAGAGGAAACGATCAGTCGTGACTCACTTGACTCGATATTACATCATATTTCGGGAGCCCTCGATGTTTCTGGTTGAAACTAATCAACACAGGAGTTAAAGTTGCGATCCGGGTAGTTTCCGGAACTGACGTCACTGCCACGTCTACTTTACCGAGGCTGAAAATCCGTGCTGGTACAACACGTCACCGCCAGGGGGCACCGCACCTCCTGTCTGGATTTTTGTTTTACGATTTAGTTTTCATATGACATTAAACAAATAGAACGCTACGAAGCGTTCAAATAAAATCTAAAATATGAAGAATACAAGACAACATGTGATGTCAGGTGTATTGTGGACGGCGTATTACTAGCGAAGCAATTCTAAAAATAAAAAACCTAAATTATCATCAATAAAGTAATGGACATTTCCCATTCTCATATCTGCAGATATATTGATCGTAGACTTTTAATTGGTTGATTTGTCAGCTTTCTTCCTCACCTCCAAATAATTAGCCCAAGGTAATCATCTTTTTCTGTCATCTCCAGAGTTAAGTCTGAACCATGAAAAGAACCATGAACTAAATTGCTATTGACTAGATGATCTCTTTCTCGGATTTCATTAATCTGAAAAGAAAGCATTGCATTATTTACCCTTATTAGGGTTTACGTTTCTCAGGTGGTCGCTTTGAGCATCCTCCACTGCAAGAGAATAGCAAGCATGTTGGATCAAACAATGAACAATAATCAATATGCTTTTGAACCTAAATTATTTACAGAGAAACACATACGTGCACTTATAGAACAAGAGGAACAAAATGATTAATCGGTCATTTCAGGACTGACGCCTGCTGCAACCAAAGCATGGTGTGTCATTAGCGATGTTGTGCTGATGTAGAACCCAACCTCTGAGTCTGTGGAGCGCGAGCGCAGGAGGAATGTACAGACAGACAGACGGAGGATGTGATTGGCTGCTGGCCCAGGTGAGTCGACCTTCAGGTATGGTATTGACGGAGATAACATACAGCAGCCTCTCTGATCTCCTCTGACTCCTACTGGTACCTGCATCCTCCGCCTGACAGGCTCCAGCAGGCCCAGACCACAGCTATGGACCCCCGACCACAAAACCCCTCCACCCGCCCCGTGTGCCCTGCACCACCCCTCATCTGCCGTCCCTTTCACCTCACTATAATCCACCATATTTTATCTCTTCCTCTGAAACACTCGCACCTTGATGCGCTTTCATCTCTTTGCTGAACATCAGTAAAGAGCAGTTTCTCGTTTGTGTCTCTTTCTCTCTGTGCGCGAGGACCTTCAATCAAACCTCAGTTCATCCTTTATTATTAATCATATTTATGTTGCCGTGTCGGTTGGTCGGGCGGTTCACTAAATGCCAAGAAACATTGTAAAGACATTCCTGTCCCCCAGAGGATGTTTCTTCCAGCAGCAACGTGAGGTTTGTGGAATTGAGTGACATGTTTCAACAACTACTGGATGGGTCGCCACACACACACACACACACACACACACACACACACACACACACACCTGTCGGAATGATTCGCTTTACCCTCTGACTCCTTTGATTTATCGCTAAAGACCTGCAAAACTAATGGCGCAGCTGTTCAGACCAGCTGGTCTTTTTAAGCACAACAAAACAATTAGATGCTTAGCCTATCATCTTCTATCTGTCTCTTTTACAATGATGTCTCTATGGAATACTTTATCACTTGTTATTTATCAATAACAAACAATTATCTCTCTTTATCTGACCTGTCTGTCCCGATTGGAACGGCCCTGCCATCGGCCTCAGCCGCGCTCTGAGTTTGGGGGACGCACACGATGGACTCTGACTGTGGACACGGTCCACATGGGGAGCTTTCTAACATTGTCATTGTGAACATTTCCCAGCAGCGTGTTGACTCGACAGCGTGGAGCTCAAAGCACAGAGGACTCTTCGCCCTGTTAATGATTACATCACGGACTCCAGCTTGTTTGTGTCAAAACTATTCGTTGTCTTTGTTTTTTCAAATTCTAAATTCTGACGTTTGTGAATTTGGAACGAACACGCTTTGGCAAAAGTAGACTGGCTAATGTTCGTGAAAATGGCATCAAACTATTGGATTTTATTGTGACTTTTCCAGACCGGTTCCCCCTGTAGGAACAGCAGCCGTATATCTTTTATCAAGGTTGACGTCCTTCGGTGGACGGAGACAGACGAGGCCGGTGGGATCCACGTTTCGGTCCCAGATAACACTGTTTGTTTACTTTGTAGAATAAAATAAAAAAGTTCTTTGTATCCACACGAGGTCCTAAAAAACACTCGCTTTCCTGTCAGTTCAACAGAAACCAGCAAACAGACATTTTTTATTTGCAGTGCACGTATTGAACTCTCTTTCTCCCCTAGTCTTTTACCTCTCTCTCACAGACACACAGGCACTCACATGGGTGCTGATAACATCTAACAAAACACACTTGCAGGCCAGATAGCGTCCAGTACCTGCTTCAACACAGCTGCTGCTACAAAACCTGGGAGGACACCGTGGCTGCAGTTATTAGAAAAACACGCTGTGAACGCCGAGGGAGCAAGGTGGAAAAATACAGGAAGTCCTGATACAAGTACAAAGACTGAGAGGTGCAGATGAATGGAGAGTAAAGAGGTGTGGAGCGAGGGAGGGAGGGAGGGAGGATGGGAGGGGGGGGTCTGCAGGTTGAATATGAAGTCAAGTGACAGCATGAATGATCTGAGAATGTGATGCTAAAGGGACAGATTTGTGTCCGTGCCGCTGGTCTGTCGCACCATTTCTCTTCACTTGCGCGGCTACATCTTTTTTGGGGGGTTTCTGACGTGCTTGGAGCTTTAAAAAGCAGATTTTGGGTAGCGGCATCTTTTCAGTTTGGGGATGGGTGAGTCACTGTGTCCTTTTCTCTCTCTCTGTCTCTCTAATCTCGCAGCTATATTTAGGACTGGCAAGATGCCCTTCCAGACAGAAAGGTTGGCAGCAGCATTTAGCTCATCTCTCCTCTCCTCTCCTCTCCTCTCCTCTCCTCTCCTCTCCTCTCCTCTCCTCTCCTCTCCTCTCCTCTCCTCTCCTCTCGTCTCTCTAAAGAGTAACAATTGAACGGCTGCTAATATCAACCATGATAATAATAAAAAAAAGATCATCAAAGCTTATCGGTTCATGGCTGATACAAGTCGTCGACACATCGTCCGTCCTCTGGCCCAAAGTCTGCTCTGTAATGTCAGATGATAATTTGGGAACAAATAAGGCCTGAACATCATATCATCATTTCATCATCATCATCATCATCATCATCATCATCATCATATTACATACATATAATAGATATATGGCGCCACACACTCTTAATGTCCCCGATTCTGTATCTCTCACAGGCACTCAAACCAAACTTTAACTTTAACACATTTAACTTGTTTAAGTTATAAATAGCAGGAGAAGCTCTAAAATGAATCCAATTTTCAATACAAGGCTCTAAAACGCGTAGCGGAGTAGAAGTCGACTCCTAACTGTAAATGAGCTTTTGCACGCGTTTGTTACTCGAGCAGCTTCTGACTCAGCAGTACGAACACGAGGAGGCGAAAGAACAATATTAGCTCTCATAACACCACAACGCGCACGCACACTTTCTCTGAGCCCGACTCCCAGGGTGTCCCTGTAATCAGAAGGGCCTGTTTACCTTTCATTATCGTCAAAGGAGAGATTAAAACAAAGAGATGGGGGGCGATGGCGTCAGAGCAGTGGATAAACAGCGACAGGAAGAAAAGAAGAAGTTTATACGAAAAATAAGACATTTCCTTTAATAACATGTAACATCACGGTTGTATCCTGGTATCATTTTCAATATATTTGACAATCTAATACAGACTTTTATGTGGACATTGAATTAATCGGCATTTCTATACTAACACAACATAAGACTGCGTCGCTTTCTACAAAGACATCATAATAGGGCACAAATGGTGTAGCAGCAAAAAAAAGAGTGTTTTCTTTATACATCGGCTACAGTAGTACAATGTATTGGCAGCGAAGAGATCCATTGCAAGGTTCAGCTAAAACGAAGTCACAAATACATCTCTAAAGTATGTTCCAGGCCGTGCACGCGCTCAGCCTGGAGATCATAAAAGGTTATATAGTCAGAGCGACCGTCCCAGCGTCGTGTAGACTGTGCAGGTACAAAGCACACGGACATTTAAGTACGATAGTAACACGTCCACGTTGCACATCTCAAAGAGTCGGGACGTCGACACGACGGCAGGCGACTGCGACGGCTTACAACTGCTTTCTTTCTTAAAGGTGATCTTTCGTGGACGGCGTGCAGCAAATGGCCGTAGGGCGGTTTCTCGGTCATTAGGACGCCGGGTCGCCTTCCAAAGGGAATTTGCTGTTACGCTTCCGTCGCTCAGAACAGGAATTAACCTCCCGAGAGGCCGCGACATCTTCGAGATGTCGTCCGTGTCTGCAGAGTGTGACTCGCTTTGCTGTTTCCGTCAGCAGGCTGATGTAGAGTGCGTGCTTTTACGACCTCAAACAAGTGCAATGTCTACTGAGGTTTCAGGGACATCTTCAAGAGACCGAGGCTGGAGAGTGAGCTGTTTGCAGTCTTTATGCTTAAATCCGGTAGGTCGAGGCTACAAACACTTTGGGGCACTTTCTACTGTTCCAGCTTATCACACAGTGTCTGGTCTGTACGCAGAGGACCAGTTTCTCTCTCCTCGTGTAAAAAAAATGCTTTAAGATGCACACAAAAACTCCTATAGGTTCCTCTAAACCGGTGATTATCGCGGCAGATCAGCTGCAGGTCCATGTATCTACATTAGACTGTGCTTATTGCTAAATGTAAATAAAAGCATTGCCATCTTTAAAGAGGTCTGAAATAACACGAAAAAAGTAACAACAAGGCTCTAATACTTGGTCATTAATATGGTTTGATATAGAGGTAGTGATTGAAGCATTGTTCGATTGATAGGAATAACAAACACTTAACAGTGGACGCAAGCGTGGAAAGATAATCTCATCTCAGGAGGGTATAAATACAGAGCTTATCACACCAGCAGCGACTGAAGCAAAAGTTCTTCAAAGTCAAATGACTGTTTGAATCAGCAGGATCGGACAAATCCTCAGAAGAGTACAGACATTAATTATGGGATTTCAAAGCTACTGTTTGTCATGAGGATCAGATGCACTGGTAGAAATGTTCTCAGTAAAGTTTGGCCTCAGGACAAGAGTTTAAAAGAGTTTAAACTCCAGGAGCCGTCATAGTGCGTCCGCTGGGCTCTGTCTTCAGCCCTCGTCCGTCCTCAAAAAGCCACAGTTAAAAGTAAAAGCTCAGTTAAACCGCGAGATTCAGCCAGAATACAAACAGGTTTACGCTCAAAGTGAATAATACTCTTTCCACGCCGGCTCCCACGTGAAACAAAAACCGCCATGTTTTCATTCACCGCACTGGGAACGGCCATTTGCTCGGTTTCTTCTATGCGTTTGAATGACGCACTGTAATGCATAGAGTCTCCCATTCGTGGCGGCGTGTGAGCCGTGCGTTTAAACTCAACACATTTGGGGCGTCGGTTGAACTGCTGAGCGTGCACATAGACGGCCACCCAGCGTGACTCTTTGTGCTGCCGGATTAAAGGTGAACAAACAAAAGACTCGCATTCTACAACGGAGCATTTTCAATCAACTCGACCGAATTATAACGAAATATAAACCAGAGGCACATGATACAATATTAAATGAAGACTTGGCAGTATATTGCAAATATTAACAACTAACATGTGTTTATTTGCCCACTTAATGTGGCACAAATCAATGGTTATGGCTACCTGCATTCACATTGCGCGTGTGTGTGTGTAAATATGGATGTATGTGTGCCTGCTTTAAGCACAGAGCGAGGTTGTGTGTGTCTGCCTTTGCAGTGTCGTCTGTGTGTGCGTGTGTGTGTGTGTGTTTGTGAAAGCGGTGGACAGCCGCCAGGCCTCATTATTGTCATTCTGCTCACTGCCTAAAAGAGAGGCAAAGAGAGGCAAAGCGGCTGCTTTCAATCCGGGAGCCGAAGGGAAGACGGAGACAAAAGGGCCCAAATTAAACAAATGGCGGAAAGCGGCTTGGAGAGCCGGCCCCGTGGTCGCGCTCTTTGAATGGGAGAGACGGGCTGCAGGGATACCCCATCTGGGTCTTTCAGCGGAGGGACCACACAGACCCTCTCCTATAGGCTATAGGTCCACGCACACTGGGGTGCCAGTTCATGCGGATGGCCTGTGTCCCTCTGCTGTGTGAATGCGGACGTGTGCATCTGTGATCTGTCGCTGTCCTCCTCCAGACAGAAATCCGCCCTCGACTTCTCCCTGAAAATCCGTCTCGAAAAGAAAAAAACAATCACAGCGTCAGTACGCAGGTTTCTCGCGTTAAGGCCGATGGACGTCACATCCGGTGTCCTCGTGCGATCAGACTCAAAGCGCCTCCGAACCGCAGCAGAGCGAGAGCTCTCGCTTCGGCTCCAGCTGCTCGCGTCTTAACCCCTCCACTCATGGGACGTGTTGTTTTTTTTTTTGTTTCTGTTAACTCTACATGTCTGTACACGCGTGTTCATGGGGACTGACGCAAGCGTAGCCGCGGAAGCAGAGGAGGCGGTGAGATGTTTGGCTGCACATGCGCGCGTACTGCAGGTCTATATTCAGGCTGGGATGTCGCACCGGTGGCTTAACTGAAGAGTGCTGCTACGTGTGTGTGTGTGTGTGTGTGTGTGTGTGTGTGTGCTTTCGGTCTGAGGCTACTGGACGTCCGGGCGCTCTGTCCGCCCCGCGGCTCTGATGCTGATGATGGCCGATGGATCAACAGGGGTGGGTGGGAAGAAGGAGGTGAAGAGAAAGCGAGGAGACGCGTCAAGTCCTCAGGGCATCACACCTGGAACAGTGACGAGAAGGTTTTAGATTAAATCCTTTTTTTTCTTCTTTTGTCAGATTCAAGTAGGGTAACATTTATTGTATTAATTAAATAGTCCCTGTGGAGGTGATGTAAGGTTCAGACACTGTGAAATGAACTGATTAACTAAACTAAAAATATCTAATAGTCAACACTTTCTTCAACTTGACTGGAACCAAACTTTCCTGCTGCCTCAAAAGCTCGACATGAAATGGGAACGTGGGTTGGTGACAGCGGACGGGCAATAGTCGGACATCCTGAATTGGGAACACACACCTTCTATTTTTATGAATGACCCACTTTTGAGAGCTGCGTTTTCAAAAAACACCCCCCACTGAACCGACCTGCAGCGGCGAGGGTTGAGCGTCCGGCCTTTCCCTCCGCAGCTCTCGGCCGTGATGCTGCAGCGGCACTGGCACGACGTCGCGTCCAGGGCCCACTTCCTCCCTCTGCAGGGGCGGCAACGCGGCCTCGGAGACGGCGGCGGGAAGGGAGAGGGGCCGGAGGGCGGGTGTGACGGGGGAGGAGGCGCGGTAGACAGAGGAGAGGGCGGGGGACGAAGGGTTGGGGGCGCGTGGGTCCTGGATGGAGGGAAGAGGGGGGGGGGTGTAAGGAACAGAGGCGGTTAGCTGCAGAACGGCACACAGGGAAAAAAAGGTCACGGGATCGAGCTTTAGGGGCTTCGTCCGGGGGGAACAATGGATGCGTGTTCACCTCAGGCAAGCCACGCAAAAGGCGACGCGCCCGGCGACAACCCGACCGCCACCAGACCGCCACACCTCAAGGATCAACACGAGGACTAAGAGACTTCTGCTGCTCCGCCTGTTTAAACATGCAGCTCCTGACTGAAACGCAACCACACAATGCAGTGTGTGTGTGTGTGTGTGTGTGTGTGTGTGGGAGATGTGTGACCAACGCGTGATACTGTTTCCTTTTGCCGGCTGACAAACTTTCTGTCTGCCCGTTGGTCGCCATGGCAATAGCCGCATCGCCGCCTCCGAGGCTTTTCAGCTTCCACCAGCAGACGCCGTGTACTTTCTCCCGGGGGGCTGAGAAAGTCGGCCATCAGTCGGTCCATTAGCCGGAGCTGGTTCTGCCTCAGTCTTTAATGAAGTTACTTAATGAGGCACAGAGGGGCCGATCTTTGTTCGGACCCCGATGACCACGCCTGCCGCTGGCATGGAGAGAGGAGGTGGTATTTGAGGGCAAATTACACAGATTTCACCCCTGCCAGAGTCTGAATAAAGCCTGTGTTGAGTGACAGATGGGTGCTGAGGGACATCACACCCACGCCGGGTCACCTCTGGGCCCCCGGGGACCGGAAATGACTGACAGCAAAGCGAAGGGGAAGCAGATGGGGGGGGTGGGTGGGGGGGGGAGAGCTGACTCTTTCATTCATTCATTCATTCATTCCTTCGCTGCTCGTGACGAACTCGCAGGAATCACAAACAGAAGCAGAGCCTGGAAGTTTAAACTCACATGTTCCTCTCAGAACGATTCCAACTGATCGTTTGTGTTGTGCGTTACGCAACATGGGATGCAACTAATCACAGCAACAATCTGTGAGTCCCAGGGCTGTGTGTGTGTGTGTGTGTGTGTGTGTGTGTGTGTGTGTGTGTGTGTGTGTGTGTGTGTGTGTGTGTGTGTGTGTTTGTGTGGCTGTATGTGCGAGTGTGCACGAGGAAAGCTTGCAAACGACGCTAAAATAAATCTGTTCACTGAATATTCAACCTACGCAGCTCTGACGGCTCCGCTTGTCTTCTGTCTGGACTTTCCTCTTTCCCTTTTCTTGCTTGTCCTCGTTGGCTTCAGAGCAGGCCTGTGAATATCGGACAAAAAAAAAAACATTTCGCACATTAAATGGGTCAGCAGTTTTATTTTTGACACCTGTTTACATCCAAATTCGTAATTAGTGTACAAGCAACACAAATCCAACAAAAATCAGTGACTATCTTGAAAGTTGCCTGAAATAAAGCCACAGTGTTGCATGTCCTGGTTGATTATTTGATACATTTGGCCAGTCTGCATTCTTTTTTCTGACAATAAAACGCTTTTGTTGAAACACATGATTATATTTCTTAAAGGAAGGAATCAAAAGAATGTTTTGTCAGTACAAAAACATCACGTTTCGTATCTGCACCGAGTTATGGAAGAAATGCCAAACAGCAGCCAGTCCCCATATATTTCATTTTCAAATGTTGTTTTCACAAAGCGCGCAGCTTTTAAGCAACGATCCAATCCAAACATATATAGGCCTTCAAAAAACACTGGATCTACTTTTTCAAAAGAAGGAAGCTCAAAGTGACGTTCAAGTAAACTTCCCATTCCAGCGTGTATAATATCTGACGATGATCTGATTATTCTTCGAATACTCCTTAAATATGCTAAGATATTGGTCTGATCTGAATTTCATCTAATTTGTCAGATTACACCAAAGGTCTGGGAGGCAAATAAGGCATTTTCACTCCTTCACATTTATACAGCAGCTTTAGTTAAAAGTCATGTTGTGTAAAAAGTTGTTCAAGACTCATAAAACATCAAATGTGAAGGAAATGTAAAACCCCATTGGTTTATAAATGACAAAACCGCTTTTTTTCTACTTTCCACCAGGTGTTTGCCAAACGCTGTGCTCCTTATCAGTGGAAATGCTTAGTCTTCATCGAGTGCAATCTGATTTACTTTAATGTCTGCCGGTTCCCTCAAAAGCAAAGTGCATCTGCTTTGATGTTTGTCTTTCCTCATTTAACTTCCTCTAATCTCATGAACTATTAACCATGTTAACCGTTTATTAAATTATTAGGACAGTTTTTGGAGGCTTCGCTCTGTCAATATTAACTGAGTGGGCTGCTGCTGCTGTTGTCATTGGAGCTCTAATTTGCTGCCGTGGATGCGTGACTCCGCCGGCCTGTGAGAGAGCACATGGCCCGGGAGATAAAATCATCGCTATGGTGACAACAGGATGCGGGCCGTCCCAGGGGATGCAGGGAGAGTCGCAGATGCTAACGCACTGATGGGTACACACACACACACACACACACACACGCACACACACACAGCAACACATATG
Organism: Apeltes quadracus; assembly: GCA_021346845.1. Classification (NCBI taxonomy): domain Eukaryota; kingdom Metazoa; phylum Chordata; class Actinopteri; order Perciformes; family Gasterosteidae; genus Apeltes; species Apeltes quadracus. Next base: position 4,502,393 of record CM037920.1, read on the forward strand.
CCCACATACATGAAAACCTTCATACACACACACACACACACACACACACATACGTAAACTAACACAAGTACACTTGTGCAATACATGCAGAAATGCAACACACACACACACACGCGCACTGCACAGGGGAAAAGTAAAACAGTATACACACAAACACACATACATTGGAATCCTTTATTTATGTCCACATCCTAACAGGAAGTAGAAGACATAAACATTAAAGATGCAATCATACGATCGTGTGTTTCCCCAGCATGAGGTACACAAACAAACATCAGGGATCCAACTGAAATGTTGCTGTCTGTCCCGGCTGGACCTCCACACGGATCATTTGCCCTGTAATGCAATTTGTCAGGTGGCCGTCCAGGTGTTGCTTGTGTTTTTGAGACTTTATTGACGCTATATTTGAGGTGCATTTTCGTCCACCCGAGTGACGCGCATTGACGGCCCTAAATTAGAATCGCTGCTGGAACAGGTGATTCTTCACCATGTTTACCCATAATGCAACCTGAAGAGCAAACATTGACATCTTTCTACTGTTGAAGTGAAATTGGAGATGTGACTATGCTTTTTTTCCTTTTATCAGGAGGTGAGTTTAAAAGCCTCCGGTGCTCGGATAATGAATATGAAAACAAGTGACCTTTTTGTAAACACTATTATGCCACTTACGGATGTTTCATCCCCTGAATACTGACCCCCTCATCAATAAAATCATCAGCAGAATTCTAAAAGCATCATTAGTAAACATGGCTTCACAATAGAGACGATGGAACAGGACATTTCACAACAACAACTCACTCACACACAATTTAAGAGAAGCAAAGATGGAAAAATCATGGAAATAAGGGAGAAAGGGTAAAGAATAACCGACTTTACATAAATAATAAGGATTTTAAAAAACACAATTTCTAAACCACATAATGAATCACACATTAAAAGCATTTTCCCCCCAAAAACACAAAAGGTGTTACCTTGTTGTCGAGGTCGGCTGGATTTGCTCTTTTAATCTGCTCACAGATAAAACAGACGTGTCAGGCTAAAAGGTGACGCGAGGTCGACCAACAACAGGTGCTGTGTGTTTCATTACCTGCACTCACACTGACTGTGCTCGACGAAGGGCAGCTCGATGAGCTCGTGCTGCATGAAGGAGGTCCTCATCAGCTGCACGTGGATCACAAGAATATTCCGTTTTCGGACATTAATCATCTACGCTGAAGCCGGAGAGAATTTAGTGTGTGTGTGTGTGTGTGTGTGTGTGCGTTTACCTCCATGGTGAGCGTGTGCGTGAGCGAAGGAACACACTCCAGGGCCTCGTCAGCACAGCAGCCGCCGCATCGCCTCACCGACACGCAGGACGGGATGAAGAGGTGGTGCGTCTCCCCCGGCAACTCCCGCCAAATCTCCACCAGAGTGTCCCGAGGCTCGCAGCCGCTGCGCGAATAAACCTCCAGCCACCGCCGCACTGGTGGAGAAGAGCACAACACGGTTGTGATTTTTTATCTGTCACCTCAAGCTCCGTAAAGCGGTGCTGGGGGGGATGGAGGGGGGGGGGTCGTCGTGGAAAGAAGGGGGCCGCTTACCTTCCCGGCCGTCTCTGGATTTCGGGGAGTCTGCCGGACGCCAGTGGGCGAGCTGCAGGGGGGGAGAGACGAAGAGCGTTGAGCAAAAGTTCAGCGTCTCCGGGTCAAGTTGACCCGCTGGACAGCCTTCAGCTTCGCACTTCCGAGTCATGACAAGTGGTTGAGATGCAGTGCAGCATGAACTAAGATGTCGGTGGAAAGATGGGTCCATTGGTGTTTTTTTTTTTTTAATGTAAGGACTATTGACTATTTCATATCAATGACCACCACAAAATGCCTTTTTGCAGCAACACAACGGCACTGAAGGAACAACATGAGCTGCTGGGTTTGTGAAGGAGTTGTGTAGCTGCGACCTTTGCCCCGGAAGTCCGTCACCTGACCGGCGGTTAAAACACATTTAGTAGCTAATAGTAGATACTGAGCGTATCTGCCACAAGAAACCGTCACAACGTGAGCAGCCTCGAGTTAACGAGCAGGACACCTAATTCCATTTGATGCTGAAGTGGGTATCAGGGATTTGATCTGAAATGAACCCACTCTTGGCTGCTGTTACACTTCTCCATATGCACTTAAGGCTACAGGTACTCATTAATCTGCAGATTAAGATCGTACTTTATAGAAAATATGATAACTTGGTGAAACAATATAATTAAATATTAAACAAGTGGTTACCAACGTGTTTGTCTTATGATCCTTTAAATGGTAAGTGTGTGTTTGGGGGGGTCGTTTCTTCTTAGTTTGGACTCCTCCCATTCCTCACCCCCTCAGATTTACCATGTGACCCAAAAATTAAATAAATGATTTTCTTACTTTTACTTACTTTTTATAGCCCTAAAAACACACACACACACACACACACACACACACACGTTGCCGTTATTGGACTCATGTGCGTGTATGAAGACCAAGGCCACTTCTAAGGGAATGTAGACTTTGTCCAGTTGCCCCCCCCCCCTTGATGCTCCACCCCTTTATACCCACCCACCCACCCACACAGACACACACACACTCACACACGGGTTTGACCAACAATGATTGTGAGTTAAGCTGGTGCTGAGGCCATTTTGTGACTGGTAGCATGTGCGCTTAAGTAAGTGTGTCTCTTCTGTATCAGCCTTTAAGACGGGGATAAGATTACCTCCCTTTGGCAGCCACTCATTCACACATACAAAACCACACAGCACACTGCACAGATGGGCCAAGTGTGTGTGTGTGTGTGTGTGTGTGTATCCCACCACCATACACTCCCTCCTCCACACTGAGCCTCACTGAGCCTCATCTCTATTGGAGAAATAACAATGACCCCCTTTTCCCACAGAACGTGTCAGTAAAGCAGACGGCGTGAAAGCGGAGCGCCCGGGGCGAGGGACCCGGCGGCTGCGCGCAGGTGAACAGTCACACGCTGCTGTGTGTCGTGTATTGTCTAGGATGATGCATTAATAAAACATAGGCTTCAGCAGCAGCGACTCGGGGCTGGATCTCACACGGCTGCAGCAGAGCACGGCCTGTTCCTGATACAAGCCCCCAGACATAAATAAAGAATCCACGGGTCTCTCTGTGCATGTGGGCCTGCTGCTGCACGTGGGGAATGTATGTATGATTATTTCTTATGAGTGACGACTAAACATTTTTTAATGACACAAACCAGAAGTTGTTTTAACTTGTTTTGGCACCACTGATTGATGAGACGTTGTAATCTAAAATAATTAGTCCATCAATCAGTCGATTTGCGGAAACGAACCTCCATAAATATTTTATCATAAAAATAATGATTGGTGGCAGCCCCTAAATGGAAATATGAATGTTTAATAACTCATTTACATATATGCTCAAGATCATTCATAAACCATTATGAACGACTGTTGGGTTGCTTTGTCATTCTTAGCTAGGTTAGCGCTAAATATCAGAAAGGCAACAGTTCGGCATCATGGAAACGATCAACACCACTTTCAACGTGAAGCCACGTGCAGCCGGTTAGCTTAGTTTAAAGTGCTAGCACTTCTAAAACTCGCCAAATGACAAGTAAATGTTCGTCATTGTTTTTTATTGGTACAAAACAAACTAACCGTGAACATATTTCCCGTTGGGGCCCTGCATGTGTCACTTTGCGTTAATGTACTAGGTTATAGGCCGACTAGTTGCTAGGCAACCAGAGGAGACTCTCGAAAGTAACAGGCAGAAATAAATGGCCTCATGCACTCATTGTTTGAACAGAATAATAAAATATGTTGTGATATTTGTGAGCCTGTTTTTAGTCTTTATTGTGAAATGAGATAACCGTAGTGTTATTCGGTCATCAAACACCCGGTAAATGGCACCAATTACCACATTTCCCTAAACTTCAAACTATTCCTACTAAATAATCCATTCATTCACAAATGTAATGTCTGCACTGATGCTCTAAACAATGGAGCTTGCTAAAAAGAAGTAAATGTCAAGCTGAAGGAGGATTCTCAAAAACCTGGCAACATGAAAGTTATTCTTTTGAACAGCTGATACTGATCTACAAAGCTTTGGTAAATTATTTATTACGGCGTATAAACTCGTTGCGTCGGGTGACTCAACAGAAAAATGTCTGGCACTAAACTGTTACGTAGAGGAGACAATAAATACCACGATGTAAAATAAATAACTCATTCACTGGACCGGAGGTGACAGAGGTCATTGACCCAGAGAGCTGAAGGTCCCACATGTTCTCAACCTGACTAGATTCTGAGAGATGTCACCTCATGTCCATCGAGCTGGAGAAAAGGGCGCACATGTGACAGTTTGTGGCACAGTGACCACCTGCGACATTTAGTCCATGGGGTCGAATCCCGATACATACCTTTGCATGGGACGTCGGTATTCTGGTTAGCAGCAGGAATTGAAACATTCCTAGAATAACTTGAAGCATAATCCCCATTGTGCAGGAGTCGAAGGGCAGCACAGAAAAAAATATATGTGTTGGACCAATGCAAAAAAAGAAGAAGAAAAAAGAAGGTGTCTTTCCGGGCGTCTCCTTCCTTTGCTTGTGTGTCCGACTAAAGGCGCAGAAATCCGGCTGTCATTTCATTCCCCGGGCTCCCTTCCATGAAAGGACACCCACGGTGGCATCCTCGGTGTTGGAATAATAACTTTATCTTGTGTAAGATAGCAGGAGTCCGTTCCAATCCGTTTCTCCAATAACAGTTTGTACTGTAATTGCTCGGTGACCGCAGAGTGCTGCTGTCTAGAATAAACCTGCCACACTCAAGTGATCACTGAATGGGTCTCTCCATCTAATCGTTGCACCACAGCCTCTTTTTTTTTTCCTTCTTCAAAATAAGACTTGTTTAAACTTTGAATGGCTTCCTATATTGAATCTAGATCTGTCTGCTGTGGGGTCCGGGGTGACGCGACATCACGGGAGCATCCGAGCCTCCGCGTCGACCCGCTGCGAATTAACGCGCTGCGACCGCGAAGCCTGCTGGCTGGCTGGAAGAAATCACGTCACTCAGCTCGGACATCCATCCCGCGGAGACCCGACGCCTCGGGCCGACGTGCAGAGCTGGACGGTGACGCATATTCCGCCCCCCCCCACACACACACACACACCCGCCAACCAACACCCCCTCCTGCGGCTCGGTCAGTCCCTCCACATTGTCGCTCCCACGGAAAATAGGATCCTTCGCGGTTTCTTTTTGTTGTTGTTGTTTTTTTTTTTTTGCTTCCCCTCCCTATCCTCTTATGAATATAAATATGACTGGAATAACATCCTCCGCTGACATGGCAGCCGCTACAGCAGAGAGGGAGCCGCGGGGTTAGTCCGAGGAGACGTCCGGGGTGCTCGGTGCCTTCATCACTTGTTGTGATCGGTTTCCTCGTTTCCTTTGCCCTTGAGACGCGCGCAGCCGCGTCACCATTGCGCCGCCAACTTTTTTCCAAACGGGACAGGCGCGGACTGAATACAGGTGCAGCGCCTCTCTGCTGGTCCTCAAGTAGGGGGGTGGGTGGGGGGCGGGTCAGGGGATGAGGAGGGGCGGAGGGGAATGGGGCGTGTGAGGGGGCGGGGGGGGGGGGGGGGGGGGCACTGAGGGGCCCCGGTGCAAATGGGGATTAGGGCCGTAGCTGCTGCTGAGGGCAATGAGGTCACGTTTTTTTTTTTTTTTTTTTGTAATCTCCTAATGACTCCGGTCGGGACGTCTGATAATCAGGTCCATTGGCAGAACATTCATCAGAGCTTTCGATGATTGAGTCATCGATTAAATCATTAGGTTCACCAAGTAAAATGTTAATATTCACTGGTGGTATTATTCCTCTGTGGTCATCTCTCTCTGTGGGTTTGAACAAAATAAACTATACAACCTTGTTTTCTGGCGTTTAATTGACCAAAATTATTAGTCGAGAAAAGAAATCCCAGGTGCAGTTCGGTGGCAAAAGAAGCAATGGAGTCTTAGTATTTATATAATGAATAGTTTGTTTAATATTAAGCTGTTATGGGTATTTCTAACATCTACAGCTTTGGATAGCAAATATTACATTTGCACTATATTCTGATGCTGATTTAAGCTTTTTTTTTGTTTTTGAACAGTCAAAACATCAAATAAGGCGGCGTGGTGTAAATGTCTGAGGGTCGATTTTCCATCAATGATTTATTTCCCACTCCCATATCACAACCTACTGCTTTTCCGAATGATAAATAAGAGGCGACGAATGTCAGGCACGGAGCATTATTCAAAAACCCAATGCGAGAAACTACCTTTTGCAGCTCATTGGACCGGAGAGGAAAGCCAATTACAGCGGCCCTTACAGACGTGGCTCTGTGCGCAGACATGCAGCCATAACAGTGTGTTTGGGTTACGACGGCGCTCACGCGAGAGGGCGTCTGGAAGCTGTGCAGGGATACGTTATCTCGAACCAGAAGTTGTTTTAACTTGTTTTGGCACCACTGATTGATGAGACGTTGTAATCTAAAATAATTAGTCCATCAATCAGTCGATTTGCGGAAACGAACCTCCATAAATATTTTATCATAAAAATAATGATTGGTGGCAGCCCCTAAATGGAAATATGAATGTTTAATAACTCATTTACATATATGCTCAAGATCATTCATAAACCATTATGAACGACTGTTGGGTTGCTTTGTCATTCTTAGCTAGGTTAGCGCTAAATATCAGAAAGGCAACAGTTCGGCATCATGGAAACGATCAACACCACTTTCAACGTGAAGCCACGTGCAGCCGGTTAGCTTAGTTTAAAGTGCTAGCACTTCTAAAACTCGCCAAATGACAAGTAAATGTTCGTCATTGTTTTTTATTGGTACAAAACAAACTAACCGTGAACATATTTCCCGTTGGGGCCCTGCATGTGTCACTTTGCGTTAATGTACTAGGTTATAGGCCGACTAGTTGCTAGGCAACCAGAGGAGACTCTCGAAAGTAACAGGCAGAAATAAATGGCCTCATGCACTCATTGTTTGAACAGAATAATAAAATATGTTGTGATATTTGTGAGCCTGTTTTTAGTCTTTATTGTGAAATGAGATAACCGTAGTGTTATTCGGTCATCAAACACCCGGTAAATGGCACCAATTACCACATTTCCCTAAACTTCAAACTATTCCTACTAAATAATCCATTCATTCACAAATGTAATGTCTGCACTGATGCTCTAAACAATGGAGCTTGCTAAAAAGAAGTAAATGTCAAGCTGAAGGAGGATTCTCAAAAACCTGGCAACATGAAAGTTATTCTTTTGAACAGCTGATACTGATCTACAAAGCTTTGGTAAATTATTTATTACGGCGTATAAACTCGTTGCGTCGGGTGACTCAACAGAAAAATGTCTGGCACTAAACTGTTACGTAGAGGAGACAATAAATACCACGATGTAAAATAAATAACTCATTCACTGGACCGGAGGTGACAGAGGTCATTGACCCAGAGAGCTGAAGGTCCCACATGTTCTCAACCTGACTAGATTCTGAGAGATGTCACCTCATGTCCATCGAGCTGGAGAAAAGGGCGCACATGTGACAGTTTGTGGCACAGTGACCACCTGCGACATTTAGTCCATGGGGTCGAATCCCGATACATACCTTTGCATGGGACGTCGGTATTCTGGTTAGCAGCAGGAATTGAAACATTCCTAGAATAACTTGAAGCATAATCCCCATTGTGCAGGAGTCGAAGGGCAGCACAGAAAAAAATATATGTGTTGGACCAATGCAAAAAAAGAAGAAGAAAAAAGAAGGTGTCTTTCCGGGCGTCTCCTTCCTTTGCTTGTGTGTCCGACTAAAGGCGCAGAAATCCGGCTGTCATTTCATTCCCCGGGCTCCCTTCCATGAAAGGACACCCACGGTGGCATCCTCGGTGTTGGAATAATAACTTTATCTTGTGTAAGATAGCAGGAGTCCGTTCCAATCCGTTTCTCCAATAACAGTTTGTACTGTAATTGCTCGGTGACCGCAGAGTGCTGCTGTCTAGAATAAACCTGCCACACTCAAGTGATCACTGAATGGGTCTCTCCATCTAATCGTTGCACCACAGCCTCTTTTTTTTTTCCTTCTTCAAAATAAGACTTGTTTAAACTTTGAATGGCTTCCTATATTGAATCTAGATCTGTCTGCTGTGGGGTCCGGGGTGACGCGACATCACGGGAGCATCCGAGCCTCCGCGTCGACCCGCTGCGAATTAACGCGCTGCGACCGCGAAGCCTGCTGGCTGGCTGGAAGAAATCACGTCACTCAGCTCGGACATCCATCCCGCGGAGACCCGACGCCTCGGGCCGACGTGCAGAGCTGGACGGTGACGCATATTCCGCCCCCCCCCACACACACACACACACCCGCCAACCAACACCCCCTCCTGCGGCTCGGTCAGTCCCTCCACATTGTCGCTCCCACGGAAAATAGGATCCTTCGCGGTTTCTTTTTGTTGTTGTTGTTTTTTTTTTTTTTGCTTCCCCTCCCTATCCTCTTATGAATATAAATATGACTGGAATAACATCCTCCGCTGACATGGCAGCCGCTACAGCAGAGAGGGAGCCGCGGGGTTAGTCCGAGGAGACGTCCGGGGTGCTCGGTGCCTTCATCACTTGTTGTGATCGGTTTCCTCGTTTCCTTTGCCCTTGAGACGCGCGCAGCCGCGTCACCATTGCGCCGCCAACTTTTTTCCAAACGGGACAGGCGCGGACTGAATACAGGTGCAGCGCCTCTCTGCTGGTCCTCAAGTAGGGGGGTGGGTGGGGGGCGGGTCAGGGGATGAGGAGGGGCGGAGGGGAATGGGGCGTGTGAGGGGGCGGGGGGGGGGGGGGGGGGGGGCACTGAGGGGCCCCGGTGCAAATGGGGATTAGGGCCGTAGCTGCTGCTGAGGGCAATGAGGTCACGTTTTTTTTTTTTTTTTTTTGTAATCTCCTAATGACTCCGGTCGGGACGTCTGATAATCAGGTCCATTGGCAGAACATTCATCAGAGCTTTCGATGATTGAGTCATCGATTAAATCATTAGGTTCACCAAGTAAAATGTTAATATTCACTGGTGGTATTATTCCTCTGTGGTCATCTCTCTCTGTGGGTTTGAACAAAATAAACTATACAACCTTGTTTTCTGGCGTTTAATTGACCAAAATTATTAGTCGAGAAAAGAAATCCCAGGTGCAGTTCGGTGGCAAAAGAAGCAATGGAGTCTTAGTATTTATATAATGAATAGTTTGTTTAATATTAAGCTGTTATGGGTATTTCTAACATCTACAGCTTTGGATAGCAAATATTACATTTGCACTATATTCTGATGCTGATTTAAGCTTTTTTTTTTGTTTTTGAACAGTCAAAACATCAAATAAGGCGGCGTGGTGTAAATGTCTGAGGGTCGATTTTCCATCAATGATTTATTTCCCACTCCCATATCACAACCTACTGCTTTTCCGAATGATAAATAAGAGGCGACGAATGTCAGGCACGGAGCATTATTCAAAAACCCAATGCGAGAAACTACCTTTTGCAGCTCATTGGACCGGAGAGGAAAGCCAATTACAGCGGCCCTTACAGACGTGGCTCTGTGCGCAGACATGCAGCCATAACAGTGTGTTTGGGTTACGACGGCGCTCACGCGAGAGGGCGTCTGGAAGCTGTGCAGGGATACGTTATCTCGAGCTGTAGTCTCGGGAAAAAAAAAGAGACCCTGAGAAGGAAAAAGGCAACTTCTCCTCTTAAAACACGCTTGATGGGAGAGTTCTGCGCTGGATCTTCAGACTTCTTTAAAAAACAACTAGAAACTGAAGCTTTTTTTCCATGATGTCAGCAGCAAACAAATTTTGTGCACCCAGGATGTTCTTATGAATCGTTTTGTAATCAAATGAAACTGAGCTTTCATGTGAATGTAAATATGTAAATAAACACACTGCGTTTGTGACGTCAGTTTTCCAAGTTGATCACATTGTGCAGCTCCAAAAAGCGAGAGCAAAACTTTAAAATGGTCGTTCAGATTCTCTTTGAAAGAGCTTAACGGAAGAAAAGGACATCAATGATTAGCTATATTATACTTAAGCACGACTGGATGTCTGAACCTCTTCGACTCTCCACAGGAAATCATTTCCACTGTTGAAAGATAGCGTCGCCATGGTTACTTTACTTTTAATGTCCCCTTTCCAACAGTAATGAAAACAGAAAAATAAAACACGCGGCGTCTAGAAAGCCCAAGAGACAATCAGAACGAGAGAAACAAGACAAGTGAGGGTTGGTGAGTAAAAGTTGATTTAATCATTTCCCTCCGACATCTTTTAAGGCAACAATCATCAATTTTAAAAAACTGAGTGGTTCAAGTGCCGAGATGATCGTTTCCATTTAAATGAACATTTCCACAGTGCCCACCCTAACCCCACATAATAGTTTGACTACTCTTAAAATTTCTCAGCGCCACTCTTTTAAAGTCCTTTAAAGTCCTTCACTGTGCTGCAGCTCTACAGTAACAGAGGGAACAGTGAGTTCGATGCCGACGTCCCAGAATAAGAAAACGGAAATCGGTCCGCAGTCGAACCGATTTGGGGAAACTTTCTCTTTTGTGCGAACTAGTATGTGATTTGAATCACTACAAAAAGTCTTGTTCAGCATCAAACGCATCGGCATTACAGCTGGTGCGTTTGGCCTCGACCGGATCAGCCCCACTAACACAGCAACGAGGCGCAGGGCCACGGAGGCCGATTACCTGCGAGGTATTTACAGGCAGTTTAAACACGTGTTCGTTGTGGCTCCTTTGGACACGTTTGTGTAGCTGCATCCCGTTGACCCCTCAGATCACTGCAGTAAAGTAAAGGGTCTGATGAAGAAACCCTTTGTATGACCAGATGACCTCGGCACGCACACATCCCACCCTGCCCCGTGCTGTGTGTCCGCAAAGTCACACACACACACACACACACAGCATGTTCCGTTTCAATAAATACAACTATACAAAACCCCCCATAACAAGAACCACACCCAGTGCGGCGCCGTGCACCTGCTGGCCGTCCGCCGCTCGAACCGCTTCGCTCTCCTACTTGTCGCCTCCATCGTTGCGGATGTTGTACTTCTCCAGAAACTCGGCGTGTTTCCGTCGCAGGATCTCGGTCTGCTTCTTAAAACCGTTGGCCCTGAGACACGGCACAGGAGACACATTTACGCATCACCAAAAACCCAAACAAATGCCCCCCCCCGACCCCTCCCGACGTGTGCGGAGACACAGGTGCCGGAGCGAGTGCACTCACTTGGCCCTCTCTTTGGATTCGTTGTAGATTTCGGTGATGACGCGGTCTTTCTCGTCCATGAAGCTGTTGTGAACTTCTTCCAGTTTCCTGCGACAGTTGGGAGAAAAAAAAAAAAAAAAAAAAACCCCACCCGAGTTAAAACACGTCGCTGGGCGGAACCACTCCGCTTGACCCCCGAGAACTCGTCGGCGCACATCGCGCGGCGCGCAGGCTCAGCTGTCTTTACGAGCTTGTGCAGCTGTTGTAAACAGCGCCGCGGATCACAAAGCAGCGACTCTGCACAAACAGACGTGGCACAGAGTCGGCGTGAAAACCAATAGACGGTCACATGCTGTGAGGTTGTGCCAACACACATGGCACAGAGACACGTCCACAAACGATCCCATTCATCTCGCGCAGCAAAGAAAACAATGTGAGGAATGTCAGGAAATAACAAGGGATGGGGGGGGTTGGGAAATTGAGGACAAGGTGACAGAATTTGGATATCGTGTTGCCCCTCTAAAAGCTTAATGGTTTCCCTTTAAAAAAAAAAAAGGCTTCTCCACCGTGGGCCAGTTCGTACCTGAAGAAGACCACGTGGGCTCCGATGCTGAGCACCATGGTGACGAAGCAGTAGCCCACCAGGCGAAAGTTTCTCCTCCTCCTCCTCTGCGACTCCTCTGCCGTGACCTCCTGGGCCTGAGAGTGTCGAAACTGCTCCCAGTAACGGAGGTTCGGCTGGGGATCCATGCTGATGGTTCAGTAGTGAAGCAGAATGAATTACGGTCGGCAGTGCAAGTGTAGAAGACTAACTCAAAAGTCAGAGGGATTATTAAGTAGTAGATTTGCACCAAATCAAATTTATCAAAAAACAAAATACTTCAAATGTTAGATTTCAAGTGTTTTACATATAAAAACATTTGAATAATAGAAACCAAAAAAAAAAAACGAGCTGAAGATCGCTTGTCAAAAGCAGTTTCTAGAAGTCAAAAATAACCTCATACTTCAAACCACGTAGCAGCTGCATCATGGATTATCCGGAAATAGAAATAAAACCTTCAGCTCCATAAGTAGAACGGTGCTTTTTTTTCCCTTTTGCATTGAGTAGTTACAGAGCGATGGAAAAAGGCCGTGTTACGTGAGACCAACAAGCAGAACCTTCACCTGGCTCTGTAGCCGCTGTGACTGGAGGTCGAACTGAAGGCTTGGCCTCCGCTGTACGGACGTCTGATTTTGAAGTCATACTCCTTCCTGCTGGGATCTTTGCTCAGCACCCGGTAAGCCTCGTTCAGCTCCACGAACAGGCTGTGCAGCTCCGGGTTGGACGGGTCACTGTCTGGGTGCAGCTGCATGAGGAATGCCTCAGTTAAAAAGCCATAAAAGGCTAAACGGAATTAAAAAAATTGATCAAGATATAAGAGATAAGGGATATATTGTGGTGATTGGGACGTGTATACTTGCATGCACACACATGCATGCATTCAAATGTATGGTTACACATACAACCATGCTTTTTTTCTCAAGGGAGCGTCGTCTCTCCCCTCAATCATCCCACAACTACGAGGTAAATACACATTCACATCCTTGTTATACTGGGAGCCACAACATAAAAACAAACAGTCAGGAAGCCCACTGTGGGAACAGGCAAAAAGCGGAAACTAAGCTGTTAAAGGCTGCCCTCATGTGGCGGAAAGTAGGTATTTACCTTTTTAGATTTGTTAAAAAATGCATTTTTAATTTCCTCCAAGGAGGCATTGGATTGGACTCCCAGTAGCTCGTAGTAGTTCACAGCTTTTCTGTGGTTGACAAAGCAAAGATCTCAAAAAACCAAACAATCTGCAAAGCACAAAACCCAAACACAATCACTGAGATGTTTTCAGTCGGTCCGAATCAATGCAACACATTTATACAAAGTCCACCTGTGTGCGCAGCTCTGGGACAGCAGACGCAGCCCGCTTCTGCAGCACCAAAGACAACTCTGACAAAGACGCAGCTGAGCCTCCAACTGCATGATGGGAACCTTCTGCCGGTTCCACTAGGCGGACCTGTGCAAAGAGAGCGGGTGTTAACATCATGCATTATACAAAGAGCACTACAAAAGAAGCAGGGAGATATTTTAAATGTTTCAACTAATTATTGAGTGGAAAAAGGCCTCGAGACATACTAAAAGTATAGAAGGTATTGAATAGATGTATCTAGTTCTGTTCATAGTGCATTATTCACTAATCCAAAGTTTACATCTACTCAACAGGACGGTCATTGTAATATTTCCTAAACTCATAAGTTTTTCCTTTTACCATGCAGTGCGTTCACATTGACAACGACGACGTCAGCAACATCTGTAGACACGTGACCTGGCAGAAAAAGACAACAAGATGAACAACAACAATCGAACAATACTAGCAGCTGGTCAAAGGACATTTTCTGTCTTTATACTTTCTGCTTAAACGTATTAAAAACTATGTTACTTTGTGACATTGTGCAACTTTGAATTGGGATCGTGTGGACCCCCCAAAATATGTAATACAACGTTAAGTACTACTTTGTCATACTTTAATTAGCTACACCACCAACTATGGACTCCGGAGGTTTAAAAAAGACTCATTAAATGAAATAAGTTGCCAAATAGAGGGAATAAAGGGCCACCAGGTTTCCAGTTGGGACACTTTGTTCTGCTAAGTCTAGTCCAGGTTAGCTGTTAGCTAGCCTCGTTTACGCAGTTGTTGAGCGTGCTAAAACTGATTTTATTTAGCTGCCAGTGTTCCGTACGAAGTGAAGAACACTCTTTGACCAATGCAATAAGGAAGGAACGAATAAGAGCGACATACCAGCGGGTTTCACTTTGAAAGCGGAAGGTATGCTGTGGGCCAGTTGCATAAACTCAGTAGTTTCAAGCTAGTCACAATAAAAGCACAATAATGGCGATTTCACAATAAAGCACATCTTTGCACCACCTGGTTAACGACTGAGCATACAAGTCGTACACGTCGTACTATATGTTTTAATGTAACATTCAACATGCCAGAAAAATGCCATTGTATTTTTATATTGTGCATTAATGCCTTGAAGGTACAGTCCATATTTACCTACGAATCTTATTTTGATCATAACCGGAAGTCGTTGTTGGTTCCGGTTAGTTTAACACAACAAACACGTCCCATGCACGCGTCTCCCCAGATTTAACCCTGTCATTGCTGCATTCACCTCCAGCGGTAAGAATACATTTTTTATGTATTGTACCGCTATATTTTTAATATAAGAAAGCCCATTTGTGGTTTTCTGACAAAAATAGTAGTAATCATTCAATTTCAATACAGATGTTGTTGCTAACGTTATATTTCTGACGCGGTGCCGGCGCGCATGTGTGTAGTTCGGAGTCTTGGTCACTGGATGGTGATAATGAACACATTTAGCCATTTTTTCAAAAAAGAACAAGAAACTACGCTTATCTTTGTATTGCCTCCGCTTCCACGTAGGACGGTAAGATACAAAACAACACACCTATGCGGCAGAATTGAACACATAACAGAAACGCGGTTTTTTTTAGTGACTTCAGAGTAAGAAACAAACAGGAGTGTCGTGTAAATGATAAACTTTGTACTTCCGATTCTTGAGTTTGAGTTCAAGAGCTGCAGGAACTGGAAGGAGTTAGCCCCTGGTGTTATCATTTAACAGATTACACATTAAAGGTGCACATCAACTCAAGTGATTCAAAAACGGAAATAATCAGCGATCCGCATCCGTGTGATCCACGAGAAACTGGAAACGGAACATTTACACATTTACTTCGCATTTTGCTTCTTTTGAGATCACCTTTTAGAAAGCTGTGGAGTCGACACGTGTTTTTAAAATATAAGACCAACAGTAAAGTAGACACAGCTGCTCATCCAGTCACTGCAGATGTTTAGGATTTTTTCCATACTTTTAAAACAATCGTAGTTAAATACAAACGAAATCAAGTAACAGGCATTAAGGACATTAGGCCTGCCAGGGCTCTAGGTAATACTCAAAGTAATTGGTAGGAAAGTTCCAGTTTTGACAACATATGGCCCATTGCAATATTAAATGTTTAAAATGTTTCACATTTTACAAAGGACAAACAAAAAAAAAAGATGTAATTATAAATGAATTACAACGACGACTTATGCTGCCCAGCTTTACTCCCTTCTACTTCCTGACACCCACAGTTCAGCTCTTCACAAGTAAAACAGGTTCACGTTAACATTTAAAAACACGCCCAGAGCTGCAGGTTTGCGCGGGAAGAGACGAGCGAGAGGCTTGAATGATGACGCTTGGAGAGAGATGACGGACTCTGAGGTGTCCGTGCTGCTGCACTGCGCCGCCTGGAGCGGCCTGCTGGAGTCTCAAGTACAAGCGGAGCTCTCTGAAAGGTAGAACCAGACCTCTGGGATGTGATAAAACCAAGCATTATAGAAATGTAAGGGCTTTTCACTTAAAAGATGCAATGACTTCAACATGTGACACAGATATAAAGATTTGGGAATCCTTTTTAAAACATTTCCGTTGTCATTTCCATGAGCAGGCATGTAATGATAGCTACTTTTTGGGCCAATGATTATAATGTTCCAACACCAAAGCTGTGGACAATAAGTCGATGGCGTAACTATCACTCATCAAACCCGACGGTAGGAGTGTTTTTAAACAAAGCTGAAACTCGCTCCCCAGATTCAACAGGCAGACGGATCCCTCCGTGGAGCATCACATAGAGGAGGTGTGGACGGAGCGGGTGTCCAGGGAGCCGTGGCTTTTCAACGGCTCCAAATTCAGACTGCACTCTTTCCGCCTGGCCCCGTCACCCTCTGCTTCGAGGCCAGGGGAAGGGGAATTAAAACACTGCAGAAACAGCGAGGAGGAGGAGGAGGAGGATCTGTGCGTCAACGACTCGCCGGGCGACGCCGTCCGCAGCGGCTCGGGCGAGAGAAACGGACCCGTGAAATCCAAGAACTCTGAGGACCGGGAGGTCGCGGCGCTCCTCACGCTGAGCCTCGGTCTCACCTGCTACAAAGACTACCTGGGAACGAACTGGTCGCGGCGGGCGGCGGAGCTCCGTCGGCGCGGGGAAGCGGAGTTCGGGGACCCTCTGGCGCTGCTGGCTCAGCCTCTGGGCGTGGGCGGCGTCCTGTGTACGCACGACGGCCAGGTGGTGTTGATCAGGAGGAGCCAGACGGTGGCGGAGGCAGCGGGGCTCCTGGACATCCCCGGAGGTCACCCGGAGCCAAAGGTGAGGTTGGTGGAGAATGAAGTGGCGTTTTTAATGCGCGTTATTCACACCGTGGCTGCACCTCCTCAGGCGGTGTGTGAGCGTCTGGGCCGGCGCGTGCGCGAGGAGCAGATCGGCGTGCACATGATGCAGCGGAGGCCCGTCGTCTCGGAGCTGTTCTCCTCCGTGTGCGCCGAGATCAGAGACGAGGTGGGGAGGAAGTGGAGTCCATTCCCGACACGTTGATGTTTAAATGTGCACTGAGTGGGATCTGAACTATGCTGATGGGAAGTGGCAGGCCTGCTCCTTTTTGTAGATATAAACAGATTCATTTTTGGTAATGAAAACACTTTCAGGTATTCACACCGATAAAACAAGTAAGTGTTTGATTTGTGCCAATAGAAAAAAACTTTGACAGTTGTGCCGCATTTCCACATTATCACTAAATAAGTGCAGCTTTACATCGCTTATTTTTTCCAGGTGATTTATTGGTAAATAGATGATTTTTTTTACTCCAATAATAAAAAATGGATAACTTCATAGTCGCTTCACCAACTGTCCCAAAAAAAGTTCAGTTTATTAGCATAAAATCCTATACAAAAATAGTTTGCCTTTCAGTGATGCACTAAGAAGTCTGCAGGTTAAAGACAAACTCAAGTGACTTCTGACATTTTCAATGAAGAACTGTTCAGAAGTTAAAAGAAACCAGAAATATTGATGTTTTCCAATATATTTAAGATCCCAGCCAACATTTTAGCTAACTTAGCAAGAAATTCCCTCAACACTTGCTTCATCCCGTCTTCCTCTGCAGGTGAACGTCCCTCTGAGCTCCCTCGGGGCGCCGGTCTTGATGGGCGTCGCCCTGAATCACACCAGCGCCGGCAGACCAAGTGCAGAGTTTTACCTCAGGTTATTTAATCCTTAAAATTTAGACTTTGTGTGATGAAAGTTTGACTTAAAAAACATTTATGGGTAAATAATGCAGTCGGTGTAACTGGTATGTCCACAGCTGCTCGTTGACATCTGACGAAGTCAGAAGATTGTACCGGAAAGGTGGAGCGGAGGCCAGCGAGTCCACAGAAATTATCTTTCTCTGCAAAACGGTACGCAGAACTCAAGAACGACTTTTCCCGTTTTGTCAATATCCATCAGAAGCAGAGTATGGTGTATCAAAAGATGAACGTACACAAAACTGAATGTCGTTGTCCTTGAATTTTGTAGGAGGTGATGCAGCTGGACAGACGCAGCCCGCTGTGGCCGCAGCTGTGTCCTTCAGCTAAAGGAGCCGTGCTGCTTTATCAGACGGTGAAGCCCGACAGAGAGACGGCCGCCTCCGAAAACACATCCCGATGATCAAATGCACAAGGATGCATTTCTCTTTACTGGTGTTCACAAAGTACTGTATACTTTTCTTGTCATTTTTCACAGCAAAGTAAAAACATGAATGAACTGAAAAAATATTTTCAATAAAAAAAAAAAAAAAACTTGAATAGTGAGTTGGTTGCCACTGATCATCTTTGATTGTTCGGAGCAGCGATGGCAACGTATGCTCTTCTTTTAAATTGTTTCTGGCTGATCCAATTACAAAGTGGCATCAGTAGAATGCAGCGTTTCCTACCATTAAATCCATTATCCATGGATCCATTGCCAATATGCAGCCCTGAAGTTGTAAACCTCGGGGAGACACTGGAATGATCGGCCCTGCAAACACTGTTGCACAGCGGCGTCTCGTCCTTCACCAGTAACCGTTGTTTCCGCTGTAACCGACGTAGCTCTGCTCCTGATGAGGATCACTCCACTGAAATACAAATCACATTAAGAGAAAAAAGTCACTTTGATTAAAAAATGAAGTGGATGTTGCTGACTAAATTTCAATCTTTCGGCGGTTTGAGAAGCAGCTCAATGTTTACCGCACAGATTCAGCACATACGCCGCAAACTCAAACGTATCAAAAATGGAAGAAATGGTAATTAAGGAGAGTTGTGTAGGATTTCCCAGCTGCATAACACTCACATATCTTGGCTGCTGCCTGTTGTGTCTGGTGTCGTTCCACCCTGCAAGGACCATAAAGAGTTCAATGAACATTGTAAAGCATCAAGTCTCCCAACAACCCCGGCCATCTGTTCTCACACTGACCGTGATGTCCAATCCACCGTGTCCTGCGTGAGGGCGGCGGGCCGACAGGGTGGGCTCGTTTCTTGTGAAGTCGGGATTTCCTCTTCTCCTGTTCGGGGACGGGGGGCAGCAGTCTGCGAGCCTCTCCGCGGTACTCTTCCAGGAGCGTCAGTGCCCGTTCCTGAGGCAGCTCGACGTACTGGAGCTCGTCCAGCAGGTCACCGCACTGCTCTGGAAGACTGCAGCTCACTGGAGACCAGAGGGACCGTTTTAAATTGTAGAAGCCGGAAAAACACACGCTGATTGTCAGTATTTAGAGAGACTCCAGTTTGCAGAAAAAAACGCTCAGCCTGGTTGAAGTTATTCGATTAGAATGATGAAATCATCTGGATTCCATGGTCCCTTCTCTTGTTTCTCTCCAAAAGAGACGCAGGGACACAACCTGTTCGACCCACATCTTTGTCCCTAAATAAGCAACGAGGTGTCTTACGATGACTAACTTCGATTTTACACATCCTACGGGAATATGCACAAGCGGCACCTTGGAGTTTGAGCAGGGCGGTCTCAGGGATCTGCCCCCCGTCTCTCATCCGGTGCAGAGACAGTCGTCTTTTCCACTCGCACGCGGAGGGAAAGACCACCACCGCCCGGCGGCGGAAGCCTGTGAACAGCTGCAGCTTGTAACGCCGTGCGGAGAAGAGGATGTTGCACTAGAGAGAGCAGTTTGAAAAAGAGACAACGTAAAAAGACCGGAGGTGGAATAAGGCGCCCTGTCACATCCAAGCATGCTTTAGTGCTTCAATTATTAATTACTTATGACATTAGAAAGAATACTGAAAACAACTTTCTAACCTTACCAAATTGGAATAAAATCTCTGGCAAAAATATATTTTAAAAGTTTCAATTTAACTCTCACCTGGTCGAGGATGTAGTTGCCAGGAGTCTGAGCAGCGATCTTAATCACATCAGCGAGGCACTGCGAGGCCTGCTGCAGCTCGCTGTCCCTGCGTCGGCCACTCTGCACACAAACACGTCCAACATTCACTCAGAAACGGAACACCACCTCTGAATGTGAACACACGCGCGCAAGAGAGTGAAGAATGGAGATTTGACTGACAATCATACATGCGAGCAGCTCCTCGGTGCCCAGCAGCTTGTAGCGCTCCTCGGGGTGCTGCTTCATGCGAGTCCTGGCCCAGTGGCTCTTCCCACAGCCGGGAAGACCGACCATCAGCAACACCTGGATGGAGGGGACATTCGGTTTCTGACAAGATGATCTTTCCACACTAGCAGCACGACAAAATCCGTCCGTCTGTTAGTCCATTCTGCCACGGGGATGAAGGGACGCCCTCGACTAAAATAATTCCCAGTAGACGACTCAGGCGATTTTTTATTCTACAGATGCGCAAAACTTTTTAAAATTTGTATTCCATTTCGCCCCTAGCCTTCTATTTTACACGGTAGACTTAAATTCTAAATTTGTAAATTGAACTTGCCACTTTTCTTGCACTACATTAATTGTCTTGTTGTCCATTTTCTTATCGTCTTACTGTCCAGTGTTATGCAACAACCAGCATGTCAGACTCCACAGATTCCTGCTGATTCCACCCTCTGATTCTCCACAAAGAATCATGAAAAGGCTCCTTTTTATAATCATCACCATCATCATTTGCTTACTACATTTGTGCTCATAAGTGGAAAGTCACCCAGCATGAAAAAAACACATTAAGTGATTAGTCGAATAAAAGGGGGCAACCAGAAAAAGCACCTTGTGAAATTGTGTATGCAGCCTTTCAATCATACACGTTCAGATACTTTGGATCAATAGTTCCTGTCTCTCACCTCACACTGTGCTTTACAAGTAGGGGGCAGCGTGGTGCGCACCCTCTGCCCAGCAGAGAGGGCTGCCAGCGGCGTGAACCCTGGCGGACCGGCGTACCAGAGAGCAGCTTTGGGGTCCAGGAGAACTCGGACTGAGCAGCTTTTACAGAGGACGTGAGGAACCAGCGGACGACGCAGCAGCGCAGAGGCCTCCAGGGAAAAGGCTTCACCCAGGAGCCGACCGTTCTTATGGAAGGAGAGTCCGACAGCCCCGTCTGTGGAGAAGGACTGACGACACGCAAACACACACGGCCGGGATCAGAAAATGTCCTGAAGCGTGACCAAAGTAGATCTGGGTGCGACAATATAACAAGAGAGCAAAATCTGATGAGAAATGCATGACTTACAGCGTAACAGCCAACAATATCTCCCTCTGAGAGGAGTTCTCCAAACGCTTCCTCCTTCCCACCCGACACTTTTTTACCGCGCCCATCATAAGCAAAAGATAACTCATCTTCACCTGGTAGAAGAGGGGGAAACAGGAACATTAATAACAATAAACAAATCAACTCTCCTAAAATGATCCTAGTAATGGAGTGGGTTCTGACCCAGCAGGAGAGAGGTGTTGGCCATGGACCAGCCCACTCTCAGGCCACAAGGATCCACGTCTTCTTCTTCTTCTTCTTTCTTCGGCTGGCTCGCCGACAGCTTCTTCTCCAGCCTCACTTCAAAGCCCACCTTGCCCTGCAGCACCCCGTGGGTGAGCCTGCACCCGGACCACAGCGAGGGGAATCGGGCCCAGAACCGCGGCCGGCCACATGCGCCGTCGGGACCCCCCTCAAAGTGCAAATGGCTGTCGTCTGTGCAGCGGAGAGAGAACACGGACAAGGATTAAACATACGTGTCACGCCACTTCAGCCGGAAGGTGGCGCGTGTCGTCCGAATACTTACATGAATCCAGTTTGACTTTATCTTCACCTTCCTCCTCAATCTCCTCACTCTCTGCTGGAGGTTGAGGGGATTTGGCTCTAGTTTTATGGCAGAAAGAGACAGATGAGTTTCATTAGAACACCCTTTACATAAAAAGGTTTTAACCCACTATGGAACGTTTCTCATTTTTCAACCCAAAACCCTTTTAAACAGTTGTATCCCCATACAGCCTCATCTGCATTTTCTACATTGTTCTTCTTTTCTGGAATTGATGCCACCGCAAATGTCAAGTTATGAGTGTTTTTCTTATTAACGCGGCATTATTGCCTGAACAGTGCTCTTACATTTAATTCAATGGTGTTTTTCTTAAGCGTTTATAACACCTTTGGAGCTTGTGTGTGCACTTTGTCCCTTTTGTGCTGTAATCCCGTAAATTCCACCACAGTGGCAGTACTAAAACGAAGGACTGTCTTATCAATGACTTGTTTTTATAACAATTTTACAATTGAACCGTTTACTGTGAGTTTGGTGTCTAGTGGTGATATATAAGGGAGCCTTTGTATCGGCCAGCTCTGCAGCTCACTAACGGTGCCATAAATATCTGTAGGTTGTCAGACCCTGAGAATTTTAAATTCCTTCTTTAAAAAAAAAAAATCCACCTGGCGTCACCTTTTGTATCGCATCTCCTCTTTGAACTCGTAGAAAGCTCTTCCTCTGCCCATCTCCGCCGTGGAAAGGGGTCTCTCGTGCTCCTGCGCCCGGTCTCCCGGTTCACACTCTGAACCAGAACCGCTCTGCGGGCCTCGCCGTGACGGCGGGTCGGAGTCGCCCTCCGTCTGGGTGGCGCTGTCGGCGTACTCCCGGCTGCGGTCCGGTTCGCGTTGCTCAGCGACGGCAGCTCCTCCCGGGGGGCCCGGGGACGGGTCGTCTCGGTCCGTGTCCTTCTCCGGGGATGTGGGAGTCGGTGAGCCGTTGCTCTCGCATTGTTGTGCCTCTAACGCGGACCACAGCCTCCCCAACAGCTCAGCCTTTAGACCCTTGTTATCTAAGCCGAGTTCTTCAAGCCTGGACCGCAGCTCGGCCACTTTTAACTTTTTAATGTCCGCTAGCTTCATCGTGGCCTTTGGAGTACAAGTTTATCTTTTCCCAGTTGTGTGGCAGGTTGAGAAAGTACTCAAAGTAAACTGACAAAGTGAAGCAAAATATCGGTTTGTTTGTTCAATATGGTGCCTTGGTTCGTGATTGGTTCTTCACTTCTTCGTTCTTTTAATTGTTGGCAGGTTACAAACGCGCAGGGGACTTTGCTGGCGCCAAGTGGTTACGAATTGTACTACACCTACGCCGCCCTTTGCAAAAATGGCTGGTGAGTCAGCAAGTGTGATGATCGGCGATGACCCATATTTCTGTGAACTTTTTTGGAAGGAGGTAAAGGTCAAATAAGAAGCCATTTAATGCCACTTAATGCCACGTTAGAATGTGTGATGATGATGATCTCCTTTTTGTGTATTTCTTTTTTGAAAGGTAGTTTTCCCCACCTTGCCTTTAGAGGTAGGAAACTCTCAAAGTAAAAAAAAAAAAGGAAACGTGTCAGTAGTGTCGTACAAGGCTATTCATATCCTTTTTTTAGAATGAGAGTTTGGACAACATCGAGTCATAATGGGAAGCTTTTTATTTTTTGTCAAACAAGACCAATGCAAAAATAACATTAATGTGCACAAACTAGCACAACAGGTAAAAAGCAAGACCACTGTCAGTAATAATAATACAAAACACCTCATATATTACAATTCATTTCAGAACATCACTGTCTCATCTCTCTCTACTTCAGATTTCTTGCTCCGCTGTTAGTGTGTCATCACAACCATGGCGACGATAAGAGGGTTTAACTTTAAATCATTTGTTTTTAAAACTCATTAAAGTCAGTTGCTTCTTTTCTCGTCACTTCCCACAAATCTTTTTCAACTCAAAAAGCGTCATTCCAGAAGATTTGACCGTGCACAAAAGTGGCCGCCTCCACACAAACAGCATCATGACAATAGGACATCTCAAGAGGAGAGACGGTCAGCTGTGATTTGTCTGTTAAACAATAGACCATTTGTCTCGTGCTCACACAGTGAGCCAGGGTACTCTGTCACACTCTCACCACATGCTTCTCAATAAAAGCACCTCACTGCTGCATTTCAACTTCACAAGTCTATTCTCCCTGATGAAGGCCGAGCTGTGCAAAAATGTCCTTCTCCAGCAGACATGTACACAACCATGCATATTAAATATATTCAAAACGGCCTGAAGGAAAAACACCATCTGGTTCCTTGAGAGTCCTTGAAAAAACAATTAATTCGAGTCACCGTCGAATGGCAGAAATTATTATTAGTGTCGGAATAACACTGTTGTTACCAGATGACTGAACATCGGAGTCCTTTTACTATGCTGTAAAATCCTTTTTGTTCCAGCAAAGAGTAGAGGTTTGCACCAGTTAGTGGCTCTTGTGTATCTGCGTCACATTGGAGCTAAAAATAAACATATTCCAGCACAGATCTGAAAAATTCAGAGGGGGCATTTATGGAGGAAATTAGTCTTATGTAAAAACCTATTCAGTCTGCTGTGTGATATCAAATGTGTTTATCTGATGCCAGATCCAAACACATTTAGCTGGAAATACAAAATACTGCATTTCACATTTTCTTCCATCATGTGGAACAACCAAGAAAATATTCAATGCTACATTTGTATCATTTTGGCAGAAAGGGACGGACAGGAAAACCCTGACACTACCAAAGTAAGAGTCCTAATTAGCTAACAACTGCTTTACCTGTTGTTCCTTTTTGACAACTCAGGAAGGGAAACGGGTTAAAAATCTTTGCAAACTGAATAGTTAAAGATTTTGTAAATTGCTTTGTGATCGTTCAGAAAACCAGATGCTCTGTTACTCAAATGTAATAAATACAAGCAGCCAAAACTGTAAATGCAAGTTGACTGCAATGGCAGCATAATCATTTCGGCGCTGCTCAAACGCCATCATGTCATTACATAATATAGCCTGGCCAGTGCTCTCTGGAGGACAAACTGTTTAGTGAAGAACACGTTTTTTAAATTTCTTTTCTTTGGCATTTCTACGCCGACGTTTCGCATTACATATCGGCAGACATGTGCGCCGAGACGTTTGTCGACCAGGGTGCTATTAAATAGATTTATGAGTTACATCAAAAGTAAAAACATACACTAAATACGATGTCCCGAGCCATGCCCATGTTCTGTATGCAACATGTATTGCCGTTTATAAGAACCTCCTTCTCTCCCGGTTAGACAAAGATGGTCGGTGTCGCTGGCGGATGTGGCGGCGTGGGGGAGCCGGCGTCGGACATGCTCTGTTCCAGCAGCAGCGCCTTCTCTCGGGGGCGACACGGCCAGCCGATGTGCTGGCTGTGAGAGTGGTAGAGCCGCAGGAACGCCAGGATGGACTGAGCCAGCCACAGAGCCGTCACGGCCCACAGAGCCGCCTGGAGGACCAAGACCGGCGCTTCGTTAGGCTTCAAATTCACAGTTGTGGATAAAGACGTTTGTAGTGAGTGTGCAGATTCTGGTTTAACTCAATAAGCGAATCAGAACGTTGTACAAGGGATTAAAGCCGGAACAAAATCACCATCATTTGGCAGAAATCAAACACAGGAAACAGTTTTGATGAGGCTGACACACGGCTATAAAAGTTGTTGCAGGTCGACTTACAAACATAAAAACTTGTGCTGCGTTGACTGAAAGTAACTTTGGAAGCCAAATAATAAAGATTAAGAGAGCTTCATTTTCATCAGTCTATATTGATCTACTGTATATGAATGCGCTTTTAAGTACAACCGCGTACCTGTGCCAGACTGAGCTCCGTGTAGAAAGAGGAGGTGTTCACATCCAGGTAAAGTGGGACAGATTGCGACTCAGCACAGCTGAACACAAGCAACAGAAACAGGTCAGACACATCATTTTCTGCCCATCAGCATGTTCTGAGAGCAGCGAAAGATCTTCATGATGTTCCGCCACCGCACAATGTACCTGTACGGCCGTCGGTTGTGATCCGTCACGGTGTCACACCAGGAGACGAGTCCCAGAGACAAGATCACACTGGCCCCTCCAGACAGGAAGAGGACACACACACTCAGCAGCACCGTCAGGAAGGACGAAAACAGCGTGCTGAGCAGAAACGCACACGGACATATTTACACCGCCACGTTCATTTACAACTGCATATTATGGTTAGCAGAACTTTCAGTTGTGCAAATAAGCTCGTTTCAGAATACCTTTAAATGAAATGAAACAACGTGCAGTTAAATACTCGATATACTAATTGATGCGTAAAGGGGAAATATGTGATGAACGTATAAACTACTGGGTATCTCCGTCATGTATTTTCATGCAAGTTGCCAGGGCCTCACTCGTCATGACGTCCGTGCAGATAGAAGAGGGACCTCCAGCCCTGCGCGGCCCCGTACAGCACCGTGAAGATGCCCACGAAGGTGGCGAGCTGGCATGCTGCCGGCGGGCCCCACTGCCGCACCACCAGGTAGGACACGTCTCCCCGCTGCCCGGTCACCTCTCCCCGGTCCTCCGTCGTCCAGTAGCCGCTGCAGAAGAGGGCGCAGCGGCCCTTGAAGGCGGAGCCGCTGAGAGCCATGGGGACCACCGCCAGCAAGCCCGCCGCCATCGAGAGGGCGTGAGCCGCGCAGTGGGCCAGCAGCAGCCGCCGGTCCAGCTCCATGTTACGAGAACTTAATGAGGAAAGTCGTAACGTTTATTTGAAGAAAAAAGAACATTCCCAGTTTTGTTTTTCCCACGTAACGTTCACCGGGGTGATGGTGGAGGTATTTAAAGATGTCCGGGTGTAACGGCCGTTACTATAAAAATGGCTGTGACACCACGCCCCTCGCAGAGAGGGGGAGGTCTCACTCTGCCGGAAAAACACCGAGCGAATTTATCAAACGGTATTTTTTTAATTGTACAATTAATAAAATATATAGAATGGTTATTACTGTATAAAACGAAACCCCTAAAATCACAAGATTGATTAAATCCTAACTGCACCTAAAAGCAATACAAAAAATGGCGATAGTACAAAAAACATACCGATCCAACTCCGAGATGTTTTGATTATTGTCGAGAGAAGATCTTTCACGCAAGCCGTCTTCGGTGCTGGAATGTTCAGCAGTGACGTGATGACGTTGATCTGACGTGTCATTTCACCTAACAGCCTCTTTTAATCAGCTGGATGAACTCTTTACAGAAGGTTAAGGTTAGGTTACTGGTTAACTCGATGTCCCTGTTGGGTAGACAGGAATGTGGGTGGGTGGAGCTGGTATGGAATTATTGTCTGTGGAAAAGAGCAGCCTACTATCACCGATTCGCAGTTCATTAGTGAAGCTGTGATTTTTCTGAAAGTTATCTTAAATGATGTAGAGATATCTTCATCTTCGTGTTTACATGATGCCAATCCAGCAAATTCTAAACCAAAGAGTTAGAAGACACCACACTATGCAAATTAGAGAAGCTGAAAAATGTGTAAAATATTGTTTTAAATGCGTACACCAAAATTACTTGAGAATCAAGGAGGAACTGATTTGAAAGGATCTGGATTTAAACTTTGAATCAACTAAATATATCATCATCATAATCTGGAAATGTATTATCATAGCAAAAGAATGACATCGACATCAAAATGCCGAAACCCGGGATCGAACCAGGGACCTTTAGATCTTCAGTCTAACGCTCTCCCAACTGAGCTATTTCGGCGATAGAACAGAGAAGGTGTGTATGTGGAATTTGTACAAGACCGCCAACCGATGCATCGTAGTAATACGGTATTAGGGTTTAGAGGCCATGAAGTCCCAAGCCGTGTGGGAAAAAAAGGCTAAAATCGAGCGTTGGGTTAATTTCTTTCCTCTTCCTTGCTTGTGTGTGTATAGCACGATGACGTAATTCTGACGCCCACGTTAAGCGCAGAGGCTGCTGGGAAGAAAGGTCAAGAATCGATGGACGAGGCAGGCACGAATTAAACATTACCGCAGCAACAAAGATGAACGCTTGAATAGAACGTTAACTCACTAAAAGGTACTGGAGCAAAACAACTTTTTTATTTCAAATGAGCCATGAGTGCCTCGCTCCCTGTGATTCTGCGAACATTACAATGCGCTATTGTTCGCGTTTAGACTCAGTCGAGCTAACTGCCGTTAGCTGGTTAGCCGCTGCATTGTTATTGTTTTCGCTTCATTAGGCGACCATAACGCGACTGGTGCACGAGGTTCCCCCAGCCGAGGCAGGGTCTCGGACGGCTTTAGTGATGGTTATTTGTCCGCCCCGGGAAGATGGATGACAAGTCCAGCAGCAGCAGCCACCACCGGCTGCTGATCGTCCTGCTGATGGTGTTGCTCTTTGGCGTCATTATGATCCAGTACGTCTGCCCGAGCAAGTCCGAGTGCCAGATGCTCCACCATCTAGGCACGTGGTTTAAGGACGGCGCAGCAACCGGTGCCCCGAGCGGCGGCGATCAAATCCAAGACGGGCTCCAAAAGGACCCGTACGTCGCGGAAGACGGCGCTCTGGTCCGCTTCGTCCCGCGCTTCAATTTCACCGAAGTCGACTTGAATCGCGCGGTGGACTTCAACATCAAAGGCGACGACGTCATTGTGTTTCTGCACATTCAGAAGACCGGCGGCACGACGTTCGGTCGACACCTGGTGCGGAACATTCAGCTGGAGAGGCCCTGCGAGTGCCACGCGGGTCAGAAGAAATGCACCTGCTACCGGCCAGGTAAGAAGGAGACCTGGCTCTTCTCCCGCTTCTCCACCGGCTGGAGCTGCGGGCTTCACGCGGACTGGACCGAGCTGACCAGCTGCGTACCGTCCCGCATGGACTCTCGAGAGGCTCCCGTCGACCTGCCCAGGTTGGTGTAGGAGGGTTACACGTGAAGGGGTCTTGATGCATAGAGAGAAAGTGAGCTGTTTGTGCCCGATGCTGCAGTAATACCTTTTTAATTGGAACAATATGCTTCTGTTAAATCTGGTAAATCGATGCAGCTGTTCGCCTTTGTAGAGTGAAGAGGGTGTGGATGTGACTCTCTAACACCGTAAGCAGGTGGTAAAAACTTTTCATAGAGGGTTTACATCTTCATTACAACTATTTAGTGCCTCACCTTTCCTTCAACCTAATTCACAAAGCTTAACCAAGCAGTTAAATACTTCACCCAACCCATCTGTGGTCCAGAATCAGAAGAAATTTATTGCCACCTGTGTTACATATGAAATAATTTGTCTTGGTGATTTAAGATGCAATATAAAATAAAAATCTACAAGCAAAATTAAAACAATATAATTTATAAATATGTTTAAACACATTTATGTACATATGTTTCCATGGTGAGAGAAACCAGCGAATTTTTAAGCTCATTAGAATTCGAATCAACCTTTTTTGTCCATGTGTGTGTATTTTCACCCCGGTTTAAAAACATGGACCTCATTAAAAGAACATCCCACACCTAATGTTGTCTTCCTCTCTCCAGTAGGAACTATTATTATATAACCATCTTAAGAGACCCGGTATCTCGCTACCTGAGCGAGTGGCGCCACGTGCAGCGTGGTGCCACGTGGAGGGCCTCCCTGCACGTGTGCGACGGACGCTCGCCAACACTGTCCGAGCTGCCGAGCTGCTACCCGGGAGACGACTGGTCGGGTTGCTCCCTGCAGGAGTTCATGGACTGCCCCTACAACCTGGCCAACAACCGGCAGACCCGCATGCTGGCCGACCTCAGTCTGGTGGGCTGCTACAACGTCTCCACCATGAACGAGGACGAGCGCTGGGCGATGCTCGTGGAGAGCGCCAAGCGCAACCTGCGCGGCATGGCCTTTTTCGGGCTGACGGAGTACCAGCGCAAGACCCAGTATCTGTTCGAGCGCACCTTCAACTTGGAGTTCATCGCGCCCTTCACGCAGCTCAACGGCACGCGCGCCTCCGGCGTCGACGTCCCCGACGAGACGCAACGCAGGATCCTGCGGCTCAACCGGTGGGACTTGGAGCTGTACGAGTACGCCCGGGACCTCTTCCTGCAGCGTTTCCAGGTGGCGAGGCAGCAGGAGAGGCGGCAGGCCAGGGCGAGGCGGCAGCAGGAGAGGCGGCGCAGGCTGCGCGGCCGCCTGGCGACGAAGCCAGGGAGGCAGCTGAAGCCCACGGACGCACCCCGGCACCCTCCGAGCCGCTCGGCAGTAGCCGAGGAGGAGCAGCTGAGGGGAAGGGCTGGTGAAGGCGGCGAGGAGTCAGACGCGCTGCTCCCGGACTGGTGGGACCTGGACGAGAACGGCACCATGGAGGATTACGTGGACAACGTGGAGCAGTGGAAGTGAGCCACTGGAACAAGCAGCAGATGTCTTAATGCGAAGTGTGCCACGTTCTGCCTTTTCTGTTATTTAATCAAAGTTATTTGTTTTGCAAATTGTCCTTTTTTTTTCTTTTTTTCTCACCATGGAGCGATGACACAAGTGTATTTATTGATTCTGATTGTAGTTCTTTTCCACAAAGGAGATTTATAATGATTTTATTTCTTTGACATACCGAGAGGCTTTTTGACTTTACCTTCCAGTGACTAGCCTTCAACACTTTTGAACTCTTGTGATGTAGCTTGGAATGAAAGGAAGCGTTTTCTTTTGTATACCACAAACAGTAGTTATTTTTAACAATCTATATGTTTGCCAAAATGTCCTGTCTCAGTTGTGTACATTTAAAAACGTGCCTGTGTTGTCTTTAAAGTAATGGAAAAGGAGAATGGGATTTTTATAAATACCTCATTGTTTAGCATTAACTGCTAATTAGTAAAATACTGAATAAAAAATAAGTCAGTTTTCTTTTTTGTATAAAATGCTTTTAAATTCACTGCACTGATGTCTTCTCTTGGCCAACTTAAATATATTGTCCTGCGACTTGCCACCTTTTGTCTGGTCACGTGCACATAAGGTTGCAAACCTCTGGAAAACCAGCAGGACGCGCTGCAATCATTTCAATGAAATCAGAACTTCTTCTTTGGAGAAACTCACGTGCGACCCGACCGGACACGTGCTCCTTTTAATGAAAAAGCACGAGACGTTATGAAGGTTGTGGGATGAATATGGGTTTTTATATCGGTATAGTTGCCTATGGACCGAAATAAATTATCTTAAATACAGCACATACACATTTTAACTTCAAACGAAAAACATGCATCCATCTAAAGCTAATAAAACATTTTTTTTTAATATTGAAGAAAAATCCATGACGAAATCCCAGCGGCTCAAATCGTGTCCGTCTGCGCGCGCAAATCAAACGTTCGCGAGCAAAAAACTCCTTCTCGCGTTGCTCCTGTTAAACGCCATCAAACGCGCTCCGTCTCTGCCGGCTCCACCCTCGAGACCCCCCCCCCCTTCTGCCTTCATCCCGAGCTGTTATTCTCGGTTCAGTCCGCGGTGCAGTCGAGCCAACGCAGTTGCAGCAAAACATTCCAGCGCCTTTCTTCCTCTCACCGCGCGGCGCCAACACGTTGCGTATCTTTTTTTTTTAACTTATTTATTTTTTGTTGCTTGTATTTTATTATCCTCAGCTGGCGAGATTTTATGACGCCCCCCACCCCCATTTTTTCCACACCTCACATCAAACTAAGAACGCTTCTCCGTGGGACAGAAAAAAAACAAACATAAATGACCATTGAAACCGACGTTAGCGCAGGAGGAGACACCCGGAATCCCGCCCGCAGCGCGAACAGGTAAGAGACTGCGGGGCGCAGCTTGCGGCGACAGCGCTGCTCCCCGGTTTCATGTTTTAATCCCGTATCTCAAACGTCTCCTCCATCCCGCCTGTTGCGTGGAAGCTCAAAGCTGCGCCCAACGTGGCCTCGTCAACGTGCTCGTGGCGGGCGTGACATTTGCGCGTTCACACAAAGGCGAGATGTCACGCAGCTGAAATCTGCTGAGAGAGCTGCGCGCGCGCGCGCCTTCGGGATCCGCGCTCCTCGCGCCGCTTGAACGCAATGATCCGCGTGCTGCATCAGTAACACTACGTTACATCTACCATACGAGAACCACAGTTCCTTTCCAGGTTATCTGTGTGTGTGTGTGTGCGTGTGCGTGCGTGTGTGCGTGTGCACGCTGTGCAGGGAGGTTGAGTCATTCTTTGCCCCGAGGGGTCAGACACCACAGCATACTGTGTCTCTACTTGCCTTATTATCCCCTCTCCCACAGATACACTCTGATCTACCGGAGGAGCTCCAAAACTATTCACAATAAATCAATATTATTCTGACACAAGGCGATTGGTTGAACTGTTACACGGTAACTTCCATGAGCTCAATACAGGGATGTGAAACTTCCAACTAACCAACCAGCAGCAGAGTAGAGAAGAGTTCCACAGCGAACCCCTTTTTGTGAAGCCTCTTGTCTGAATTGAAAGTGTCCGTGGAAACCTGGTGCCTCCGGTGGGCTCCGTCCTCCGGTGCAATGAGGGCTGTTTGTACGTTCGCTTGAATGGGAACCGTGGTGCTTTAATGAGCCCAAAGGATTACGGATACTTAACCTAATTACTTTGTTCCCTCCTTCCCGGCTGCCAGCTTTCACTCTCATTGTGATTTATGGATCTTCCACCTTGTGCTTTTTTCATCAGCGTTATCCTGTTTTTGTTCTCGTCCCCGGATGCTCCCAAAAGAGCTGACTGTTTACTGAACAAAATAATGATCGATCGGAGTTGTGCTTCAAATAGCTGCATTTGTGTTTTCCTTCTCCAACGTGTCTAAACTAAATGCTAAAATCAATGAATGTGTCTCCCCAGTTGGTGAAACATTGAATAGTGTTATGATCGTCAAGTTCTACTTGTCAACCAGCTGTATCCGATAACACACCGTTTCACGTGTAAACAAAATGCTCTTTTATCTGCAGAAATTCCCAACAATAATTCAATAATAAGTGCAAAAAGGAAGTAAGTTTATATTTCTAAACACCAACATTTGTTTTAGTTCATGAAGTTCATATGAATTTTAAATTAATTCTGACTTTAGTTGATGAATCCAAATATGACATTTTTTTTCATCTGTAATTATCTGAAGGTTCAAATCTGTAAAGCAGCAAGCACACATGAACTATCTGTTATATATCTAGTTTTTTGACGCCTTCTCGCTTTCAAACTGCTCCATTAGGCTTTCAAGCCTCTTTCATACGCCCCATATTTATTGAATGCTCTTAATTTTTAGAGCGTCTGAAAAAAGTGCAAATCATAAAACCCTCTTCACAGAGCCTGACAATGATTGTGCAGAAGGAAACGGCAAACCGCCAATCGATGGGAGCTGCTCGCCGGGTGTGAGTGGGCGAGGGAGCAGGCCCGCCCTGCGAGGTGGAACCCGGCCCGCACGCCGGCCACCGTGCCCGCGTCAGAGCTCCGGTGAAGGTTACGCTGTCGGTAGCCCTTTGGTGCACCGCGTTTGATGATGGACGCAGTGCGCCGGAGTCTACAGCCCCCCTCGCCCCCCTCCATCCTGTTCCACCTACATGTTGACCCACACCTCTACCGACTGCCGGAGCCGCTAATCCCTCTGC
The DNA here is from genome assembly GCA_021346845.1 of Apeltes quadracus. NCBI lineage: Eukaryota > Metazoa > Chordata > Actinopteri > Perciformes > Gasterosteidae > Apeltes > Apeltes quadracus. Next base: position 4,535,328 of record CM037920.1, read on the forward strand.
AGACACCTGGTGGAGAGGCAGCAGCGTAACGACCGTTTATAACTGGGGCGCGCTGCATTTATTCACCACGCACACGATATTCTCTGCTGCATTTTAAAGGTCGGACAAGTTCACAGGGTTCGACACGTGGGAATTTTATTCATTTTATTGGTGGATTATAGTTGCAAAGTACAGCAGGCAACCATATTGTTCGCATGAAACGAAGGATGCACGAAGCCTATTTTAATCCTGTCTTATGTGTGGTTTGTTATTGTGACACAGCACAATGATGCTGCGTCCAGCACCTAGCATCTGTGGTGCAGTGTTGTGCTGTAACGGTGCCCCTAACTCCTGTCCTTCCACTTCCTCTGCCTCTTAATTATTGGCTTCTCGGCTCTTCGTTACGCTCGGGTAAGTTTTGGCCTCCTCAGGTTTTTATCACGCTGTGGTAGGTGGAGCACGGTCGTGCGATATTGCAGCTTGGTAATCTGTGACACGTCCCTCTGAACCTGCTCCGTGTTTTCATAAAGACGTTGTGCCTGTCGGTTGCCATGAAGGCCCAGCTGGAGGCCGAAGGGAAAGCTAACAAGGGGAAGGCCTGGGTGGAGCAGTCGGGGGGGGGGGAATCTTCCAGAGGGTGAATCTACTGCACAGTGAAAGCTGTTTGTTGTATCGGCGGGTGGAGGGTCGTTACAGTGTGGCGTCCGGCGCGGGGAAAGTGAGGCGGTTTGCCGAGGAGCGTTTTGATGAGGCGGGCTGCACGCCGCTGAGCTGCGTCGTCAGGGTTGTGCGTAAGCAACGACCCTGAATGCGGGACAAAGCTGGGGGAGGCGCGCTTGTTTTTCGCCCCCCCTCCGAGAAAAGTTTCTATCGATCTGTAGGCAGGCCGGGAGGAGGGGGAGGCACAGACCAGCAGAACGGTGAAGCAAGCGAAGCAGTTGCTGGTACCTGCTCATCTCTTATTCCTGCCTCCTCTTCTCGTTTTTTGGGGTTGGGATGTGTCTTTGTTCTTGCGTTTTTAAAGGTGGGTGTATCAATCCCCCCCCCCCCCCCCCCCCCACACCCTCCTTCCCCTTATCCCTTCTTCTCCCACTCCACTGCGGTGTTCTCCTTCCGGGCTGTCTATCTGCCCCCCACCACCCCCACGTTGGTTCCTATGTCTGCGTCTGCCGCCATCAGACGCAGGGACCGATCATATCTGCTCCAGCCCCCCCCCGTCTCCTCCTCCTCCTCCTCCTCCTCCTACGTTTTGTGCTCCTCCTCTCCTGCATCTCGCCTTTTGTTTATTCTCTGTGTGCATTGACGTCCCGCACAGGAAAGCCTTCTACGTCGCTTCAATGTTGTTGTTCTTTTGTCTGTCTCGTCTGGAGTGCGTCTTTTTATCGAGCCACCTCACTGACTGTCATCTGCATTCAGTTGAGAGTCCAGACACGTCACTCTGCTCGCTGCATGCATCCCACTGCAGTAGAGCCCCCCCCCGACCCTCCCCTGTCTGCACACCACGACATCACTGATTGCGCCTCGGCGTCCGTGAGGAGCCGTTCTGGAGTCGGGCCTGTTGTACAGTAAGAACATGAAGCATGTGGCTCAGCCATGACTGTGGGAAAAAAAAGAAAAAAAAATCCAGGGAGGGACAAGGACGGGGCTTTTGTGGAGGGGAGGAGCCCGCTGTGCAAGCTGCCCTGCCATTGGCCCGGGGACTTGCTCTGCATGCCAGCAAGAGTCTGTCTGATTGGCAGGAGCACAGCAGCTGCAGTTGTGAAGAACTACACCCCTCCCTCTCTCTCTCTCTCTCTCTCTGCCCCGCCTCCCTCTTTTCTACTTCTTCCGCTTCACATTAATGACTGTCTGGGAATCATCAGTGTGGACCACACACGTGCCGGCCGGCTTCCACTTCGAGGGCAGGGCTTTTGGTAAAGGCATATCGTAGCATGATTCATTTCAAGTTGCTCAATTACTTTCTGCTCCGTGGAGCTCAGGAGAGTTGAAGCGACGTCTCTGTCCTGCCTGCAATCTCCCCTCCATCCCGTCTCCATGTCCCTCTCCCCCTTTCTCCCCCTCTCTCTCTCTCTCTCTCTCTCTCTCTCTCTCTCTCTCTCTCTCTCTCTCTCTCTCTCTCTCTCTCTCTCTCTCTCTCTCTCTCTCTCTCTCTCTCTCTCTCTCGTATCACTTAATCAAGACATAGCTTGCCCTTTCCTGTTCATTGCCGCGTCCCTCCCTCCCGTACGCTCGGTTCGGCTATTTGCTTTATTCTCTTTCCCTTTTCACGCTGCCGCCTCGTGGTCGTCGTCTGCCTCCGTTCAAACCAGCTCCACAAAGGTTGCAGTAGCTTCACATCAGCCACGTTCGTCTCCTGAACAGGCTGCTCCTTTTTTTTTTTCTTTTTCTTTTTTTGTCATCGCTTTGAATTAATGTTCTTTTTTTTTTTTTTTTTTTTGCAGGACATGCAGAAGAGAGGCAAGTGAGGAGGATGACAACAGAAGCATCTGCAACGGCGAGGAAGGGATGAAAAAGAGACTGAAATAAGAGACGGAAGTGGAACTCCAAGGTGCCTGCTGCGAGGGGGTCGTCTGCCGCTGTTAATCTGCCGGGTGAGAGCAGGGCTCGACGTGTGTCCGGCCTTGAACGGAGGCCGTATTTCATCCTGACAGCCCGAGTCCTCCGTCCCCACGCCGCCGAGCCGAGCCGCCACCAACGAGGACGCCACCCTCTGCAAGGTTCTGCTTTTGTTTTTTAAGTCTTCTTTTTTTTTAAGCGTAACTACGGCGACTGCCCACCAGCCGGCGGCGATGTTGACGTGAGGCCGCCGTCGGCGACTCGCGGGCAGGCGTCGGTCGATCCAGGCGAAGGCCTCCGACGCTCGGTGTCACGCGCCGGACTGATGTCCTCACAGTAAGCTGCGGCTTTTCCTCACGTTTTTTTTTTTTTTCTCCCCTTCTCGGAGACAGGGCCGGCCTCCGGTCACAGTCTGCCCCTCCTCCTCCCCCCCCCCCCCCGCCCCCCGCCCACCTCTCACCCCTCTATCTCAAACTTCAGCTGCCACTTTTCCCAGGAACAACTAATAAACATTCCCTTAAATACACCGACCACAAGGACTCGCCGCCTATTTGCACTGAGGAAACACACAAAATATCTCTGCTGGGGGGGGGGGGGGGGTTTCTTCTTCTGAGGATCACTACTAGTCACCTCTGATGGCCGTCAGCATGACCATGGGACGGGACACCAAATGGCTGACCCTGGAAGTGTGTCGTGAGTTTCAAAGGGGCACCTGCTCGCGGTCCGATGGCGAGTGCAAGTTCGCTCACCCCTCCCGGAGCTGCCATGTGGAGAACGGCCGAGTCATCGCCTGCTTCGACTCGCTCAAGGTAACGACGGCGACGCCGCGGACAAGCGTCTGTGCATCGTGAGCTTTGCTGACGTGGCTGATGCCTGCTGGCGGTGTGTAATGTTAACAGACACAACGTTTCCTGTTTCTAGTTTTAAAGCAGGAGAGTTGAGCCTGTTTTTCACTCTTTTCTGTAAATAAATTCAATTGGCGTGATTCTCCTTGTTGATGTCGCCTGCTGACTGAACGGTTACTCGAGATGGGTCGTGATGCCGGAAGCTCAACACTTCAGATCAAACGGTTTCCTGGAAAACCTCTGGAACGTGTCAGTCGGTCCACCATTTCTGCTCCCGCATCAAAACCCCTTCCTCCTGTTCCCCCTCTGTGGCCTTCTGATCACGTGGTTATGAACAACGGCGTTTGTTGACAATTATTAAAGCTTTTGTCAGAATTATCCCTCAAAATACAACTTTTGTTTATATGGATACGTTATGTTAAGATGGCGTGTAGTGCAAGTGGTTTTATTGAAAACGTACGGTGAAATATCATCTACATGTGACTGCTTTTGGCTTTTACACCCGTGACACCTGACAAGGTTGTTTTTTTTTTCATCAAGGCTCATACTTAGTAAGACGGATTGAGTTGGGTTTTTTCTGCCATGAAGCTCATTGCAGCATTTCCAGCAATGATGCAACACAACCAGTTATGTTAAAGGGATGGATACCACAGCGTGGCAGTGAAAGCTGTCTGACAGTGGACACATTTTGACTCGTGTTTCATATTTTCACCCAACACGTTTTAGTTGAGGGCCCTCACTCATTCAAAATGATTGGTTACATAAATAACTGACGTATGCTTATTCAAAGTTATTAAAGTTAAACCAACCATAGACGCACAGGCTCGTACAACGACGTTGTTTTCTGTAATTCTCCTCTGTTCATGGAGATATTTTCGGCGTCGTGAATTAGCAACTTCTGGCGAAGCCACTTTTGCCGAGTCTCTCAGCCCGAAACGTGAACGTGCATCGCCGCGTCTTAAAGGCGGCCGAACGGGCCGCTGCGGTATCGGCGTTTGCGTTTTCGAACGCAGAGAAACGAGCGAGACCCAGACAAGGGGCTCCCTGTCTGAGTGCAGCTGCTGTCTCCTCGCTTATTGAGTTTGAATTCATCATTCAGCCATTTTTCTGTGGAGGGAGATGGCGAGGGAGAGAGAGAGAGAGAGAGAGAGAGAGAGAGAGAGAGAGAGAGAGAGAGAGAGAGAGAGAGAACCAGAGAAGGGGGGCCTAGCAACAGCACAGGAGAGCGCACCCATTGGATGGTTTGATCTTCTTGAGTGGCACGTCTGTTTTTAGCACAGAGCAACAGCCCGGCTCTGTGCCGGTTCCATCGACGGGAGAACGAGGCGATCTGCTTTGTGTCCCCGAAGGCAACGAGCGAGCGTTTTAAAGGCCGCTTTCGAAAAAAAAAAGCACTGATGTTGTTGACAGTTGAAGGTCAAAGCTTTTTTCTTTATCAGGAGGTTTCAGCGCCGGCCGGCACGGTGTGTCAACATCCGCCTCTTTACGGCCCCGTTTCTCCCCCCCGTCGCCGGGCAGGAACAGCCTTCGGCTCGGCTAACTAGAAAAAGACCCCAAGAAGCAACTCACTCGAGACGCTCGACGGCGTCGCTGCTTCCTCCCGCCCTCCCTTCTTTATTAATTTTATGGATTTATCCCCTAATGGCCTCCCTCCTCACGCGCCTCCCATATCCGGCCTACCCGTCCGGGGCGAACCGACCGCCGTCGTTCCCTGCTGCTCGTCCATTAGCTGCGTCTCGCTGGTCTGAACCTGCTGCAGTGGGAGGGGGGATGTGGGGGAGGAAGGAGGGGGGGGGGGGGTCACCTCCTAGTTCTTCTTACCTTGTTAAGCGGAGTGCATGCCGTCATCAGAAATGATTAGTGAGGACATCACATCTGTTCAACACACAGCAGGTTCAACAGCAACGTGGCTTTTGGACGACACGACAGGGAAAACCAACGAGTGTTTTCATCATCAATTAATCTGCACAGCACTTTGCCGATTAATCGATTCATGTTTCGGGTACCAGAGTTTCTTGAAAGTGCTGCTTTTTGTACAAATAACAACTCCAAACCCAAATCTTATCGTATAAGAAGAGTGAAATCAGGAAATCTTTTAAGACGCTGCATTCAGCATATTTTTTGCATCTTCATCCATTCAATAGAATCAAACGATTAGTCTGTTAACAAAACATGCTTTCTGTTGATGGAGTCAATGTTCGTTTCAGCTCTTAAGTCATCGTCCCTCATGAGAATGAAGCGAGACGCCGCCAACTGAAGGTTGAGCTTGTTCCATATTAAGTTCAATTGATTTATTCATCATTAGATTTAATCAACGTCTCACCTCGCTCTTCCCTCTGAATCCATCAAACGGCACACGGCAGCGCTAACGGGGGGCTTTCTCTGTGTTGCGTAGTGCGTTGCTACGGCAACCACAGGGAGATTCCTGACCCGACGCTCTCTCATCAACACCACGTTTCTTTTTAAGCCTCTTTCTCCCTCCAACCCAGATTCGATTGCTTTTGTACGGTTTCTGTCTGCCCTTTTCAACTTTCAGTTTTCTCGGCGCACACAAAGCACAAAGTGCGTCATTATGCTCACTTTGATTGTGAGTTTGAGCACGCTTGCCGAGGCCCACGGGACTCGTCTCTAAAACGCTCGCTGACACAAAGCTCGCTCGGATGCATCTCCACTGTAGGCTTTTTTTCTCTGCAGGCCTCGTGTGCTCTGCGCTCTGCACTCCTTCCGAGCCGCTGCACGCTCCTGCTGCCTGTGTGCCGTTCGTCCCGTTCGGCTCCCCTGCTGCTGAAACCTTTTGTTTTTTTAAGTGTCCTCATCCCGGCGCGACATCATCCATCACCGCCAGAGCCTCTGCACCATGACGTCAGTTTGTCTGCAGAGTTTATTTTATTCTCCGACGCCAGTCGTGCGGCACCCCACCCCCCACCTCGCCGTAACGCGAGCCGGTGGGTGGGGGTGTGGCCTGACGCCGCAGCATGTGGCTGCGCAGGTGGTTAAGGAGGGGGGGTCAGCAGCTCCTCCGCAGGGCCAGACAGCTGCGGCCGGTCGGTCGGGGGGTTCGATGGACGCTGCAGTTTTTGCGTTGACCTGCAGTGTTCCTGCAGCACCGTCTTCACCTTCCCCGCGGACTCCAGCGGGGAGGAAGGACACCGCCTTAGTGACAAAATGAATTGCTTCTTGGATAAGTGGCTCGAAATCGGATTTAGGATTTGACAGAAAGCCAAGAATGGCGGGTGGAGAAATAACTCTAAAAATATACTTCTGATCGGAATGTTCTGTGGCTGCTGAATCCGAAGAACCTTCGTAGCGACGCAAGTTAGTCTTCGCTTGTTGTTTTTTTTTAGGGATAATGGTCAGTTCCACATCGTTCAGCTTTAACTTAATATTTATTTATGAGCTACGTGACCTCTGAGAATGTTTTCATGAACATTTCTGTTTAATTGACCTTCATTATGAGGGGAACAGATGTAACATTTGGTTGCGGTCACGCAGACGTTCTGCCTCCGTGTCTGAAGCCTGGAGGAGATGAATGAGGGTTTGGATTTGCATCCATGACCAGTAGAAATGCTTTGAATACGCACACAAGCCCAACAGCCGACCGACGGCCCAACTGTGTCCTGAGCTTGGAGCTCATGTTAGCGAGTAGTAATAATGAATAACAAGTAGGAAGAAACCACCTAACTTAATCTAATAATATGATATTCTTTGTAATACGTTTGGTTTACTTTTGAGTACTTTTTTTGTGAATAGTTTAAAGGGCCCATATTTAGATTATTTTTCAACAAGTTAAAGAAGGTCTTTGAGTTCCAGAAAACATGTTTCTGAAGTTGTTTGCTGGAAATAGCCAGTAGGAAACGATGGTTACCTTCCTCTACTCCCCTCTGTTTCAGCCCCTGTCAGAGTGCCTGTTTTCTGCTGCTCATTACATATTCATGATCTGCAGCTCATTTGGCCACGCCCACAGCTTGTAGAATCGGCGGTAGCTGTCGGCGGGCCGGGGGGGGGGGGGAGCAGTTGGCGGACGTCCGCATAAACTCGCTCAGGTGGGCTGTGATTGGAGAACGGGACTGGAGGGGGTGGGGATATTCAAATATCTAGGTTTGTGACGTAGAAAACCTTGAAGATTTGGACGAAGCTGGTTCAGAGGCTGAAGGCAGGATCAATTCAGAAACCCGTATCTCACTCACAACAGCATGGATGGATTTTCTTCCAAGTTTGTATGCGTGTGGAAGCACCAGAGACACACAATAACACCCCTAATCCCAGATTTTTTCACAATATGGGCCCTTTAAAAGTAGGACTTTGACTTACATGGCTTATTAGGATCATTACTTTGTCATTAAAACACTGTTATTAGAATAAATCATTTCATTGGTCTGTTTTCCTATCTAATTCCATTTGATCTGGTCTATGACCATAACACATGCTGCTGTCATGTACTGTACGTTCTATCTCATCCAGCACCAGGTAGAGACAGACACAGAGGACAGTTAGAGGGGAACATGTGTTTTCACTCTTCGGTAAAAAATGGCTCAGAGGTTCTAACTAATTTACGTGTAAAAAAACAAAACAACAAACGACAGCGAGTTCAATTTTCGACCTTTCTGCTTTGCTCAGAGTGTTGTTGATGCCGGCGAAGCACACTTTTAATGATGTGAGTGGTTGCGCGTTTCTCCCGATTTAGATGAGGTCTTCAGGGACTTAATTAGCTCGTTATTCCACCAGAATTTACCCCACGTAGTTCTGCAAACACGCTCGATTCTCCACGTTTAGCTCAACAAATTGTTCTTGATTAAACGGAGGAGTGCTCTGCTGAACTCCAGATCAGCTGCAGAGAAAAAGTCGACGTCGAAGGCACTCGGTGTCCCCTCGGCGCTCACCTCTCCTCTCTTCCCCCTCAGGGACGCTGCACCCGGGAGAACTGTAAATACCTGCACCCGCCGCCGCACCTGAAAACCCAGCTGGAGATCAACGGGAGGAACAACCTGATCCAGCAGAAGGCCACTGCGGCCATGTTGGCTCAACAGATGCAGTTCATGCTGCCTGGAACACAGTTGCAGCCTATTGTGAGCGGCTGCCACTCAAACCACGTCTGTACGATGAATGCAATGGGTTTGCAACTGGGGTTAATTTATCAAAACACTAAACTGCTCTCACTGTGTCCTGTGAGTGATTCTTTAGCCAGCAACATCTTTTGTCTACTATTTAAACATGAAATATGATCCCGCTCCTCCTGAAAACCCCACTGTGCTGGTTATGTTACCAGCAAATCCCCTCAAGCTCTGCCATGACTGGTTTCGTCGCTCTGGTCTGTGCCCTTCTCACCCTCCCTCCCTCCCTCCCTCTCTCCCTCCCTCCTGCAGACAACATTCCCAGTGTCGCCCTCCCTGGCAACGTGCCCCAGCATGGCGTTCAGTCCGTATCTGAGCCACATGGGCCCGGGCGTGGGCTTGATGCCTGAGCTGCTGCCCAGTACTCCCCTGCTGGTCCCTGGGAGTCCCACCGGCCTGGCTGCCATGGGCAACGGCACCTCAGGCCAGAAACATGTGCGCACGGACAAGCTGGAGGTATGCGGCACGGCTCCCGCAGTATGTTGTGTTTCCATGTCTGGCCGACGCGTGATGAAAGGTAAATGTTGACACTCCCTCCCTCCCTCCCTCGCTCTCTCCCTCTCTCCCTCCCTCTCCCTCTCCCTCCCACAGGTTTGTCGAGAGTTCCAGCGCGGCAATTGCACGCGGGGCGAGAGCGACTGCCGCTACGCTCACCCTCTGGAGGCCGGCATGGTGGACTGCAGCGAGAACTCGGTCATCGTCTGCATGGACTACATCAAAGGCCGCTGCAGCCGAGACAAGTGCAAGTACTTCCACCCGCCGGCTCACCTGCAGGCCAGGATCAAGGCCGCGCAGCACCAAGCGAGTCACAGCGCGGCGTCGGGCCTGGTGAGTCCAAACACGGGCAACTCTTTGTTCTTCGTAGCAACTTTGGGCCTGAAATGCCGGGATGAGCTGAAAGTACCGGTGTAAACCAATGATCACCTTTTGGAAAGTTCTCTCCGTTTCCTCGGCAGCAATGGAGCAGTAGAAAGCTTTCCGCTGTAACATAATTGGGTCAATCTGCTGCGCTGAGGCCTAAAAGAAGGAAGAAGACGTTAATTAATTTTACAGTGTCCCTGCTGAATCACGCTATCAGGTCGCGTAACGACAGCTTGACATCACAGCCTGATGTCTGTGTGACTTAAAAACTAAAAATCTTTCGTCCTAGTTTGATGTTTCGGCGCCGGCCCCATTGGGGAATTAAATCATAGCAATCCCACTTCGCTCGGTCTGACCTCTGTGCCGTCCTCCATCACCTGCAGCCTCACTGCGATGCTGCAGTGTCCTCTTGTGGTGGTAAATGGTAACATCTACATATATATATATGGCGGCTGTTCTTCTCCTGCAGGTTCTTCCGCCGGGCGCCATGCAGCCGCCACCAAAGAGGCCGATCTTGGAAAAGAGCAACGGAGCCGCCGCCGCCGTCTTCAACCCCGGGATGTTCCACTACCAGCAGGCGCTGGCCAACATGCAGCTCCATCAGCCAGCCTTCATCTCCACCGGTGAGTCTCACACCGACACACACACACACGTGAAAGGAGTTGAGCCGGGGTTCCGCGGTTGCGGCGGCCAGACAGGCGGTGAAGGCTGCTCGTGCGACGCGGTAATCGGAGGGGACAGATACTGGCAACAGAGGACGAAAGACAACAACGTACCTGCTGGCCTCTCCTCCTCCTCCTCCTCCTGTCACGCCACGCTTCTCTTCTGCACGCTCGCATTCTGCCTCACTAATGTCCAAAAAACAGACAATACGCTCTTCGGTGTTGAGGCATCATGTGTGACCAGTGCAGGTTCTTCACTTTGAAAAAGCAAAGTGTGTTGCAGCTGGAAGGGTGAAGAAAGGAAGTTTGACAGAGCCGAGAAGGTTACCAGCCTCACGTTGGGTTTTATGTTCTGGTTCAGTTTTCATGTTTTTGCATCAAACTGAACGTCTGGTTGTTACTATTCGATCAGTACAGACTTGGTTTAAAGGATTTCATTTAGATTTAAAGGACGTGTTTATTGGAGAAAATCAGTTAGTTGACCGACGTAGATTAATCGATTCGCAGGTTTCAAGCTGCAGAGGTTGAGATGTCCTGTACTTTTAGGAGGCGTGTTTGATCACTCTTACGTTTCCCAAAATGCACCGAACTCTATGTACCATTAGCATGATGTGTGCTGACCCCAAACACCGAGTCAGCAGAGGTGTGAGGGAGATGTCCATTGAAGGCCCCTCGCGCCCCAACAGAGGGTCGCGTCCCACAGTTTGAGAACCACTGAACTAGGGCAACTGGTGCCTTTTTATTTACACTGAAAATTGGTTCTTCGGTCAGAATTTGAGACCAGAACGCGGCCTGAAGTTGTGCGACCAGCCGTGACGTGGGGGTATTGATTAAAGATGGTGGTAGAAAGCAGATTGCACCAGTGTCTTTGTCTAAAGCACCTTCATCGCAGGACATTCATCAGAATGAATATTGAAGTGAAACTCTGATGTCGTAACTCAAATAAAACAACTAAAAGGAGGAACAACAGTCACATTAACGCTGTGACTTTATTATTACATAAAATAGGGATTTTTTTCCCCCAAAATATGTTTTCAATTAGGATGGGTAACACAATCTCGTACTGCTACTACTACTATATAAACTCAACATAATTTAAATGATTTCTTAGTACTCCATAATTAAACAACAGTGAGTGATCTGTTGACAATGGACGCTCACCTCACATCTGCTGCAGGATGCACACCATGTCGGCCCGGCCAGCATGGCGTGCGAGACATTTGTCCTCCGTGGAGCGAATGTAAAGACGGCGTCTCCGTGTCTTGCACCATAAATGACAAAATAGTGAAGCAGCAGCTTCACTGTGGCCGGTTGATGGTCACGGATCATTTACTCCCTCCATGCACATGCTCTGTCCACTCGAATACAATACATCAGATACTCCAGTCTGATCAGATTGTATCAGTGTGTATTTCTTTTTGTTTAACTTCCATTTGTTGGTGCAACGGTGCATTTTTATTTCATTTTTTCATAAGTGTTTCGCTGTTCAAAAAAAAAAAGAAGTGAAAGTTCCTTTCTCTTCTTCTGTTTGCATGTGTCTGGATATTTGTTCATCCCGGCGATATCGCTGGACTTGTGCCGTGACTTTTGATCCGACACATTTCGCCATGGTAACCATATCATCCCTGTCCTCCCTCCCTCCTCCCCCGCCCACATCCTCGCCCCCTTGTCTTTCGTCTGGCTTGCCCGAATAAAAGTTCCCATGATGCACGGTGCCACCACCTCCACTGTTTCGTCGGCTTCGACCGCAGTCACCAATGTTCCTTTCGCTGAATCCACCGCCTCGAATCAGGTTTGCTCTTTTGTTTTGGTTCTTTTGTTTTTTTTAGCCCAGTGGGTTTGAGTCCTGTTCGTGATTCTCTTTTTATCAAGTTAAAGAGACACATGCCTGTAGAGTCATCATTTTATTATATTCACATTTCATCTGTCTTCACTTTGCAGTCTGCTGCGGTCTGAGCGGAATGTGAATGTTAAAACAGGCCGCTGTTCTCGTCTAAACGTCGATGTTTGGTTTATCACGTCTGCCTCGTCCTTCTATGTAATTTATGAACTTAGCAGCACTGCCATAATTTATAATTACACTTTAAATGCAGAGTTACTTTGCCCCTATGTCACAGAAGTTGGGTGCATTGTATGGTAAACAAATCAACATGTAGCAAGGAGGGTGAGCAGCTGCTTGTGTAACATAAAAAGTGATTTCTTTGCATTCGATAGGTTAATTTTTGTTCCCCACTAATCTGATTTCAGTTAAACAGCGTTTTGAAATTAGTTTCACTTTATCATTATGATCTTAAAGGTTTTTTGGTAGGTTAGTTACTTTTTAAGCTAAAATATTCTTTGCTTCAACAATAATAATCATTCAATTTACGTGAATAGAAAGATAAACACGGGTCATTGCCAGGCCGACCTGTTAAAAGGAAACACTCAGCTCACTTCTGACTGAACCTCCGTGAGTCGTCCGCGGCTTTGAAGGTGTTTGTGTCGGTGGGAATTCACCGCTCCTCCCTCCCTCTCTCTCTTCCAGTAGACCCCTCCGAGCTTCTGACTCCTGATCCGGTGGAGCTCCAGTGCGTTCCCATGGAAACCCATTTCTGTCCCGTCCCCAAACTGCTGGTGGCCGCCCCGGTGAACCTAAACCCAGTAAGCCTTTCCCGAAACCCCAGTTAAGAGCCTGCGAAACCGCGCGCACCCACCAGGGCGGCCAGCTTTTCTGTGCCTGGTCCTGTAGCGCACGCCTGAATGAGAGTGAGAAGGTTCTGAACGTAGGAAAAAGCTGCGATGGTTCACGCAGTACAAGCTTTAAAGACGCGCCCTTTTACGGGGACGGAGCCACCTCGTGACACTTTCCACTCTTCGACGGTCAGAAACTCAACTGACAAAACTTTTTATCTGGAAAATTGAGACCATTTCGAGCTGCAAACACGGACCCGCTGGGCCGGTCTCCAACCGGCGCGCATCGTCAAAGCGGAAAAAAAGAGGGTTTCACAACACGTCACGTTCACCTTTCCAGACGGCTTTAAATGGGACATTTGTGTCGTACCATGTGACGCCGTTCAGTTTGTTCTCACGGTCTCGTCTGGTGGGACGAAACGCCGGCGAGATGGTCATTTGTTTGTGCCTTTTTGATTTGTCTGTTCAGCTGCAGAGGAGACTTTCACAAAGGGTTTTAAGACAGTGAAAGCATACCTTTTGTTTTTTGTTTTTTGTTCAATTAAAAGGCGACAGCCATCAACTTATCGCTACTATCGTACGGTAGATCGTAGGAATTACAGTGATGGCCACGTAATTAGAATTCCCCGGTTTCACTTTCAGTGAATTATCAGTCAAGTTCAACCAAACGAAAGACCTACAAGTTGATATAAAATCCCTTGCACCCTGGAGGGGCTGAGCAGAGAGGTTTCTAAGAATGTGGCTCTTCACTCTCGATTCAAACTGCCACAAAACAGTTTGCCTCACGACGCGTCAGGGCGGCGAGCAGGAAGGTGAACTCAAACGCAGAGTTTTCAAAAAAGGACTTTAATAGTCAAAAACACCTCGAGGGGCAAAAACAGGCTGTGAACATGGACCAAGAAACAAGACACTCACCAACACTGACATTCGACAAACGATCCCACACAAGACTAAAGAAGAGACACACATGACTTAAATACACAAGGGAGGTGCAGGTGATTGGAAACAGGTGGAATCACTTAGACAATCACAAGAGGAGACAGGCCAAGGCAGGAAGTGAAGTTACCCAGGGAAACCAGAAACGCGAAACTTCACAATAAGACATGGACGAGACCAAACCGTGACAGCTTGAATTTGAGTGACGCCCGCATCCTTAGTGTCTGACGGCCGAAAGGGAAGGTCCGGCTTGTCCGGTTTCCTCCGTAATTTGATATCAAAACGTGGCGCTGGAGGATGGCAATATATGAATATGAGTGGCGCTCACTTCCACGGCATCCACCACCCACCGAGACACCGTGTGTTTGTTTAAGGTCACCAGAAGTCACAGAATGATGATGTTTCAGAGAATGTTTCAGAGTATTGGCCCTTGTTGAGCTTTGGCACAAGGCGGGAGCTGCATTTGTGTCCTGAAGCTGTGCCTAAAGTTTGCGTGTGCCAGGCGCTGGTTGGTATATGGTAGGAGCCACCACACGTAATATTAAAAAGAAGAAGAAAAAAAAGGTTATTATGTTCCTCTCAAACTCAGAGATGTATTTTAATTTGATTTGATTTGTTTGTGTAATTCTTTCCCTTCATGCAGCTTTCGGATGCAACCGGTGGCAGGTTCTGTGTTGTGGCTCTTCGGGGGAGTAAGATTATAACTTGAAAATGTCCCGTCTGACTTTATAACGTATCGTCTTTTATACTGATGTTTCCTTTTTATCGAACGCAGTAGGACCCTGAATATTGCATCCGCAGCTGTTGTAACCAGAATGGAATTTAGTTATGGCGATCAGGAGAAGGAGGAATAAATTCCCCCGTTTAATGTCTAATGTATAAAAAAAAAGAAGACAAACCGGTTGGACTTTGGTTCTCAAATGACTGTGAGGAAATGTCTTTGTAGGTGCGAAAGATTTTGCCCACCATCACTTATATCCAAATTCAAATGTGCCTCTTTGAAGTCTCCTCAAACCACCGCTGTCGACACACTGTAGGAACCGACCGGGGCTCGAGGGAACACGTGTCGCTCGGTACGTCCCGTCTCTCCTCGCTCCTCCTCTGGGACAGCTGAGCCGTCTTATCGTTTGTGTAGCTCCGTGACTCATGTCCACACCTGGGTGAGAAGATATGAATCACCCATTCGTTAGTTGCAAATGCTGCAGAAATCGCAGCATTTCCCAGTGAACATTATTCATTATTACTGATGTTATCGTGTCGTGAATGTATCTATTGCAAAAACTCTTCACATGCTCCTTTTAAAAGACAGGCATGTTGAAATGTAATGATTCACTATATATAGACTATTTCTGAGGTGGCATACAGTAGGCACCTTGCCGATAAGTGTGTTAGGACATTATTAAAGTATGCGTATTGTTATATAGATTTATATTTAATGTCAATGGATGGTCTGGCTACTTTTAGAAATATCTTTCACCCTCTGAAAAGGAAGAGCAGAACAGTTACAGATGCGCGCCGTATGATTTCAGCTGTTGTACCCAAACTGCTTCTATGAATAACGGAATAATCACGGGGCAAAATTGAGAAAATCAGCATGCTACCCTTTTGTTTTGCACAAAGGGGATTAATCAGCGCTGACCGTGTAGAACGACCATCTAGTAGGAGTCTGCTGGCGCCGCAGCAGCTATTTAATCCCACTCCGTCTTCCCAGCCGTAACAGGGGGACCTGTGCTGATGGGGGGAAATTGACGTTGGCTCGGCAGGGGGGGGGGGACATCTGTAAAGAAATTTACAGTTTTTCTCACCAAAAAGCACTTCTCCTTTTTAAGTTGTCTCCTTGTTATTGAGTGTGTTGAGCAGCGACATTTTCTCAAGTCTTTTCTTCTCCTCGATGAAATTGATGATTTGAATGTTCAGACAATTTAATTTGTCTCAATCTTACAGCTTTTTAAAGACTAGCTTTGTCCAGCCAAGAACACCCGTCCATGTAGCCCTCGTCTCCTCCCTCCTTCACTTCATTATGCCTTCACTAACTAATGTCCAGCTGGAAGAAAACACATACTTGATTCATAAACGGTGCCTCGTGAGGGCATTTGAATATTTAAACACATTAAAGCGTATGTATTGATGTACAAGAGCGTGTGGCACGGGGAAAAAAAAGAAGTGTTTTAACCTCTCTCCCTTTCTTCTTCTCTTGTACTTGATTTCCTTTAGGCCTCACTGTATTTCTCCCACACAGCCATGAATCATAACGCTGGAATATGCAAAACGCTCTGATCATTGTGGCCAGTGACCAGATCCTTTAGCATGTGGACAGTTTAAGTCCTGAGCATACTTCTTTTTGCCGGGGCGCAAACAAAGGGCCTTATTTCTAGATCACTGTATAAAGACGTGATACTTGTGTATGAAAGTGACATGTAATATTGGTAAGTTAAGCTTTTTTTGTTTTTTTTTAATTGACATAAAAAAACAGCATGAAGAAACATAGTTTTTACATAGTTAATAGTTTGTGTAGACCAACAAGGAAAATGTATAACGTGAACATAATTTGTATACAATGATGGAGTCATTGTTAATGGTAATGGTCACTGTTGCTGTGGCAACAAAGTGACAACATGGCTACCTTTCTATTACCGTAATTGTGATTTTCATTTTTTTTCACATTAATTAAAACAACATACATCACTAACTTATTCAAAAAGGGACTGTCTAATTAGTTTGTCTTGTTAATGCAACGTGATTCAATATTTCTTGTGAAAAACTAAAATCCTTGTAAAACCGAATGGTCCTTGGGGGAGATCAGGTGTTTATTTTGTTTTGTTTAGTTGACCGTAAGTGTTTTTTTTTTTTGTTCTTGTACATTGAGTTTTTGTGAAATAAGAATGAACTTTGGCTTTTGAAGCCAACACCTATCTGTCAGGAAGGGAAAGAGTCTTGTGGACTAATAGAAAGATCTTTTTCTGTAAAAATCAAACGAGTCGGCCGCCTCTTTCACCCCGGACGGCTTCGGTTGGTTTCCTTCCTCCGAACGGAGGCCGAGGCTTCACTGTCGAGGTTTTTTATTTTCAGTTTTGGTCACGGATGTGGTTCAGAAGTCTCTTTGTGCCCAGCTGTGCTGGGTGATGTTGATCCTTGCTGAGGTGTATACGAATGTGTGATGTTCACCTTGTTTGCACTTATGTACATAACTATGTCAAAATACTCAAAATTTATTTTGAATAAAATATAGATAAAAGAGTTGATTAAAAAATCAAATCAATTTATTATTAATGATACAAGTGTCTATCATTTATTTACAGTTTAAACAGTTTGCTGTGAAGGATCGGCCCTTCTGTTTGTTTGCTAGAGCCCTGTTCTTTGCCAAGCATGACGTTGCCTAGCTGTAAACCACAGGTAACTTGCTTTTTGAAGAAAGCTTCTTTTCAGTTCATCCACTGTAACATCTGACCCTTACCTTAAACAGGAGAGGTCGATTTAGAATAAATGGTCAGTTTGGATAATATACATCCACCAGTGCTAACCTTTGTCCTCTCTTCCCAAAAATGCACCAAATGAAAGCACAGAGTATCTCCATGTGCGGGCTGAATAGAAGCCAGTCAGAAAGGTGAAGCAGGTGATCCGTCTCGACCACGGAGGGACGCGAATGAGAGATGTATTCACGTGATTAACTTTACTTTCATCATTTCGTAAAATGGGTTTATTTTCTCCCTCAATGTCATTATCCAAAACAACAATAAATCTGAATTCTCCTCAGGATATTTGTCAAAATTGCTAAAAACCTGTTTTTCCAATGTTATCCTTGCTGCAGCAGCTGCATCCTTACGCAACTGGGTTGTTGCAGATTTGGACATCTGCTATTGAAGCCAGCGATTTTGTTGCCATGGCAATTGTCCTGGCGTTGGATTGACTGAGTCCTCCCGGTGAGTCAGCTCCTCTGACCCCACATGTGGAGTGGACTTAACTTGCTGTGTGTTTTCGGACACAAACAAGTGAATACGAGTTTTTGAAAATGATTCAATGTCATCATTTAGAACAATTAAGTTGTAATTGTGCCTTTATCATGCAATATGTAGTTTTTCTTTTACATTCTACATTAGTATTGACTTAAAAAAGCACATGTATTGTGTGTGTAAAACAGATCCCTTTATTTAAAATCCTTTGTCGGGTTGGTGATTCGTTCTTAGATTGGATTTAAGTGCAGACTGAATGGCAACCCGTGGGAGATGAAGAGGGCCAAAGACTGTTCAGGACTAAGCCATATGAAATACTCTCTCTTGTCCCTCCAGGACAGACTTGAAAGGGACTGTTGTTTCTTAGTCATCTGTTGTTTCACTCTGTTTTATGCTTGTGGTGCTTGTATGTGCTGCTGGCTACATGCCAAATTGTTTTGCAGTGTACAGCTATTAGGAGTAAGTTCCTGTGCCTATGATGAGTTCTGCTATTTCTGTTTGACCTTTAATAAAACACACGATCGTGATCCTCTTGTGGTGTGTTTTGTTCATTCTCTGTTGGCTTTTCAAAGACATTTCCCATGTTGGTCTTGAATTGTTAACTTTTTCCTCTTTTTAACTTGATGATATTAATATGACTAAAGTTTATGTTACAGTTGAAGTCATACATGTCTTGACTTACAGTATATTCAAACATTGTATAAGGAATTATAATTCCTATGAGTCAATGCAAGTGTCCTGATGATTATTTGCAAAAATGATCTCGGCCAAAGTCTACTCCTTCTACCGAGTTCCTGTGGTCGATGTGTAGTGGAGACCATGGTCTTTTAAAGTTTGCATACCAGAACAATTTGATTTCTGTCAAAAATCAATCTGGACACCCATTAGGCATAAATTGTTGAAAAGACAGAATAAATAATATCCATTATACACGAATACACTAGATTTTGAAGTATGAAGAAGTATGTCTCATTGTATTATCATGTTGACGTTAAAAATACAAACACCAAGGGAGGGGATAATTAATGGCCTATTGCATGTAACAAACAAGCCAAAATCAAATTAGGGACATTGAAGGACCATGGTATATGTTGGTTGCTACCACTATAATCAATCCTTTAATTTGTTTTGCAGTGTACAGCTATTACGAGTAAGTTACTGTGCCTAGTGAGTTCTGCTATTTCTGTTTGACCTTTAATAAAACACACAACAACGATCCTCTGTTTTGTTCATAACTGTTACCTTTTGAAATACATGTTCCATGTATGTCTTGAATTGTAAACAAATATGTTTGGAAATAAAAGTATCTTTCGCCTGAAATCATATTAAACTACGTGATGGGACTCGTGTGTTGCTGCTCCAGTAAATCTGATAAGGTATTTTAAGGTTCACTGCCGTTGATTAGAAGCTTTTATTCTGAAAACAGTCACACCGGAAACCTAGTTGTCGTTAGCGGAAGACAGATTGTTAGCTGCAGGAAATCGGTTGTTGGAAAAAAGGCTTTCCTTTCTGCTGTCGAACCTCCACAGCAGAGCCAAACGTACATTGTAACAGACAGCAACAGACTGTTACCAATGGACCCTCGGACTAAGACGTTGAATCTGCGGTGTGTCCGTGGATAGTGCGCCCGGGCTGCCAGTTGCCGGGGGCCGGGCCGGAACCAGAACTAGGCCCGGACGGACGGACATAACCTGCGCTGCGTTTTGCGACACCGGCGGGCTGGTGTGTGCGTGTTTGTGCAGGAATTGGCATGTTGTTTTTTAGGGGAAGCTTTGTCTTGACTTGCAGCCTGTAATCAGTGAGTGTTGTGCCGAGTCCCCGGGTTCTTGTGGTTTAATCAGACTCGGATGTAACGTCTCGAAGGCTCGAGCATGGGACAGCGCGAGACGGAATTTAGCCAGAAGCGAGCTAGCGTCGAGGCGAGCTAACGCCAGAGTTAACGTCCACGGACATCAACTTTTACTCGTTAACCAGCGAGGCAACGGACGATAAAGCAACGAGTACAAGCGACACTCCTGGGTTTCTGTGAATGACGAGGACCTCTTTTATATCGCTAAACATTCCCCCGGTTGGCTCTTTGACGGGCCCGGTAGATGTTTCTGGGGCGAGTATAGCAGGGTAGCTAAGTCGTTAGCTGCTAAGTTAGCTCGCCGCTCCGATGAAAGAATACAAAGTGGTCGTGCTGGGCAGCGGCGGCGTCGGCAAATCCGCGCTGACCGTCCAGTTTGTCACCGGCACCTTCATCGAGAAATACGACCCGACCATCGAGGACTTTTACCGAAAGGAGATCGAGGTGGACTCCTCTCCCTCCGTGCTGGAAATCCTCGACACGGCGGGGACGGAGCAGTTCGCCTCCATGAGAGATCTGTACATAAAGAACGGACAGGGGTTCATCTTGGTCTACAGCCTGGTCAACCAGCAATCATTCCAGGTACCTGATGACACACACAAACACACACACACACACACACCTTTTTAAACCGCACGTATTAACATGTTCCTAGGTTGGTGGTTAATCGCAGCATTTGAACCATCTAACGAGTTGTGACTCATAATTTTCTACTTACAAAAGGTTGAACTGCAGCAAAAACGTATAAATAACCCCATAAAATACATATTGTTTAAATACTGTAATACTTGTTATGATTGAGTTTTACATGGGAACATTTCACAAAGAAGTGTCCTAGTCCATACTAGATACATATTCTATACAGCATGCAACTTACTGCTGTAATTCTCATTGTATATTATTTGCAGGCAAAATACAACAATAAATAGTACCTGTATCTTCTCTATTAAAGGGAAACGATGTAATGCCAAATAACACACTAAAACTATGGAGAGGATCATGTTGAATAAGTAGTATTTATTTGTTGACTACTTTTGAATGTTTCTCCATCATACTCAATTATAGAAGAAACAAATCTTTCTGCATTTCGTGGTTGTCTGTCGTCGTGTACGGATTACTTGTCTCAGTGCTACGAACACTGCGTTTCCGTAAAACAAACACTGGTATTCTCTCCTCCCTTTTGCGTCTTTCAGGACATCAGACCAATGCGAGACCAAATAGTCCGAGTGAAGCGGTTCGAGAAGGTGCCGTTGATCCTGGTTGGGAACAAAGTCGACCTGGAATCTGAGCGCGAGGTCGCTGGGTCAGATGGACGAGCTCTGGCTCAAGAGTGGGGCTGCCCTTTCATCGAAACTTCAGCCAAGAGCAAGACGATGGTGGACGAACTGTTTGCTGAGATCGTCCGACAGATGAATTATTCCACGCTGCCAGAGAAGCAGGAACAGTGCTGCACCGCCTGTGTGGTACAGTGAGAAAGAGGTATAAGCACTCGCATTCACATGCCCCTTTGCATGCTTGCATTCACATACCGGCTGACCCAAAGAGCTCAGGAGCACAGCGCAGTTGGCATGCTCACTCAGTTTCAAAATGTGATAAAATGTCCCTGCAGTGTAAAATGGTTCACACGCTGGGGAGAAATGTGACAAACGGATGACTGAGGCGGTTCAGTGAAGTGGGAGGGAGAAGAGCGGTCCTTTTTGGAAGTGAGAAAAGAGGAGTGGGCAGTGCCGCTTCGTGCAAATTGTTGGTTTAGCATGTTATCATAAAAAGGTACGTGGCGTGAAAAGAACACAACTGTAAGAGCCGCTTAGGGCTGTATAGACGAACAGACAGCGCTGCAAACCGAGCCGGGGACAGAGAGGAAAGTGTGACATCCTGAAAAATAAATGATGTTCCAAAACAGGAAGTTAATTTTCAATGCGGTTAGCGGTGTTGCCAGTTCTTCAAACGCAGCTGCACACTGAAGATGCCAGTTTTAGCCATTTCAACATGTTTTATTGACAAGGTTTTTTTTCTCTTTCTTTTTATTTTTAGATTCATGATTTGTCTGGATCACCGCAAGGATTTTGATGAACCATGAAACTCGGGACAAACTAACCAAAACTTACTGCAGCGGGTAGAGTTCCTGTTCAGTCTGGACTCTGACAGGAAAGACGTCTGACCTATTTTTGATATCATAACTGTTAGAAGACGTTTCTGCTGCAACCTCAACGGCCTTTTTGATGCTCCAGGTTAGTCAGACTGACAGACTTATAATGAGCGAGAACGGCCATCTGTGAACTTCAGTCGTTTCTGTTTTTTCCCCATTTTACTCTGATGGTATGCCGGAAAAAATAAGCAGGAGAGTTTGAGGTTGCAGCTTCTTTTTAAAGCTGCTTTAATCACTATTATATACTTTACTTTTACTTGTATTGTGTCTCAAGTGTGGAATCTGACGAAGTATTTCATCATAATGAAACATTTTAATTTTAAGCATGCACACTTCAACCAGTTTGCTGCTATTGCAGTTACTCAACCAGACATAAACAAAAACAACAGCAGCAGCAGCAGTGTGTGCAACGAGTTTTTTTAGCTTTAGAAATAAAAAAATTGGACAGGATCTACGTGTGGATTAAACCTAAAACGTCAAGAATTTACCTTTTTGTTGTCTCAGTAGCCCGAAGCTGCTGGACTCATCTGAAAACGTGCATGCTCAAAATTGAAAATGTTTGACCAAGTCAACTTGAAGTGATAAGAAAGAGCCATATTACTGTTTTTAGCCTGAATCCGTTCAAAGTCTCTACAAGGCATGAATCACGTGGACGCAGGTCTTCCATTTTTCCCGAGGAGTCTGTGGGAGATGATTTTGGAACGACCAAAGGAAGCTCACAGTGCAGATTTGTGTTTGACTACATGACGTGTGTGGCTTTAAATTCTGGTGACTGATTTCTTGTCATCAAAGAACTTGCAGCAATGTGGTTTCTGGCACAGTTAATCAGATTTAACTTTGTAATTTTATTTTTCTTATAGTAACATATTTATTAAAAACTAACGACATGGGTAGCCAGTTTTAAACTTTTAACCTACTAGTTTTTGCTTTTTGTGACTTTTCAGGATATCTGGTACATTGTTTTGTTTCTGAAGCTGAGCATTTAACAGAGCCTTAAATATTTTCTGTTGCACCCTGGTCTCTTGTTTCTTTTTCTTTTTTTCTTCTCAAAGATATAAACATCTGTCGTCATTTGGTAATAAACCTGCTGGTCTTTCTGCTTTTGTTATTGTGCAGTTAGAGGATTAGCTTTTATCAATAAGTGGTGTTACATTGATCTACAATATGGAACTAATATTCAGTCTTAAAACTATATGCTGTCTGTGCAGAGGATCAAATTGAATGTTTAGTGGAACAGAAGTGCACCTGCTTCCTCCTATGAGCTAAAATATCACAAGCCCGCATCTATTTTTAAGCTTTAGTTGTTCCTCCTGTCCATTGCAAAGAAATCAAAGCCAGTCCTCTTTCACAAAAACGTAGTTCAACAACGGTTTGTCCAATCTGCCAAAGTTTATGTTCAATTTACAGTGCATGAATGAGAGGAACAAGTACAGTGCAATAACGTTAAATGTGAGTATATGGCAAGAATCATTGACTCATGTTGTGAACGAAGTTCTCATTATCAACGTATTTGTAGTTTTATGAAAAGATCATATATAGATATATTGTTGCTTTCTTTACTGATACAAAAGGAAATATAAAGAGTTTAATTCACAGCAATACTGTGTCGAATAGTCAGACTCAATGTGCTCTTCGGGTGGAGAGGCTGCTGTGTGAGCAGCAGGGTCACCGCAGCTCTTCCAAGCTCCTTAAAAGGGGGGGGACGGGGACGGGGGTGGGGGGGTGTCTTATGTTGACTGGCGTCTCCTGGTTCCCGCTGGGCTCATCTCTGGCCGCACCACAGGAGAGCTGAAGGCAAAGGCACGTTTCCAGTTAAAAGCATCACAGTGCCACCGCTTAGGGAACAAGTGCCCGTGTGTATGTGTGTGAGAAGGCGAGCGGCTTGTTCCTTCACTCTGTCCTTGTTCGGGTCACAGGAAGTACGGAAGACCGCAGGTGTCATGGAGATTCTCGACTAAATGTAAATGAATTGTTTTATCGTCTCGTCATAATTGCAGCCCTCCATGTGCTTATTGCGCTATTTGTGAAGTGTGTGATTCAACTTATTTGCTTTACTTGGAATAGCAAAACCCCCGCTGCACAATGTGCAGCGTTGGTTACGCAGCAGAATGGCATTCATTATTGGTAATGAATCGTTCATTTTTATGATTTATTTTATATTTTTTGGTGATCACGTGTCAACAGATTGTCATGTTTAAGCTGACTGAGGTGGAGCTTATATTTGTTGAGTGGGTTAACAGTTGCAGGTTTTCTTTAATAAAGCACACTGAGAAAGGGTGAAGACATTAAGTGTGCTGATATGGAGCAAAATGTAAAAATGCGTGAGATTAAAGCGAATGAAAACCAACGAAAAGAGAAGTATAAATTTCCACTGGGCTATTTTCTAATCCGCATTGTCTATTGAACACAAGATAATAACTTGCAGCCCTTTTTTGTAGCCCAAGACAAGTGACCAAAGTCAGCCAATTCATATTTGAGTTAGCCTAAAAATCTTGTGACTGGGTTCCTGCGAGGCCGCTTACCACCGGAGGTGCAGCAGTGATGATGATGATGATGATGATGATGCTCCCTGGAGCTCAGCTGTCAGTGGCAAGTACAAATTTCTCGCCACACAGGCGCTCGGATTTTGCGGCTGCGTTTGCTTGTCGTAAGTTAACTTGGAAGCTATTAACCGGCACTTTGTCGTGACATTGGACGTCTGGACTGACATGTCCAGAAAATTGATCTGTGACTTAATCCTGGATCAGTGCAGATTATTACGGTCACCAGATGTGATTTTCTTTTCAAGCACTATATCTACCAGCTTATCTACATCTTCCCCTTTCCAACTTTTTTAACTCAACAGGGACGATGCAGCTCGAGTGCTAATGGACAGAGGGTTTGGAATAATTGGTAGAAATGCTGTGAATCAGAATAATAATCAGGTTGTGATTGTTTCCAAGTGGTCAGATCAAGTGTGACATTGTTCTTGCTGCAGAGCAGCCCAATGGACAACAACATCAAAAATTAAACCACAAGACAAGAAGCAAGGATACATACACTTAACCAAACAATGCAAAGATAATTAAGACATTTGATCTCAGATCAAGCTGCATATTCCTTTTAGGATCTGCTAATAATAATAATTTTGTATTACCTCATCAACCTAATTCGTGATAACTGATTTTGAGTTTGTATTGACTCGCCAGAATGAATGTTATCATGGAGGGCTCTTTCTCAAAGGTTTCACAGTCTATGGGCATATCAGGGGACATTTTTTTATATTTATGTTTTAACTGTAAAGCAGTGATGTCTATGTTTCATGCAAAGCTGTGCTGCTCACAGACCTCAAACTAGTATTTTTCCACTGAAGCGGTTACAGCTCCGGACCTCTAGGGGGCGGCGTCGCAGCGAACGACCGTGCGTCTCTTTACGTGGTCATGGCTGTGACGTGTCCGATGCGGAAGTAGCTGTCGGCTCCGCGGCTGTGGGGAGAGGGTATGAGACGTGAGGAAAAAAGCCAGGAAGTGCTTAGAAAAAGAAAGAAACATTTGAGAAGTGATGAGGACGGTGTTCGTAACCGTCGGCACCACGAGCTTCGATGAGCTCATCGGTAGCATCACGTGTCCGGACAACGTGCAGGTGAGTACAGTTTGTTCATCATGCTGTATGCCACAGAAAGTCCGCATAGTACCAGCATCCCATCTTAAAGCAAGCTGAGTAAAATGCACAGCAATTTGCTTCTGAAATGTTTGTACAAGCACAAATTATCATATAATGCGCATGCTCAAGTTAAGTACAATTACCTCAAATTTGTACTTACCAGGTACAGTAATTGACATAACATAAATTCCCCTGTTTTTCCCCAGCGGGCCAAATTTGTGAACTTTTGAGCAGATATAACAAGTTAATTGTATTCTACCGGCAGGCTTTGAGGGCTCGTGGATATGAGCGTCTGGTCCTTCAGGCTGGAAGAGGCTCCGTTATTCCAGCGGCTGACAGCTGTCCAGGTGTCCGCCTGGAGGTCTATCGGTTCAAAGACTCTATAGCAGAAGACATCAAGCAGGCTGACCTCGTCATCAGCCATGCAGGTTGGTCAAATATTTTTAAAATGTTCCATAAGCCCAACTACTGTCTGACAGGTTTAGGTTGTTTACAAAAAACAGACTGTGCGTGGTAAATATAAAAAGGATCGGCCCGAACCGGTAGTTTCTATGTCCATTTCCTGCCGAGAAGACGGGTACGTCAACAGTGTCCAAACACTTTTTCGTCCTCAGGAGCAGGAAGCTGTTTGGAGGCGCTGGAAGCAGGTAAACCTCTGCTGGTGGTCGTCAATGACAAGCTGATGAACAACCACCAGCTGGAGATGGCCAGACAGCTGCACATGGACTCCCACTTGTTGTACTGCACCTGCAGGTATGCGTGAGTTTCTACGTGTGAGGATGTTAAGCGAAACAAAAGTAACAAGGCTATTTAATTTCAGCAACCTGACAGAAACCCTGAGGACGATGGATCTCTCTGTTCTCCAGCCCTTCTTGCCCGGACAGCCCAAGAATTTTGCGAATTTCCTCGACCGAGCCCTCGGTATTTAGAGATACTTTTATTTTCTTTGTTTTTTTGTTAAACTGCTTTATGGTCTTTTAAAATATTATGTCTTAATAGATAACGATATTTCTTTATTGTAATTGTACAAGCACATCTGACACGTTTGTATGCAATAATAATAACATATCTATTATTTCAAATCATGTGTCCTCTGAATTACTTGTTTATTCTAGATTTAGTTTCTATTTATTTTTATATATGTGTGTGTATGTATATATTAATATTGATTTTATTGTTTTCCACTTATTTATAAGGCAAAGACACTGGTGAAATGTGTTGCATCACAGAGAGGATGGTTCTACCTGTTCTCGCCTCTAGGGGGAGACCTACCAGCACGTAAACCCCAACTTTTTCCAGTCCAAACTGGAAAGAACACATGCAGACACTTGGTAGCTCTTTGTTTGCTTTGCTTTTAGCCATTTAATTTAAGGGTGGATGTTGATGTTCTAGGTAGAATCTATCTTTATATGCCATGACTAAGTCTACTCTCAATGTGCTGAAAAGCCAGAGCACCAAGCTTCAGTATGAATAATAGGGTGTTAAACCTCATTGCCTGCAGGAAATGTGTGAATATTGTATTTACGTGAAGATGTACATGATCACTGCTGATTCATCATTTCTTTAGTCACAGTTACTTCACATGGGGAGGTTTTGTTCAACAGGAAATGATGGGTCAAAGGCAGCATGCACTGTTTGGCGTCTTAAAGTCTGTTGAATCAGAGCTGGAAACATTTTGGTCCACATTCTACTACCGAGGCAGAATGTTTTGTCACCATGTTTGTTGACCAGATTTTAAAACCTGTTAATGCGGCTGGTAGAACAGGTTAACAGCCCAGTTGCTCCAGCATTTAATAATGATGGTGATGGTGTATGGTTAATTTACAGATTCTCAGAGGTGTTTATTGGATGTCAGGCAGCTTGATAAAGACAATAATGTACAATAATCTCTCCATTGTATAAGGAAAAAACAAAGCAGCCTACTTACTTCCTTCTTAGGAAAGTCCCTTCTGTTTTGAGAATTTGGGTGCACTAAGTGAGGCATGGGAGCTCTGAGTCTGGATAAAGCAGCCGGCTGGCAATGCCTTCTTCTGAAACATCGTATTTCAAAAGACGCAAAGCAAAACTACCTCACTGAAACGCCATTAGGCTTGAATGTTGTTTCTGAAAGGTCAGCATTATAATTTAAGTCTGACCATGGTTGTGAACAAACCACTAAATTGGCTCTGGCACGATAATAAGACTCGAGTGTTGTTTAATTTGTAATCTCTTTTCCAGTTTTTCAGTCAATGTCTCTTTAGAATATTGTAGATCTAAAACAATAATTAAAAACTATTTTTTATAATCCATTACATATTCCCGCTTTTCAGCTTCTCAAATGGGACAATTTAATTTCTAAAACAAATCCCTGACTGAGAACCCCCCGTGTTGCAGTTATCCGTTTAGTGTTTTCCCCTCAATCAATTAGGACAGTGGCTAAGTGGGTTAGACTGGTTCTGCCTGCCGCTTCATATGATTCACATGATGTTTGTGCAAACTGCATGTTGATCTAATAGAAATGGACAATCGAGCCCAGTGTCACTCGTTTTACCCAGAGCTCCTCTGTCAGCTTCATTTGTTCTCAAGTTTGTTCTGTTTGAAACATTAGGGAAGTCACAATGAAGCTTAACGATACAATGAACACATTGATCAGTATGAGACTAAATATTGATCTAATCTCAAACTGATCAACCGGATCTGTTTTCATGTCCACTTTCGCTAAACAGAGGTTTTCTCAGAACAGAGCATGACATCATAGAATGAATGTGAATTTCTTGAGATTGGGGAACTAGAATGTAAAAAAAAATGTTACAAAAATACTGGACTGAATAAGTCCACATAAAACGTAACAATCGTGTCAAGCCTGGACGTAGTGGTCAGCTGTTAATCATTGCTTGTTGTGTTTACTTCAGGAAGCAAACATGAATGATTCTTGTTGCCTTTGCTTTTGTGACGTTGTAAAATGTTAATGTATGACAGCAAGATGGTTGAGATTAAACCCTGTTCCGTGTTAAATCTTGGATGACTTTGATGCAAACTTATCAGTCATCAAAGAGATCTATGCTTTATCTACAATGAAGCGCCTTGTAAGTTGTTGTGACATTCTTAAGATGGGTAGAAATAGACAATATGCCATAACACTGCTATAACATAGTAAAATGTTTATTATGTGATACTGAAGGAGATGTATTAACACCTATACGTACAGAAAACGTATAGGATTTGTTTCTTGCAGAGTCCTTTCAAGATTTTGCTTATTATAAAGTAGTAGGGCTCACCCGCACCTTCAAACTCCCCCAGGAGAAGACCAACACAGGTATGACGTATGTGGTGAAGTCACATGCCATCAGATACAAACCGTGTCCGTCTCACACAGCAGGATTACACGGGTGATTTTACGGTCCGTATAGCAGATTACACGGCCTTTCTGGTTTCGACCCCTTGTCTCCGAATAATTAAAATGAAAACAACTCTCCTTTGTGAGACTTAACTTTTTCCACATTTCCCCAATGTAAAGGCCGAGTATATTGTAGCAAAAAAAAAATGGCATAAAATAAAAAAGTAGATCTATCCTCCGAGAGCAAGTTGTCTGTGTGCCCATATGGGTGTGTGTTGGGGGAGGATGGGGGCTACGTGGTCGTTTGCAGATGTTCATTAGCATTTTGGAATATCACCCACATTGAGGCTCCGCCCACCCCGCGCTCCGATTGGTCCGCGCTGTTACCGGAGCTCCTCGGCTGCGCTCCGGGAAGGTTTTCCTCCGCTCTCTGCCGGTCTCCGTCTCCCGACTAAAGGCGGACTGACTGCGGCCGGCGGCAGCTCTGCCCCCCTCCCCACCCCCCTTCTTTTTTTTTTAGCTAGCTTAGAGGGCAACCGAGAGAAGACGAAGAGCCGCATCCATGCAATAACTCACTTTAGTTTTTTGTAAAATGATCATCTGTAGGAGAAAAATGGAGTACCCTCTGAGAAGCCAGCGCCAGCGAGTCCACAAACAGGTAACGTTAGTGGGCTTAAAGCCGAGGGAGGACAACGCTGTTAAACAGTGGCAGTAGTTTTAACAGTTAAAGCTAGCGGCTAGCTGGAGAACCGTTCATTCATTTGCCGAACGGAACGACGTTGTTTTTGCCAAAGATCATGTCTCAGTCTGGTTTGCTGTCTTTTTCTTTGTTTAGTTGTTGTTGCTTTAAATAACACGTTTGGGCAGCCAACACCAGATCATGCGGAGATGTCCTTTTTTCAGTTTTTTTTTTCTTTCAAATCTGTGAACTTTCCAACTTGTCGAGCAGTAAACGTTGCGTCCACTGACGCGACACCGTAACTCAAACTTCTGACCCCGCCATGCTAACTCGGGCTAACGGTCGATCGCGCGAGCACACCTGCAGTTAAACGGCTCGTATTAAAAAAAAAATGCCGCACGACTAGTTTTCATTCATTTAACTCGGATCTCTGACACGTTTTGGGGCTTAACAGCACCCCTCACCCCCGGGCGTTGAAATGTCACCTTTAAAGCTCGCAGCGTTTCTTTTTTTTTTAAACCGACGTTGGGGGAAAGTAGACGTAACGTTATATTTAACGTGCTGAAATGACGAAAAATGAGCCGTTGGCTGTCAATCGTGTGAATGGATTCGCTGTGATTTTTAAAGCCTCCCAGCGCAACGGAGAGTCTCCCTTTGTTGCTTCTCCACTGATGATCTCGGTGTTTTGCGCTAAGTCTTCGGCGCT
Organism: Apeltes quadracus; assembly: GCA_021346845.1. NCBI lineage: Eukaryota > Metazoa > Chordata > Actinopteri > Perciformes > Gasterosteidae > Apeltes > Apeltes quadracus. The sequence goes on from CM037920.1 coordinate 4,565,239, forward strand.
TAAATATGCTCGACGTTCACGTCGGATGTGTCAAACGTTAACGCCAAAGTGCAGCGACGGTCGAGGGCTCTGCAGAATGAGGAGAAATCTGTGGGTGACGATGACATCACGTAAGGATTTGGGACGAAAAGTGTCTTGTCAGTTAGGTGGCTGTGAAGTAATGCGGTGCCATTTATTACCCATGAATCAAATACGGAAATGCTTTTCATCCAAAAAGGACATCTCCGGTTTGCTTATTCTTTCTTGCTGCAGGTTGCTTCAAATGTTGGCGACTTTTTTGTGGCTTTTTTTTTTCTTCTTTTTTTTTGCTCGCTGAACTGGACTGCCAATCAAAGTTGTTTTTCTCCGCCGTCGCTGTTTTTCTCTTTTGCAACAGAAGGGGGGCGCTGTCTCAAGTGCAGGACCAAACGACATGTTTGCTGCAGATTAGAGTCCAAAAATGGAGCAAAACAGGGAGGAATGTGAGAGGCATTGGATTCAAAACCCTCTAACCTAGTTTCAAGATTTGAGTTTCTAATAACTTTCCCTGTCTGTTTTTGCTGTTCGCATTTATGTGCACAAATTACATTGATGAACATTTGACAGCGTAACCGTCTTACACTGGGGACAACATTCTGTATTTGAATAGAGATATACTGTTTGTGCAAAGCCAAATGGCTTAAAGCACTTGCAATATTCTGTGGAAATAAACAGGAATTTGGCCGCCATGTCAGCACCACCCCATCTGAGCACCTGCCTTTTTGTTACGATAACCTGCACGTTCCTGGACTGGTAATAGATGTCCTGCTTATCAGTGGAGGTCCCTTTGTGTATGCATCGCCCCCCCTGTTCCCCCTACCTGCCGTGTTCTTAGACGGACGCTCCTCTGCTGTGTGTGTGCGTGTTTCTTTCTTTTATTCTTTTTGTTAATCCTGCAGAACAGGGTTTTGTTTGTCTTGGATCTGTTGTATGTGCTGTACTGCTCGGCAGCTCGTTTCCCTCATCTCCTCCCCTCTCCAAACATCTTTGTGCCGCAGCTGGTTTGTTTTGCACTGCAGGCCGAGTTCATGTTGCTGGGCCAAAATCGGCCCCGGCTGCTTGTGTTTCTGGTGATTTGGGCAGCGGGGGGCGGGGAGGAGTTAATGCCACCATGACCCCGGCGCATGATAAGGACGGACCCCTTCCAGGCTCAATCGGAATGCAGATTGAATGTCCTTCTCCTGTATCTGCAGCAGCCACCCCACCCCCCTCCTGCAGCCCCCCCCGCGCCCCCAATTCCCCTCCTGCAGCCCCCTGACACCACTACGAGCACATCTGATCCCACGCTGACACATTTACCATTGCCAGCAGATTGACATCAGGCATCAAAGTTCTTCTTCCTTGTGTGTGGTCTTAGTTGTTCTTATTCCCTCACTTACCGCGCTGTTGTTTGGTTTGGTAGCCTGCTGTCGTAGTCTTTGTCTCCGTTTACCTTTCCTCCCCTCACTTACGTCATCCCTGTTTTTCATTTCATCGCTGCCTCTCGCTCCTCTCTGATCAATAAACCAATGACCTGGTGGGAAGGGATGGCTGTTTTCCCATTTAATTTCAAACCACATACATATTTTTTTAGTATATATTTAAATGCAACCAGACCACGAGTTTGATGTCATCTTTGTATCAACAAAGCTCTAATATCAACACTAGCATCTCACCCTCAAGCCTGGTTTTCGATGAGTGAAGGGAGGGGAAATAAGTGTCTCTGCTTCTAAATCGGTAGCTACTGCATGAGCTGTACGCAGAATAAATACCTTTTTGTGTGCACACATCCTAAATGCTGTTTTGCATTTGTAGCACAAATGTTGATGCGTACCGTTTCGCTTTATACATCAACCCGCAGACACGTTGCCTTTTTTTTCTTTTTCGTGTGGGTGGACATTACAATAAGGAGCACATCGCCTTGCACTGATGTGTGCAGAACTGTGGCTTGTTTTCAGACACTAAAGCAGTGCGGATGGGTGTCTGGACACCAATACAACAAAAGCTGTCTGTCTCAACCCTCCTAGTGTGTAATAATCAGGATTTTATTAATGAGGAAATGTTTTTTTTTTTTATTATGATGTAGAATGCATCACTTGTGAGGGGACATTTTGAAAAGGCTTATTTCAAGTTTTAAAAACATTCGCTGAACGTTGTCGAAACCTTACTGCGTATTGTTTTTAACTGCATGACTGGCATAATTTTAATTTTGCTTTCAGGTTGGCAGATATCAGCAGACTGCGACGTATTGCAGTTAGAACTGTGTGACGCATTTCCTGCTGTGCCACCGCTTCTGTGCATCAACTGTAGTTCCTGTTTCACTTTGACTTTTGTAGAATTTGTCCAGACATGTTGACAAAATTCTACAAAACACCAATTTTCCCTTTGATTGTCTCCTTTTTATCCGTGTAAGAGTAAGTGCTGTCACTTATTTCACCGTCCTTGTCTCGGCTGTAGATTAGATGCAGAGTAAAGACCGGCTGAATGACCATTGCTTGGTCGGTTTTGCATTTGGGGACATTTCAGTGTTCGTCATCAGGCTGTGCGGCCCAGTGAGTCCCAGTGAGCACAATGCAGTCTCCCACTCGGTCCCGTGTGGAGTCTGGGATCGCTGAATGAAACGCGAGTCGTTTCGACTTTAGCTGTTACCAAGCGGTAACCTTTCGCCGGATTCATTTACATGAAGAAATTGTGTTTCCTTTGACGTTCTGAGCAACAACTGGAGGAGGTCAAAGTGTCCCGGACAGAGTTGTTGCGTTGCCAGGTCGCTGATCATGATGTCCCACTGCGACAGGGTTGTGTTGGAGTCTCGGTGGGCTCTTGTACGTCTGGGTCTTCATACGATGTTCGTATTGGTAAGACAGCTGCTGCAGGTCTTAATCTAAAACCCGATTCATTTTTCTTTACTTTTTAACGTCTGCTGTGCAATTTTTATATCACAAAAACATCAAACTGATATTGAAGAGCCGTACATCGGCCGGTTGATAGGCACATTCAGTATGTTGGCTCTTTGTCACACATGCAAGAACATAAGTATAATAAAAATAAAATCATGTGCCTTTGGCCTTTTCATTAATATTTCAATCGTAACTTATTCAATTGAGTGGAAGGTGAAAGCTAAATGGTCTCCCTTCATAACTGCTTGATGATTTGAACTTGAAGCACGGCGTCTGCATTGTTGAGTAATCCTTGAAAGGCCTGTTCCTCCCCGTGACCCCGTCAGTCGGCGCTTGATGGAGCAGTAACCTAGATTGGCACCGCGAGCTGCACAATCGGTGTTTGCTGGGAGACGCGTCTGTGAATGTGCTCTTGTCAAGAGGTCTTTGATTGGCAGGAACCGGTCTCTCGTGTCTGTGGACAGAAGGCAGCGGGACAGGGTCTGTCTCTCAGCCCGTTTAAGCAAGATCCTTGTTTGCTTTTTTCTGCTGTAAGCATTTCTGTAAGATAAGCTTCCTCTTTTAGTTGAACAAATGATGGGAACTTAAAATAAATTATTTGTTTATTTAACATGTAGTATGCCAACACGTCTTTACAGTCCTGAGCGAGCGTATATATATATATATATAGGTCGAGAGGCGGAGCCTCGAGCAGGATCAGAAGCCTCGTCCACTACAGGCAGAAGTGAGATGCCACAAGGAGCGATCAGCCACAGAAACACGTACAAGGCTAAAATGACATGGTTCTCCATCGCTCCCACTATTCCAAATAATCCTAGATGGCATTTTGTGATATTAAAAGGAGAAGTCCTTGCGTCGATTTGCTCTGTGCACAAAGGTGTCACATCCCGGGGCCCTCACACCTACAGGCCGCTGTGTGTCGGTGAGGGCGGAAATCAATGGCCGTGTCTATGAGGGCAGCTTCTCCTCTCCACATGGCTCTGTTGCTCTTGGCCTCCAGTTGCACCTATGTTTGTATCTTCAGTGTCAGCCAACTCTACGCTGCCACAGCTTCCCTCTTCAGGCCCTCTTAAGCCCAACTTTCACATTTTTAGCTTCTTTTATCCGTTTGGCCGTTTTTTGTTCACTGCGTTTAATTCTTATTTCCAGCACCGTGTTTAGCTCATTTTAAAGGCATAAAGAGTAATGTAAGGAACATGTTATCGCAGCATAGGGGCTGCTTTAAGGTGAGTAACATGACTCCAAAGCCGGATCCTGAGCCCGTCCTCACGCGGTGTGGACACCCAAGTCCGACCTCTCTTCAGCCAACTGCTTTGACTACAAAATGACTTCTAATAATTCAAAGGGCAGTCGGCCTTCGTTGCTGATTTTTGTATCCTCTTCTCCGAGGGGCATTGATGTGTACGCTGTGTTCCCAAGGAAACTTTTCACATAGATTATGTGTTCAATCATTTCATAAGAACTACACATTCAAAGAAGAGATTTATCACTGTCACTTTTAAGCACTTTGTCACAATGTCTATTTGCGACAACTTAAGTTTATTTTCTTAATAAAGAAAATAATCCATTGAACAATTGATAAACTGTTACTCCTCCAAAGGCTTCATTTGTCCAAACCCATAAATATATATTTAACTTACTTAAAATTGATTTATTTGATGTTTTTCTTATCAACCAGAACCGGCGTATTTGGGGGAATTTCTGCTTCAATGGTTAATATTATTTTGGGGGCTGGACAAATTGGTTGACTTTTCAGGTGCTTCCGCCTCAGCATCGTACGTGCAAAGCATCCTCTGGGTGCACTGCGGCCGCACACAGCACGGCACAGGCTCTTTGTTTTCCCCCGCCAGAAGCCGACCGCCCCTCTCCTCTCTGTGCCGCTTTCCGCAGGTGATGGTGAACGGCGAGAACGAGCGAGTGTCGCTGCTGTTCATGAAGGCTGTGGTCAGCAGGGGGAGCGTGGACGCTGTGTCCCAGCAGATGGCCTCTCACCCTCAATACTTGGAGAGCTTCCTGCGCACACAGCACTACATCCTGCACATGGACGGCCCCCTGCCGCTGCCGTACCGCCATTACATCGCCATCATGGTCCGTGAGCAAGCCGCCCTCGTTTAATACCTACTCGCCAATCACTAATTGAGTCGATCCTTTTCTCCCAAATCTTTTTCGGCTCAACCTTCTTCTCCCGTGATTTTCAGGCGGCGGCACGACATCACTGCAACTACCTGGTGTACCTGCACTCGGCCCAGTTTCTGAGGGTGGGCGGCGACCCGCAGTGGCTGCAGGGTTTGGAGGCGGCGCCGCCTCGTCTTCGTCTCCTCGATCACATCAACAAAGTGCTGGCGCACCAACCCTGGCTCACGGCCTGCTCACACATCCAGGTACGGCAACGCGAGCGACATAGAACGAGTCAGTGGCGAGCTAAAGGTAAAGCGAGCGTGACCCTGAGCTCTTGCCTCGGCTCCCTGCAGGCGCTGCTGAAGTCGGGCGAGCAGTGCTGGTCTCTGGCTGAGCTGGTGCAGGCCGTGGTGATCCTGGCCCACTGCCACTCCCTCTGCAGCTTTGTGTTTGGATGTGACACAGACGCAGACTTTGTCCCGCTCTCCAAATCTCCCAACGGCGTCCCGCCGACCTTCTGCCCCTTTGATGCTGCCAACGGCAACGCCAACGTGCCTCAGTCGCTCGCCACTCCCTCCGAACACATAACCCGACGAAGGGTAAATAATCAGTCTGGTCTTGTATTTTAGTGTATTTTGCTTGACTTGTTTTTATTTTATTTTAAATGTAACTGGATGGAAATGGATGTTAGTTTGTTTTTTGTGACACTATTTACAATAACTTAATTATTGCAAATTGAGCAACATTCTGAAACCTAAACATAACAATTTACAATGACATAAAGCCGCTCATGTGCTCTCATGTGTAGAGCATATTTGGTGTTTTTGTAGGTGACGTGAGCTAATGTTATATCCACTAGCTATAATCAGATGGAAAAGAGAAAAGATGCATTTTCTCATGATAACGATTATTTCTCTGTTAATGTTTTTTTAGTCTCTGGACTCCAGTTGTGACATGGTGTGTCTCAAAGAGAGGATCCAGAAGTCCCAGGAGGAGCGTGAGAAGAGAGAAGAACGCCTGCTACAGACACAGACACTCCAGCAAACGGGTAACTTTCCTCAAGAGATGAAGGCAGGACAACAGAGCTGCCATCATCCCTCTCAGCGCGCCCTCGCCGCCTCACCGTCGCCTTTTCTTGGGTTGCCTCTTTTTTTTAGATACGGAGGAAGAAGACGAGACTATGTGCTTCACGGACCCGACGCGATTCATCACAGACCCCGACTTGTGCTACCAGGAGTTTGCCCGCCGAGAGGAGGACCACTTTCAAGTATTTAGAGTTCAGGTGAGCGAGTGTGTGTTATAGCTGCAACCTGACACGGCTTTAGGCTTTTAATCTAATAACACTGTAAATATGCCAATGTAGAGCCTGAGCAGGTGCATCAACACTGGTTTTGACATTTAAACACATTAGTTGGTCTCAGAAAGCAAATCAAGTACATTATTACAAATAATGGTCATGACAGAAGCTTCAATATTCCCTCAAGTGCAGCCGGTGTTACTGGATTCGTCTTTGACGTGTAGTGTAGATCCTGGCCTGTGTTTTAAAAGCTATGCACGTCGTTGCATTTAGGGCAAATGAAGTGCTGCTGGATTTTGGACATTTGATGATTTTATTTTGATCTTTAACCAAAATCCAAATCTTGACGTGGTGTATTTTCTCTGCAGGACTATTCGTGGGAGGATCACGGCTTCTCATTGGTCAATAGGTTGTATTCGGACATCGGGCACCTCTTGGACGACCGGTTTAGGAGCGTGAGCAGCCTGCCCACCATGCACAGCCCCGACCTGAAGAGGGCGATCTGGAACTACATCCATTGTGTGTTAGGAATACGGTGAGACCTTCAGCGTCCTCTGTGACCCGCAGAAAGGCTCTTCTTTGTTTTCCGGAGATTGAATCTCATTGTTGGCGTTTGCAGGTACGATGACTACGATTACGGTGAAGTGAACCAGTTGCTGCAGCGGGATTTCAAGCTGTACATCAAGGCTGTCGCTTGTTTCCCCGATGCCACCAAAACTCCGGTGTGTCCGCTGAGTCTGGCTCCACTTAAAACCTCCGAGCGGGTAAGAAGACCTTCGCTGATGACGCCGTCATTCTAACCCTCGTTTGGCGCTCCGCCTGAATCACATTTTTTTTTTTTTTTTTTTCCCCCCCTCAGATACACGTTAATTTACTAATCATGGAGGCCCGTCTGCAGGCCGAGCTGCTATATGCTCTGAGAGCCATCACCCAGTACATGATTGTCTAAGTGCTTGGAGAGAGAAGTTCAAACTCTCCACCGGTACAGAGAGGCCCAGAGACGCGAGCGTGAAGAAATCCGCAGCGCCGACGGCGAAGTGGGACGAGGGCGCCGCATTGGAGGACACGGAGCTCAGTGGTTTAGGAGCTGTGCCTCGTGGACACGCGCGTCTTTTCCTCCGATTCAACGTATTTATACCATAGTGTGCCATGCCCCCCCCCCCCCCCCCCCCCCCCCTATCCCCCTTCCCACCTCCTCCTGCAGGCTCCTTTCTTCTCGCATCGAACATCTCAGCTCTTAAATGTTATGTGCAATTATTAGAGTTGTTTTAATTTTTCGTATATGTTGTTTCGTGTTTTCAACTCTGTCTGTGAGATGCAGCTTGGTTGTAGCAGCGCGTTAAGGTGGCCAATACTCTTAAGCTACGTTCACACTGCAGGCTGAAACGACCCGATTCCCCTATCTGATGTTAACCTGCATCTGATGTTTTCATGGCAGTCAGAACGATCAGGCGCATGCATCCGATCTGCACGTCATTGATACTCGACAAACGTCATAATGCGCCGCCGCAGACGCGTCTCTTCCCGTGACAGAGTTAATCGAAGGCGCTCACAAACATAATCGAAGGTGGGTCTGATACATTCGGAAGTTACTGATGAATTTGGTGTTCATGAAGCAGCTCACATCAGCATCCCACCACTCCTGGCTGCGACTCCGCACCGACACATTTCTTTGTACCGACGTTGCTACCACTGCTCCACAAAACACCAGAGCTAAAAACCTCGCTCTCCTCCGTTTTAAGTTTTTTCTTAAAACGAGGAGATTGTAACTTCTGGCTCCGTTGGTAAAATAACTTCAACATGTTTAATATCACCAGAAGGTCTAATATGCCCGTAGACGGGCTCTGATATCACTCCACTGACATCCGTGTTTAGCTAACAAGTGACGTCATTGACCGTTGGGTACTCTTCTGCGCATGCGGGTCACTTCTGGGTCATTTCACGTTCACACAGGAGATCACATACAGGTCGCATTTAATTACAAATGTGAACGGCCTTGCAAAAGAATCAATTTTTTTCAAAAAATTGGAATTGAGCATTAAGCCCTGCAGTAGTGAACGTAGCCTTAGTGTCATCGTCACCTTGGTATTAACTATGCTTTCCCTCCCCAAAGAATATCTTTTAGAACAAGGTGAATGATCACGGGGGACCAGGTCCTCGGTTATATTTGGGACAATCCCTTGTCAGTGTTGGAGGACACAAAGTGGACCGTGAAGGACGACAGTTTTTCTCTCTAATATTTGGTATTAAAGCTGGTAAAGAACAAACCCGTCAGTTACACTGCTGGAAGTTATCACGTCACTATAGTTTCTTTTAATAAGCACTTTTTTCAACTTTATATATTTATAATGCAAGGTAGCTAATTAGTCATTAGACATTTTGTGTGTGTGTGTGTGTGTGTGTGTGTATGTGTGTCTGAAGCCTTTCTCTGATGTATGACTAAAATTTGTAGACCGTGTCCTCAAACTTTCTGACTCTACTTTTTGTTCTCAACCTCAAATTCCTAAAGTGAAGTAACTCAACCCAGCATATTCCAGTGAATTATTTCTCCAATTGAAGACGCGCGCAGGTCTTTTCAAGACGACTTGCATCCGCTGAGAGCATGTGTAACTTAAGAGGTAATTTCCCTACGGTAAAGTTTAAACTGAGCCATTTGCTTAAGGGTTTGTTTGCTTTTAGTTAGTTTGGATGTGCTTTTAAAAGGGATCAAATCTGAGACTCCTTTTCCGTCTGAAGTCCATTAAAGAAAGGCTACAGCAAAGGGAGGAATTGGATCGACAGGAAGTGTCATGAGAAGAGGTTGACTTCAGATTTTTGCTCCAAGCTGATTATCAAGTCAAAATCTACGGTACTTTTAGCTTAAAGAACAATGTGCAAACTAGTTGTTAAAACACTTGTTTGTTTTTTTTATATATATTTTTTTTTATAGTCAACTATAGAGTACTTTTTTGTTTCTGGGTGTATCGGTAGGACCTGCTTGTTGCATTCTGGGTAGACGTAGAGGTGTGACAGACTGGTTAGAGTAGAAAATACAGGACGTAGAAAATAAACCAGTGCATATCGAGCATATAAAGAAAAAGCGCTGTTCACACAGGTGCCTTCAGTGCTGCTGAAGTGGAGGGGCGTGATCACTGGAGGCTGAATGTGGGGTTTTGGTGGTTGCTGGGAAACACCCCAAACAACCAGTTTAAAACGTGTGGCTTTTCTTGCATGAACGGGAGCGTTTTTCTTTTCTTTGTTTTGGTCAGTTATGTTTCTGATTTAATATCACGCCTGTGAACACCTTCTACAATCCAGCTAAGAGCCTTTTGACGCAGATGGATGTTAAAAATGTTCAACTTGAGCAGTTTTTATAAAAATGATCTATTAAAAAAAAAAAAAAAAAAAAATGAAAAGGCCAAAAAAATGTTTTTGGAAAATGTGAATTGTTTTCTATAAAGATGCTCTATGAAAATAACTGGCGTGTTTGGTTTGAATTTCTTCGTCAGGATACCGTCAAATGACACACCAGTGTTTCGTTTGTTTATTTCATTACATAAACCTTTTCTTTCACTTTTAGATTCACCTCACGCGCCGCTGTTTTCAATTACTGTTGATTCGACCAAACAAGCTAAGTTTCATTTTTTAATGTTAACAAATCTTTAACAATCTTAACTTGAAGGCCGATACTTCCTTAGGTCAGCTGATGAGGTCACGAGAGGCAACTGAGAGCAAGTAGAAGAAGCTAACAGTATAAATAGATTTTTTTTAAACCAGTTTCAACAATAATAATGTCATTACCCTGTGTGTTAACCAGCGGTATTTCTATGCGACACTTAGTTTGTTGCCATGCAGTTTATTACTGGACTCCAGCGGCCTCTAGTGGCGGATGTGCAGAACTGAACAGCCTGACTTAAAAAAAATTAAACCGTAACTTTGCTTCAAAGACAGACAAAGTAGGTTAAACACTTTTATTAAATTTATTTCTGATTTTCAGAACTGTTGGTCATCTGTGGCTGACTTTACAATTTTTGAATAAATTGATGGATTTTTTTGGGGGGGGAGGCAAACACTATCAACATTAATCAAAAATCATAAACATAATTGGCTCATTATTCCCTGTCCACCCAATGGAAGAAAAACCCTGGCTGAAAACTAAAATACTGTATCATGTAAATGGGTCATTTTTAACTTTCAAAACAAACATACGTGGACTAACTGCTACTTAAAGAAAACTGAAGAACAAAATATGAAGGTAAAGGGGGAAATACAAGGGAAGTAATTAACACCACACCAACCCAGTAAACCAGAGACATCCAACCAGATGAGCCTCCTTTCACATGATGCACCTTCAAACGGCAAGAACATTCCAGACATCTGCACATTAGTTGAGAGAAACTGGGGGAGTTGTTGGATGTACAATTTTGTAAAAGAATTAAATGTGATTTAAAATAACAATAAAATCACGCAGCTGGTTTCCAGACCTACTTAACGACCAGTTCAGAGGGGGGGGGGGGTTATATATTTATATAAAAACAAAGACAAATAGGTTGAGAGAGACTGTTGATCGTGTGCTAATTTCTAACCTAACATATCAAGATCTTTGTGTTAGATACAGACAATTCAAAAGGCCTGACATCCAGGCCACAGCATCGCGCCGTACTGCAGGACACGTCTGAAATGACACCTAGCACCATAAGAAAAGTACGAAAAGAAAAGAGTGCTTTATAAAAAATCAGAGACTACAATATTCACGTCACTACGGTGAAATAATTGAAGAGTTTAAACTGCTTGGGTTGTTATTTCTGATCACAAACACGTCGACAGTTATGAACAAAAGTTAATTAAATACAAACACAAAACATACAAACTTAAGAGGGCGGATGACAGAATAAAGTCCATCTTGCTACAGAGTAACGTCATGCTATAGTGTTTAAAACATTGGCAGTCAAAGTAAAACCCAAGGAGTAGTATAGTAATGATACACATTGCTGCGCAGCCAGAACACATCTCCAGAAAGGGGAGGTCAGATTGGAGGTCCACTCTTTTTAAGACGGAAAACCAAACACACAGACGTGGCGCGATGGTTTCTGTATGTTGTAACAGAGAAAATGTGTACGATAAATGTTTGTTTTGTTACCTTCCGAATACATCTGTGCAGTTTCCTGACGTTTTCTCCCCGAGAGGTAACGGTTGTATTTGTTTCGTTTTGAGATGAGAACGCGACGGTCATTTTCTTCTCGCCGCTGTGACACATCGCAGATTTTAATAAATGTCTACTATTTACTTGGATTCACAATTAATGCAGAAAATAATGAGGCAGATCATCGAGATTTTTGTTAAAAGGGTCAAGTATTGATGCTTCACTCTCAAAGAAGGACGTCCCGTTGCAGGCATCTTTTGCAAAGCTTCTGTACACCGCGATGCTGACGGGCCCAAGCGTCCCGAAACGTCATGCAAATATTAGTGTTCCTTTGGTTACGTAAAAAAATCTACATGCATCTCATCCTTTACAAAAATACAAGTATAGAAAATGACTGTTAAAAATGATCCGAGAATGCTTCCTCCAATGTAAAAAACACTTGTCATTAGTAATATATTCATATGTATTAATATATTGTTTATTACCATCTAAATTGTATATTAAAACTATAATCAAATATATTCTTCTTTTGTACTTCTCGCACAGAGAATTCATTTCTTAAACTGAATAATTAAAGTGTAAGCTAATATTTTGACATGAACCACCCACGCCCCTCCCTCCCCCCCCACCCAAACAAAACCTTTCAAGAAGGTTCTTCTTTTGTTTTTTAATTTCCTTCAAGATTTCAGCTGGTTCTCCTGATAAATCTGCATAGCGTGACATCGTGTACATGTGCAACCGTGGTTTTTACATTTTTTCTTTCTTTTTTACAGGATTTAAACTCTTTTGACGAAATGATGTAACCTAATGTGTCTCCTCGGTTTGGGCTCCCTGCGTCACAGGGAACCTAAGTGCTCTGAAATCGCATCCAAAGGGGAAGAAGAAGAAATGATCGGGTTCTGCCGTCTAAAACAATTCAACACCTGGCCGACCAATCGCTTGTTGGCAAATTAACGTACCCTCGAATGCCCCGTGTGTAAATTCACAAGTTACATTTCTTCATGTTAGTTTAAACTGCACGTCAGGGATTTTAAATGTTTGAAACACACACCCTCTAACTTTACGTCTACCGTCACACGCTGGATTGAAGTCAATAGTTCCAAAACGACTCTTGACCGCCGAACCACCAAATTCTCACAGGAGGAGAAAAAAAAAAAAAATCGTAGTCCGCGAACCGTGCGTGATGTGCAGCAGATGTTGAGCCCGTCGTCCCGTCTGTCCTCTTCCAGCTGTTCTCCATCCTGCGATCGGGCAGCTCGTGTCGTACCGGTTCCAACTCATGGCAGGGGGGAGTTGATGATTTGTCTTTTCACTCTTTCAAAATAAAAACACCTTGTCACAAACGTCTCTTTTAAAAAACCATCAGTTCGGAGGAGAAAAAAAAAACGGCTAGCAGCCCGATTGTTTAAAAAAAAAAAAAAAAAAAGAGTTCTGTGTATTGTGCATAGAAGCCTGCAGCTGCTCCCTGGCCTCCGCATGTCTTGGCACGTGACACGAGTGAGGTCTGGACTTAACAACGAGAGAAGCGCTCAGTTTGAAAACGGGTGTCTTGGTCCCGCAGGGAGGAGCTGCGCACCGGTCGCTTTGTGAGGTTATCGTGATTGGAGAACAGTTCCTGCAGGACGAGAAGATGAAACGGTCGTTGGTGTTCATTTGAAGGAAATTTGAATATCTGAAAACGGCTAAATAAATTGGTAATAGGAAAGCCATTTCCTTCTAATTCCCTAACCTAATTCCCTGAATTCAAAATGCCCACAAAAAAAAAATCTAGTTTAAGTATCTCAGTACTTCCGTGTTTGTAGCTTTTCTTTGTTTTATTTTTTATTAGGGTTATAATATAATAATAACGTTTTAAGTCCATTTAACAACATTCCCAGTGTGTCTGTGCGCGGCGTACCTGGGGGACTCGGCTGTGTGGTCAGCTGGGGGAACTAACTGGGCACCCAGCTGTGGGCGGAGCCCTGCGTGGTCGCCGGGCCGGCGCAGCCTTGGCCTCCGGGCAGAATGGGGTCAAAGTCGAAGTCGATGCCGTCTGCGACCATGAGGTCACTGTTGATGATGTAGTCCACGTCACAATCCAGGTTTTCGGTGAACATGTCAATGTCCAAGTCTGTGGGCAGTCGGTCGTGGCCGGCCGCGAAGCAGGGCGGCGTCCCGAACGGACTCATGCCCAGCAGGCTCAGGCCGGGATTGGCTGAGCCGGTGGGGCCGCCGTGGTGAGAGCCCACCGCGGGCAGCGCGGCGTGATGGGCTTTGAGGGCAGCGAGCTGTGACGGATCCTGAGACATACCTGAGAGAATCATCCCCAACCCCATCTGAGAGTGGTGCTGGTTTTGTTGCTGCTGCTGTTGTTGTTGTTGCTGTTGTTGTTGTTGCTGTTGTTGTTGCTGTTGTTGTTGTTGCTGCTGTTGTTGTTGCTGCTGTTGTTGCTGCTGTTGTTGCTGTTGTTGCTGCTGCTGCTGCTGTTGTTGCTGCTGTTGTTGCTGGTGGTGGTGCAGGTGGTGGTGACGCTGCTGCATCTGAGCCTGCAGCACCATCGGGGCCCCTGTGTTGGGCTCCAGCCCTTTGCCCAGCAGCAGCTGGTTGGGTTTGGACCTCACGCCCAGTCCCATCATGCCCCCCCCACCGGGACTGGGCATGATGGGGTCCACCTGACCCATCAAGACATCACTGGGAGGAGGGGAGTCAGAGGTGAGCAGCGCCTCCAGGCTGGAAGGCACGTGGGTGCCGTAATGTCCGCCCCCGCGCGGGCCGGGGCCGGCCATGGGGTTAAAGAGGGAGTTGCTGAAGGTGGAGGACTCCTCGCTGCTCATTCCGCACGGAGAGACGGAGGCCCGGGCGCCGCTGTGGGGCACGGCCTGCGGGAGGCTCGACTGCTGCAGCTGGTGGAAGGGGGAGAAGCTGGAGCCGCGGGGCAGCAGGGTGGAGGCCGAGGGCAGCGGGGTCGGAGGCGCCGGCGGCGCCGTGCTGGGGCTGGCGCCTCCCTGCTGCCCGGTCATCAGGGTGAGGCCGTCGATCAGATCCAGCTCCTCCATCAGGGTCTCGGTGAGGGTGGGGGTCAAGCTGCTGGCGGTGTATCGCCCCAGCAGTCCGTCCTCGGGCAGGTGGTCGTCGTCCTCCTGCCCCGGGGCGATGGGGGACAGGCGTCCGCTCAGCGTGCTGGCGTTGGAGCTGGTGCGCGGGCGGAAAGTGGTCCACATGTCGGAGTCGTCCAGGCTGCCGCGGGACGACGGGCTGCTGTTGTTCACCCCCCACTTGGGGAACTGCTGGGACGCGTTGGGACTGTCCGCCCCGGCCGAGCCGGCGCCCCCGTCGCCCTGCAGGGCCCCCGCGGCGCCGGCCGCCCCCGCCAGCTTCTTGGTCTGCTTGGCCCTCATGCGGCTCTTCAGCAGTTTGCTGCTGTTGTCCATGGAGGCGGCCCGGCGGCGGGGGGCTTTTCCCGTCTTCCCTCCTTCCGGGTTGAGCATCCACCAGGAGCTCTTGCCCGTCGATTCGTTGTGCACCCTCAAGAACTTGTTGTGGAGTGATAGATTGTGGCGGATCGAATTCTGAAAAAACAGACAAAAAACAGTAGAGAATTTGTGAAAACTACATCGCCAACGGGGACCATTATAACATCCTCCACTCAGTATTTAATCCTCTCCTCATGAGAACCATTGGACAAATGTCCTACGGTGCTTGCGATGACAACAGGTAGCGGAACGCTTAAAAATAATTTACTGTTTAAGTCAGACTCATTCCAGGGTCGCTTCAGTGAAGGTCTCTTTCGAACCTTGATGCGTTCGCCCCGCTGACAAATTATGTCCATTAGTGCAGGAAGGAGCCAAAACGTAACTAAACAAATCGACAAATAACAATTAACCAGTTGATGATATTGAAAGATGCTTGTAGAGTATATAAATAACATTTGAATAACATTTGTGGTAAATAGGAACAGAAGGCCGCTGATCATCTCTTCAATACGAGGAAAAAACTCAAAAATAATGTAATATACTTTGATAATGGGATAATATGATATCCCATGATATGCTCCTCTGTTTGTTGTCCTTTTTTTCATATTTCACCGCACAACAAACCACACGTTCATCAGCAAAACCACTGCTGCAGTGATGTAACCGGGAATATAGAGCTGTAAATCTGTGACTGAAGTAAAAACACGTCCACCAGACATAGACTGTACCTTCCAGCCCGCCGAGCTGTTGCTGTCCCCTTTGTCCCTGAAGTACGGCACCGTATTCACCATCCACTCGTAGATCTGCGCCAGGGTCAACCTCTTCTCGGGCGAGTTCTCGATGGCCTGGCTAATCAGGTCCGCGTAGCTCTGGTTCCCCCAGGCGTTGCGCCGGGACGACCCTTTGCGTGGCGTGGCGCCGGCCGCGCCCGGGCCCACCGCGACCCCTCCATCGGCCCCTCCCTCGGGCCCTCCGTCGGCCCCTCCGTCGGCCCCCGCCGCGGCCTTCTCGGGCTCTGAGATGATCTGCCGCGGCTCAGGCTTGTCCTCGTCCGCGGGCGGGGTCCCGGCGGCGGACTCGGAGCCGTCCGCCCCCTCCGGCTTGACGGCCGAGATGTCGGGCCTCGGCAGGGGCCAGGTGCAAGAGCGGGGTCGGCTCTGCGGCTCGAAATCTGGGTCGATGGGGGGCGCCAAGGACTCCTCCATGGTCGGGCCTCTGAACTCTTCCACTCAACCAAGAATGTGACACCACTTAAAACATCTACCTTCAAAAGCAAACTTTTAGCGGAAGAGACGTTTAAAAAAAAAAAAACCCGCACACACACACAAAAACAATATGCTTGAGTCGGAGCGGGGATGTAAACAGAGGGGCCTGTTGAAGAGACGTAATCTGGACACACCAATAGCCTGGGTTAATCCTCAGATTGGAGATTAGGGAACCCAAATAATCTCCTTAATAGTAACTATCATAAACCTTCCGATTTATATAGAATGAAGAAAAGGCTGAGAGGAGAGTTCCTTTGTTTGAATGAAACAAAAACAAAAGTGTCAGAGTGTCAATGAGCACCAAAACATCTGGGTCTGCAGAGGTTTCGAGTTCACCTGAAGATGAATAGAGCTACCAAGAAGGTACGCAAATACAAAATAATCCCATTCCTGCCAATAAACACTCAATTTTAACACCTGAAAATGGTCAATGTTTTAAAAGGATTGATTTTGCAAAAATATAGAGATAAATCAAAATAAAGGATGACTTCGTATCACATCTCTCAAACTGTGGGTATATATTTTATCATCAATACCGGGACCTTTGTTTTCTTTTGTTTTTTCAACCTCACGAGGACTACAAACAGGGATTAGCTGGCTACAGTTACAAAAGATCTCCTGAGCCCTCGTCCGTCTCCACTTGTAAACAACGTGATGTCTGGACGCTCCACGAGCCAACAAGCCTGCACACAAACTTTACAAAATAAAAAAATGTATGTGTAAAAGCAAATGACGACTGATTCAAAAAGGTTCGGCTAATCAACTGACCCCCCGAAATAAGAAAAAAAAAATTAAAAACGCAATGGATGAAAAAAAATAAAAAATAAAAAAAGAGAAGAAAAAGAGAAAGAGAAGAGAGAAAAAAGCCTAGTAAAGAAAAATAATGTTCTTAACCGCCCAGTATAAGTGTGGCCGCCGTCTCTTTGGACTTTATTTTAAAAACTAAACAGCCGATCGTCGGCTGAAGAACTACTACTGAAAAATAATACACAGTATTTCTTGATCATTACAAGATCATTAAAAGTGGGAATACGGGACAACCGTGCGCCGGAGAAGTCCTCGCTTCAGGTTTGCGCGGTGCGCCACATTGGGGCCGCCGGGCGCGTGTCACCATCTGCCATGTTTCTACGCTGCTGCCGCGGCGCACGATGCTCGAAGAATCGGTTATTTAAAAAAGCGAGAGAAAAAAACAACAACCTCCACCGAGGCCCGCAGCTCGGATCCGAAGTCCCCGAGGCTGTACGAGGACCATCCGCGGGGAGGATTTACCGGGAGTTGAGGGGAAGTTGTGTCGCCTCGGAGGTCTGTCGGCTCGCACCCGCCGCACGATAGCGCCCGTAACGTTAGCTGGTTAAGCTCCTGCTACTCCAGAGTTTACAATCCGTGGAAAAAGTCCGTGAAAAGACCCCGATAACTTCCTCCAAGTAGCCGGTTTTAAGCGGCCACGAGTCTTGAAAAACTTCCCGCAGTCGCGTCTGTCCAAATACTTAATTCTTCAGCATCTTTTTGACTTGTTTTGTTTTGTTTTGTTTTGACTCGAGGCGAAGACTCCCTTCTGACGTCTGTTTACCACTGTCAGGCAGCGCGTTCCGCGCATGCGCCGAGGAGGTTTCTGGGTAACCGAGTCATTCACGTGACAGCGTAGGCGAAAACGGAGCACCGTGTACTTTTAATAGTACATTGTGTAATAGTGCGTGAACTTGTGCTAATCCAAGGTACACCGACGGCAGTTAGAGTATTACCGGTGATTAGATTACCCATGGACAACTAGTTATGGACTACAATCAGGCTAAACTACAGAACAACCTAATATAATTAAATGATAACAAGTATTACAATAAGACAGAAAAACATTATTTTAAAACCCATTGTAAACCCGTTTGTCTTCTATGTAATATATAGAACCACTCACAGACGATTTAGTATCAAGTATCTTAATATACAATTAAGTGTATACATCAAATACTTTAAGATTCTTAACAGATCACTTGCAGCTGGTATTGCAGCCTAGGGTTGTAAATCCATGTCTTAAAAACAGTAATTATTCAATCTATTTTTTATTTTGTCTCTTTAAATGTAAATGGATAATTAATCCATCTACTAGAGTATTGTTTTCTTTGTGATTTGAATGTAAAAATAAAAATTCACTCTTAATGTCATTAAATGTTTTCTTTTTACTTTTTCAATCCACAATCAACTAATATTTTAAATCACTATGTTTGGCTGAATAGTTATATGAGGAAGTTACATTTCTATCTTTGCTTTATTTTACATCATCTGTCTTGACTTTCTTTCGTAAGGTGAGATGTTTAAAACCATTCATGTAATTCTGTTAACTAAAACCTTTTCATAAAGTTTGAATTCCTCAAAATGTATAGCCCAAGGAGAATAAGTAATACCCCCAAAAGACAAATGAAATATATTTCAATGTTTATTCTATAATGAATGTATTGTATATTCAATCCAAATTATTAATCAAGATTGTGAATTTACACCAAGTAGCAAACTTCAACGGACTTCACCTCCCAGAAGTGTCTGCGGTTATTTTCTATGTTTACAACCAGCTGACATCCGGCGTCTTCCCGTCCTTTAGCCACCGATACCAGTCAACGATATCCTAAACCCCAAAGAAGAACAAGGCGACGACATAAATCTACGCTCGACATTTCCTTACGAAAAGCGCTCCTCGCTGATCCGTCAACTCAACTGAATGCAAAATCGTCAGATGCAGGTGAGCTGGACAGAGACCAAAGGACCCGCTGTACATTTAGTTAGCCAGCTAGCCAGCGATAGCACGAATGGCATAAGCTAACACGGCAGCTAACGCTAACGTCAATGTTAGCAGAATCCCTCGGAGCACTTTTGACATCAGTCGGGGGGAAACTTGGTGCTCATTAGTTGTTGTCCCCGGGTGAGAGCGATGCTCCTGCAGTTCGACTTTGAACGTCACCGCACGTCGAGTCGTTGGGGATCCTGTACGCTGGTTCCATGTTACAAATATTAGCCCGCTAGCTTACCTAGCTTAACGTCGCCTGTTAAAAGATTTAAGCCACCGTTACTGATCTTGCCGCCTCAGGCCGCCGCGCTGTTTTTGTTATTATCCTTTATTTTTTATAAACCTGGTGAGTTGAGCCGGGCTGTGGTCGGATAACGCAGCAATCGCGTGCTCTTGTACCCTGTGTGTGACCCTGTTGTGGTGTGTTAGCTGTAATGCTAGCCGCGTGTTGCACTGTAACGTATGTGCACTGCGGTTGGTGGTGGTGCCAGGCGGTGGGTACGCGTCTTCACAGTGTTTGTGTTGTCCATGTCAGGGCTCTGGCCCCGTCTCCAGCAGCTGAAGCGCCCCGGCCCCGTCCAACCGTGATCCACGTCCCCTGCCCGGCCTTCCTCCCTCCTCGCTGAGCCATGACCACCGACAGGGACCTAGATCTGGTGAGTGAGGGTCCGACGCCTTTCTAAGGGGCGTTATGTTCCAGGACACAGGTGATGGGGCCACGATCGTGCTCCCTCATTTGTCGCCTGGCACACTTTATGCTGCTCTGTGACACACACACACATTATACATGTCATTACTAAGATGGGATCATTACATTAACGTTTCCTCAATGTTCAAATCATGTAGGGTTTTGGGGTCGGTAGGAGAGGGGGTGTCATGGATTAGCAAACGTCCCCACACACTTAGCTGGGACAGTGGCGGCTGTTCCCGTGAACGCCATCTGTCTAATCTCGGTTAAAACGCTGCCCTACTTTCCTTTCAAGGTTTTTGATTGTTCCCGCTTACTAAATCCCGGCAGCAGCCCCCCTCGATATGAACGGATAACGGTTATTTAGAGGTGATGGGAAGTTATACGAAGAGTTTTATTTTGGTGTTATTTGGTATTATTGTTTATTGTCCTTATTACGCAGTTATTGTTCTACTTGTCCTTAATACACAAATCAATTTATTGTTCAAAATGTATAAAGCAAAAAACTGATTACTTCGATGGTTATGATTTCACAGAGGAAGATTTACTGCTTTTCTGTTTTATTTAACGACAATCTGAACTGAAGATCTTTCAGATTTTGGGCTGTTGGAGAGACAAAACAATATATACATCGTAATGGGTGTTTCAAATGATATGCCCTCCGAACAATTGATTAAAAAAAAATCTAGGATAGCTACGTTAAGTTAAAATGTTTATAACTTGACTCCACTTCAACAATGGATACGCCTCTGATCGCTCTATCAACCCCTTAAATAACACCGTTTGAGGGATGTAATGTCTGTCTTTGGATTGGAAAACCCCAGGAACATTTGCGCTAAAGGACGTTGCCGTGGATCATCAGGCAGATCTGCCTTTTGTTTTTATTTGGATGGGATGAAAGGGATGGGGGGGTGGGGGGGAGGAAACACGGCTTGTTAATGATGACATGGGTATGTAACTTTACATTGAGGTTATTCAGTTCAGAGGGGGGAGGGGAAGGCACAGGACCACCGAGGGGGGATTTTATTTGTAAACAGATCAGAGAGTGGGGCCGTGCCTCCCTGTCCCCCCCATGACGTCACACCTCATGGCTAAGTCTCTTTGTTCTCCTTTCTGACTTATCAAGTCAACGGAACACCATGTCCCTCATCTTATGAAGAAGGCCGTGAATCCGCTCCGTCAACTACTCTGGAAGTAGTTGATGGGATTCTAGTTGCTGACATCTATTAGAAACCACTGTTTATTTAAAGTCACAACATTTACATGTAACAATTGTAAATTATATGAAAAGGGAAAGGCTATTGTATGATGATCAGCATGAAAACCTTTAAACAAGAATCCACAAGTATGTAAGCATATTTTTATGATTCGCCACAGCTGCCATCACACAGCGTCTCAGCCCATTAGTACCGTGTATATAAAGTATTGGATGCCATGTCCACTTATTAGATATTTAGATCAAATACATCTAAACAACTAAAAAAACATGGTTTCTTCTTTCTACTTCTCCAGCATGTTTATTTAAATACATTTATGATTTGGAGTTCTTACCAAAAGTGCGGGAAATATCTGAGCCACCTGGTGATGCTTCGCTTCTACCGCTTGAAACATGCACTTTGAATTTCCTGATTATCCAAATATTTAGCCCTTCAAGGCCTGTTAGTTGGGTATTAACAGATTTTTTCTGTGTAGCTGCCCAGAGGATAAAATGCAGAGGTCCCTCCCACACAAAGGCACACTCCCCCTTGGGGCTACGCACTGGCCATGTAAATTTAATAACATGGCCCGGAGCTGTCTGGGACACCTGGGGTTATCGCATTAGGCTCGACAGCCTGGAGAGGAGCTCGCAGCACCCTCAAACTAAAGGGGCCAGTGTTCCCCCGTCGCCCCCACCCTTATCCGTTGTGGTCTCTGGCAACAGGGGCTCACTTCAGCGTAAGCCCTCGGTGGATGAAGTCGCCCAGTCAGAGGGTGGAGATCTGGTGTGGACGGATCTAATTAGAGTGGAATGCCCGTCTCTTCACAGCCTTCTGAAGGTCACCTCATGACTGACGAGGTTAGAGGAAGCGGAGGGATTCCACCACGACCAATTAAGAAGAACTTTAACGGAAGTTTGGTGGGGGTTTTTTTTTTGGCTTGTTTCTGTGGATGAAGCTGTGTTTTTTTTGTTTTAGGTGCACCTCCGCCTTATCCTGGTCAGTGGGAAAACGCAGGACTTCACTTGCTCCCCCAACGACTCGGCCACGGACATCGCCAAGCACGTGTTTGACAACTGGCCTCGAGGTACGTATAAAGGATTCGGTTTGCAGTATTTCTGTTTCAGTGCAAATAGGTTTGAAGATGTTTTTTTTTTTATTCAATACACCGCCCTCAGTCACAGTTTTTCCCGAAACATATTTTGTCAGTGTACAAATAATTAATAATGTAGTATATAATGATCAACTGGTTCCATTTCCTTTGCTATTATGGTTTCTTTTTGGCCTTTTACTTCTGAATACCTGTAATGTAAACTTTCTTTACACTGCTCTTATTAAAAGTCCGAACAAGCTAAAAGGGATCAGATGAGTAATAAAAATGCTCTGCTTACCGACAGGATGGGAGGAGGAGACGGTGAGCAGTCCCAGTATTCTGCGCCTCATCTTTCAGGGACGCTTCCTCCACGGCAATGTTACTCTGGGGGGTAAGAACCTGAAGCGGAGGGTACACAGCGTTCTCCTTATCGGGTCAACACGACACGGACTGCTGCACTAACTGAATCACAACCGTTAGCCCTTATGCATCATCACAGACGAGAGAAACTATTCAATTAACGCATTCGTCGTCGTAGCAACTGGAGATGCTTTTGGAGTCGCCGCGGAAAACCACAATCCAACACATTCTTGGTTTTTTTTCTGATCATGTCACGGCCATATTCATATTCAATGGCAATAATGGACCACAAGGTGTATTTCTGTGTTTAAAGCTCTGAAGCTGCCGCCGGGCCGAACAACCGTCATGCACTTGGTTGCCAGGGAGAATCTTCCAGAGCCCAACTCTCATGGTGAGGATCTTTCTCTTCCGTCTCCTTTTCCTTTTAAGCAGAATTCCAGTCGGAATCATCCGTACCGTTTTACTATCTCCTCCGAGCCTGCGTACATACGGAGAGTAGAGCCACACTTTGTTTCAGAGAGTCACACCTGTCGAACTAACTTCGCACGCGGTCATGTGACTGACTCATGCAAACTGCAACGCGAGGAGACTGAGGGCAGGGCCACCTGTAACCGACTTTGTGTGTGTCCCTCCCTCGTAGATACCAGTAGCATTAGCATTCCTGATAAGTGCTGGCGGAAAATCGACTTTGCCAACAAAACAAGATCAATTTCTCTTCACTTGTAGCAGACGCATCACATGAGCTCAACGGTAACATCTGTTTTCCGAGCTTAAAAAGGATCGTTGGGACTGACGAGCAGTGGCCTCCCTCACTCCTGTGTTGCATTGTGGTTGCTGGGAGAGAAGCTTCTGGAAGGATTTAAGGGTGTAGTTGCCATTTAAGTGCAACGCGTCTTCTCGGGCAGAGCGCAGAAGGAGAGAAGTTTGTCTTTCGGGGTCCATTTTGTTTTAGCGACGCACATTTCTGCAGCGGTGTTAAACTCGGCCGCATTCCACGCGGAGCGTCTGCACAGGGACACGTCTTCGGCTCCTTTAATCTCACCATTCGTCTCTGCTGTCCTGTCTTTTTAGGTCAACGGAACAGAGAAAAAACCACAGAGAGCAACTGCTGCCTCCTCTTGTAAAACATCGGAAAACGACCCTCTACCCCGACCTCACATACACACACACACACACACACACACACACACACACACACACACACACACACCGTGTTCCTTCATCATGTCAGCTGTGGATTTAGAAGAATCGCAGGAAGTCTGGCTGTTGAATCGGAGGCTATCTTTTCTTCGTGCCAATATATTCATATATATCCCCCCCCCTCAAAACCTTTACTGAGCCGGCATCATTTGCCGTTGTAGTTCCCGGTTATTTAAAGACCATGAAATTAATGTTACCTGATTAGCTGCTGGACGAGTTTTAAAAAGCTGTGGTACATCATGGTGGAGCAGACGTGGGAGGTTCTTCATGGACACAGTTACCTTTCCCCATAACTCACGTGGATGTTTCCCCAGGTCTTACTGAATGCTGTTAACCCTCATTGCACTTAACCAGTTTGTTGATTCAGAAGTGTTCATTGTGTTTCATCACCTTTCCCCAGTGGCTTTTTATTTTATTTTATTTTTTTTATTTTTTTTCAACCTTTTTTCTTCGAGCAGCAGACCTTAAATTCCCCCCCAAACGTTCCACCTGCCTCCCGAGACTCACTAACTGAACCGAGCGGTCGCTCCGTATCCTCCGTTACCGTCCGCCTGTTGGCTCCTGGAAACGGACCAATGGCGAAAAGACTTTTCATTGCGTGGCGCGGACGCCGAGGGGACGGCCGCGTGCCGTCGGGTGCTGTTCTCCGCACCTGCGGCGCGGACGTCATCGAGTGGGCGTGTCGGGGGTTCCGGGACAGAAGAAGTGCTGGAAGATGGAGGCGACGAGTGTCCTGCCCCCGACCCCCACACTCCTACTGGACTCAACGAGGCAGGGGAGGAGGAAGAGGAGGAGGAGGAGGAGGATGGGAGGGGAGTTTCTGCCGCGTGGATGAAGAAGAGCAAGGAAAACCCTTTTTCGTTTTGGATGCCGTCTTTACTTCATGTTTGCCTTTTATTGTGAAATTCAGTAATATCATTAATATTGAAATTTAAATATATACATTTTTATCTTGTGTATAGGTATTTGTTAAATTTTAATGTGGGTGTGTCTGTATGAGTGTCTGAGTGTGTGTGATGCATGTGGCATACTGTATGAGGACGGCTGAGGAAATGTGGTCTTTAAAAAAGAAAAAAGAAAAGTTTGCCGCGCCAGGAGGGTCGACGGGCTGCGGTTTCTGCAAAAACAGTTGGAAACCTTTTGATTCCTTCCATTGAGTGTCCTTTGGTTTGTGTTTTTGTCAATGTCACTGCTATGAAGTCTAGCCCAGTATGATTAAATGTAAAAAAAATGGTTATGGTCTACATAAAAGCTTGTATCATAAATTAATAAATCTTTAAATAAGGCAACGTCCCTTCATCCACTCTTTCTATTCCTTTAATGAATAATCAGTAGGAATTAAATATCCGTGTAGTTTGCTTTGCCTCCCTTTAGGTGGCGCTGTCTCTCTTTGGGCCCCGCGGTGGGGCTGATGGGAGGAGGATACACTGTTTAATTTTGGCTGAACCTGATGCACTGGGACAAGATAAAGTAGGACAGCGTGTAAATCATTTGCGGACTTCTGTCTTAAAAACGTTCCGCTCGGTATTTAAACAGGTTTTTTTTGGAGAACGCGGAGAAAAGACTCTGTTGATATCGGTGCACTTCTTGAACCCTAATTGGGTCACGATTTTCTGTCCAGCTGGAGCTGATTCTCGGCAGCTCTCCTCCCGTGTGCCTCAGGAATCCGCCCCCGACGCGGAGCTGCAACACGCCCAGGTTTCCAGTTGACTCTGGCCGAGTGTCTCAGGAAAAGTGCAGTCGAACCCGCATCTCTGTCAACATGCTGCACTTCCGCAACCTGCGACTGATCTCAAATGCGGTTTTATGTTGTGCTTGAACCGGATAAGTGGTGCTTCAATGAGAGTCCGGGGAGGCCGTGTGTTGATCTTTGCTCCTTCATCCGACCGCACATCGAGCCTCTGCAGGATGAGTTGCTTTCTGTGGTCAACGTGACTCAAAGCGCGTGTGAAGCCGCGGCCTCTGAGCGGCCTCTGAGCGGCCTCTGAGCGACCTCTGAGCGACCTCTGAGCGGCCGCTGAGCGACCTCTGAGCGACCTCTGAGCGGCCTCTGAGCGGCCTCTGAGCGACCTCTGAGCGGCCTCTGAGCGGCCTCTGAGCGACCTCTGAGCGGCCGCTGAGCGACCTCTGAGCGGCCTCTGAGCGGCCTCTGAGCGGCCTCTGAGCGGCCTCAGCGTGGAGCGGCGGAGTTATCCATCCATTAATCCAAAGACGTTCCGGATACAATTCTTCCATTTGATAAATACACAAGTATTAGCTTCCAAAACTACCCTACTGACTGATTCATCAATACTTGTATAACAACAATATATTCTTTCTATATGAATATTTCAGCCTTCATGCCAAGCTAACCGCTGCCTGTCGCTTTGTATTAACACGAGGGAGAGTGGTTTCGATCTCCTCGTCTTACTCTCAACGAAGCAAAAAGGCTCATTGGATGAAATGGAATTTTTTAGATCTCCTATTTTAACAACTTCAAAGCTTTCAGGTTAAAACTGGGCTTCAGAATAAACAAAATATCAGTGAATGCCTGGATCGACGGGCGGGGGGTCATAATGTTTTTTTTCTCGTCATGCTTTCAGCTCTAAATCTCTTTTCATATTAAAACCAGCTGTTAAAACACACACACACACACACACACACGCACACAAACACACACATATAAAGGCAAGCACATTCACCACAAGTAGAAAAACCTACTGACCCGTGATTTTCTATTACAGTAATCTGACGTTAAAACTATAAGCCGACTACAGTTGGCACGAGTAAGTAAAACTCGATAATATCCTCGATACAGTGTGTTTTATTTTAAGTGTGTTTGTCCACACCAGGAGAAAGGGGCGAGTTCAGTAGGCCAGTGTGCAAACATACACACCCGAGCAGGGGGGGAATTAACCCAGCAGGTTGTTAGCAAACGAGCAGCTCTCACGCTGACTCCAGAAGCTGCTGCTGTCTCTCCTCATCTCAGGACCTCCTTTCTGCTCCTAATTGGGCGAACGACACGTGTTTATGTGACTCTCTGCGTCCAGATGAAGGGATCATAGCCAGGAAGAGGACTTTTGACCAGGTGTGTGTAGAGGAGGAGGAGGAGGAGGAGGTGTTGCAGCTCCAGTGTTTCCACAATAAAGCTGCAACAGAAGGTCAGTTAACCTCTTTTTATTCGCCCGTTTGTTTAACCTCTCGGTTCCTTCGTAAAGGCGCCTCTGAGAAAATCTACAGCTTTGACAACAGCTCTGTTTTTACGAGACAAATAGACGGAGTTAAAAAAAATAAGTTCTGTTCTCTGTTTGAAGATGTGACCGCCGGAGCTGGCGGCTCGTGGAGGATGAACGCGTTACCTCACCGCTGCAGCAACGCAGGCCGTCCTGGTGGTGACCTCTGACCTCTGGTCTTATCCAAATGATTTACGTGTAAATCATTTTGTGTCATTAAACTGTCACCTTTTGTGTACTTTGTCAGGTGTGACGGCCCATCCAAAGGGCGCTGGAGACGGGTTCAGGCGCCAGGAGGGAGGAGCCGGCCCGATTAGCTGTGACGTGTGGGCTATCTAAGAGCCCACACAGGTTCAACAGCTACGTTGACTTTATGATATATTGTATCCTTACACATGTTTAGATGATGCATAAACAGACACGTGTCCTCGTGGCGCCGGCACGCTGAGGTTCGGCGCGCGGAACGAACGCGGTCCAGAAGAAGTCAGACTCGCTCGTTCCAAACAACTGATTACCGACATGTTTGGTTTGTGTTCGTGAAAACAACTTGGATCAGAAACGGCGGATCATTACATTTCATCATTTTGGATCATTTTCTCCCGCTCGGCCCTGCGTTGTTTCCTCTCTTGTGTCGTTTAACGTAATTCAACCCTCACTCGGCTCAATTTTCGGCAATCCTGAAAATTGACATCATTAACCAACTCCATTTGCTTTGGTCTTTTTCTTTTCATCGAGGTTTGCACTTTATGTTCAGGCGTCTCTGGTTTCACGCACCGACGCCCTCTCTGATCGCCCCCCCCCCCCCTCCCCAGACATCATTAACCTGAGTGCATTTCCTGGTCGTTGAATCGCTTCGCATGTGCACATTGTGTGTGATTATTGCTCAGTGACACCAGACGCCGACCCAGCGCTACGTGCAGTACCGTGTGCCTGAGAAGAATGTAGACGAGTCCCCCCCCCCCTTCGGATTCCTCCGCCTCAACGTGGGTTTTTAATACAAACGGAGCAAACAAATTCTACCGTTTTATGAACTGTCATTTAAAACAGCCGACATCGTGGAGTCCTTTAGTGTCTCAGACGTCTCCTCCTCCGGAAACTTCGGGCCTCCGGCTTCTCCCCCTCGGATGTAAATGTGAGTGTGCGTCGTTCGTTAAGACGCCGGCGTGATTCTCAGTCCATTGCTCTCTCACACTGCCTGTTAGTGAGGGGGGGGGTCAGCTGGAGGTCACCGCTGGCCTCCGGGGGTTGCGGCCCGCCGCGAGTCCACCGCGTCTCCCCCCGGGAGCCCACGTTGCAAGCTTTTCCTCCCCGCTAATGGGATTAGGATACCTGGCCTCGCTTTCCACCCACGAGCCGCTTACCACGTGGGGCGCAGCAAATGTGTTGCGCATGCCGCCGCGGCGACCTCTACGTCTCCGGTTGCACAAGGCCAGCGCGCGGGGATAGAGATCCCGTCTCCCTCTCTCCGCGCGCCCTCGACCCGGTTGAATCCGACACCGTTTTGCTGCACAATGAGAGTGTCGGATACGGGGGGCGGCTGGGAAACGCAAAGCGACCACGTTAGCTTAGTGTTGGTCATTATGGTGGTACTTGGAGAGCCAAGTATTTTCTGAGGTGGTACTTGGTGTAAAAGGTTTGAGAACCACTGGTCTAGAGGAGGAACTGGCGAAGAACATAATGTCCTAAAGTCTCCAAACGTCTCAAAAACATACATTACAATAAGTTCCAACAGAGAAAAGGAGCCAATCATGACATCCAGAATAAGTGCGGCAATTCTTCTTGAAAAATGTTCTCGTGCTGGACAAGCTGCCACTTGTTTCACACCTAACTCCAAGGCACAGAACCAGGTTAGTGTTAATGTCCCACAAGCCCCCCAACGGCGCCTCACGTCACACTCGGGAGACGTGAACAGGCAGCTGTCAAAGGGAAAAGAACTCTGCATTCTGGGTCACGTTTTTTTCCCCCCGGCTGTTTGTTGTGGGCGACTTAGAGGGCATGTGGGACTTGGCGGGTGAGTGGAGGCCCTTTGGTTCTGTGGTGGTGAACCGTTCCCGTGTACACGGACGGTCATTTCACACCCTGCCGAGTCACCGGCTCATCACTCACCCAGAGAGAGAGAGAGAGAGAGTCACAGCAACACAGCGTGAAGACACACACAAAACACGATGGGAAACTAAGCTGTGAAATATACTTTAACTAAACTGAAGGGACGCGTTCAACACCTCCTTAATTGAATTGATTAGTCAACGTATGGATTGTTAATGGACGGACGCATAAATAGAACGAACTGAAGGAAGAGTTTGACCGCTGCGGCTGCAGCTCGGCCTCGTCCGCCTGGCGCGCTGCGCTTGTTGTGATCAGGTCGGCGCGTTTCATTGCTGACCGTTTGGACGGTGGAAACTACTAATGGTTTGGCAGGCGTGAGACGACCGGGACCTCTTTCAAAGGAGCGGCTCCCTCGTGTCAGACGCAGTTTAGGCTTTCGCCAGGTTTTCCTTGGCGTTGCACGAGGTGTTTTGGATTCCGCCGCTTATTATAAGAATCTTTTGTGACCATCGCCACATTCTCAGGCCCCTCTTTGTTCACAATGGCTCCGGGTGACCTTAAGAAACGTTCACAACAGTTGTCGCCGGGACGTTTTGGAGTCCTTTTGGAGCTGTGGCCCGTCTCCCGTCCGGTGGATTTATCGGCCCCAATCAGCCGTGGATGAAACAACGGGCCAAAACAATAAGCTTCAGCTGAGCAGCAGAGAAGCGCTGTGTCACGCTGGCGTCCAATTACGAGCGCCGTCGCTTCGTCAATCTGTCCGCAGCCCGAAAACAGAAGCAGTCGGGGGGGGAGGGACAGGACCCTCGACCCGTCGACGGATGGGCTCTCGGGGTTCCGTGTCGCTTTGTTTCCGTGGGATGTGCCGCGTTTGAAGGCCTGAGCTGTGCGTGTGGACTGAAACGCCGTCTGCGGCTCCTCCGTTAGCGGAGCGGCCTCGTTATTCCCAGGCGGGCGGGAAGAGAAAAGGACCCGGCCAAACCTCAGTGAATTCCTGGCGGGGGAAAGAATGCAGCGAGACGAGCCACGTTCTCTTCCTTCTTAGACTTTTTTTTTTTCCATAACATGGAAGAGACTCTTTCTGGCGTGCTCGGGTCATAAATCAATCATTAAAAAAAAACGCTGTTGTAGGTATTCTGGGGAAAGAGGTTAGCAGTGGAAAAAAAGCTTTAACTTCCCGCAGGGAATGCAGCAACAGCTCCACACACACACACACACACACACACACACACACACACACACACACACACACACGATCATTCAGCCCTTGTTAGGAACTTTAAATTGTTTGTTGGAGAGAGAGAGGCAGGATGGGCAAAAAGAAGGCCTTGTTTCTCCTTGTTCATGTCTGCTCATCCAGCCTGACAGTGATTGTGTTCACTGCTGCTGTTGTTTCTGCTCAGAGAGCAGCGACGCCGGAGTGAAATGTCACGTAAGTGTGAGGATCAGCATCTGCAGAGGAGGCAGGAAGTTAAAGTTAAATGACAGTTAAAGTAATAATAATAATAATAATTGGACTCACTCATCATCTACAGGGACGAGTTTCCCGCCTGGTTGTTGGATTGAATCCTCAAAGTTTATTTTTGTTGTGATCAGCTGAAGTTGTGAATGTACACGCACACGCACACACACACGCACACGCACGCACACACACACACACACCTTATGAGGGATCAGATTCCAGGACATTCCACTCGGGGCTCAGGTGCTCCTGAGGATTTAACAGATTGTGGAACGTTTACTGTGAGAAAAACGCCGATCGTTGTCATGTTTTTAACCGCGTTGTGTTCAGGTGACTTACACAGAATTTGAATTTGTTGATTGGTGAAACAAGAATTCTGCAGAAAAAAAGGTTGTTACTGAGTTGCTGTGAATATAACACGGCTGTAAGTGTTTGAGTGTGTTTACGGAGTCCTTGACAGCACATCGTTCTCCTCCACACAGTCGCTTCAGGAGGTTTCATCCATCGCGTGTGGTCACATGGGGTTGTTTCTATCGACGCCTCGCTTGATGATTTCTCAATATTCAAACCTACATTTCGGTATGATGAAGACTTCGCTTTGGCCCGTTGGCTCCCGCTTTTGCATTTTGCCGAATGCGTAACAGCTGCGAGGCCGTCTTTAAAGTGTCACTGCTGATCACAGCCGGAGGGAAAATCAACTCACAAGATTTACAGCTTTCCTTGAATAATTTCAGTTAAAATTACCCAAAAATTCAACTGGCACATAGTTTGATGCTGATCTTTTTCATTGCACTTCGAGGTTGTGTGGGAAGCTGACTAGTTTTTTTAAATTTCTCTGACAGCATTGTTTTTAGGCTTGTGATTTGTTCAGTCATGATAAACACAATACTAATAACTAAAAACAGATCGCAGCATCTGTTTCAAATGAGAAAAAAAGATATTCGACGAGTTGATATCGAGATTTGTAGCGGGTTTTTATTTTTTTCTCCAATAAACTTGCATGAGAAACAACATTTCCAAAAGCAAAAACAGAACATTTTATGTGGCCAACATTGCCAGAGACCTGTCATTTAGATTTGATGTGAATGAAGTAGATTCACTCCATTTCTTCCTAATAATGCCTCTTGACGTATCCACATAGACCTTTTCCATTTATCCCGAGCAAAGAGATGCAGGTTTTCATACATAAGGCCAAAAAAAGCTTTCAGGACGGCTTCTAATCTCAGCCGTCAACTGTCTTCTTCACACTTTCTCTGCCCAGACACGACGCGCGAGGAGACACTCTGTCCTGATGGATTCCATCGCAGTTTGCATTCCTTAGATCTGTTTTTTGCTAACTTTGTTTTTCCCCTCTTTCTTTCTCTTGCAGCCAAACTGAAATGACATCACACCGAGGCCGAGTCGGGCTGCACACGTACCCACAAGGCCCCGCAGGAGAACCGGGGAGCAGCGGCAGCAGGGGTTGGACCTGCGTCATCGGCAGGACGAGATGTTCACCGGGTAGGAAAATATAACGTCTGACAAAAGGTCACGTCCTGGAACGGATGGAGCTCTTCCACTGAAAATGTGGAAAATGCCTTGCACTGCTTCAACCCGATGAGGAGGAGAGATAGAGGACAGACAGATGGGACGGGAGGGCTTTCAGGAAAAGTACAGAGGCATTAAGTATATCTGCATGGGGAGGAAAACATAAGACCCTCTTTGGGACAGTGAGGAACCTCGTCGGGGATCCAGTTGAAGTGACGGGTGGGGGGTTGGGGGGGTCCGGCAGAGCGAGGGTCAAGAGGATCGCTCGTAAGAGGTTCCCTCCACCGTTTAAAGGCTCAGATGTCTCGTTTGAATCCGAAGCCAATTATCAGATTAAAAGTCCAGAGAAACCCTTGTGATCCGGTTAATAAACCCCCGTTTGCTTTCAGAACCTGTGGCGGGGCCCTCACAGCGTGTCAGCTGAACCCCCCCTCTCGCTCCCCCGGCCCACCGTGATCTCCAGGTCTACTACGCCTGTAGTAGACCTGTGTTCGGCGCCGCGGTGCAGTTTCCATGGAAATTCAAGGTATGCCCGCTCGCTCACAAAAGCCCAGCGTGAACTCACACATCTGGAATCCTGAGCGTCGCTTTCCTTCAGGCGGAAAGAGCCCAGGGAGCGGAGCACCAACACTGAATAATCAGAGGAAGGTCGACCCTCAGGACCTCAGCGTTAGAGACGCAGGTTAAAAACCCACATCACTCAGTTTGACCTAATCACTTTTGACCTTTTCTTCCGTGACGTTTTTTTGAATAGAAAGCAAATCATCTTAAAATGTTTTTTAAAATAACTGCAGTGAAACCAAAGTGGGTGCGTTCACTTCTGGTCCGTCCAGTGACGAGAGGGTGTGCTGGGTCTGCTCCGTGTCCCGTGTCAAAGTGTCCCTGAGCAAGACACCCAACCCCTTATTTCTCCCCAGGGTGAGATGTAAAGACTCTGAATAAAAGCGTCAGCTGAATGAAACGTAACGTGAGGAGACAGGTGAACATCTCACCTGGTGTCCGTGTGAGGGAGCTCAGCGTGGGACGGGGAGCTCGAGGGTCTGCCATTGAGGACACCATGACGCAGGGTTGGTTCTCAGGTTCTCAAGGTTCTTTCGTCAACATGTTCCACCTGTGTTTAACAGTTTTTCCTCAAGCGAGTCAGGGCTGATGCATGGTCTAAGATGTGACCTTTGAGCGTCTGTGCTAAAGGCCTGTCTAGCGCGCAGAGCGTCAACAGGAACCCTCATGGGCGGGAAGAAGCAGGTGAAGCCTGAATAATTGAACGAAGATGTCGGACAAAGCGAACGGTTTCGGAAATGAAAAGATATACGACCAACAGCTGTTTTTAACAGAAGAGGAAGGATTTTCATTTTTGTTCTCCGATGTACTGCAGGTGCCGCGTCTGACTGAAGAATAAAGACCAAACCGTGAATGAAACATAAAACACGTGTCAAACAAGGAGCCACTAATCTCCGACTGACAGGCGACTGGATTCTTTTTTATCTTTGATATTTATGGATATAGACTTATTTGCTTTTCTTGCTGCGAGAAATATCACTCACGTCTGCGGGCTGAATGTAAAGCTACAGCCAGCAGCTGTTTCTCTTTGCTCAGTATGAAGACATACAGACGGCAGTCAGGAAGAACAGCCAACCGTTTACCTCACCTCTTAAGAGAGATCTTAAGGTAAATATTTCATATCTCACACTTCCATTCATGGCACTTTGTGAGGAAAGGAGCGGATCTGGTGTGCATTGTCTTTGCCAAATTGACACAGAGTATTAAAGTTTGCCGTCTTGGTTCCACTGAGCCGTCAGGTTGATGAACCGCACGCCGACCTTTTCTGTTTGCTGAGGGAAAAGGTTGGTATGCGTCGACTCCCCCCAAAATCGGCCTAATCTAAAACGAGTCGGGTTGCTTCATTGCAGGCGGTAACATTCTTTTCTGAGTGGCAAAAAAAAAACCTATGGATCAATATGCTTATTGTTGCAAATGAATCGCAAGCAAATGGAGTTCAGACGTGCTTGTAGACAGATGTTACCTCTTAAGACAATCAGCTCTTTCCAGTCGTTAAGCTCACCAGCTGCTTTTACTCTCGGCAAGGAACCAAAATACGTTATTTTCCAAAATGTCTTACTATTCCTTGAATAAAGATATTTTTCCGAGTATATTTTCACAGTGACGGAAAAGTATGTGAGCATAGGAGGAGCAAACGGAAAGAACAGAATCCAGATAAACGGAAGCCAGTTGCTCAACACACACACACACACACACATAAAGAGAACTTCATGTGCTGTCTCTCTCTATCTATAGCAGACACACACACACACATAGCAAACTTACAAAGTTACACACTCACACCTCTGGGGCCTTTTGATTCTCCTCCCTGTTTCTGAGGGAATTTACCTTACACTTAATCTGTCAGCGCTTCGCTGTTCACGCTGCAGAAAGGATTGCGTTACAGAAGACGAGCAGCAGTTTCGGTAGCCTAGGTGTTTCCTCCGGGGTGACATTCACTCCCGCGCACAACAGCGGCGGCATTGTGCCGACAGTCTGACCTGAGTCCTCGTCGGGACATTCCTCGGCATTCCTGAAAGCACTGTCGCCGTGACTGGGAGCTCTGTTTCTGCCCCCCCCCCCCCTCCCTTCACACTACCTCCCCCCGCTCCTGTCCCCCTTCTCATCCCCCAAAGCTCAGAAAAAAAACACACGGCTTCCCAAATTCCACATGTTCCCAGGGATCCCGAACGAGACATAAAAGGCCTCTTGGAGATCAAGGTCAGGTGGCAGGATGAGGTGAATGCCGCTGCCAACGTGCCGCTGCCAACGTGCCGCTGCAGTCCTCGGTCCTCACTTATATGAATCATTTAATTGGCACGGACGATAAGAAGACTGAAGGAATGCCAGAAACAAGATTTCTCTTATTCGGGTGCAGCTGTATGCTAAAATGATGTGATGAAAAACATGGACGCTTATTATCCGAGTCAGAAAAAGAGGAACAATTTGCAGCAAGCGAACTGAAAGAGGTCTTCCTGTCTCCACAGGTTTAAACAAGCTGATACTTATCTGACTTACTTACCGTGCTGGATGTATATGTGGATTTAAAACACTTTACTGTCATATTACCAGCTGAGACACTGCATGTTCTGCCCTAGTCGAGCGTTAGAGACGAGACGCCAATGTCCCACACGCCAGTCAGAGACACCTGAGACCTGCAGTAAGGGGACACCGGTGAGTTGCACCAGAAGCAGGCATCTAGATGAAAGGAAGGTTCGTCCGAGGGAAAAGCCCGTGTGCTTCGTGTCTTGTGCCTCTACAAGGCACATGACTAAAGACTGCGAGGCGGTGCAATAACGATCCGCACATCTCTGCATTGGCCAGAAGTCCACAGGCCATAATGGAGACGGCGAGAGGGAAAGACGGCAACTTCAATGTTGCATCGCTCTGCAGGAAAATCCAGGTAGCCCTTTTCCTTCGACATAGCGGACATCGCTGTTGCTGACACACTTTCACCAGCCGTGCAGCTATCCTTTCAGTCTTTGTATCGGAATAAACTAAAAGAAATAATTTCAGTGCTTCCCGACAACATCATCAACTTCCTGTCAGTCCTCGGCACTTAGCTTCTGTCATCACCACAGACAGTCAAAGACGGAATCTTTCTGGACATAAATAATGGGGCGGACGAGTTGATGAGTGGGCGGCTCCGTCGTGAACCAGCACTGCCGCTGGGGCGAGGTGTCTTACTGCACTTTTGAAGGGAACAAGTAGCTGTTGTCGAGGATGTTGAACAGATGTTTCACTGCTTTGGGGGTCAAAGATCACCTCTGGTTCAATGTGTTTGGAAAGCCTCCACCAGCTGTGGCCGTCTGTGCGACTGGCCGGTCTGGTTGAGGAACGACGCGGCCGAGACGCAAAGAAGTTGTACTCAAAGATGTCGATTTGGGGTTTGACCGTTTGCCTCTCCAACGACGCTTTGGGGTGCGAGACGGACGGAACGCTTCACATTCCACAAGCAGCATCCATCCTGCTGGAAACAGACTGTCCTGTTTGTTTCCAAAGAAACATGGAAGTATAAAACATCATAAAAAGCATAGCATATTATTTGAAAGAAATATCGTAAAAAGTCAGTGGGATAATGTGTCATTAAAATGTCATTGTATATTATGCCACGAGAACATAATGAAGTGCTTGTTAAAATGGGAGCGTATGTCATTAAAAGGCTCATAATATAGTATGTCGTTAAAAGGCTTGTCAGAAAAGTAAAGCAGCTAAAACATGGCATTCACATAATTTAATATAACCATTATGGAATATCATGAAAATGTCATCGAATAAGGCGGTGAAGAGATGTCAAATAGAATTTCACAAAATGCCAAAATATAGTTTGTCAATAAAACAAATCGTAGTTCACCATGTGGAAAAAAAGACACAGAATAGTAAAATAGTCTTAATATAGTGCAGCTTAGTCAATAAGTCATCAATAAAAAGTCATGTTAGATGATGATCAAAAAACAATAAAGAAAACAACAATATTATGTTTTTAAAAAGTATGCTTTGTCAAAAACAAAAGTATGTATTGTATGTTGGGAAGAAATCGTGAAAGTCTTTGTTAGTGTTGTAAAAGAAGAAAACACGTCACTAGAATATTACTATGTAAGTCATTAAAAAAAACTGCCATTATGCTCCATTGTAGGTCCTAAAAGTAGTGCATGCCAAATACTGTCAAGACTAGTACAGGATTTGGGGGGAAAGTCCCAGTATTTTACAAAAGGTATAAAAGCAGCTATAGTCATTCAAAAGAAATCATAAAAAGTCGTATATGTGCAAAAGTGTTATAATATAAGTTTTTAAAAAAACGTATTACAATTTGGAAAATATTCTTAAAAGTCCTTAAAGACATGACATTATTCTTGTGTAATGTCATGTCGTAAGAAGTCACAGTTTATTGACCCGGCTTCATCTCAAATAATTTAAATAAATTAGCATAAAACTGTCAGAATGTCTGAATGCATTTCATGTTTTTCCACATGTCATGAAAAGTAATAAAAAAGTATTAGGTTTTTTTTTGTCGTACAGATAATTGTATAGCATAGTATGATAATTGCACTAAAAGTATCACATGTTAATTGAGGACCCCCCCCCCCCTCAGGAATCAGTGCTGCGGGGGGGCGGGGCTCCGGCCCCGCGCAGCCGGACGCTCCACAGCGAGCAAACACCTTCTTTTCAGGGACTTTTATTTGCGTCTGTGAGCTGAGAGCAGCTTCCAGTCCCGCTGCCGCGCACATTCAGACCAACGGAGGCTCCTTTCCAACGAGCTGCGGGGGAAGAAAAGAGCGACAGACGTTTCTCCCTTTTTGAGGGGGACGAGCAGCGGACCAAGCTGCCTGAGAGGATGAGGGGGGACCTGCGGGAAACGGACCTGGGGGACGCGTCTGCTGGGGAGGGACATGCCGCCGGGATGTAAACACCAGCCATCGATCTCTAATCCGAAGGTGAACTGTTAGATTATTTTGATCTGATTAAGAATGATCACTTCCTGCTGCTAAAAATGGCCAGCACAGCATTCCTTTGCATGAATTAAAAAGGGGGATTATCACAGCCATATGTATCCAGATACAGGGTGATTATTTAGGCCAAATAGATGGGGATAAATGTAGGTCAAAGATTGGACATTAAATAAATGAAATAAAGAGCTGTGTGTGTTCAGGTGTACTGGATCCTTGTTCTTGTCCATGTCAAATGGTCTGTGGTCACGCACCAACCCGCCAAGTCAAATTCCTTCTATGTCTGACATATTATGGTCATAGATGTTTCTTGATTCTTTGCTGCAAGGCTGAACGTCGCTTGACTCTGCTGCGTTCGTCTGACAAGATCAGTGCACATTTAGGAGCTTCAGACTGCTTGCAATTTGTGGACCCCTTATGTGACGCCTGATAAAGATAAAGAGATTCATACTTAAAAGATGCCCCATGACTGAGTCAGACTACCATTTCTTCAACCTCCAATTTACAACTGCAGGTCCATGTGCCTGTCGAGTACCAACATGGAGGGAGGTTTGTTCTTTCCTGCTGACAGAGGCTCTTTTTGTTTCCAGTGCTGCCTCCTTTGTGGTGTTAGAAGAAACTGCTCATAGGTGTGTGGACTGGCCGCACCCTTAAACAGTGCTCTGTTTGGCTGCCAGGCCTCAACTTGTTGCTTTTCACTTTTTCTTTTTGACACACCTGCTCTCTTTGTGCCAGATGGGCCTCTGAGACCACCGTCAAAGGGGATCAAGCATCTCCTCATTGCAGGTAATCTGCTCGGAAAGCCCCTCGGACCCTGAGAACCGGTTACTGTTACTGAAAACAACGTCTTACCTCTGAGCTCCGACAAATATTTGATTTGCGGGGTTCTCTGTTGTTCAGCCGATGTAATCACACCCGCTGCGTGGATCTTTCTCTTAGGTGTTGACCACAGAACTTTGTTCTGGCTTCCCAGGTATGTCTGCTTCCTCTCGGATTGGACTCCTCTTTTCTTCCTTTCGTCTACGACTTTTGGACCAAACAGGCCTTGAATATGCTTGTTTGTTTCCATCAGGTTAAGATCCGGTTTTCCTGCTAATCTATATTGTAAGAACAGGAGGCTCATTGTTGCCCCCTTTGAACCAGATGACGCAACATTCGATTTTGCAAGCTGACCTCAGCGCTGAAATCTACAATCAACTGTTAAAAACGCATCCAGATTTATGGGGATTGGAGTTTGTAAGAGCGTCTTTATCTTGAAAAAACAATCTCGGCTGAAATTGAAGCGTTGTTTCATCTCGTTGCAGTGTTTACCGTCGCCATGGTGACGCCACGTGAGCGCTCCCTCTTGCTGGCTCACCCGCTCGTGCTCCTGCAGCTCCAGGTCCTCCTCCTCCTCCCTCTCACCTGGTCCCTTCTTCCTGCGTCTCCTCACCCCGCGCCCGTGCACGTCCCCGCGCTCACCCCTCGTGCACCGACGCCTCTCATCCGCTCCCGCTTCAGCGCTCGGACCCAGCTGGCCTTCACGACCCGCTGCAACTCCAGCTGCTTCCACCGGGGAGAGCGGGGGGACCAGGCGGCGCAGCTCACGGAGAAGCTGGCCTTCGAGACGCTGTACGCCGACGGCTCACGCACCCTCACCACCGTGCGCGTGGAGGCCGACGAGGAGTCCGTCGCAGACCGCCGGAGGGGAGGGCCGAGGGCGAGGCCCGGGCGCAAACGCGTGAGGCGGCAGATCTACGGAGCGGACGGACGCTTCAACATCCAAGGGGACCACTTCCTGCTGGATTACCCGTTCTCCACGGCCGTGCGCATCTCCACCGGCTGCACGGGCGTGCTCGTGTCCCGGCAGCACGTCCTCACGGCCGCCCACTGCGTGCACGACGGGAAGGATTACGTCAAGGGCGCGCGTAAACTCAGGGTGGGCTTCCTGATTCCTCCATCCATCAACGGCACGAATGGCGGCCTCGCGTCTTCCAAGAGGCCCCTGGTCCGCTGGGCGCGCGTGAGACGCACGCGCGTGCCCAAAGGCTGGATCCAGGGCCCTCAGGAGGTCAGCATGGACTTCGATTACGCCCTGCTGGAGCTGCGTTGGCCTCACCGACGTCCCTTCATGCGCCTCTCCGTGACCCCCTCGACCGACGACCTGGCCGGTAATCGCATCCACTTCTCCGGCTTCGACAGCGACAGATCCGGGGAGCTGGTGTACCGGTTCTGTGCCGTGGAGGAAGAGTCCAGCGACCTGATCTACCAGCACTGCGACGCACGGCCCGGAGCCAGCGGCTCGGGGGTGTACGGGAGGGTGTGGGACAACAGCCTGGAGCGCTGGGAGAGAAAGGTCATCGGCATTTTCTCTGGACACCAGTGGCTGGAGATCGATGGAGAGAACCGGGATTACAATGTGGCCGTGCGAATCACTCCTCTGAAGTTCGCTCAGATCTGTTACTGGGTGCACGGAAACCGACTGGACTGTGTCCACGATTAAGAGGGAACCTATCAAAGAGTACAAGGAAGAGTGCAACTAGATCAAATTAAAGAAAAAAACGCCTCCAGTGAAACACTAGTAGGCCACAGCATTCTTAATTCCCACCTGTAATCTCCCAGGTAGCCACTTTTCAAGAGGTGGGTGGGGAGGCAGTTTGTTCAGTGAGTCAGTAGCACCAGATTATTTTCCTTCAGGGGATGACAGCAGTCTGACTCTTTTCGGATTTTGAGAAATTTGTTATTTTTAGGTTAGGGTTATGTTTAGAAGAATAATTTGATCTGCATTGACACATAAAACGGCTTAAAACCACTGATGCCTCTCGACGTTTTGCTCCTTTCGTCGTGGACTGGAGTGATCATTCTTTTTAGAAATGTTTGATATATTTTATTAAAGAGATTTATAACTGTTCGTGTCTGTGGTCTTTTCTTTGAAATCAAGTGTGTGATGGTGACGTCCTCTTGTGGTTGGAACAAGGATTGCAAATTAACTTATTTGGCTTCAAAGGATAATCGATTCTGAATGATCAGAATAAAAACTAGTCCCATTTCCCAAAAAGGAAAAACAAATTCAACGTTATTAAAGTTGGATTTTTGTGAACTCTTATGAATTATAATCTATCCATCCGGGACGGTAGGTGACGGCATGCACTGTAAACGTTCGATCTGAAGTCCGCTGCTGAACTAAAGAGGACGACTCATTGGACGCAGTTTAGTATTTGTTGGATTCTGATAAAGTAAACAAAGCAGAACAAGTCAGTAGTTTAGTGCTTTTTATTAGAGATAAGGAGACGATACAAAACATCCACCATTCAATAGTCAGTCTAAACTCTGATTGCTGCCCTTTCATTTACACATCGCTCCCATCAGACCGTCATAACACCAACGATTTTACTTCAAGAAGATCCTGGTTTAACAAGTACAAGGAATGTTGACCGTTAACTACATAAGAAAAAAAAAAAAGGAATCACTCAAATTTTGGAATTTGCCTGTTGAAGAGAAAAAAACAAATACAAAAGAAATATATATATTTAACCATGCTCCCTCCAGATACGGTTTTGATAGATCTTATGAATTAGTCAATACTATAGTCTCAACTAACACTTACAAAACTTAAACTAGAAGTTTGGCAAAAAAAAAAAAATGTAGTCCGAGTGATTGTTGAGATTGAGAACTAAAAATCAGTTATTGTCTGTACTTTTTTTTTTCCGGCAACCATTTAAATGGAACAAAAATAGAAGAACAAAACCCTGTATTTAAAGATGAACAATATGTTTTTATGCTCTAACATCATCATCATCCTTCCTCGGTTGTATCTCAATGTTTTTCCTTTGTGTACGTTTTGTTCATATTCTTTATGTTGCGTGGATTGACAGTCTGCATTTGCGGATTTTTTTTTTGTTTTTAAACTTTCCCTTGACCCCAAAACCCACCCACAATATCCCACCCCGAGAGTCACGCAAATGGTGCAGGTTCTGCTTTTGCCCGTCTCCAAACCACACTGGACTGAACAGCTAAACCCAACAGATGTGTCTGAAAGGCCTCGATCGTAGCCAGAGATGGGGGGTATTTATATAGGGGATCCTTCCAGGCTGACTACTGATGAGCCGCCAAGCTTTTCTGCCAGGGTGTGCCGGTCTTTAAGGTCCTCCAAGCCGTTCACCTGCCACTCGTGCTTAATACCTAAAATTGGAATAAATGGTAAAATACGTTGTACACAGAATCACTTAAATACACCCTGGTAATGTAGGCTGGATTGATATTGATTATCAGACTCGCCAATGACTGTCACTGAGATTTAGTAACTTTGGAAACCTTTCAGCTTCCATGTCTCAAACTCAATGCATTGGACATTTTGCCACAAGGTCCGGTTGCTTTTCTTGAATTTGCATCCATCCAGATTTAAAAAAAAAAAGCCAAACCCGGTTTACTTGCGAATATTTACCTTCAAACTTTCTCTTGATCGCGTCTTTTGAGCTGGCATAGATCATCTTGCTCTTCAGGGGGGCATTGTCTGGAGCCCTGCAAGTGAGAGAGAAACATTTAAAACAAACTTTATTGATCGTTATGAACATCTAAAGTCCAATAACAGTCAAACCTCACCAGAAGATGAAGACCAAGTCCTCCTTCTTTGTTTCTTTGGTCTCATAGGTGGCGTCATACAGAGCGTAGCGACAGTCGTTGGGGGGCAGCATCTTGACGAAGTGCTGGTATGGATCCTGGACGGTGGTTCCCAAGTCGCCCAGAAGGATCTCTTTCCCTTCATCCAGAACAATGTTCTTGAGGTCCTTGCTCATGCAGAACAGAATGGCCTTCTTTCGCTTCCTCTTCTCATCCTCGTTCGCCTGAGCCTTACGAACCTTCATGTCGTTAAAGACTGCGATTACTTCATCTGTAACTTTCACACCGGAGGCCTGTGGAGAGAACAATTGTTAACTTTAAAAAAGCCAAATGTGAATGCAGGTTTTACATAAAATGCAATTAATTACAATTTAAGACAGAACAGGCCACTGAAGATATTGAATAGCTGCATATTTGCCGTCAGGGGAAACAGCATTTCAAATCGAAACTGTCTAAAGCCTTTAGGTTCCAGAACATTTATCCATTGATCCCAAACATCACTTCAAAAAAAATTTGTTCCAACTTTTTCATATTATTTAAACATATTTTCTGGTTCTTTGTCCCGTGGCATTACACTTAACATTTAGGTTTTTAACTGCTGGTTGGACAAACAAAGCAGTTATAATCATACATCCAGTGTTTTTCCTGAATGAGGCGGCAGACGACATTGTGCTCAACAGGACAGAAGCGATGACTTCAGCACAATAAAGAGACGTCATAAGACTGAAGGGCCACAGCGGGAATGCTCTTTAAGAGGACTGAATTGCAAAAGGTGTGGTCGTGACAAGCTGTTGGTTATGGTAGTCGAAAAGACCCTTCTGATCATGATTACTGAAACTCTGCCAACAGGTGTTTCCAGGTTCCTGTAAGCATTACGTGTTCGTATTTTTTTCAGAGTGGAAAAAGCCATATGCAGCTTCACCATGAAGATCGCCACGTGGGTGTGGTCCGGCATTAGGCATGAAAAGCAGAGTTCATACTCAAACAATGGGGCTTTTGAAGAAACTGCCTACAACTACAAGTCACATTGCTGAGTCACAGGCTCTCAACTCAATAAAGGTCTTCTGACTTCTGTTGAAGGCCCTCGAAAACAGGAAAATGCAGTCTCAGGAGGAGAAAATGGCTGTCCAACAGCAACGCGTCAATAGAAACAGACAAAAGAAAAGGAAACAGGAAAGAATGAAAAGCAGCACAGAGACTGTTTGCTCAGGGCGTAAAAGGCCTGTGTGAGATAACAAGGAATTTTAGACCAATAATTAACCAGCAGACAACCATGCCAACTTCCTTAATCCCTACGCATCAACAGATACAGATTATACCTCGCTACAACTAAAGGAACATTGAAAATCCATCGTTCAAATTAGTCCAAAATATTTGCTGGGGTTTACAAATGTCAACACACTCTTTGCATACAAAAGCGTGCGCGACACATTGTTCACCCATGGTGATGGCCAGACATTAGAATCTCCATGTCTAATGTTTCTGTACACCACCATCTGTATAGTTCTATCAAGTTCCCAATTATTGTTCGCATTCTGTATACATTTTGAATTTTGCAGCAGTGAGCTAGTATCACAACAGTTATGACTAAACATCTAATCTCAACCAGTGTTATTTTCCCCGAAGTCAAGGTTCAAGTGACTGCAATAATGTAACCACAATAAAAGTATTAAATTCCATTACATGGACAGTTAAGATAAAGGCTTTATATGAGCCAATTTCCATGGCAAACATGGGCATGATGGACTTGTACAACTCTGACATAAGATTCTTAAACATGTTTTAATG
The DNA here is from genome assembly GCA_021346845.1 of Apeltes quadracus. Taxonomy (NCBI): domain Eukaryota; kingdom Metazoa; phylum Chordata; class Actinopteri; order Perciformes; family Gasterosteidae; genus Apeltes; species Apeltes quadracus. The sequence continues at coordinate 4,608,820 of CM037920.1, forward strand.
TGCAGTGGCGGATTAGGCGATCTTCACTCTGTCAACGTTATATAATTTAGAGCTACGCAATAGTGAGATACTTGTTTTTCGCATTGCAGTGATGCACAAAAATACTGTTAAATGTATGAATTAAATGAGTACGAGTGTATCATCCGTGTATTATTCCGTACGAGTTGTACAGTTTAATGGCGTGACGTGTGTGCAAATGAGATGCGCAACCAAACAAAAAAAAGATGCGCATTACCGGCTGAAAATCCGGAGCCCGTGGCCCGTTAGCTTCAGCTAACTAACGTCAAGCTGGTCTTACATAAACGTTGAAAAATACGTTAAATAATTGCGGCTATAACACGGGGAGATTCTTACATGGGAAATGTCAAGAAAGTAGGTGTCATTCCAGAACGGTTATGGCCACACACACACAAAAAATGTCTTTGCACCAAATGCAGGGTGGGGCCATGAATGCAGCACAGGCACGTGTGCGCTAACGTGCTATACAAGGCAAAGCTTGACCCAAAAAGGACCGTTCTGTTTTCTATTCGCACATTTAGTGTCAAGAGATTAACCCTGGACGTACAAAATGTCGACGTGAGACGGCTTCACCGCGGCCTCGGAGCGACTCGGCCCAAAGCACGTAGCCCCCCAGCTGCTAGAGCGCAGTCAGGGAGCATCGAATAGACAAAGAACCAGAGAACCACTGCTAGCTTAGCGCCAACGGACGTCATTTTCTTCCTCGGCTAACGCGGCTAACAATACAGTTAGCCGGTTAGCCCCCAGGGCGCAGCTGCACCTGCCAGGGCTGCGCTGTTATTGTGTAGAAGCGTCGACGAGCAGAGGGGAAATAGCGGAAACGTGATTCAGCAAAAAAAAAAAAAAAAAAAAAAGGTGGACAGCACCATGACAACGGTGTCATTTTGGAATAAGACACTAGTGGGGTTTTTTTTTCGTCAGCGGAACTGAACGAAATGGCGCCAGTTGTTTGGTACAACAGCCTTTTATATATTTCAACTAGACAGTTTTCACAACCTCGTAAATCCCCATTAAATACTTCAGATTAAATCCCATGTCGTATTTGATATAAAAAGCGGACGCATCGCAGTGTGAACGCTTTGTTAGCCTGTCGGTTCGCTTCCTAGCCGCGGCGCTAGCCGTAGCTCCGGCGGAACGAAACCGGCTAACGTTAGCTAACCTACGTGGGACGTTAAATATACGACACCGTCAACTAAAAAATAAACACAAGTTGACAATAAACCTCCCGGCCTTTTAGATATCGTCGACGTCAGTCAGGGGAAACCAGCAAGCGGATGAAGACGACGGTAGACCTACCATGGCTGCTGCTCTGGAACGGTCAGCTTCAGGGTAGAAATTGAATGAACTGTGGCGATGAATAGTCGGTCTCACTCACACACTGGATTTACGACGTGAACGCGCCTATAAGCGCGCTCCCGACTGAACCAGGTGCACGAGCGGGCGCTTGTCTGCCACCCCTTGTTGTCCGGCGGGTGTATCTGCTGCCTCGGTTTTAGTATTGATTTTCAGTATGTTGTCACTTGTGATAACCAAGGTGACAACATAGCACAATTTTTTTAAAAGTGTACTAGCTTCACTTCAATGTTTTTTAAAACACAAACTAAATAGAGAATACAACATTTAAAACAGTCTTCCCAGTGACTTTTTAACATTTAGATTGTTATTAAACATTACACTAAATGGCAACAATTTGAGGAAAATAATAGCATACCTCTAAGCACTAGAAGTCTTGCATTATAATACTTCCTTTTAAATATTTCTTTTATATTTTGTATTTTCTTTGTCGGTCGCGGACAGCCCTGATGAACAAATCAAACATCCCAGATAAGGAGCGAAGAGCATTATGGGAGTACGTGTTTGTGTGGCGTATGAATTAACCTACAATTCCCTAATAATATCTAATGTACATTATGACATTATTTTATGCTGATAATTAAATGCTTGATGTAAAATAGAACGACGAAAATCAGATAGTTACGTTCAAATCTTTTAAGTTTTTAACGCCGCACATTTCGTATTGAATTTTACTGTAACCATTTTTAATATATAAACTGCGCTACGAAAAAAGGGAAAACATTTTTGGGGATGCAATACATGTGAGGTTGATACGTGCTACTAATTAATTCTCAAATGGCGCGAGGAGAGAGGAATAAATAACGCTATTGTACCGCTGGTGTTTTAACAGAAATTCATCAGTCAGACAGGCGCAAAGCGGTTTTCAGGATGGGAGGAATTTCTCCGCCACCCACCCTCCGTTTTTTTTTTTTTTTGTTAGACTCGCTTCCAAATATGGAAGCGAACGGGGAGCGGCGGCGGCCGCGACGCCGATCACCATATAAGGAAACAAGGGACACGAAAACCCTCCGTGGCAAATCTCGGCCTACGTCATCACGTCGGAGGGGCGGGAGGAGACGCACAGAGAGCGTCGGCGTGTGAGGAGGAGAGGCGGAGGAAGGTGCGCAGATGAGCGTTTCGTATCACAAAGGCTATTATTTCGGTTCATACGGAGGATGGGCTGTTAACGCTGCTGAGGTTGTAAACACAAAGCCTGTAGAACGCGACCCACATTCAGTATGCGGCCGAACAAGCGACGCTAAGGCTATATAAGGCAATACGTTTATATTGTCATTAGCTTCAAAACATAAAAGGTTCCATCTTATTTTCATCAGATATTTGTTTATGCTGTACATAACGTGCAGTAGCCTCACAACCCAATCTGTACATATAATCTATTGTTAGTGCTAAAAAATATTCAACTTAATCATTATTATAGGGTATAGGTTAAGGCAAAGCTATTTTACATTAGTTTTATATCCAACCAGTAGCACAAAACAGTAACATTTAGAGTAATATATAATTTTTTAATAATCAGCTTCATATAGAAAATGAGTAAATATATGTTCAATAATCACAGCTCTGCCACAAAGCAAGTGTTTACAATGACCCTCCTTATGGGTTGAAGTGGTAAGACAGCAAAATATCCCATATATATATATATATATATATCCTCTTTTAGTTTTTGTGAAGCCTTTATGAATTGACACTTAAAAAATAAACACTGGAACAAGGCACAATAACAGTTTTAGGCCTCTGTTTATTCTTTAGAAAACAGCATTTGTCAAGTCAAGGCCACAATACCCCTGCAACAGTTTATTACATCAGATTTTATGACAATATTGCATGTTTTTACCTTTGAAACAAGCACAGTGCAAAAAGCACCAAAGGGGGGGGGGGGGGGGGGGGGGGGGGGGGTGCATAAGAAAGTGCTCGTTTCCTCTTGTGCGAAAGGTACAAACATGGAATGTGCAAAAGGTTAGCAAAAATAAATATATGGCTTGAGCGAAGTCTCCCATCATTTACAATTCCACATCTTTTTTTGACGATGTATTCTTAGCATTTATACTTACAGTATCATATAGTCACTGGGAGATTAATGCAATGTTTATTAGTGCTTTGTTTCAATTCTGTATTGAACACATTTGGTTAGTTTTTGAAGTATACTATGCAAGATCATTGAGACCATATCGTCCTACTTTTTCCCTCATGTCTTAGAACCGTGGGTCATTTAAAGGACTTACTATACAAAACTAAATGCATGCTACCCCCACTTCTCCAGTTAAATCTTTTCAAAAGAATCCGCCTCTATGTTCAGAGATGTTGGGCATAGTTTCAAATAATCAGAGTCCTTTATTCCAATGCTGCGCTCATCCCGAGTTGGCCTTAAAAACCTTGCAAAGGAAAACTAAAAAACAAAATAATTCCACTGTGTACACTAGCTTTTTTAAATTCCATGTATGACTAATGTTGGAAAAATACAGCTGACTGGTAAAACTGCTGCAGGTAAACAAGGACCATAGGAACAAGTCCAAATGTAATATTTTTCCTTTTCTGCCAAATGGTTTCATTATACGTTATGCAAACAATTCACTCGAAGGGAAGCTTTGACCCACACACGCAATGTTTTTAACTGGATTGGTAGCCAATGGTAGTGATCATTTTACCAGAAAAAGTTGGTCATGTTGAAAACAAGTTTTACATGGACAAAGTTCTCTTGTATAGTTTTGTAATTATCACACAGTGATCCGAGGTGCAAACAGGATTACATGTTGAGGATTTTGACAACGCTCCGCAACTGAAAAACGTTTTACTTTGTATTCCCATTACGGTTTGATACATCCTGCTTGTTATTTTCATGTTTGTTTAACACTTGCTGTGTTCATGTGAAACGTTTTCAAACTGTGTTTAAATCACATTTTAAAAGCGAACTCTTTGGCCGACTGGTCTCTAGTTTAATCACATTGTGCGCGGACCATATTTGAGAATTCCAGTAATGTCTTTGGAATGGAAAAATGTCTCAAATACAAGTTCCTATGTATATATATATATAGCTTTGCTAAAAGAGTGTAGTATAAAGTCAAAATCTATAAAGTGTAACATGTTCCATCAAGGAGTAAACGGCAAAGCACTTGAACAAATGAGATTCAACTGAACTCCCATTAAATGTTACCATTAAAATGCTATATAGAAAGTGCGTATCTTCTCCTTCAAAGTAGAAATGCTTGTTTATATAAAAGGAAATCTACAAACCGAATGGAACGTTTCAAGGTCGCAAAGTAAAAAATATATAGCCACAAAGTGATATGTATAAATGTATAAGCTTTTAAAGGCAGCACTTTAAGGTTATGAGACAAACGGCAGAAGCTTTGACAATCACCTTAACCACCCCTATTTGAGAAGTACAAAGCCATGTTGGAGTTTTTAAAGTTTAAGGGTAAACATCGACATGTCTTTAGAGACCAGTTGTTAACTTGTGAAATGACGGCAGTGTGGATTTGAGTATCAGTGGGCGGTATTGGGATGATTTGACTCCCTGCCTCAGTGAGTGAAAGACACCTTTACATAAGCCTGCAAGTTAACAGGCAGAGTAACGGGCATAATTAAGACGGCGGTGGATTGACGTTGTGTTTGTAACTTGTGCCAATGTGGTTGACCTGCATCTTTGTTTCGATAGTAGGCATGAGAAGAATTCAGCTGAATGTGTGCTGGTAGCATTGCATGGAGGTTACAAAATAAAAGGTCCAGAGGTCCTTTATCTGGTTTTCTTCATGTCAACGAGGCCGGTACCCCTCGACTTGTTCAACACCACGGTGGCCTGGAGACGGGAGGGAGAAAAAGACAAAAAAAACATTAGCATGAGATTGTGTGGGGGCATCAGACCTGAACCCCATTCGGCTTTCACAGCTTTTCCAGATAAAACACAGATTTAGATTTAAACTGTGCTTATATGCGGCTTTTGTGATACACAACATGATTTTCTAAACTAAAATGGAACTTCTCTTTTCCCATCATTTTGTTTTATTTCTTACCGTTGTTTTTGGCAGGTGAATCATAATCTACAGCAAATGGCTCTCACCCTCAGATTGCTGGAAACCATTTGTTCTTACCAAAACCAATCACTCCCTCTAGTGGCTTCAATTATGGCTACATGCAGACACACACAAAAAAATCAAAGAAATCTCTTAACAACATAAACTAAAAGCTCTGAAAGCAGCTCCATCAGCCTCACCTGGTCCAGGACGACCCCCGCGGCCTGGTCGATGGCTCCTCCCACCGCCCGGTACCGACCGGAGTAGCGGATGAAGGCCCACGTCAGCATGGACATCATGACCACGCCCAGGGCGCAGTCACACACTAGGGCGAAGTTAGCCAGGCCCACGAAGAGCAACACGCCCGACAGCACGTAGAGGAGGCAGACCAGGACAAACAGCACCGCCGGGGTCCGGAAGGCACTGAAGAGGTTTTTAGCCTTTTTGAAACAAACGGGAGAAAGAGGATTATAATCACTGAAAATAGTATCACTGCCTCCAGTAGCAAGACATGCAATGATACAAAACAATCAGATTAAGAGGTAGAACGGTAACAAACACTTCAATGTCTTTGACTGATATTTATTTCAATGTAAAATAAAAGGTTCTCATGTTTTTTTTTGAGCATCACTTACCCCGTTGTGCTTGCTGAGCGACTGCCACATTTCCTCCAGCTCTTTCTCCAGCTCTTCTTGGTAACGGTTGCAAAACTCTTGTCCGCCCATCTTCTTGGTCTTGGAGAAGTTATGAAGGGCCTCTCGGAAGTAAAAGTGGTGCTTCTCCTCCAGAGATTCGGGAGCCATGTAGGGCAAGTCCCCTCCGCACACCTCAGAGCGGAAAGACGGAACGCTTGCAGTCAGGATTATAAAACAACAACTTGCTCAATGTCCCTGAATAGAGTGAAGACGTTGATGCATTGTTGGAGGTGAAACCCACCTTCTCCATGTTCTTGGAATACTGATCTTTGGCTGTTGCCACGGCTGCCAGATTATTGGCCTCCGCTGTAGCCTATTGAAACAAAAAGGGCCACATGTTAATTGTGCTGGAAGTCAAAACTAAGTTAACAAGATGTATACGTTAATCCTGCACCTACCATGAGCATAGTCTTTGGTTGTGGCAAATCTTCTCCCTGGTAAATCTTGATGTAAGCCTGGCGGGACACCCATTACAATATTAGAATACTTTTTTTTATAAGGTATATTTTTTAGCAAGAAAGCTAAGATGGAGAAGATGTTACCTTGAAGAACTCCAGCAGGCCCCTGCAAGTGACCTTGTTACCATTTGTTTCCTTCTCAGTCAGGCGATCGGGATGCAGCAGTTTAGGGATCAGGCTCTTCAGTTGGTCTTTAAACTCGGGAGCAACAGCTGCGGTGTAAATACATAGATTTCAAAAGTTAAAAACAGCACGTGGTACATTCTGCTAAACATGAACGTTAAAAGTGTGGAATCAAGTCTCTCACCATTAAGCTGTCCCTTAAAAACAGGGCTGGTGGCGACCTTCAACCCCGGGTGAGGTAACAAGAAGCAGGAGATGTTGCTGAAGCAGGAATGGATGTGATCCCTCACTGTTTGCAGCTCCTGGTGCTGGGTCTCATTAACCTTTAGACACCAATAAATAGACTCAGAATCCCAAACTCAGAATCCTTGATGTGCCAAGTGTAGTCATTACATTCCTCCGAATCAATAAGACAGATCAAGTACCTGTAACCGTTTACCCAGGAAGTCGTCGCCTCCTCTAAACCCGTAGGTGTATTCGTAGGGAAAGCTCCAGTCCCGGATAAGGAACATTAAAGACTGTAAGAGAAGTGAAACAAGTTACGTAAATGAACAGAATATTTGTCAAACATCAGCAATGAATGAATGAATCGTCGAGGCTTCGCTTACCTGGAAGGGCTTCTGATAGATCTCGTCCATGGCAAGACGGCCGTACTCCGTGAACAGCTAGAATTATACAAAGTTATTACAAGGATGCAAAAAAATCGGAAGAGGACTTAATGTTAATAAGTGAGATTGATCCCCAGCTCGTCCAGCACACTTGTCAAAATCTCCTTGGGCGATATACTGAGCACAAATGTAGGCATGTGGACTGCAGGAAAAGGTGCAATATGAACATAAACGGTCAGAGCCCCATCAATACCAAGACCTGTGGCAAAAAGCAGTAGGGTTCATTAATTAAGTCCGGAACCCCCCCATCCTGCACCTAAAAGGACAGTGTTTGCACCGTTCTTTCACGTCCTCCCTGCACTTTATTTAATATCTAACACACTGGAAACACAGGAATGAATCATTCCGACTTGCAAATGAATAAATATATATAAAATACCTGCATGCACACTCTGTCTGACTGACTGACTGACTGACTAATCTGATCCCAAGCTAAAGGAAACAGACCTGTAGCTGCTGCAGATCGTCCTCCTGGATGTTCTGTGACAGATTGTAGATCTAGAAAAAGAGAAACTACATAAGTGTACACTCCACAAGCAAAGATAAAGGACGACGTCTGTGACAGTCCGAGAGGGGTCACCTGTATGGAGCTGGTCATGGTGCTGAGGGCGAAGATGGTGGCACAGTCCTTCACGGTGGACTGGTCATCAAAGGCTCCCTGAGTGTCCATCAGCACTACTGCCACCTGACACAAGACGCATCATGACATAACCAGAGTTATTAGAAGATTAAAAAAAACTCCCAACCGCTGTCAAAAGTGGAATGGTTGGAAAGCTGTTATCAAACTAAATTTAAAAATCCTACAAAATTGCTTTTTTTTCTCCCCCAGCACAACAAACGTGCAACTCGGGCTAACAAAGGAGAAGTGTTGCTACAAAGATGAAGGGTGACAAGATCAACAAGAGGAAAATACGGGTTGAATTTTAGAAAACGTGCATCAGATAATAACCAAACGAGAAGACCTTTCAACTGTGTGCCTTTATCCTAGTTTTGAATACTATGATTTGTGACAAACATGTAGTACACAAGTAAACAAATATATTCAAAGTACCTCTGTTCCATCGCTCTTTTGGATAGGGAAAACTTCACTCCAGAGCTGGATGCCTGTTGTCTCTGGTTCAGATCCTCCTCTCCAAGAGAACCCAGTCAGCGGCTCATCGTCCCCACCCAGCCAGTTTTCATCATCCTGCAGATTACAAAATAAATACTTTCTAGAACAGGTGGTGGCAAGCTGGGGCGTCTACAAAAAATTCACCTGCTAAAACCCGTCTGGCTTACATAACAAAATGAACCATGCCTTCCCCATGTGATTCCAATTAATATAAAGAATGTAGCAGCAGCTGTACAGATGTTACACTGAGCGTTAAACTGCCACTGTTCAAAAAAAACATGCAAAGATCAACCAGCACAGCCAATGTAATGCCAGAAATTAGGCGCGTTATAGACAATAGACAACTAAGAGCATCTACACAGCCTCCACCCCTTACTGTAGTTGTCCATAACCACGTTGTCACACATTCCTGTTAACTAGTTAGTTCACATATTACAGCAGGGATGGGCATTCGTTAAGCATCCCACATCAAGCTGGAAGTGATTTCCCAGCTTATCAGACCTTCAACATTAGCAGAGGAACTAGCCAGCACTGATAGGTTAACATGACGCTATTTCACCATCAATCAAGTCCCCTTCGGGTGATGCGTCCGTAAAGAGATAAAAGGGAGCAGGAAACTCACCTTTCTGTACATGTAGCGCAGCATGAAATCCAGCAGGAAGCTCTTCCCCTTTCTGAAGGCTCCAGCCACCGACACCACCACCACATTTTTGTCTCTGACCTCGGGGGCCAGCAGGACCCGAGCCAAAGCCTCCGTGTCCAAATCAAAGTTGTGGTTCTCCTTGTTCACCGTGACGATCTGAACCGGGCCTGGTTTGCTAGCCATGCTGAAGGGAATCTGGTCACTGTGAACTTCACAGACAAAAAGTGACAAGAAATATAAATATCAATCTACAATTAAATAGAAAAGCGTGTGAAGGGCGATTATTTTTAAAGATGAATTACTTTGACAATTAATCAGAAAAATAAAATATTTTGATGCCAGTTGATTGAAGTTATTGCTCTAAAAGTTGTCAACGTAGCATTGTTAGATTCAAATAGATAATATCTAATAGTTTTAGTCATTAGTGTTTACCAAACAACAAAAGAAAAGTATTAAACGTTTGTTTACTGAATTTCAGTTGTGACAAAAACAGAACTTTTTCAGTTTTCTTTTGTCGTCTAATCACAAACACTTCAAAAAGAAATCTTTGTGACTTGTGACTTTTAATGGACATTTCACAAGAGGGTTATTGTTCTCCCATCGCCAAAGCAAAAACGAGCCTTAGTCACAAGATAAGGCCGAATGGTGAATAACCATTCATTGATTAGCTGCAAGACTAATGGTGCATTTATCGCTTTCCCTCGGCACGCCACTGGCTTTCGAGCCTCACTGGAACATGAGGCTTGGATGCTAGTTTACTCCTTGCTAACATTTCCCCAGCGTCTGTGCAGCGGAGCTGTGCGCCGCTTTCTCCACCGCTGACGTTGCTCAATCCCCGCTAACGAGCCGCGTTAGCTCACGTCACCAACGTTAACGAACAGCGCAGGGATCCCTAAGGTTGATCGCGATGAAATCGATCAACAGCTAGCCGTCAAGCGGAAGTTCATGAGTATCGATTAGCTGAAAACGCATGTAGCCGAAATTCCAAACGGGAAAAAAACACTAATAAAAAAAAAAAGCTAACGAATTTATGTCGGTTGCCGTTAAAGGGGAACAGGCGTCACAACACACTGCAGCAAGACCTTCAAAGGTGAAGCCGTAGTTAAAGTAGCATTGCCCTTTAGTAGCTTTGTGTTTTACCTTTGGCGTCTTCAAGTGGCTTCAACACAACCGCGGAGGAACGAGTGAGGCGTGACTTTTTTTTTCTTTTTACACTAGTATGTAAATATGATAACTTTTTTCCACGACCAAAGTCACACACTTCCGTCTTCTTCCTGCGCGGCGTGGTTTGGGAAATGTAGTTTCTACGGCATCTTTCAGTCTGCGCTTCGGTCCGTTTGAGAACTACAATACCCAGCTCGACCGCTCGTTCTCAGGGAAATGTAGTTCTGCGGCACTGAGCTAAATCATAGTACGAAGACAGAACTGCCGGACAGGTCATGTAAAACACAAGTTTGGTATTAAATAAAACTGACGTGCATTTCAAAATACACTAAACATTAAAAAGAAGCCAATTTTATTAACAAGAACGGCATAACATATTCTATATAAGTGACTAAAGGATCTAAACTTTTAAAGGATCTAACTTTTAATGAATTCATTAACATGCAGACATTTAACGTAAAGTCATTTTTAATGGCAGTGACTTTATTTGTATTATTACTCTAAATTCCAATCAAACTATGCCTGATTGAAGACAGTTTAGTCTACTGGTTTATATTTTTTTTAAGTTTTCACAGAAAATTAAAAAACAGTGATATTAAATCACATAGCCTACATGAAGTCAACTCTAGGATACACGATTAAAAGAATGACATCAAAGAAATAAATTAGAAATAAAATTGTAAGTACTAATTGAGAAGGGCATTCCCATTTTTGTGAGCAAAAAGTAACTTAAATACTTTTAAATTACTTTTAACTACTTTTAAAAAGGCAGTATTTTCAGAACAGGTGGCAGTAACAGTGTTATAAACAAGAAATACTTGTCTATAAGATGTCTTTCCTCATAAATAACCTCGGAAAAACTTTCTTATAAAGAACATTTGGTCACTTACTTTAACTTGAGAATTAAAACTTGAACTTGAGTTGGAAGCACTTCTACCACCCTGAGAAAGAAGTTAATGAGTACAAAACCACCTAAAAACGATCTCAATAATACTTACCCCTTCCCGTTTTCAAGTTAACATTACACTCACAAGTCTTTGTTCATGTTGTCATTGTATGGTGGTAAATTCTTCTTCTGCATTAAAAGTGCCCGAACATATTTGATCCATATTCTTTAGTCCATTAAGGAGTTGATCAATGGTGTTTACCTCACTCGAAAAACAAGCCTCATAGCAGCGTCAGCGTCTCATGTGTGGTGATCTCCCATTTTCACTTAAGACTTTAACACATAAATCCCTAATTAGGTTTTTTTGTATTTGCTTATGATTTCTTGCATTTTTTTTTTAATGGGATGTTACATTAATATACGCTGCCTGCCAGGTCCAGCAGTGACCCGGCGGCCTCCTGGGCCTCGGCATCCAGCTGAAGGATCTCCACCGTCTCTAGGTCCAACTCTGTGTCGCCCGGCAGCACCAGATACTGATACTGGTTAGACTCGTAATAGTGCAGCTCAATGTACCCGCTGTCCGACAGGGGGTCCTTCTCCATCCCCTCAATGACCTCCCCCGGCTGGTAGTCAACAGACTCCATGGTGACAAGCTCCTCGTGATCTGGGGTCAAAGGGCACGGGGGGTTTTCACAGAAAGTTGGGTTGTCGTCGGTCAGTATTTGGGATGAGGGCGTGGAGAGGAGGAGGGCGTGAGAGAGAGGATCTGCTTGAGAAAAAAAAGCAACACATCAAGTTGAATAGGAGTCAGGAAGTAAGACATTAATATCAATAACTTGTTTTTATGGAGGCTGGTTGAACAACAGACTGTCCATATAGCCCCATAAGGCTGGGAATGCAATGAGGGGACATAAAGGAGACCAAGTGTAACTATTGCTGGGTTGCCAAGGTAATAGAAGGTTGTTTCCATGACAGCTGAACACAAACACAGGAACAATGTTGCATGCTGAGAAAGCTGTAGAGAAGGGAAAAAGTACCAGGTAATAAAAGTGTCACGGAGACAGGTCAGTCCATTGATAAAACATTGCGGACTAGAGGCAACTCCTAAAGGGTCAATGTGGAAGCTCATGTGCTAATTTAGTGCTGTGGGTCAACTTGTTACTAACCTGACATTTCAATAGAGTCGCACACTGCAGGGACCACAAACTCAGCTCCCTCCAATCTGCACGCAAAATGGCAAAATAGTAAGAACGGTACAGAGAATAAACCGATCATTTAAAATGGTCCGCCACAGGCAAAGTAGCTCAAACTGCTCTGATGAGAAAACAATGCATACAATTTACTGTTTTAACAGAAAAAGGTAGCATTTGGTAGAACTGACACCAAAGTATTACCTTTCTTTGTATTTTTTACACTTTGCAATTCAATCAAGAGAAACTGTATAAATCCTTTTAGCCATGAATCCAGTATGCCTAACAATTAATAGTGATCAATAAAAAAATGTTGTATTTTTTGGTCATATTCAGACGATGTGCTCATACTCACAGTGCAGGCTTGTTTAAAAGGTTGATGTTGGTGCTGTGATAACTGTGGGTCTTCCTCAGCACCTCGAGGAGCGCCGCTCGATACTCGGAGCACACGCACCACAGCGATCCCTTACCCACGGACTGAAAAACAAACATGAAAAAAACATTTAAATCGCCCATGCAAAGATGTTAGTCTCCAGCCACGCTGAATAGCACTCTCAGCACAAAGTACACGATTACAATCTTCCGTGGAGGGGAGTTTAGGGGCTCGACTGCATCTCCGTTCAGCGTGTTGCTCGAGGACTTTTCAGAGATGTGGATGCTTGAACACCCGTCCTATAATTTAAGCACACACACTATCAAATAGTTATTAACGTGGTAAACATAAGCTTAGCCCCCCACCTGGCTTTTGTCCCTTTGAATGCGACGGAAGCTCTTGCTCAGGGACAGGTTGTGTCTCACAGAGTTCCTCCAGCCTCCGGAGGCCGTCCGGTAGAAGGGGAAGTTGTTCACGATCCAATCGTAGATGTCCTTCACCGGAAGCCTCCTGTCTGGCGAGTCTTCTATCGCCATGAAAATGAGACTGCTGAAGGAGTACGGCGGTTTGGAAGAGGCGGCAGGAAGGGCGCGGGTGCGGGACTCCGCAGGCAGCGGCGGCATGTTGTGGAGGGACGGCAGGGGCAGCAGGTTGCCCCTCTGATGCAGCCAGTTGAGGCAGGTCAGGTCGTCCTGCTCAGGCGCGTTCTCCGAGCCGAGGCCCTCCGTGCAGTCGGAGGCCGCGCAGTGGGAGAGAGGGGAGGAAGACTGAGTTGACTCTGCCGTCGCTGGAGAAAGCGAGGCGGGGGACGAGGGGAACGAAATAGGAGAAAGCGGGAGGGAGACGCGGCAGCCCGAGCCGGTCTGCTGAGGCGAGGAGGAGGAGGAGAAAGGAAGGGACCCTCCGTGTGCGTGACAGCTATTCTCCATCTTTCTCCCAGGGGGCGACGTCCCGAGGCATTCAGCAAACCTCTGGAAGAAATGGCAGAAATCAATAAAATTGAGCAAAGTAGGAAGCAATTATTCCTGTAAAACAGGATTAAAAAGTGTAACTGTTGCACACATTATATGTAATATTTCTGTAATATATATATTTATATCCCATATGAACAATAAGGAAATGACCCTGTAAGTATTTGCATTGCTTTCCCCTTGTAAAGGCAGTGTCAAATAAACTTTTAAAAGCTGCTTTTCAAGACAAAAACAAGACTTCAAACTCGCAGCTGGTCTATAATGACTGACTAAACCAGCTGATGGCAAATGCTGCAGTAAAGAGGAATAATTCAGTTAAACGTTAGCTTTCCGTTCCTCTCCGGTGAGCATCCCCGAAACGTACAAAGTCCATAATGTGAGAACACTTACCCCGGGTTTATGAAACACAAAAACTACTGGACAGGTCTATTACAAAGTCGTTAATGCTCATTAAAAAATACTGAAGCGACCGACCAAAAACGACATGCAATTAATAAGTCCTTCTATTCGATGCCACATGGCTCCGCAAGGCAGTTCAGGAGGTAAATGGCGGAAGAATATAAAGTTACATTCAGAGAATAAAGCCGCTTCCCCCACACACACACACAGGTGTTCCTACCTAGCGCTTCAAAATGCCTCATATTGCCTTGTTACTCACCACGAAACCGAAACGATGTTTCAGCCCGACATCAGAGCTCCATGGATGGTCAGGACACGTCGTTCATGAGTTAAAAAAGGGAGAATTTTGGGGTTCAAAACTGGCCTCGGAATCGGACACCTATCCGTCCGCGTTCTGTTGCCGTCCGAGGTCTCCATGGAAACGAACAGGACGCTTTGCTGAGTGCGCGCTCGCGTGCGCGCTCCCGCACAAATTTATACGTCTGACAAAGACCACTTTCTCGATCGTTCCGCCGGTGGAGGCTTAACGTTCAACCAAAGGTTCCTCAGCTGCTTTAATGAGTCACCAGAACGTTTCAGCCGAAAGACTATGGGACTCTCAAAACGTCCAAAACAATTGAAACCACGTGTGATCACACGGCGTAAAAGCATGCACCTTCACTCTAAAACGCCAGATTAAAAATGGTAATTTTTAATTAAACTAAATTTGAATAGCCAGTTTAACACGTGTTCCATCATCATGTTGCTGGTTTCCACTAGGGAATGTTGCTGCTGCATGTGTTTGATGGAATACATCAAAATAAATGTTTGCAGATTTCACGTCTGTGAAGAAAAATAGCCTTTAATATAACAAAGGTTATCCAATATTTTTGTTACTGAACAACATTGGCTTAAGTAAACAAATTGCGGTAAGAATTCTGAAAGTATGGCATATTTGGTAGTAATAACTACGGCCGAGTCTTTTAAAAGAAGAAAAAAAAATTGTCTATGATCATTAAGACAAAAAAAACGTTTTACAGTGATGCACAAGGGTTAGACAGGAAGGAAATGATGAGCAGTAGCAAATGGTAAGAGAAGAAATAACTATTTGGTATCACAAACGGTTAAAATTGAGTACACAAAGCTAAATAGATTTATTTTTTTTTACTAAAAAATCCAAACATTTTCATGCTTTTTTCAAATGTCGATAAATACGATCAAAGACTCGCAAGAGAAAGGAGAATAATGCAGCACAATACCCCCCTTACCAGAAAATTGTTACTTGAATGATGTGTGTAATGTGTGTTGTGTGTGTGTACTGTAAAACGGGTTCAAGATATACTTGCAGAATCAAAGTCATGAATGAAATGATCTCTTAAAGAACGCCCTTATCTTCCAGGTTAGATAGCCAAAAATAAGCATTTCACAGAATTGATTTACATGAGACATTTTGTGTGTCACACTCAGTTGAATCAGGGAAACACTTTTCATTAATGAGCTCAACACACTTCGCTGTTCGACATCGTCTACGTACGCTTTGAGTTTACTGACAAATGAGCATATAAAGGCAGGTGTACAAACAATCCACAACAAAATGTGTTGGCTCCAATCAAATTGGACTTCGAGTTATTGAATGCATCACGGTCACCTGACCAAATGAGAGGTTAACCAGTATATTACGATGGGCTGAAACAACGCAGTCGCCACGGTGATATAAAGGCGTAATTGGTGCTTTCCACTTGGTCCAGTTCCAATGGAGTCCGAGGAGAGCGAGGGAAGGATCTTCATTTTCAGAGACCGAACCTGCAAATAAGGCCACAACAAAGAACATAATCTTTTTGTAAAATATTATAGAAAATAATGATTGTAAATAAAATACCTCATCAACGACCAAAGTGTAATACTGCAAGATGGCGTGCTTTTTGTTGCACTACAGCGTTCTAAACATGTAAAAATCAGATCTACTTATAGAATATAAATTACTAATTAGAATATAAATTCCTACAATACAAATATCACCTTTTTGAACTAAAAAAACTGCTTCACTGAAGAAAACCAATACTGGAATAGCTGCATTATTCAACACGCTTTTTTCTCAGATAATGAAAACATTAAACCGTATGCAAAATACATTAGACAAAATGATTTGTTGTGGCTCAACTGAAATGCTTAATCGTATTTAATAAATGAAGACAATACAAGTATAAAAATACATTAAACGGTTGGAGCCGTGGTTGACCAAAAGTGGATGACATGTTTGGAAGATAAAAAAGGACTCAATTTGGATCAAACTAATACAAATGTACGGCTTAAAAGGCATGTCAAAAGTACATTCAAATGAACTTTCCAAAAACAGCATGAGATACTTACAATGAAGAACATGAGGGCGCAAGAGGACCAGGCAAGGGCCACATAATAACCATCACTGCCGAACAGTAAGCCACACAAAACTGTGAAGATCATCCTACAGGAGAAGCGTGAAATATTCAGAACATCCTTAACTATACATTTATTACATAGTCAACATGGGTAGATTTTTCAGTTTAAAAAATGCCTTATTTACATGGGTACTTTGCACATACGTATCCAAGTATAACATGACATTTACCCAACATATTTGTATCCGCTGTAGGCGATGAGATCAAAGGTCGAGAGGTCGCTGTGCACCGTCAGCAGGTACAAACTCAACAACATCAACAAAACCTCGATGATGACCCACACGAGGGCGGTGCTAGCACACAGTCCCAGGACCTCTGGACTGAACCTTCACACAGAAACAAGCCACACTCCTTATTTCACTCGTTTGATAGACAACGATTTACTTTAAGTCGTGAAGTAAATTAGATACGAGTCCCTCACCGTTTCTGAATGCCGAGGGCCATCCCAGCAAGTAAAATGTAGGTAATGAACGCCATCGCTAAAAAAGACAAAAAGTGTACGGGGAATATCAGCATTGTAGATGCTCTGCCATGGATCATTTTGTTTGTATAGTTAACTTACTTGGAATGTAAAGATCTGGTGCATTCACATCCTGTCTTGGAGTCAGTGGAGCGTCTCGATGGTAACGAACCTCCCAATCCTACAAATCAACACACAAGTACAGTACGCATCAACCTGCAGAACGGACTAGAATAATACATTCTAATGGTGTTTGGTGCACTTTATTACACCCGAAGGGTCAATAAGCTGCTTAAGAAAAACCATCAAATTAATAAAAATCAATTACAACTTGATTTTAAACTTGAGATCAAAGATCATTCATAAATCAGAAAGTATTAGTATAAATACAGAGGATAACATTGCACTTAAAAGCACAATCGCAAAAGTAAATCGAGATGTTCCTTCTTCACTATGGCTTGTTGTGATCCCGGTCTTGGAAGACCACTTGCACTATGTTCATACATTATCAGGGCACAAATTGTTTGGAGTGGGCACTAAGGTTACAATCTCAGTAAGCCAAAGTGTGTGGGAAATGATCTTGGTGTGCTTTTTAAAAAATCCATAAATACGCTGAAGTAGTGATTAAGTGGCCGATTACATGGTTTGCAATTGATAAGTGGGTGAAAGTCGAGATACATGGGGAAATTATCAAGCAGTTATGCATGCAGTTTAATGTTTTGTGTCATCCCGTACATTGAAGTAGGACAAACTTGGATGGTTGAATGACACTGATTACCTGATGCGTGTAGGGGAACATGAGGATCATAAGTTTCTTCAATACATATCTGGTGTCCACTGCAAAGAAGTATTTCAACTTGTTCACAGACATGAACCTGCTGAACTAAAAAGGAAGAAGGAAGTGCAAACTGTTTAGTCACAGGCATATTTTAAAAACTAAAAAGGCTGTCAAAGCCCTCAGGCACGTTCATTGCTTTAAAACCAGTTGAACTGTCTGTGTTTGAAGCCAACAAACCACTAAGACTAGTGTGCAAAGAAGTGTTTCAGAGTAGCTACTTGAGACTCCTAATTTAGACATGTCATCTCTCTATATCAAAAGGCCGGATTGGTACGCGGCCAATTATACTTCTTTGAAAAGAATAAAAATTGGAATTGACAAAAATCTGAATGAGCAGGACAGACTTATGAAACTAAGCTGGTGCCGTGTCAGCATTACGACTGCCCCGTTAGGATTTTTTTACCCAAGACACATTTTTTGTGGCCGATGTAAAGCTGCCGTTAGGGTTACCTGTATTGGTGACTTAACTCGCCCCTTTTTTAAGCATATAGCCTATCTAAAGCAAACCTATTCTCACCTCTTTGTTCACCATATCTTTTCCTTGATTGGCTAACGAGGAGCCGTACATCATTGCAGCGTTGGCCATCGGGTCAGCAAAGACGTTGTTCGGCACTGCCCCTCCTTGCATGTCATTTGAGGGTCCTGCCATATTGTACGCAGGAGGGTAGTAACCCTGGTTGTTCATTGCTGCAGAGCTGGTGTCATCAAACAGGATAGAATCAGCTGTTGGAGGAGCTGCACGAGCCCTCGGTTTATCTGTGAATAGATGCACAGAACAGAGTAAGAAAAGGGAATTTAAATACAAATAACTGATTTACATTTTATAGTCACTAACTTATCAAATACAGACATTAAAAACACTGTAAGTTAATAGAAGAGAGCAGAGGATGACAGTCTGTTGATAGTTTATTAGGTTCCATAGTTAAAACCAATGCAGTATAATGAAAACTAATATTATTTCAATAAATCCTGTGTTCAAAATGTTGTAAACAAATGGCAGAGAGGTTTGTGTTTGTAAAATGTTCTCTACCCCCTGATAATCAAAGAGCGTAGTCATCATAACAAAGAGGAAATGACTATAATTAAAGTATCAAGTGAATTAAGTCAGACTGCTTCGTTTTAGATGTTAAGTTAGTTAACAAACTGGGATAATGGCTTTGTAATGTGACTTGAGCGTCAAGCTCGAGTCAGAAAAAAGGAAGTAACAATGGACGGGTATTTTGCAAAATGTTTCAGAAAACCGATAACTGATGTAAACGTGATGACTCATATTTCCACTTACTTGCTCGGTACCCCTGATGTGGCAAGTCCATCGTGACGTTCGCTGAGGCTAGCTTAAAATAAAAAATAAAAAAGAATGACACGTACAGTTCCGCTTATTTAACGCCCAGCTAGTTAGCTTCACGTTACTTTAACCTACTTAACTTATATCCGACCTGCTAGTTAAATTAAGCACTGTTAACATGAACAGTAATTAAAATATCAGTCCCTAAGAGGCCAGCATGGAACATAGCCACATATGCTAATACCTGCCAGCTAACCTAACGTTACCATACCACTACGATTTGGCAACCAGTCGATGCTAACTAGCTCGCCGGCTAGCTGGCATCAACGGTAAAATAACATCGTTCCTTCAAGTAACGCTGGGTGTGAAAAAACATACATTCAACAGTCACATTATCAAATGCCTTCATGGTGTTAACGAGGGATGATGTCACGGCTATGAGGTAGATAACGAGCACAGGAGCACTTACCTGCAGCTAATGCTAATGTTGTTAGCTAGCTACGTGGCTACCAGACTGTTCGTGTTGATCCCTCCCATGCACTGCGGTTGGTTGACTTCAGTGTGCCTGCGTGGCAGTAAAAAACCATGAAAGTATAGAGTTACTGCCTCCACTTCCACGATGTGACTCTTACTGTATCCTTATAACGCGTCTGCGCTGCGTTTTAAGGATATTTGTGTCATTATTTGTTTTAATTTAACGTTAATCTACCAAATTCTCCCACCTGGTCAACTTCATACTTTACAAATGAAATTATAAGCACATGTTGAATTCATGAAACTTTACATAACTTAACATAAGATTACTTTACATCTCACACACAGCATGCAGTTAGAATATGCTCCATCCGGACCAAAAGCTGCTACTTTCACTTTTGCTACTAAAGAATATTTGGTTGCACTTTACAATCTTGGAATAATGATCAAAGTTCTCCAGCATGAATTTACAAGCCAACACCCACCAAAGAACATAAACGTGTGTGTGTGTGTGTGTGTGTGTGTGTCATGCTTTTATTGCCTGTGGAGAATGTGTGTGGGTAGAGGAGGGTTTGTAAGGTGAGTAAATGGTGATGAAATCTAAACTCCTTTATTCCCTCAAGAAAATTACTTGTGTAGGGAAAATTTGAAGAAAATCTGGAAATGTAAATGTAAAAAAAAAAAAAGTCTGTCCCCAAACGTGCATGTCTGATGAGCAGGCCTTTCCCTCAAATATGACAGCCGGTGGATTAATAGATGTAATTGGGGGGGGGGGGGGGGGGTGCTCCACATGTCGTGACATGTCCCAATTAG
Source organism: Apeltes quadracus (assembly GCA_021346845.1). NCBI lineage: Eukaryota > Metazoa > Chordata > Actinopteri > Perciformes > Gasterosteidae > Apeltes > Apeltes quadracus. The sequence goes on from CM037920.1 coordinate 4,629,172, forward strand.
AGCCATTAGAAGTGTGTCATCAGGCATTCCTGAAACTTTACTCATCTGACATTCACCTTTACCCCATATTCACTTTGTACACAACCATCAAACCCTTTGAAAAAAAAAACATTCTGCTTGTGAGTTCTTCTCATGACAGGCGGTAATTTTGTTGAAATATGAGACTCAGCAGTGAGAAGGGCCCATGAGGTAGGCTTTGTTAAATGTCGCTCCAGGCAGTTTCACTGTTTGGTCATCGTCTATATTCTCATTCATAAGTTATGAGGAAACATATTCTTCCACCCCGTGAAAAAAATAATACGGCCTGTTTTTGCTATTAACTTTTCAAACTCTTAAAAGTGAAGAATTAGCTGTAATGTGAGACACTGGTTCATCAATAGTTATAAGAAATCTGCCCCTGCTGGGAACTCAGTGCTTTGCCACTGCAAGGTCAGCAGCTGTCGTGACAGACTAAGCTTACAAAAACTACAGCATGCAGTTTTTAAATCTTGGAATCATATTGTGCTTGCAAGTAGAAAAAATACTTGGTTGAGAAGGATGAATATATAAATGAGTAACTGTGCTAATGCACTGACTCATCTCCACAGGCATGTGTACAGATTCATTTGGTTTGTGAAGAGAGAGAGAGTGACTGCTAAAAACCTCAAAACAATTAGACACAGCCTGCACACAGCTTCATCCACACTTTAGAATGTATTTCATAACCACTCTGCCAAACCTGATGTTCACATTTGAAATGTAACGTTTATTTTATTTTTCCAACAGTAATAACTATTATGAGACCCGACGATTTCATCACCTAAATTAGTAAAAAGTGAATAGTTCTGATGGTATATAATTTGATTTCAACATAAAGTATTAGTACGGTTCTGTTAATGTATCAATTTATATCCGATTACAAAGTTTAAAAAGAATAACTTCTAGGTATGTATGTTATGAACTAGACCTGAATGAAAAGTAGAAAATTTAGTTTGAAAATTGTGAAAAAAACCCGGATGAATCACTTTGACGTAAATACAGTGTTTTACATAAGTGAAAGCACTTCCACTGGAGTAGGAAATTATAGTAGTATTTCAACCTCTCCATCAGAAAGGGGTTTCAGTTTGAGGAATCCCAACACTGACTCTTAGGAGGAAACTCTCCCCATATATGGTCAATGACGTCACGGCACGTGAATCGATTCGTGCGAGGTTCCAGACAACAGTATTTCCCGTAAGTGTCGAGGGGCGTGGCGAACCTTTGGTACCGCTTTAAGAGTTTACAACCTCACCTCAATTGTTTCCAGACCTCGGCGTTCAGATGTATGACTGAGCACAGCGGGTTCTACAGAAAGTTGTTTTGCGGCGCTTTCAGGCGATTTGGGAGAAAAACGAGTTGACGTTTCCTCGTCCCCCCTCGAAGACGCTCCCGTTTGGACTCTACCGATTCGCCGCAATAAAGTGGGTTTAACCGGAGTTTGAATTTACGCACGATTTATTCTCGAACGTACTTTTCTCGGGAGCCGAAGGCTTTATTACCGCCGCTGGATACATTGCTCTTTTCATTCAAACAGAAAGGATGTATCGAAACTTCGGGAGTCAAGGGAGAGGCCACCCGGCGTACACGGGCAGCGTCTCCAGCTCCCAGGGAACCTCCAGCACCACCACTACACAGCAGGGGCAGGTTGGTGAACCTCGACTAAATCTAAACTTCACTGTAAGAGTAAAACACAACGTTGATGATGTCAAGTTTCAATGAAGTCGTACTGTTGATTTGACCTATTATGTAATTTTTTTGTGTGTTCTTATAAGGCATGTCATTCTGTTTGTGTGTTTGATTTTTGTACTTCCACTAACTTTATCTATCAAATGTTTTCAATTTCAATTTTTTGTCAGAAGATTACAATGGCTGGCGGCGGTCAGTTTGTACCAAGCCTGAATACCATCACAAGCAACCAGGACCTCCAGTGGTTGGTCCAGCCCACCCTCATGCATCAGCCGGGCCCATCCCGATCTCCCGCGCCTCCCTACCCAACCCTCTCGGGGCCGCGGCCTCTGGGTCCACCGCCGTCCCATCTTTTCAGACCAGGGATCATAAGGGCAGCCGCAAACACTACTGCTTCCACAAGGCGCAGGAGCGATGAACATGTAAGAAATGAAACAACAGAGCGGGTAAACTTTACAAAAGAATACACACATTCATTTACACACTGATAATTGTCGAGTTGTTGACCAGAAGGAAAATAAACTGAGCCGGAGGGAACGCAGATAGTGAGGTGTGAGGACGGCGGCTCAAATTATTTCGTAACTAACTAGGTTACAATATTTTGTAAAACCCACTGTGTCATTTCCTTTTGGATGTACACATCAGGGGAAATCAATTAGAAATAGGGCAGGTACAATAGAATATTTTATTTAATACATTTTCTGGTTTTCAAATAGAAAACATTTCTCTTACGGTTAATGTTCAGTGATGGCGTTCGCTATGATTCTTTGTTAAATGTTGACACAGCGTTAACAAAGATCTGCTTTTTGTTTGCAGAGTAAAGCTACGTGCCGTAACACATTCTCATAGATGTTAAAGTGACCCAGTTCAACGTTACTTTGACCTTAAAATCCGATCACCGGTCTTTGGGTTTGATCAGACGCATGTTGGCACATATCCGTCACAGCTTTGTTCTTTGTATTCTATGTTCTCATTGGACAGGAAGCGGACTGTCATGTGACTCACAGGGGCAAGTCATGTTGTGTGACTCACACCTGAGTCACGACTTGGGTCGAAGCTTGACTCCTCACTCTGAATGGGCGGGAAATATATTATTCAGCAGCGTGCTGGATGAAGCCAAAGCTAGGGTGTCACTTTGGCACCAAAGATCAGACGTTTCAATGCCATTCGGCCGCCATGACTGTGAGGACTGTGATGACTCGTGGCACACACATGGTGGTAGTATTTCCCATGTGTCACGTAGTCTATGATGGCCTCCCCAACTGTCTCAATCCAACTTCAGACAGACAATGCAGTTTAGAGTCTGACTCACTGCGTCAGGTTGATTTATTTTATGTATTGTAACCTTCAACCTTCCCCTTTTCTCACGGAAGTTATCCCACGAAGAACTGCAGAGACGCAGAATACGAAGGGAGAGGAACAAGCTGGCAGCGGCAAAATGTCGCAATCGCCGTCGGGAGCTGACAGAGACGCTGCAAAATGTGAGTGAGCATTGTTCAAAAGTCTAAATACTGAAGATTGAAACGCTAAGCGTTGGTCTCACAGATGAGAGACGAGGGACTTTACTCATATGTCCGTCTGTCTCTCTCTCTCTCCTTGCAGGAGACCGACCAGCTGGAGGATGAAAAGTCCAAGTTGCAGAAGGAAATAACTGAATTACAAAAGGAGAAAGACAAGCTCGAGCTGGTCCTGGAGGCTCACCGTCCCATTTGTAAAATCGACGACTCGGATTCGGACTCTGACCCGAATCCGTCGACCTCCTCTCTGGGAGGAGGCATCAAACTGGAGCCGCAGGAGTTCAGCAGACCCCGACCCTCGATCAAGCTGCCACCGAAGACGGAGAAGCCCAAGCCGAAGATCACCATCCCCACCAAGCACGTGACGCCGGCGGCCTCCGCCACCGAGTCCGAGTCCCTGCACACCCCGGTCCTGGCGTCCACGCCCTCCCTCCTGGCCTTCACGGCCGGCATGGTGTTCACCTATCCCTCGGCCTCTTCAGACGCCGCGTCGCACCAGTCTCAAGCCCCGCAGCCCTGCGGGATAGCTCACCGCCGCAGCAGCAGCAGCGGAGACCAATCGGATCACTCCCTGCACTCGCCGACCATCATCAGTCTGTGATCACGTGATCGATATCGATCGTGGTCTGCAAAACACTAAATTATGATTTCATCACGTGTGACCAAGGGTGTCTCTGGGAAACCGGAGGGAAGTGAGAATAATAACATGAGATGATGATATGCTAGTTAGCAGCAGAAAGTTAAACTCTTTTAAGTATTGATTCAAATAATTTACGTTACTAAAGCCGTCATTATAGCTGACGGCTGTAACGACTTGGTTTGAGGTTAAAAACTAAGCACTGCATGCAGAATTATAGAATAGTGCAACTCTGATAACTACATCTGATAATATATTATAATAGCAATGACGTACAATAATTGCATTTAATACTTTTTTACATTGTTACGTTATGTTGTGTAGCATTTTATGAACTTAAAAGATCAAAGGGAAATAGAGTACTTATACTAAATGGTCCATATTTTTCTATGAATCTTTAATGAATTGCAATATTGTCAATGCAAAGTTTTGACCACTAAGGCTGGCCCATAGGAGTTATTATCGATCATGTTACGGCATATTTATTCTTGAGAGCGTAATATATATTTTGTTTTAATTGTCTGACAGATTAACTATTTTGGTGGGCAGTGCCTTGCCTGACCGTGTGATATCTGTGATGGTGTGATATTATTATCATAAAAACAACAACAGAATATTATTAAAGTTATCTGAATCTAAAAATCAACACATTTGTCAGATTCAATTAAGAATAAATCATTTAAAAATTGTATTTGAACACAGGCACCACAGAGACCAGCACGTGAATACTGTTGGGCTGAGAGGAGTAGTTGATTAGTCAGCTGATGGAATATTGCAGCTTTTTTTTTAGATGAATCAGTAGTATTTTCAGCAGTATTTTAGCAGTATTTTATACTATTGTAAACCAAATACCAAATTATCTGTGTGGAGAAGAAAGGACACATCCTTTGACCCCAGTTATAACAGTCATATTCTCTCTCCTTACCTACATTTCAGATTAACTAATTTAGAAAATGAAAATAATCATAGCTGTGTTCTCTGTGTCTGAAACGCACATGGCTCAGAGGGATTTGGGTTGCTCTTCGAAAGTGGGGATGAAGAGAGGCATTGAGATCGGGCGAGAGTCTGATTGAGAGCATAACGGCGGAAACAAGTTGCGTGTCTGCTGCTGTCGCAGGACGTCTGTGCAGCGCTAAGTGGTTGAAAGCATTACTGCCCTCTTCAGCTCTCCAGACCGCGGGTCCAAAAATAAAACTGATGAACATCCATAAAGTCGGACTGCGTGACGTGACGGCGGCATCAGTCAAGTGCGGTCGGTTCAGACACGAAAGGTCAAAACAGCAAACGTAGAAATCAATCCTTCGTCCTGTGTCATGTAAACGTTGAACACAAAGAAAAGGTCAGAACAGCACAGAGTGTCATAGCCACTGTATTTAAAGCTCTTCAATGCACTACGAGCAGCCCACCAATAAACAGCTAACGACAAAATTAATCTGTTCTAATCCATGTGTAGTATCTATGATTTAAACTGAAATCGGTTAGTAGCCTAACGCTAGTTAATACAGATAAATCAATAAAGAAGGGTCAGCGTGAATGTTACAGGGTAAATACAAAGCATGAGTTACAGAAGAGGGAGCCGACTGCGGTCAACTCAAACAAACTCCGTGAAAAGCTAATTGAACATCAGCAACAATGTAAGAAATCTATAGCACAAGTGAAACAACCTGGATTGAATAGAATAAAAATCATTAAAACTTGTAGACCTTCCAGTTTAATACAAAGATTTTCCGGGTTGGATTTTTAAAAAAGTGGCAGAACTCGTATGCGGTTCAGCTCTGAGTGAGGTCCGAGGACATCTGCCATGTCTGATCCCCAACACTCGTCACCGCGGCTCGAGCACGTGTACGTATAATGCCCGGTGGCCCCGCGCACAGTAAACCTGAAGGGCCCTCACATCAGACTGGTTAACAGGCCTGTACAAATGGTGACAATCATCATGCACATATGGCACTCCAATCCTGTCCTGAGGAAGAGAGTGCATAAAATAGTACACAGTATCGGGCATCTATAGCAAAAGCAAATATCAAATAGGTTTTTTTTTCTTCTTAATTTTATTACAACTCGTCTATTTCAGTGCTATTGGAATTCAGTGGACTAAATATGGCTCAAAACTGGATTGAAATGAATCATCAGATCTGGGATTTAAAGATCCACGATAGCGCTGTCCAGTGCAATAGAATAAAGGCTTCTACCAGTGTAGGCTAGTCCAGTGCATGAGACAAATTTATGTGACCAGGTCTTTTGGTCCAATTTCATTTTTTTTTTTTTTAACAACAGACCACTGAAAAAAGGAGAGTCTCCCCAAAACAGCAGAGTCATTAGAAAAGAAATACTGTAACATTTCGAGACATTATCATCTGGCAAACATCTATTAAATGTCTTTGGAAAGTCCTGAAAACGTCTTTTAGTGGTAGCTTCTCCGTCAGGTCAAAACCTAGTGGCACACTGATCTTTGCAGCATTCGGAAGGCCGCGATGCTTTTCGCACCAAAATCGATTCGTACTGTCCGACGAGGCTCCCCGTGTCTCCGGCCCAACAGCCGCATCGCCGCTAGTCCGGCCGGAGAAGCCCCGGCCGCTGCCGTCGGCCCGCCGTCAGTCATCCGGCGAGCACACCAGGTGCAGCTGGTCGGGGCTTCCCACGCTGCCCGTGCTGGAGCTCCCGTCCCCGAGGTCCCGGGCCACCATGCAGGGCAGGTTGAGCTCGGAGGATCCCCCGGGGCTGGAGTCGCTCCTGCTGACGCACTCCTCCTCCAGGACCAGGCACAGCTCCTTCAGGTCCAGGTTCTCCTTCACCAGCCCGTCCTGCATGCGCTCCAGGTCGGCGAGCTTTTTCAAGTAGCCGCCCAGGTCCTCCCGCATCACCTTGGCGGCGTGGTGCCCGAACAGCTGCCACTCCCGGGCCAGCTTCTTCACTTTGAGGCGGTCGTCGTCGAGGAAGCAGCACAGGTCCCGCAGCTCCACGTTCTCCTCCTGCAGCCGCTGATTGATTGTTTTCAGTTCCCTGATTTCCAGCAGGTGTCCCTGCAGCTGTTTATTTACCTCTTTTATCAGCCGTCCTCGCTGGATGAGAGCCGCTATCTTTTCCGACTCCTCTTTACGCAGCCGGCTCACCAGCTCCTCTTTGGAGCACGCCAGCAAATCCTCGTCAGACATCTTTGACAGCTCTCGATTTATTATCTCACCGTCGCTGCCCATTTTCTATTAAAAAAAAAAACCCAAACGTAGTAGATGGTGCCTGAGAATGTATTAAAAGCGCCGAGGTGTAGCTGGTTGCTTCTGCGCTTAACACAGAGCCATCACATCCTCTTCCTCTGCACGCCGTGTGCTTTCCAGATGGCAGCCTGTGCAATCACTACGGCACCCCCCCAAAAAAATGTGATTTCTCTTTGTTTTTGTTCTGTGGATGGCTCTCTTCGAGGCCCCGGGACTCAAGCCCTCATCGGCGCAGGACCCGGTTCTCCGTGGATGACGTCTTAACGAGGTCGTGTTGCGCCGCGAACCGCCGTTTTTAATGTCAATCTGGCAAATCGTCTCCACGGCAGAATGTGTTCTACAAAGGCCTCCAGCAGCACCACTGTCCTCGTTTTACCTCGTCGCGCAGTGTCCTCGGAGGGGACGGGCCGCCCCGCGGGCTTCAGTGGCCTAAATGTAGGCTACAGGAGAAAAACACCCGTCGATCCTACGGAGGCTTAATCCAGCAGCCCGGGATGCACACGCTGCAGATGTTGTGTGTGTATGTGTGTGTGTGTGGGTGTGTGTGTGCGTGGTTCTTTTTTTTTACGTCGCTGGCATCGTCTCACCGGGCTGAATGAACTCCGATCCGCTGCAGCAGCCGCAGCGGCTTTTTCTTTCTTGCTTTTTTTTATTTCACAAACGACTCGTCTTCAGAGAAACGCAAAAAAACAAACGAGACCAAATTCAAATCCAACCCCGCCGTTCATCCGCTTGGAATCAGTGCATCGTCGCCGTGCATCCTCTGGGGCCGTGGTGTTACCACAACAATGTCCGCCTCCGCCACTTCTCACGGCCGAGACCCCACCGAGCAGCGAGCTGAAGCACGGCCGGAAACGCGATGTTTGTAGCCTTCAAAGTAAAAGCACACACGTATTACTTTTCAATGAAAATAACGAACGTGCATTTGTTTTAACCGCACTGTAGATTGCATACACGTAAAACTATCTCCTTTTAACATAGAGCAACTTTGTTGGGTTTCAATCCAATCATGTTCTTCAACGACAATACTTTTATTTTTAATAATTCTCCGGAAGTTTCTCTTTTTACAATGATTGCTGTTTTAACACGTCGGTTAGACAGTAATCGGACATGGTGGTTTCCTCTGAGGTTCACAGTGCCACTTCGCTTACCATAGGCCTGTGCCATGGAAGTAAATGGAAACACAGAATCGAATAGTTTGGTGATCCGGTTGACCTAAAAAGTTTGGCTTTTTCAGCTCTGAAAATAATCCAGATGTGAGGGTGAAGATCACCTTCATGCGCTCTCTCTCTCTTTAACTTGGGCTGCCACATTTGAATTTTAAATTGACCAAGCCACGTTACATCTAACACAACATGAACATTCAGACTGAAGGGAAAATGCAGGAAAGGCTCTTGCCCCTCGGGTTATCTGATCAGCTGGGTCACATCATTTAAAAAAAAGATGACCAAAACCTAAAAAGGAAACCCAATAGGCCCTTCATGCCTTTACTGTACACCAGGGAAAAAAAGATGTACAGTACAATGCAGTTGTATCCTGAAGGGCTTCTGGTTATACTTGCTTTCTTTTTTTTTAAAAACATTGACGGAAAGTGTGACTGCATGCTTTTTTCCACAGGTTTATGCTGAGGCATTCAGCCACATCCTTCCGCCCTCTGTCCCACCTCCATTGTTTAGCTGAGGCCATAACAATGTAGGGTGTTAACAGTGCAGCAGGGAGCTGTGGATGGAATCAGGGTGTCATGTGGGGTTAGAAGTGAGAGTGTTGATGTGCAGCAAAAGATCCGATAAAAAAGACACGTTGACCGAGTCGTTTTCCCTTATGTTGTGGTTTTTGAAGGACACATGCAGAAACACCAAAAGGGAGGGCAGCGAGAGGGATTTGCAGGGATTTATTTAGATTAATCCACAGCGAAAAAGAGAGCAGATTGTGAACACGCAGCAAGCAGCACACAGGCCTTGTGATTGCACAGACCTCGGATCGGACACATTTTAAAACAATGTGAGAGCACAAATGGGTGGACAGCACTCCGTATCTGACATATGTGCTCTAGTAATTTACAGTAATTAACCATTTACAGTTGTCCATTGTAGTTCAATAGTCCTCATTGATGGTTTTCTTCCTTAAAATGAATGCTTGCTAATAGAACAGAACACGGGGCAGTTTTGCAGCTCATAGGTGGGTCATTACAGGTCCTGGGTAGGCCCCACAACGATAGGAAAAGCAAGACACCCTCAGCTTCTGGTTTGGGGTTAGAAGAGGGACGGTACACAGAGGGTTTTAAAGAAACCTACAAAATGCTATATGCTTAGAACTTCAACTAGTGGGTTTCATGACACGACCAGCTTCAGGTACCTTTTAAAATGTGTGCTCGGGTTTGGTTTGCGAGAACTCTTCCTCTAATCTGCACTCAAACAATCAAGTATACATTAACACATAACGTTGCCCCTCAACCGTAACATTACAGCAGAAAGAAGGTCAGTATATTGGTTTTAAGAGGACGCATTGTTTCTTTCACAGCAACGCAACACATGAATGGAACCTTTCCTGTGACGTAACGAAACCGGAAGTCCGTTTAGCTGCCGTTGTTGACAACGGGCGCCCATAGCGATGCAGTACGCTGGCGTTTGGTAGGCGATCGTGTTTTAATCCGCGCGCACGCTAACCACCTTTGTTGGTATCGAAATCTACCGTTTTTTGTGGTCTTGTTGTCAACTCGAAGCTGCTAACATCGCCGACGTGAGGACTGGAAGCTGGTCCGTAATGGAGGAAGCCAGCTAGGCGGCCATGGGAAGAGGGTTTCAATTCAGCCGATATCACTTAACCGACTATACTTTGCGTTTCAGCTGTTACCACAGTTTGGTGCTTAATACTGGACAACACTCGTAGCAAGGTACGCCGTGGCTTCGACACTCAACGCAGCGTACTGCAGCTAATCCCACTGCTGATGGCTGATGGCTAACTTAACTCGTGCTAAAGGAAAAACATGACCCACTCTTTTTATTTTTATTTTTTACCTCCCTACCGCCACGCAGATGACAATGGAGCTGGACGTGTTCGTGGGCAACACCACCATCATGGACGAGGAGGTGTACCAGCTCTGGTTGGATGGGTACACAGGTATGAGTCACATTGAGTCACCGCAGCGGATCTGTGGACACACTGCGGCGCGCGCCTTTTATTTTGTTAAATTCAGGATACTGACTCCTTAAAAAACTATTCAACAATGACTCATTATAGGTGAGTAATGCATGCTACCTAAGTCCAGGGGCTTTGAATGTACATTTCGTTCCTCTAAAGGGTTACAATGTAAACAACATTAGAACCCTAGTAATGTGCTCAGTGTGTGACACAATGAAACCTACAGTTTACTCCTCATTCCCCTGCACGTTGGAAAAGCATAATGGTCCCAGGTAAAGCATAATGTCAGTGCTGCTGTATAACACACCAGCGGCTTTGCTAGGGCAGGTCATTACACATGACTACAGCCCATTTGGATCACCAAGGCTGTCTGATTTATCCAACAGTGAACGATGCCGTGAAGGTCCGGATGGATGGAGGGGTGATGGAGGAGTGTGAGGCGAGTGCGGATGTTCTGCTGAGCGACACCATGGACCAGTACAGGACGTTCCACATGTGCGAGCGTCTGCTGCACAGTCCGTCCAAACTAGGCAATCAGCTACTGTTCCAGATCCAACCTCATCGACAAGCCATGCTCATAGAGAGGTGCACTATTCGATGCGCCGATCCTTTCACCGTCCATTAGCCCACGTGTTTGTGGTGTCTGAGGGTTTGGGACGAATCTCGTTCTCAGAACTTAATCATTTCCCATCTTTTAAAAATAATGCTCTTTCTTTGAAAGACGTTATTTCCCTCTGAAGTATTAGTTACTAAACATAACTGAATGATATTACGAGAATATTACGTCTCATGCCTACGTATGTATTCACACATATTAGATATTACACCTTCGATGACGCATTTGTCCGTGAGGTCCTGGGAAAGAAACTCTCCAAAGGAACCAAAAAAGACTTGGACGATATTGGAGCCAAGACAGGCGTGACACTGAAGAGCTGCAGACGACAGGTGAGAGAAACCCCAGTGCACCTGGGTGTTTTATCACGTTTTAAATGGTCACTGCTCACTACTTATCAGAGGAGACCCAAGCAGTTTAAACAAAAATTGCTAATTTCTTTTGTTAAACCACCATAAATTCTTCCTGGTCATAATCTTAACATTTGGTTGTTTGTTTATAAACTATTTTTTTACTTTGAGTGATGAGCTGAATTCTGGACGCATATTTTAGATTAACCTCTTTTATTGTCTGATGTATTTTTTACCAGATTTTACACATGATGTCATGATGTCGTGAATGTGTGAAATCTCATGAGCCACATCTTTGATTTCAGTTTGACAACTTCAAACGTGTTTTTAAAGTTGTGGAGGAGCTGAAGGGCCCCCTGGTGGAGAACATACAGCACCACTTTCTTCTCTCTGATAAGCTTGCAAGGTAATCAGTGTACAGAACCTCGCTTCCTGCTTCTGTCTTGTTATAATTGTTATAAAAAATTAGTCTTATATTTTTAAGCTATCTCTAAAAAAAAAAAAAAAAAAGAAAACTCACCTGACAAGACTAGCATTTCATGAAAAAGCATCTAGTTGTAGTCATTTTCTTTATTAAATGTTCTATCTATCTTCTTTTGCTCCTTTCAGGGATTACGCTGCCATTGTTTTCTTTGCTAACAATCGCTTCGAGACGGGGAAAAGAAAGCTGCAGTATCTCACATTCCAGGACTTTGCCTTCTGCGCCGGGCAGCTTATCAACAACTGGACCGTCGGGGCTTACGGTGAGCCATTCGCCTGGTTTCCCTCAGCCGTTTCTTTTTATCCGAGATATGACGGAGATGTGTGACATTTCAGGACGTATTAATAATCTCTTACCCTCTAATCGGTCCTTAGCTTGAGGCCTAAAGAGTGACACAACATTAGGAGTTAAATCCAAGAACAACAAAAGTAAAACAAAACACTCGAAGCAATGAGACTAAATATAAAGAGTTTTTTAAACAAATGTCTTGCATAAGAGCGCGAGGTATGCTGTTGATGTTGGGTATTGAGAACGCGGAACATTTGCAGCTGCGCCTCAGTCAGTGAGGCCAGCTGACCACCAGAGGTCCTCCACACTTTGCAGATCCTCAATACCGTACCGGTGAATTTAAATTGTGTAAAGCGAACAATGTTAACTGGTTGAGCCACAGTGTGATAGCAATTGCCAGAAAAAAAGAATTAAGTCAAAAGAAAAGCAAAACTGTTGAACAGACGTGACCGTGTCTAACGTTGTAGATAACATGGTGGAAGACATGGACGTGGATCTGGATAAAGAGTTTTTGCAAGACCTGAAAGAACTGAAGGTTTTAATCAGTGACAAAGATCTGCTGGATCAACACAAAAGGTAATGACAGAAAACAAACATGTCCTTGCTATTTCTGAAGTTTGAATTTCAATTCTATAAACACATGTGTTGGCAATTTCCCCCTTTCCTTTCTCTCCTCTCTGTCCAGCCTGGTGTGCTCAGCTCTCAGAGGAAAAACCAGCAATGTCAATGAGATGGAGACCAATTTTAAGGTGAGAAAAACAGCCTCAGAATTTGGGGAATTAGTCAGCGATTTGTACAGTGAGAGGAAATGTAAGGATTTCCATCTCTTTGTAGAATCTTTCCAGAGGCCTCGTCAACATTGCGGCGAAGCTGACGAACGCAAAGGATGTCAGGGACTTTTTCATCGATCTCGTGGAGAAGGTTTGTCCCTCGACAAGACGCAGCTTCTATCTTTTATTTGTTTTTAAGCAGAGTCCGGTTTTGAAGTGTGCCTTTTTTGAGACCGTGTGACTTTAACGCCTCCGCCTCTCCCGTCCCCCCTCCCCCCAGTTTATTGAGCCGTGTCGCTCAGACCGATGGACCGCGGCCGACGTTCGGCTCTACCTGACCCACTACAGCAACTCCGCGCACCTACTCGACACGTTCAAGTGAGTTCGTGTAGTTTTATTCCGTAAAGCTCGCCAGGTACGGCGCAACTGTTTTCTCCTACGGGGGGGTTATTATGTGCACCGAAGCAGCTCAGGCACAACGTTGTGTTTTCAGTCCTTTCTACTATTGACGTCTCCGCTCCACCAGTGGGTGTCACCCTGTCCCGCCCCCCCGCCCCCCCATCCCTCAAACTGTAGTCACCTTGTTTCTCATGCAAACACTCTGGAATGTAGTTAAGGGTTTGCACAGCCCTGCACCACAACATGTTTAACAAAGAGATATTCATAAAAAGAACCCCCCCCCCCCCCCCCCATATATTACACTGAGTGGACAAAGATTGCCTCATTTACTCTCTTCACACAGATTTCACAATTACAGATGGTCCAGAGTCTTGCGTTGCCTCTTGGCTCTGTTTTACTTACAGTTTGCTCTGTTTCTGTCCCTCCTGTCTTTGACCCCCCCCTTACCTCCCAGACATCAGGTCGTGTGGAACAGATACATGGACGTCATCAAAAGCTGCATCTTCAAAATGTACCACGACTGAGGCGGCGTCCTCGCAGCTCTTCCCTCCCGTCTGCTCCACCCTCCCGCTTCGCGGTTCATCTGGTTCTTTTTATTAGTGGCGATGCGAGCGTCCATACAGTCGGCACAGTGTCTGTACATTTAGTTTGTAAATAAAAAGGAAAAGGTATTTAACATGGAAACTCATGTTGTCAATTTATCTGCGGGGTTAATTGGGGGAGTTATCAATAACCCGTTTCACCGATCTTAGTAGAGTAAAGGAAGTGTTGGATGGAGAACAAAGAGGTGAAGCCCAGTATCTGAGCAGTATTAGTGTTTCAGATTTCGACACGGCCAGCTGACTGCATGCGTCATGACTGAGACCTCTTCCAGATCCTGTGTGTGGTCATGGGAATTAGGGGGGGGGGGGGCACAGTTGGTCCGGCTAGGAGGTCGTCAGTGTGACTTAACAGCATCTCCCCTTAATGACAGCTGCCATCTCTGCCACCCCCCAGAAGGACAGGACAGATAAACAGAGCAAAGGTTATTTCAAACAAAAGGGTTAAAAACTGAAAACAGGTGGAAAGAACACAATTACTGCTTCCACAGCGTAAAAAAAGTAGCGTTGTTGTACTGTGACTGGTACGTCTGTTAAAGAATATTCAGCGTAAACTCCAATGCACGCGGCCATCTCGACCTGTTAGCGAGACACTTTGAAATGAAATGAGGTGCATGAATGGAAGACTCGTGTTCTCGCGGAGCAGCAGAGTGCCGCAACATAATGATAGTGTTTTATTTTCTCTATTTTAGACCATAAGGAGACTCCAGTTTATTCCGAAAAATAAACTGACAAATTTTCCGAATAAGTCTCCACTTTCTTTCTCTTCCACTCTCTAATTTTTGTCCACATTCCATTAACTTCTCCCCCCCCCCAGCTATAAATATCCTGCACGTCAGATTGGACGAGAGCGAGTGCTTTAGCTGCTTTATGGAAAAGAAAAAAAAAGTCAAAGATGGGGGAGGTAAGTATAGATAGATGGGGGGGGTAGAAGGGTGGGAGGGCTCGGGGCATTTTGCGGGGGTTTAGTTTAAATGAAACCAGGTGTGTTGTGGGTCCAGTAAGTGGGGGCACTGTATGGGGATGGGGGGGTGAATCTGTGAGTTGTTGCTCGGCCTACGATTTGAACAGATTTGGAATTTGGGTCTTTTGGCCGCAGACCCGGAATTTGCATCCTGGGGGGTCAGCGGAGAGGGGGGTTTGGAGAGGGGATGACGGCAGTGCAGGGGGCCAGATGGGGGAGGGAGGGGTGTCGAATGGGCTGTCCTTCTTTGCTCCCCTCTCTCTCTCTCCTCTCGCTCGCTCCCTCCCTTTGCATGTGTTCAGCTGCTCCAGCTGTCGGTCTCCCCACTCACTCGCTCTGGGTCAGACAGGCGGGGGTTTAAGGGACCTCTTCTGGGCGCCAACTCAGCCGGGACGACAGCAGCCAGCGGAAGGACACACCGGTCGGGGAGGAGAAGATCCATCCGGAGAGAAAAAAAAAAAAAAAAAAACAGAATCACTCGTGAGTTTCTTTTATGTCTTGCCATCCGTGTTAGAAGCTTTTTTTAGGAAAAAATGTTTGTGATAGTTTTAAGTTATCTCCTTTTGTTGTACAGGCCTTACACGTCACAGTCGTACACGTCTGCGTCTTGCAGAAGCCGGGATAGTGTAGCTCCCTGTCTGAGTAGTTTGCTTCCTGGCACTGTGTTTCTGTAATAGGGGGATAGACAGGAAGAGAGGTAATGAGTCACAGGGCATGTATTATCCCACAGCGTGTTACAAAAGTTCTTCCACCTCGTCCCTCTTGAACAACATTTCACGGCGGTGTCACAATCCCAGTTTAGTCACTCCGGCTTTAATTTTCCTGGGACCAGGCAGCGGTGGCTTTTGAACAAAAGGAAGAAACAGGTGGCGACTAAAAAGGTACAAACGCGCACAAAAGGCTCCGGCTGACATCCCGGGCCGAGTGGGATGCTGCCTCCCTTCTACTTGACAGGGCATTACATCCCCGTTCATTCCGTAGACGCCTAACAGCTAACACGTGACCCCCCCCCCTGTAATGACTCAGTGGGATTGTGAAGGCAACAGGAAGCAGGCACAATTCCCAATGCGAGCGGCACATCGTGCCACATTGTTTGCTTACACTAATCCATCACAGCTCTTTAACCCCCCTTAAAACAGGGCAGCAGAGCAGTATCACTAGTGGGAGAACGCAGCCGTACCAGAGGGATTTATTACAGTTACAGTGTTTGTGTGTGTGTGTGTGTGTGAGTAGGAAAGTGATCCCTTAGTTGTGGATTTACAGATTCGAGGCCACAGCAGTTTTTATCCCGCTGGCCCACGTGTTCTCAGGCGGCTCCATGCACAACTGAGCAGAACAACACAAAGTTTTGCAATGTGCACACTACAACACATGACCGTCCTGAAGTTTACACTCGTGTGTGTGTGTGTGTGTGGGGGGGGTCTGTGTTTTTCTTGGTCCGCCTACGGTCAATTTTATTGGCCTCCGGAAATCTTGCATACATTTTGCTGACCGGGTGAATTTAGAAACGGGTCATCCTGCTGTCACTGAGGCCGGGGTTACAGCTTTACAGTACAGGTGCTAGACTAATGCGGGACTACAAACCTTTTTTTATTTTAACCGATTCATTTGCTGATTATTTTCTTTATTAAATAGTAAATCGTCAAACAAATGTTCCCATCACGAGTTCCCAGAACGTCTGGTTGTGTCTGACCGGCAGTCCGAAGCAACAGAAAGGCTTGAAACGTGTTTCGTAGCGACGCGGTTTCACAATCAACCTGTTTCTCCCGGCGTCAAAAAACCGAGGGGGAGACGAGAGGTTAAGGGCCGCAGTGGCTGGAGGTTTGGCACCATCCTCTTATGTGAACCATGGGGGAGGAGGGTTTTCCCAGAACCCGATACTCTGGGAAGCACTGTCGTGGCAGGGCATCCCAGCTGGGAACCGGCGGCCACATCCTCGCCACGGGCATTCCAGCGGCATCGGGGATACACCCATGCGTCCCTGCCGCCCGCCGTCAGGGGCCGGCGAGCGTCTGGCCCCCGGGCCGACGGTTTGGTTCGATTTGGTTTCCCCCCCCCGGTGGCTGCGGGTCACATTCTTGCTGGTTGTAAGTGTCCGGACGGGCCAACTCAGGCGAGGTCACGCACCGCGGGCCGTCTGATTGCACAGTGGTGTGCGTCACCGTCTGTGCTCACGGGGTCAGGGCATGTTTTGCTGTTTTTAAGCACGCAAAAGTTCCCGAATGGCCTCTGATGTCATCCGTCGAAAATATCCGCGCGTGTCCACGTCCCCCTCGCGGCCTTCTGTCTGCCTCGCCATGGATTACAACAATAAGCCACGCTCGCAGATGTGGCCTCCGGAGTTCACGTCGGCGCATGTGCCTGTGCACGTAGACAGGCCGTGATTATAACTTTCCTGTCATGTGTTTTAACTGGAGCTCACCGACTCTGCAAAGAGAAGTCTCTCAGAATATACATTTTTTCTACTTTTTTTTCAGTTGCCGGAGCTGGAATAGCTGATTTGTTTGTGTGTTTTAACTCAGCCGCTTATAGCTTCCCTCCAGGAACATTAACAGAAGGCTGTTTGTGTCCAGTCAATCAGAATACTCAGCAAACATAACGTACTATGAATCTGCCTCAAAATACTGTGTAGTGAAGTACGTCCATTGCTTAAGTCAAAGGAGCAACATCGCAATGCAGGAATGCTAGAATGCAAGTCCAGCAATGCCAGAAAACAGACAGAACTTAATTAAGTTGGAGGTAATTCAGAGCAGCCGCGTGAATAAACCCTGTGTGTTGGTGCAAAGGGCTTTTTGTAAATGAAATCACAGTAACGACTGACACAAGTTCTCATACAACGGGTGAAATGAAAATGCTGCAGCGCTTTTCTTTGACACGGGTCCATCTTCCAGCAGCGGAATCAGGTTCCTCCTGGCTCCACATTCTGACGAGTATCAGAGTGTGACCCCACTGTAACTGCCGAATTAATGAGTCAAACTTCATAATATTTTCTTTACCTTACTCTGGACATATTTTCTTATTTGGAGTCATCACAGAGCCTGTATCTCAGAGGTCACCATATATGACAAGTATCAGCCGTCAGAATGTGTGACCACGTTTGCGATCTTCTTCGCCCTCCATTGTCTGGCACGCACGAGCAGACGATGTGCAACAGCGCCCTCTAGGGTCACAATTCCTGACGGGTCACAGATTTCGGTGCAACACCTGTGCGGCGTACCGGTAAGATATTCGGACCCGGTTTGCCGTACCGGGAAGGAAACTATACGGTCTCTGAAAAAGACAGCACTTTCAGCATGACAACAACAACAGCAGCACAACAACTGCTAACACTGCGCGGGTGAACGCAGAGTTTACAGGAGGTTAGCGACCGCTACCAACCATTCCAACATTACTTAGAATCGCATCAGCAGAAACGCGAGGTCCGCTCAGCCGTGCAGCCTTCTTCCTCTTTGAGCTCTCGCCATTCTCTCTGTCCAGAGCCCTTTTCCTCTTGCCTGCTCCGACGCTGTTTTGTCGCTGGTTCCGCCATGATAACTGCACAAATATCGCCACGTGCGCTACGAGCCCAAGAGTGTATGTCTCATGCGTATGTCTCATGCCGTAAAGCAAGACTCTGTGGGGGCGACCCGCCTCCCTACAGACCCCCAGGGCGGCCGAGAAAACCTTTGTTCGACCCGAAATGACTCATTTAATCATCCAAAACGATATGGAACATATTAATTAACTGAAAAATGGTGCTTAGTGTACCTTTAAGAGTTTTTCATTGTAGTGCACGATTCTTATATTATTTTGTGAAATATAACGTCAAAAAATTGACAATTGATATTTTTTTATATGGTGTTTTATAATAAAGACTGAGGAAAATCTTTGTGCTTAGGTACTTTGCACCGATGACAGAACACAACACGGCTGTCCCAAAAATGTATCCCACAGATGGAAGCGGCTCAGCAGGAGATGCTGTTATGAAATATTCCCCCTCGTGGCTGTGACACACAGCGAGCTGAACTTAAAGTTGTAGCGGCCTTTATTCTGCCAGTCCGGAGACACAGAGAGTCTTCTGTGAGCAGCCAATGTGAAGGCGCTTCTCTCGTGTTGACTTTTCGGCTGTAAGGATGGAGTAAGCCACGGCGTTTGTGGTGTATAATGTGTGTCTTTCTATGTCGTTCTCTCCTGAAACGCAGATACCAGCCCGCGGCGGCCTCCCTCCTCTGCGAAGCAGCGCTGCCTGTGACACGGAGTGTTTGTGTGCATGTTGTACGCGTGTTCCCGTCCCGTCTCCCCCCCCACGTTAGAGCGTTAGTATGCAGGGTGCGTGTGTGTCCGTGGTGTGCGTGTGCATATGTGTGTCTGTGCTCCTCCGCAGTGCTATTTCACAGCCGCCTACAGAAAGTGACACCTACACGGTAAGGATGGTCAAATCTCTGCTTCTCTCATACTCCTTTTCCTTTCTTCCATGTGATCTTCCAAGCCCCTCCCCCGACCCACCCTCACCACAAAAAAATGGTGTTCAAGTGTTGACCTCGTATCCTCTTTATTCTCTCCCCCAATCCATTTCTTATTTCTTCACATTCGACTTGTTCATTTTCCACAGCAGTTTTCCCTTCCCAACATCCAATAGTAGTTGTAGTTGGGGGTAATTTTAGCTTTAAGTTCTGTGCTTTTTTCTTTCCATGCAGCTCATATTTTTTCTCCAGAATTATAATGACCCTTTTTCCAAACTGTGGCTATAAATTCTTTGTTTTCAAAGTGACATTCAGCTTAAGGAAAATAAAGCACTCCTGTTCTCCTCCAGAGGAAACACGTTCCTCTGCTTCTTTTTTAAAGTTCCACTACAGGGGATTTATTATGTTTTTTTTAATATATTATGCAACTACTTGGTTTCTTTCCATCGTTTTCTCACACTGTCGTTGCCTCCCCGGTGCTGTGTGCAGGAATGCACAGATGGGTATCACTGGGACCATCAGACCGAGCACTGCAAAGGTAAAGCACCTCTCACCCTGCACCTATCCCATCTCACCGCTTGTTCCCCAGCTGGGATCGTCACGTCGCTCCTCGTGCTTCGTCCCGTCCTCCTCTTGATGAGTCTCGTCTCCTCCCCCGTCAGACATAAACGAGTGCGAGATCATCCCCGACGCGTGCAAAGGGGAAATGAAATGCTTCAACCACTACGGGGGCTACCTGTGCCTTCCCCGCTCCGCGTCCGTCATCCCGGCCTCGGAGCCCCCCGTCACGCCCGCCGAGACCAGCCGCTGCCCTCCGGGCTACGAGGCGCAGGGAGACAGCTGTGTCGGTAGGTGTCTGGTTTGTGGGGGAGGGCAGGGGGGAAGGGGGGAGGGGGGGGGCGGACAGGTGGCCGCGTTGGTGTGAGTGTGATTGTTTAGGTTTATTGTCGGCCGCAGCAGGTGTTGGGAACCGTGGGCTGCGTGTTGGCGCGTAAGTGAGTGCTGTTGCAAGCGGGGCAGGCAGACACCAGAGGAATTTGGAAAATGTTTCACACGAGGCCAGCTGCTGTGTGCGAGGAACCTGCGAACGACGGAGGACAACGAGGTGTTCATCTGGGACAACAAACGTGACTCAGCACGACGTGACGCT
The DNA here is from genome assembly GCA_021346845.1 of Apeltes quadracus. Taxonomy (NCBI): domain Eukaryota; kingdom Metazoa; phylum Chordata; class Actinopteri; order Perciformes; family Gasterosteidae; genus Apeltes; species Apeltes quadracus. Next base: position 4,649,442 of record CM037920.1, read on the forward strand.
CTCAGCTGCCGGGTGCAAATGACGGGAACGGAGTCACCGTCTTCTGCCCTCCGACAGTCTCACCCGGGCCTTTCAGTCACGATGGATGATGCCATGTGTGCTCACAATGACCCCATATGTGTGTCTTTTTTTCACTTCACACACACACACACACACACACACACACACACACACACACACACACAGATGTCAATGAGTGCGAGCGAGACGAAGATGACTGCCAGCCCAGCCAGAGGTGCATCAACACCCTGGGTGCCTTCACCTGCCAGTGCCCCGATGGTTACCGCAAGGTCGGCATAGAGTGCATAGGTGAGGCAATCTGTCCGTCAACGTGTGTAGCCAGCTGTTTTTTAATTCAGTTCATTTTAGTCCATTGCTCAATGGCCCAGGGCAAAGGCAGTCATTGCCGCGAAAGGGACCTTAATAACCCGTAAGACTGTTAACGGCCCTTTTTCTGACTCCATTTCTCTCTCCCAGACATCGATGAGTGCCGGTACAGATACTGCCAACATCGCTGCGTCAACGTGCCCGGCTCCTTCTCCTGTCAGTGTGAACCTGGTTTCCAGCTGGCAGGAAACAACCGATCGTGCATCGGTGAGTGACTCAACAGCGATGGAGGCAATACGTTTTGGCGAGCAAAAGGAGATGTAGACAATAGATACGTGTAAGTTGTACGTCTGACAACGTTGCGGCGGTGCAATGCTGAGATTTGGCTTGAAATTCAAATTGGTTGCCTTTTTCCAACAACACACGTTACCAACTGTTTTTTTCTGCATCTGCTCTTTTAGTCAGTCAACATTTAAGCTCATCAATGGAATCTACCCCCCCCCCCCCCCTTTTAGATGTGAACGAATGTGAGATGGGGGCCCCCTGCTCCCAGAAGTGCTCCAACACGTACGGCACCTTCCTGTGCCGCTGCGACCTGGGCTACGAACTGGGGCCCGACGGCTTCTCCTGCAACGGTGAGAGAACGAGGGGGGTGAACGCGAGCGACCTCGGCCCCCTCGCTTTTTCGTTTTGTTTATTCTCCCCGCCCCCCCCCCCCCCCCCCCCTCCCCTCCCCTCCCTTCCTCGTTTGCACAGACATCGACGAGTGCAGCTACTCCAGTTACCTGTGCCAGCACCGGTGTGTCAACGAGCCGGGGAGGTTCTCCTGCATGTGCCCGGAGGGGTACCAGCTGCATGGCACCAGGCTGTGCCAGGGTAAGCACACCTGCCTTCTACCCCCCCTGCGAACCCCCCCGCCAGCCTCCCCTAAGGCCCGACACCTTCCTCCCGGTGCTTTCAAGAGCAACACCGAGTCAACGCTGCATTCATTCTTTGACACTGGCTCTATTCTCGTTCGAATCAAACGTCGGCAGCTATTTTTTTCTTTTTTTCTTCCGCAGATATAAATGAATGTGAAACAGGCGAGCATCAGTGCGGCGAGGAACAGACGTGCGTGAACATCCACGGGGGATACCAGTGTGTGGACGCGAACCAGTGCCAGGAGCCTTATGTGCAGGTGTCCGAGAAGTGAGTGACACCTCGTGAAAGCTTGTGCGCGCTCTGTCGCACACACCTTTTCCCAATTACTCAAATATGTGCACGCTTTCAGCTCGGACTATAATCAGCCCCCTGTTTGGGGTATGGCTGCAAGATTAGCCACTTACTTTTTCCACATATGAGTCCAACTCGCAACCTTCTGAACATGGTCCAGTGCAATAAGAAAAAAAAACATTACAGTTACACACGTTGGATTGGTAGCAGGTGTGGGTCACTATTAACATATCCCAGATGATGCGGTAATTTAAAATGTGTTTCAGAAAAACACGAGAGAAAAAATGGCTCCTGTTGAATGTTTGTTTAGATTTTGGGAGCGCTTCCCTCTGAGCCACGTCACGCCCTCTGCTGGCCGATGTATGAACGGCGGTTCATCTTTTCTCTGCATCAAACACACTCAAGTGGACTTTTTCTCTCCATGTGTGTGTGTGTGTGTGTGTGTGTGTGTGTGTGTGAATCCAGCCGCTGCGTTTGTCCAGTCAACAAGCCCGTCTGTCGCGATATGCCCTTCTCCATCGTCCACCGCTACATGAGCATCAGCTCGGAGCGCTCCGTCCCCTCGGACATCTTCCAGATCCAGGCCACCAGCGTCTCTCCGGGGGCTTACAACACGTTCCGCATCCGCTCAGGAGACGAGAACTCAGACTTCTACATCCGGGTGAGCGCGCAGAGAGAGCAGGGCAAAGACCCTCTACAGCCTCGCACTTCATCAATCAATGTTCTTATTGATAAAAAAGTAAAAACCTCAGGAAGATGCACCTTGTTTATCAGTGTGCTGTGGAGGGGCCAGGGTCTCTGTAGCTTTAAAGTGTTGATCTTCTCATCAACTGTTGGTCATGAGGGGAATTTAACATATTTTCAAAACTATGCTTTTTAAAGGGAATGAATGTAAAATTTGCTAATACGTTTTGTCTTCCTCAGCAAATCAATAATATCAGCGCCATGCTGGTGTTGGCGCGCGCCGTGTCGGGGCCCAGGGAGTACACGTTGGACCTGGAGATGGTGTCAGTTAATCCTCTGCTCAGCTACCAGGGCAACTACCAGACCAGCTCCGCCCTCAGACTCTCCATCTACGTCGGGCCGTACAGCTTTTAGAGGAGAAGGAAGAAGAAGAAGAAGAAGAAGAAGAATGGAGGGACACAGAGAAAGATGGAAAGAAAGAGCTGTGGGGAAACACCTGGGGAAAAAAAGGAGATTGAGTTGGAAAAACCAAAACGGTCGATGCAGTTCAACCAGTCACTGTGATGTTACACGATTTGCTTGTTGTACTTCCAAAGCCACGTACAGTAGTCGCATACACAGTATATGAATACAGTGTAGCAGTTTATCCCACAGACATTAAAAAAAAAGGAAACAGCCTTAAAATAGGACATCCTCACCTCAAACAACCCCTTTCGGACAGCATCCTCCTGCGATCAGTGTGTGTAAAACGGGTTTATATTCTCTCACATCTGTTCACGGTGATAAACACAAATCTGTGTCACACATTTTCTGCCTGCCTGCATGTGGAGTGATTCACTCCCCGCGTCACTAAATCGTTATCTTCTCACCAGTTTACATCTTTGGTTCCGCTCTGTTTGTCATGGTTTGTCAGCCCTTTGTTTTGCTGTTGACAGACGCGACTCAGTAACCACTCAGATCGGACCTCAGCGACCGAGGCTCCTCCTCCGCCCTGCGCTGTTCATTCCTATGCTCCAGATCTCCACCGCTGCCTTTTTGTAGGTTTATCACATTGTTGTGTTTTTGTCTAAGATTTAAAACCTAATAAAGCCATATACCTTTTCCTCCGTCTCACAGTGAGTGATTCAAATGTCCTGTGCATGGAACCTTATTCTCATTCTCCAGGGTGATGATTGGCTGCTTTTCACATTTTCAGATATCATAATGGCAACATAGGCAGCCTTAAAAATTGAATTTATGGCGTTTTGCCATTTTATCAGCACGTTTCTGTGCGTCAAAGTCAAAGCTACCGGTCTCAGTAAAGGTGACCAATCAACATCAACACAATCCAACAGCAGCCGGATGGAAACAAATAGTCGTCACTACAGAGTTCTACGTAGCAACACGTGACAATACAGACATTTGTATGCAGCATTTAGCTGCGCCTGTCAGGCTAATACTCGTTGAACAATACAGTAAAGATAAACAAAACAAGGATATAGAAAACACATACACAACGCTGCATGGTGCAGATCCCAACAACGGTAAATAAGAATTTCCTCGGCCCGGATTTTCAAATGCATATATTTTACAGATAGATATTCTTTGGTTGCTTATTATCTATTATCCTATTCTGTCGCCGTTGTTTTAGAGGGACACAAGGGAATTCTCAGGCAGTTGATGTTTAATCCATTGGTGAGTTATTAGGGATTAGAATTAGACTTAAAATAGTGTCATGTAAAAACAAAATAATAATATGATAATAGGGTTATTAATACCTCCATAGGTTTCTAACAAGTCTGTGTGTAAACAGCATTACTAACATATAAACTGTATGAAAATCAGGCTATGGCAAAAATTCACTTGCACTTCTCTGAAAATGATCTGTAGCAGAAGAGGTTGTTAATCAGCTTCAGCTGCATTTGTGTTGAATGGAATTAACAACAGGTGCACCAGAGGGGCAACAAGGAGACAACCCCCAAAACAGGACTGGTTTTGCATGTGGAGGCCAAGTCAAGTTTCTCCCTCTTGATCTCTTTGACTGGTTTTCCACCAGCGTTGGCTTTAGCTAGCGTCATTATCACCTCTGCCAGCAGGAGGCCATTTCTTATCCCGCAGAAGTTGCACAGATTGTCCAACTCCTCCGGGATGGCATTTTCACAGATGAGAGAAAGTTCCCCCTGAGCACCCGTGATAGATGTGAAAAACGCTGAGCTGTCTGCAACATCGTGACCGGTTTGGTGGGGGGGGGGTCAGTGATGGTCTGTGGGCGTGTCCATGGAGGGACGCACAGACCTCTACAGGCTGGAGGTACATTAACAGCTGTGGAGGAAAAAAGGTTGGGAAACAAAGAGAGGAAGTAAAGTGGTTGAAAGAATCAAACAGGAAGTTATTATTAGCAGTCCCTTCGAGTCATCACACGGCCTTATGTAGCAAGAGCAAGATGAAGGATTTAAAACAATGGAATGGCCCTCACAATCCCCTGACCTGAACCTGATAGAACACCTCTGGGACATGTTTCATTCCATCAGACGCCGCCAGGTTGCTCCTCACAGGAGCTCCTTACAGGAGCTCACCGATGCCCTTAAACATATATATATATATATTAACTAAACACTAACAAATTGCAGCCCTTTAATTGTATTGGCTCTTAAATTGTACTTATAATGGCTCATCTATAACAAGCTTTTTTTTGGTTTACTTTGTTGTTTGTTGTTCTTTGGGTTTGTATCCCTATGGTTGAAATGCACTTATTGGATAAATATTATATTATATTACATAAATGATATGTAATATAATGTAATATAATATATATGATAACATACTTTATTTAAAAAAAAATAATATATAAATTCCTGCCTGCAGAAATAAAAACATATTTCCAATATTAAATATACTTTTTTGATTTTACTCTTTCATATTTGGGGGATTATCAGCTGTCATTACATTGACTCTGATATCCAACCGGTGTGATGTAATACTGCATAATAGCAGGTGATCGGTATCCCATAGCAACAATAGACCACATGACAAAAAAGATCAAAGCGATGACATCACGGAATGTTAAATAGTGCGGACTCTTACTTAGACCTCATTTTGGTTTAAGGAGAACTCTAGATCAGACATCAGTTTGTTTTAGAGACTACTTTAGATCAGACATCAGTTTGTTTTGGAGACAACTTTAGATCAGACATCACTTTGGTTTAGAGACAACTTTAGATCAGATCAGTTTATTTTAACGATCCCCTTGACAGTTCCCATGGACGGCGCACGGATCGTTAAACCACAGGTACAACAAAAGAAAAGGATGACCAACGTCCAGCAAAGGAAGAAAATGGAATTTAATTCCAAAGTAGTTAATCCGCCAATGGACCGTTACCTACGTTCACTGGAGGAAAAGGTAAGAGTTGAGCTGGAAGACAGCAAGGCAACGCTTAACCAAACCGAATATGTGGGGAGAGTTCTCCTGCAGATCGATGAGATGAGATTGCAACAGTTCTTAGATCTTCTCCAACAACATAAGAATGGAGACGTACACATGGAGATGTGTAGGCCAAAAATGGACAGAACAAAGCTTCCAAATTCCATACAATTGCAGCGTGAACTGGACATCGAGAGGGCTCAAACTAAGAAGCTACGCATTGAATTGACAAAATTGACCGAAGTTCTCAGAAACCAGCAGGGGACATTAGAGAAAATGAAGAAAGATTTCAAGGTTTTCCATTTGGACAAGATGAGCAAAAAGACAGCGGAAATAGAAAAGATGGCAGCTGGCCTGACATTATCACAGGACCTTCTCAAGGATAAGGGGCTGGACCAGCATGCTAAAGAGGAAGAACAGACAAACGCTATCGTTAAGCTCACGGCTGCTCTTAACAAGTCTGAGCAGGACCAGAAGAACGCACGTCTTCAGTGGCAGGAGGAGAGGTCTTCCCTGACCTGCCAGCTAGAAAAACAGAAAGTTGAGACCAACAAGAACGTCTTGGCTATGAAGGCTACCGATGGTCTGTTGGAAACCTGCCGTCAGCAAAAGGCCTCCCTCACGACAAAGCTGAATTCCTCCCAGGCAGAAACTCTTGACAAGCTGCAGACTCAAGACAAGATCAACAAAAACCGCCTAGCTGCTCTGAAGAAAACATTTGAAGATCAGTTGGAGAGTGAACAGTTGAAATGGAAGCAGGAGAAAGCCTGCCTGCAGTGTGCCTTGCTGGAAAGCAGGAGCTCCGTTGAGGTTGATCTGAACTCTGAAAAACAGAAGAACAACGACCTCTTGACCGCTGTGGAGAAAGCTGAGCAGCAGATAGAGAGTCAAACCATGGAGTGGCAGCAGGAGAAGTCTCACCTCACAGACCTGCTGAATGCAACACGCCTGGAACTCGAACAAACCAAGCTGAGCAACATCGCTGCTGTTTGTACAGCGGAGAAGGAGACTGCGGAGATGTTTGAAAGATACCAGGCATCCCAAGTCCAGCTGGAGGAACAGAGAGAAGAGACTAACAAGATCACAGGAGCTCTGAAAGAAACTGAAGTTCTGTTAGAAAAGCAAAGCTTCAGCTTTCAGGAATGGACATCAGAGCTTGAAACATCCAAGAGCCACTGTGTCACCGAGCTGGAGGCGCAGAAGGAGGACCACAAAAACCACCTAGCTGCTCTGCAGAAAACATTTGAAGATGACCGAGAGAAAGATCGTCTCGAATGGGAAGTGACAAAATCTCACCTCTCTAACATGACAGAACAAGCACTCGAAAGGGAAAAGGGGCATCGGAGGGACAAGGCCTGCTTAGTGTCCAAGCTGGTCGAGCTTCATCAACAGATCACCAAGAAGCCAAGGAAGAAGTGGTACCAGATATTGTCCTGCGTTAGTGACACCAACGTAGATTAGCTATTTTATACTTGTGAGGACCAGTCAATTTCCCTTTCTTCACAAAGATGTAACAACTAGTAGAACTCACATTGAGACACTTATACTCCTATATATATATGTATATATATAAATACATTTTTATACCTATTTTTATATTTCTTATATTTTATATATTTTTATATTTTATACCTATATACACCTATACATACATATATATTTATACCTATATATACCTATATTTTTATACCTATACACCTATATATATATATATATACACATCTATATACACATAACACATTAAATACACACACATAGATACAAACAATTAAAAACATACATAATTACATACAAATTACATACAAATTAAACATACACATATTTACATACATACATTAAATACACACACATAGATACATACAATTAAAAACATACATAATTACATACAAATTAAAATACACATATTCACATACACACACACACACCTTTGTCCTCTCCGGGGACCATCACCTTATCGAGGTGGAGAGGTTTGCGTGTCCCAATGAACCTGAGGGCTGTGTTGTCTGGAGCCTGGTGCTCCTCGAGGGTTTCCCCTGGCAAAGAGATCTCAGGCGAGGGACCAGACGAAGAATGGTCCAAAAATACTAGAACAAAATGGAGGAGGGCGGTGCTGGAGGGCTCGATGGCGGGCGTCTGGTGGCCGGGCACAGGCCCGAAGGGAGCGACGGACCCCCAACCTCTCACTGTCCCCTCCCCTTACTGTCCCTCCCCGTCGGGGTAGACGGGCAGGTGGAGCGCTGCAGTTGGATGTGGTGGGGTTTACCTCCACGCACAGTTGTGTGGGTAAAGCTCTCGTTTCCCTTGTGATTGTCGGCCGCGTCCCTAATTGTTCCCCGTCCCATTGCCTGCGCCTCCTTCGTGTATTTATCCATGTGTGCCCCTTGTCTGGCGTTGGTTTGTTTGAGTGCTGATGTTCCCGTAGTCTTGTTCCTGCTTTCCTCGTGATCTTGTTCCAGCTTGCTCCTGTGGGCATTTTGTATCCTTAGTTAACTAAACGTTTTTTAGAAAAACAAAGTAATTTACTAAGGATACTAAGATGCCAAACAGCAAACGGGAACAAGAGGAAGCCGTCAACGTCAATGTCACCACACAGCCAAAAAAATGACAAACAAACCGACAACATGACAAGAGAGACAATGGTTTAAACACAGCGAGGAGGTGATTGGACACAGCAGGGAATAATTAGGTTCAAGTCAGACAATCATACGAGAGGTTAAGAAGCTCAACAGACGCTGTGAGAACGCCTCTGGAGGGAAGCATGCTCAGCTAGCTCTCGAGGGGGCTGGCTGTATGCATTGCGAGCGTCTCCCGATGGGGACGCTGCGCTCCCGATGGGGACGCTGCGCTCCCGATGGGGACGCTGGGCTCCCGATGGGGACGCTGCGCTCCCGTCGGGCGGTTTTTGAGGATTCCGGCTCGGCTCGCGCTCCCCACGGTTCAGGTCCCGCTTTTGTAGAGGGACTCTACGATCTACGGGTTCGCAGTTGGGTTTTTCAGAGGGGCCTGGGCGATGTCTGCGCGCCCTGGCTATATGGAAAGACTCTTGGTTCTTATCTCAGGGGCCCGCGTTGGGAGCGACTTGTCGTCGCGTCACGCTTACGACAGATGCCTCTCTGACGGTCTGGGGGGCGATCATGAGTGGTCGCCCGGCCTGGGGGCCGTCAGGACGGTGTCAGTCTACTGCTAGTAGCCCCGTACTGGCCGGCACGAGTATGGTTTGCGGACTTGGTATCTCTCCTTGTCCGCCCTCCCTTCAAGATCCCGATCAGGAGGGACTTGCTCTCGCAAGCGTCCGGGTCGATCCTTTACCCCCGCCCGGAGCTATGGAAACTGTGGGCGTGGCCTCTGAGGGGGCCCGCCTCTTAGACTCTGGCCTCTCGACTGAGGCCCCTCCGGCGACAAGGTAGGCGTATGCCGCTGGGTGGAGACTCTTCACCTCATGGTGTGGAGAACGTCAATTATGGCGGAGTGGGTATTGGCGTTCCCACAGCGTTTTCACGCAGCTCGAAGTTCCCTGATAGGGAACGTCTCCGGTTACGTATGTAACCTTGGTTCCCTGAAAGGAACGAGAAGATGCGTGTCTATGCCATACTTCCGGCTTGCCCGTGGCACTTGCTTCAGCCTTTCAGAAGCTGAATGGGCTTGTGCGTTAGGGCCCTTCATGGCTTCCTGGTCTCGACGTCGCCCGCCTATGACATGCCATCTCGCCATTTGGGCTGATTTCACACGACGCACTCACGCAGAAGCGTTCCCACAGCGTTTTCACGCAGCGTCTCGTTCCCTTCAGGATACCAAGGTTACATACGTAACCGGAGACGTTCTGTGCGTCGAAGTCAAAGCTACCGGTCTCAGTGTACGGAATGCCGTTTTAGCATTAATTAAATAAATGAATAAATACAGGCTAAAACGGCATTCCATATGGAATGCCGTTTTAGCCTGTATTTATTCACACAGTGACTCACACAGTGATGCATTAATCTTGGGCACATTACTCGCATAGACTAATGACAGCCTTAATACCAACACACCGTTACTGTGGGATGTAGGTTTCTGTTTGTGTGTTTTTGTATCGGATTCTTCTCATCAACCAACTCGGGGGGGATAGGAAATCCAGACATTAGCCCTGACCTTAAGTCACGACACTCGGCGTCGTGACAGAGCTTCCATGTCACCATTATAGCTGCTTTGCTTCAATGGCTGGTCCAACTGGCTTCGTAGGCTTCATCTGAAGGCCACGGATCAGATCCAACTCCCTCTTCGTATGCACCAACACATGCAACACAACCCTCTGTGGCAAAATGCGTCAACCAGCTCCCGTCACGGGTAGATTTCTGTCCCTTTCAATGTTTACATACAATCTAAAATGCCGCATGATGTCTCTCAACAAGAGGAAGAGACAGATGTAATCCTGCGTAAACCTCCATATCATCCTTAAATTAGAGTGGAAAGGCAAAGTGGCTGCAGATTTAGACGGAAACTCTGCAGCCTTCTGTTCAATTTTTACGTTCAGAGCATGTCACTTTTTTACTGATCCCACTGAACCGCAAAAAAAGAGAGAGAACGAAAAGGAGAGAGGGGAAAGCCCTTATTTCACAGTCGGATGCAGTTTGCTCCGCCCAGTCCTCCACACAAACACCTCAAACACACACACACACACACACACCTCCCATCTGTCCTCACGGGGGTGGGGGCGGGGGGGGGGGATGACTCACACAGGCCTGTTTTATGTAATCAGAGCAGACAGCAGTCGGCCACCAGGGGGCAGCAGACCACACGGGTCTCCTCTCGCACGCAGGTCCAGGAATAGCAACAACCTGGGAGAAAGTGTTGGTTTTATAACCTAATTGTGTACATTTTATACAGTTTTCCATGAACTCCTACACCTGTGGGAGGAAGAAGTGAATTGAGAACTTTGTCTGCTTTTCACAAATGATGCAGAATGCAGAAACTGCAGCCTAAGAAATATGTTCTGTTTTCTGAAATGTTTCATGCTTCAAAAAATAAAACATATTTTCTTCTTGTGTAACTTGATATATTGGGATAATGGAGAACAAACTTGACGGAGCATGGTGATGATGTTTAAAGAGAGAGAAAGCACATAATGTGAGAGTAGTGGCACCTGTCCCATTGGCATTTTACCTGTTGGCATTAAGACACAAAGGAAACCTGACTGAAACAGGATGCCACGGACATGGACGGGTACCTGGACCAGCCAACCGGACTCAGGGGGCCACCAAAATGACCACAAAAAGACCCAAATCAACAAGAGACTAAAGTTACCAAAGGTTCACATGAAATGTATATGAGAAGCTGACAATGACCACGAAGTCATTGATAACAGCCTCAGAGACTCAAAATTATAACAGCAGATAAGCAAAAAAAAAGACCAAAAAACAATCACATCGACACTAAAATAACGGGTTTCGTACTACAAAGATAGAAAACAACAGACCAAAACAATCAAGCGCAGACACAGCACGACTAAAAATAGTCACAGAACGACTAACCGTGCATGAAAGAGAACCAGAAAGGGACCAAACACATAGTTCTGTGTGTGTGTTTTCAGTACGGGCGTCTAGCTAATGTATACAATGGTTATAATGTAAGGCCTTACGTCCGTCCTCAGGTGACCGTTGTCTGGTAACACATTCATGATGTTTGCTTTTGCGTTAGAGGTCTGTGTTTGTATCTTTGTGTGTGTGTGTGTGTGTGTGTGTGTGTGTGTGTGTGTGTGTGTGTGTGTGTGCAGGGTGTGGGTGTTTACATAGGACAGCATGTGTTTGAGAGTGGCTTTGCCCACGCAGATCAGTGGGAGGGGCGTTTGGGGCGGCAAGAGGACACTGCTCCAGCTCCTGGGCCAAATAGTCCTTTGGCACCTTTTTGTATAAATATAAATAAATATACGTATAAAGGGGATGATGTCACCTCTGGGCAAGCCGTGCCGCCGCGGGGGATGGCGTGGGACTTGAACGCTAGTGGACAGGAAAGACAGCTTCCTGTGTCGTATGAATCGGGTCCAACGCTTTCATCTTCTCTCGTTGCATTTCAAAAAAGCTCTCCACGCCTCGGACCTCCACTACAACACAATGCGGGTATTATATTTATGAATGAAGGAGCGAGGTGGAGTGTCCTTTTCCCTACACCCACAGCCCCCTGGGACTAGTTCATTAATGAAAAGAGCGGGCCGTGGAATCTGTAGGACATAAAAACAACGGCTGCACACAAAGAGCGCCGGTTTATAAGTGAGTGTTAATTGTGAGGGCATCAGGCGGGAAATGTCTCTCTCTCTTTCTCTCTCCTGCTTATCTGCATACGGTTTATATATAAAAGGAAAAACAAGGCTTATTTAAAATGTGTTGTGGCCTCCATTTAGAAACAAAGAATTCACTAAAGAAAAGGGTGTTTCAATTGTGCATTTATTTCCATTTTTGATAGTTGTAAATGCTCCAATACACCAACGCAAATTCACCCCTCCACCAACCTAATGGATACAAGTGTAAACGTAGTAATAATAATTTGAAAGGAAGTCCACCAAGTAAAACTCATAGATGTGTCATTATTAGTTTTGCAGGCCTTTGTTCACAAGCTGCGTTGCACTTCTGAAACTTTGACAGGACGATGGGGCCCCGAGTCGCGAGGCTTCCTCCTCTGGGGACCATCAACGTGGGGACCGGTTTTCATGGCATTTTGATATTCGGTCGATAACTGCAAGATATAAATATATATGTTCCTGTTTGAGCTGCTGCAATCAGTGCCGGCCCGAGCCTCTTGGGGGCCGTAAGCAGAATTATAATATAATTATATTTATATTCAACAGCCGGGCGCATTCATTAGGTCGGGTCAGTCTAATCTCCTGTGAGGACGCCGGGACTTTAGTGCAGTGAGCAGGTCATTCGATCACACGTGATCAACAACGATGCAATTGAAGACACACGCGGCTGCGCGAGCGCGTGAGAGGATGAGAGCGTGGACCAAACGTCTCAGTCCAACAGCCAAAACTTCAGCCGAACTACTGGATCACGTTGCAGCCTGTCCGATTTATGTAAGGCTCTGTAAGCCTGCTCTTCCTTCGATGTCTTTACTTGTTGCGTAAATGCGGTTACCAAGACACGGCCATGCGTTGCTATGGCTGCGTGGGTGTGCAGCGGCAAAGGGACCTGAAATGACATCCAGCCCTGAGAAGAAAAGTTAAAATAGGCTGAACTGAAACTGAAAGGCGTGTGAAGGACAGGCGGCAGAAGCTGGAGAGGAATCTTCCAAAAACTTAATTGTGGAAGAGATATTTAATGTGTCGCTCTTCAGCTGAAGAAGAAAGCCTTTAGTATTTAGGTACGATAATTTAAATTGATGCGTTTCTGTTTGAATAATATTTTTGAGTGATTATCACTAAAGATTTGAAAAGATCAGAACGATTTGGGGGGTTCATATTGACGCCTGTGGTTTATTGGGTTCATGATTGATTGAACTGATGTGGTTAACATCTTCATACCTCAGAGGCTCCAGCTGTAAACTATAATTAAAAACAATACATATTGATATGCTACGTGTTGTTCTTAACAGAGCATTTTCTACAATACTTTCTGTCCCAAATTTCAAATACAGGATTATTTATTACTTATTACTTATATCCAAATGACTTCCAAGCAAATAGAGCATTTTGCAGCTATTAACTTAAAGAAAAAGTAAATTGTTATTATCAGAGTATTCATTAATGTGTAGAAAAAGTCCCAGTTAGAGTTCCAAAGGCTCTACAGCTCATTTAAACCACATTTAACAGTTACATTTGTGACTATATATTACATATTGTGTAACCTGATGAAGTTGTTTGTATTCCACATTCTGCAACGTAACTCGATGTTTGATAAATGTAATGGAAGATATTTCCCTCAGAAGGATGTGGAATTAGTTGGATCCCTCAAATCTGCCCAATAACTTCTACAACAATTACACTTCTCAAGAGGCAACAAACAGCAGACTTTCCAAACATACCTTTTATATGCATTTCTAATTTAAGATTTATGATAAAAAATATCCATTTAAAGGCTCGTCAATGACCCTGGTGATGGTTTCCAGCTTGTTGACACATTTCCAGCTCTTGTTTCTCTTTTAATGCAGTAAATCCTGAACCGAACAAGCCAGCTGACAAACTGACCACATCGATTCATGAATGAGCTCAGAATGAATGAATGAACTAGGAAAGTACTCGGGACAATAGGCCACAGAGACTGTAATGGGAGGGGAGTCAGGTCATCAGTGGAGACATTTGAGCGAAAAGGGGGAAAATGAACACGGTAGAAATACGGTTTACCGGCGGATGTGAGCATCTCCTCCTGCTTAGCTCCCATCAGCCCACTCTCTGCTTTTGTTATGCAACACCTTGTTTTTTCTACCCAAAAGGAATATGTGCTTTGATGTTACACGTCGTAATCAAGATAATGGCAAACGCTAAATGCAGATATGCAACTTTTTTGTCTTTGATCTTTTTGAAAATGTATCTCGAGCGAAATGCACACGGAGAAGAATGGTTCTAGAGAAAAGGTAGAGAGGGAGTCTCAATGAAATATCTGCTGCGAGGAGGTCTCTCATGATGTAACACATCTACATCACATCACCATGGCAACCCCGCATCAGCACCAACTGTGGGGAGAAACAGTCAGTGTCTGTGATGGTATGTTACAGTAAAGTGTCCGCATGAGTCCACAATGAAAAGGAAGACATACGAGTGCAGATTGACAGATAGAAGGAATACGCATTTTATATCAAAATGTATGATTATGAATGTCAAATGTTTACGCGATAGTTTTTCTTGGGTTCAAATGTGAGAACAAAGCGCGTTTTTACCAAACAAACATCTCATCTCAACCTTGAACACGGACACACATTCAGTCTCATCATCAATAGAGGAATCTTGCCTATTCACCGAGTCATTGTCACCGCGTTCTCCTGCGAGTCTAAATATAACCCAAGGGACCTTGGAGAGAGTGAGAACTCCGAACACAAAAAAGCTCTCTTGAAAACTTCTGCCCCCTGTTCTGTGACCCGGCTGCTAAAAATATTCAGCATGTTGATAAAGGCACAAGGCTGCTGGCTCACAAAGCCACAGCGACGCAGGCAGCGAGTGACGGACAAAGGCGGGAGGTGAGGAGCGGCACAGTGGATGGAGCTGCGTGCGTGGGCGTTTGTATGGTTCACATCGACAGATTGCGTCCGTCGACGGGGTTTGAGTTAACTGTCACATGTGGTCAGAATGAGCCGCTGTGTGTGTGTGTGTGTGTGTGTGTGTGTGTGAGCTGAGCAGCAGATAACATGTCAAACACCACAAACATCCACAGCTTTGTCTCACAGCTGCAACTATTCCAATGTCGTTTTACTGAGCGTAGAGACACAGTCTGAGGCCCAAACTAAGGAATCGCACATGCTTTGCGACACATCCTGTCCGCAGGTCACAGCGTAAAGTTAAAGGGTTGGGAGATGATTAAAAGGGTTTAGTTTGAATATTCCGGGGCTTTAGTAGTAACCAGAGTTACAAACTGGTCCAACAGACATGTTGGGGCGTGGTAATCTGTATCTGGGGAGCATTTTTCTCAGCATGGAGGGATAACTTGCGTACGTAACTGCAACGCTTATGTTCTTTTCCATTCATTGTCAGTGCAGTTGTCTGTGCGATGACATGAATTCATCTTTATCAAGGTTGGATTCTACATTTCTACAAAAACAAATCCTAATTTTTATTAATGTGTGTCACAAAATCATCCATTGCATTCTCGGTTTAAAAACCAACCTATTTGTTTGTTTATGTAAGAGGAGATCTGGATAAACCGTATCAGTTGATGCACAGTGACGTCAATATGAAACTGCTCTCCAGTCTTTATGTGGGTACGTGTTTAGTAAGGGATGATTTAAATTAGATTAAAATGATCACCGTCATAGATGTTGGACATTGGTGTTGTCTTTTACTGAAACCTGTTCGACACATGTTCCAAATCAATATTGAAGTACATTTAAAAAGGTATTGCAAATGTATCAATGTCGATCTTTCTACTTTGCAGCGAGTTCCGAATCTCCGTCCCGAAATGTATTTCTCTTTCTTCCTCATCGCTCCTCTTTACTCCACATCCTCTCTCTCCTTCTCTGGCTCCCTCCTCGATGCAGGAGTGGGAGGTGTTGCTAGGCGACAGATTAGCTCCTTCCTTTCAAGGAGCAGAGCGCAGACCTCGACTCTCTGGGTGTAAAAATAAACAGAAAAAAGACAAGATAGTCTTGGAGGAAAAGGGACAAGTATCTTTGGCGTGACATCCACGTGGAATCACGGGACGCCCTTTGACCCCCCCCCCCCCCCCCCCCCCCGGCCGCCCGCCTCACGCAACGGCTGCAGCTCCACCTTAAAGTGGTCCGGAAATATTACAAACACAAAATAAGATAAACACAATTCATTCCTGGTAGTGTGACAAAGCGTTGACATTTCATCTGAAAGGAACTTTCATAAGTCACCGGATGACGGGGCGCATCCAGAGAGCGATGATGTATCCGCTCTGTTCCCTGTGATGCGATGACTCAGGTTGTGGAGGAACATGCTGCTCGACCCTCATCCGCGGCTTCAGCCTCCAAGCTGTGAAAGTCACACCTGTTGGCGACTGTACGTGTGTGCAGAGCGAGAACACTCCTGCGCTTTGTGCATCTGCTCGGTGAACGTGTGAATGTGTGTGTGTGTGTGTGTGGAAAACACAGTGTAAGGGTTGAGTGTCTAATCTTGTGAATGTACAATATACGAGTTGGAAGGCCAGTGAAAAAATTGAATGAGCAAAATCTACGTGACACCAAAGTACGTTGTACATTTTGTTCTAACATTTTCCTCCATCATTTCAAATGCTGATTGTGATTCTTTTTTTAGATTTCTGCAAATGAATCAGTAAATGTGTATCAGAAACAGAAAGTGCCTGAGAGAGTCAGTGAATTAGAGCGAGAGAACGAATGACTCGGGGTGACTGAGTGAGTGTTTGTCCTCAACAGGGGTCGAATATCGTGGGCAAACGAGGAGCTTTTTTTTCGCACAAGGACGGCTCACTAATTGATTCATTTGAGTCTCTTCACCGATAAGGAGACGAGATGCTTGTCCCTCCGGCCCCTCGACCTTCACCCCCCCCCCCCCCCCCCTCCTCCCGCCTGGGAACATGTCACCTTCTCTCTCTGCCGCCCACCTCCGACACAGACACCCCCCCCGTCTCGTTATGGGGGGGTGCTTACAAAGTATGAATCCACTTAATAAATACAGAAATGTATATTGTTTTATGTATATGTGGAACCTTTCATTACTTAATTTTAACTTAAAGTTATTTAATCAGGATAATGGCGTTGATAATTTAAATCTATTTCACCGTGTAAAAGATAACATAAAAACACATAACAAACCAACAAAGCTAAATAGCAAGACGTTACGAATAGCATCCAATTATTTTCATTACAAGTTTGGCAAAGTACAATCAGTGGTGAAATTATTTTAATCTGGTTTTAAAAGAGAAATTTCACCAGAAACGGTTGCCTGGATGACAAACATAATCTGTTAAACTTATTCCCCACTCTGGCAATAACCAATCCAGTAGTTTCATTTTAATTAGAGCATAAAGGTAAATGTGAAAGGACAAGAAGGCGACCGCCCCTTCACAAACGTCTCAGGCAGACAAAATGAACCAATAACAAAGTGAAAAGAACGTAACGATAAAGACGTCACTTTGCCGAGTGAATCACACATCAAGGTAAGTGTTCCGCCATCACGCTTTAGTAACTTGTATTATGGTATAGCCAAGATAATGATTTAAGAACAGAGACGAAACTCGAGAGGAACGCAGTGGGACAATAACACTCAGCAGATAAGGTTGAGAGCCAATTTCACATATTCATGAATCAGAGGAAATAGCTGAAGTAAACCGTCAGTCAAAATGAATAAGTGGTTAAATAAATGATGCAAACAATGAGTGTTTCTGAAGAGCACGGAGAGATAATGTAAAGTGATGACAGACTGTCAGCAAATAATATTGTTTTTGTGCTTAAGATTTTTTTTCTGTCATTTATTACTCTGATGGCCAGAATGAGACAAGCCCGCAGACGGATTCAGCAGAACCTAAATGTGTTGTTGGCTCGATTCAATGCTTTCATTTCCACATGAAACAAGTTCGCTGGAGTAGTTGGGTCGCTAATGACGTCACGATGCAGAGCACCGAGGGTGGTGCAGATAGTGGAGAACAATATGTTCCCCTTTGCAGTCTGCACGCCGTTGACGACATCCTCACACACACCACCTAAACACCGTCATCGCATCCAGAAGGAATAATAACCTCTGGATCATCTTCTAACACCAAACCCAAGCAACGTCAGAGCGATTCAACTTTAGTCCTTTCTGGGTTGATTCAGAAAGAAAGCACAACCTCTGTCCGATGAAGTGTTCCCTGGGTGACCTGCCGTAATGAATGCGCGTGACGTTGCATCCAGAACAGCCAACAGGAGAACCGATGTCATTGTGACTGGTGCCAACATGTCAAGCATCCTGCTCTGGAACCGCTGCTCGCCCATGTGACAAACTCAGACCTCTGGTCTCTACGGCTTCAAGCGATTAAAATTCCACACACTGAAGGGGAAGTCTAGCTGTCATTGTTAGTGGAAATGTAGTCGAACAATCAATACCTGCAGGTGACAATCTGCCGTTCTATCGAATAGGAACCAGGGGTGGAAATGCAACCAGAATAGGAAGCAGAGCCGGCTGAGTCATCCAATATAAATATGAGACAAAAAAAAACCCTCAAAGGAGACTGAAGGCAACAAAGGGAATGAAACAAGGAAAACTGAGACAAGAAGTTGGATGATTCGTCAAAGGCCTATTGTCTGCATATTAAAAAAAAATCATTACTTTCTTTTAATAAAATGCACACACTAGATTCCGTTTTCTATTCCTAGAATTAAATTCCCTATGGAGGATGAACGCAGACACTCGTTTTCATCAGACGTTGCATTAATCAACAATAATTCCCACCAAATCTTACACGTCCAACCAAAACAACTCATAACTCTAAACCTCTAAAATGTTTCCAAATAGGAGAGTTTCAACAGATGTGTGTTCACACAACACCAGAAGCACCCTTCACACACACACACACACACACACACACACACACACACACACACACACACACACGAAAAGAACATGCTTTCCACTGGAAATGGAACACATTTGCCACCACGACTGTCATTTCTTTAAGAATTTATAATGTAATACATTTGAACTGTGTGACAAACGTGTGTGTGCGTGAACGTGTGCTCGGCTGTGTGAAGTACATACTCGGATCTATTTTGGGGCTAAAAGTGAAATCTCCTCATCTATAAATAGGGGACCGAAGCGGGACGCGGGGGCGCGCCTCTCAGTAAGTGAGACCTATTTTTTAGAAACAGCGCAGTTAACCCTCACGTGACACCGGTGGCTGCTTTTGCAGTTTGCCGGCTGCTTTTTGCGCGTGCCCGGAATTATTCATACATTTCATTCATTAAAATGACTACACTCTTCATTGAGCTTTTTAAAGAGACCATCCTTTTTAAAGACCGTCCTTGGAAGTTTAAAACGGCGACACAACACAGCGCCGACTCACGCATGTCATTTGTTAAGCGGTTAATAAAGAGAATTCTAATAACATACCGATCTGTTATTCAGCCACTTGTGTGTGCATGAGGTTTCATTCAGTATGTGTGGCTTAGTCATGCTCTGATTGTTTCCCATCGTCCATGTTTTTTATAAAGGCACAGCATCGGGAGTCAACCTATTGTTGGATCATTCACGCCTTCTATTGTGATATCAGAATCTGAAAGCCTTTATTCATTTAAAAAGATATAATCTCTGACGTGTATTACAAAATACTACCTTTCAGTGGATATAATGAAAATATCGTAACGGTACTAAATGTCCACAGCAGTAATATACAGTAGAAAAGGATAGTGTGTGTGTGTGTGTGTGTGTGTGTGTGTGTGTGTGTGTGTGTGTGTTTGCGTGTGCGCCGCTGTGTCGCTCGGCAAAGGATTTCCATTCACAAAAAGGCGACGGAGAAACAGCCTCAGCATCCACGTCCGTTTGCGTCATCAATCAAACGTGCTTTCAATGTCAACGGTAAATGTGGTCGAAGTGAAACGATAGACTCGCACCTGACACGCACCTGCCCGCCGACGTGGTCCCAGGCAAACGGACACGGACGGGTGGCCCGCTTCAAGTCCCAGACATAAACATAGAGACCTCGTTCGTATGCAACGCAGTCTTTTCAGCCCCCTCCCTCCCCTCATCCTTCTCCTCCATCCCTGCACCCCTCCTCCCCCAATACAACGGAGTCCGGTGACTCCGTTTACGTTTTACGCTCGCTCCGCCCCTTACTCGGTTTTGTCCAAATCGGGCTTTATGCGTCGCCGGAGCTCCCGATTTCGTCTCGACGTCATCACCGAGAAGAAGGAAGAGCTGACGTCGATGGAGAGTCACCGAGTGGAGAGGGCACGGGAGAGGGAGGGGGAGCTCTCCACCAATGCTTACAGTGATACGAGACCAATCTACCACCCTCGGCCCCCACTTTCTTGCTCTTCTCCTCTGCACCCCGCCTCCCTGCGTTTTACGTCGGTGTCGATGCGCAGGGAGCCCCCCTGCTCCGGTGGAGTCCCGAGCTATATAAGTGCCCCGCGAGCAGAGTCCCTCAACCAGAGTTACGGGTTCCGGACTTCAGTGCGAGAGACGGCTACCACAGACCTCTCCAGCATCCGAGCTGGAAGCTGTGGCGGAACTAAAGCCGACTTGAGACGGGAGGAGAGAAGGTTTTTATACCTTTCTCTGGAGAAAAAAAACCGAGCTGGGATGAAAGTCCAATAACACACCTCACCAGCTTTGCCAGTGCCTCCACCTATCTCCTAAATCATTTCGGAGACGAGGACCCCCCCCCCCCCCCCCCCCCCCGAATACAGCCGAGGCGCCGCGTTTGACCAAACACTCCGCCCTCGACTCTCCAACTCACACCTGGAGGAATTTCGATAGCTCACCGCGAAACAACCCGCCACGATGTACCGCTCAACCAAAGGAGCATCCAAGGCTCGACGGGACCAGATCAACGCCGAGATCCGGAACCTGAAGGACTTGTTGCCCATTTCCGATGCAGATAAAGCGCGGCTGTCATACCTGCACATCATGTCGCTCGCCTGCATGTACACCAGGAAATCCGTCTTCTTCAGTCCAGGTAAGATTTAATTCACTCTGAATGTGAAACGACCTGTTGGTGACGGTGCTGCATTGAACGCCCGCAATCCTTCACAGCGGCGGAATCAACAAGTGTTTCGGTGACACGGCAGCCAATTGACTCGATATAAGCCTAATTTTCTGATAAACCGCATTCGTTTATCCCAAATAATTGTCGTAGAAGCTCATACGTCATTTCGCTGTGTCTCGCTGTCCGTGGTGCTGAACTGCTGTAGCGCCGTAAATAATAGAGCCGCGCCGCTGTCCGTGGTGCTGAAACACACTGCGGCCGACGTCTCCACATTGCGGGGATCATACGTTGCGTTTATTGTTAACACATTTCTGCTCTGTCTCTTTCGACACGTCTGTAGAAGCGGAAGCTGTTCCCGAGGAGAGGGCGAGTGTTCTGTCTTTCCGAGAACTGTCGGAGTTGATGCAGGGGCTGCCGGGGTTTCTGATGCTGCTGACGGGGGAAGGGAAGCTGCTGTACCTGTCGGACAGCGTCTCCGAGCACCTCGGACACTCCATGGTGAGACTACATGCAACCCCATTCCTTTTGTGGTTTAGTATGAATATTTATTCAAGCTCTCCTTCGGGCTCCGTGAATGACGTTTCTGTTTGTAACCTTTTATTTTTTTTCTTAAGGTGGATCTTGTGGCACAGGGGGACAGCGTGTATGATATCATCGACGCCTCAGACCACTTCGTCATGAGGAGCAACCTGTCAACGTCCTCATCACTTGAGATGGGTAAGACAAACATTAAATCCACAGGTTGGAATCATTTTCCACCACCGAATGCCGATTGATTGTTCGATGTATATATATTTTTAAATGAACCGTCTCATCTTCTCCTCCATAGATCGCCTCTTCCGCTGTCGTTTCAACACCTCCAAGTCCGTGCGGAGACAGAGTGCTGGGAACAAAATGGTTCTGATCCGAGCTCGCTGCCTCGCTCCCCTCTCCGCCTCACCTGCCGGCGGGTCCTACTGGACATCCAACACCGCCTGGGTGTGTTTCTGCTCCCCACTGGAGCCGCACCCGTCGGGCTCCGGCCCCGGGGAAGAGACGGAGGCGACCTCCACCCCTCCCCAGGCGGAGACCAACTTGTTCCTGGCCTGCTTCCACTCCCAGCATGGCCGGGACATGAGGCTGCAGGTTGCCCAGGACAGGTGAGCCCACAAGAAAAACAGAGCCTCGCCTCCACCTGTTGCTTTTATATTTAATGGTACATTAAACATTGATGATAAGTTTAAATAAAAGTCCTCCTAACACATCAACACCCACTCTCTCCTACAGTGTGAGCGCCTATCTCGGCTTTGATGTGACAGCTTTACGATCTTGCTCCTGGTACAGCCTCCTCCACCCACAGGATCTGTCACATGCCTCCGCTCAGCACCGCAGCCTATGTAAGTGTACTCTAAAAACACCCCTGCCAACACAATTACACACACATCGTGCCCACTGGCACATCCACGCAGTGGAAAAACCCTATGATGATTAATAGCATTACAATCCAATGCCAACTGGTTCTGTGACTGTTGTTCAACAGTGAGAGAAGGAGGAGAGGGCAGAGCTGAAATGGTGGTGCGTGTGCAAAACCAGGACCAGTCGTGGGTTTGGCTCTACATGGTGCTTCAGCTGCAACCTGGAGAAAACCCCATCAGCAGCAACAACTACATCATCAGGTAGTTACCGCCTCTCTTTCAACAACACGACACAGATGAAAACAAGTGAAAATACAACCGTTACTCACTGTTCTTCCTCCGTTTCTTCTTCTCCTTCTCTCTCTCTCTCTCTTCCTCTCTCTCTCTCAGTGAGACCGAGGCCTGGTCAGTGCGTCAGCAGCTCAGCACCGAGCAGACCCAGCTGACCCTGGTTCTGAGTGGAGGTACCTCCCAGCAGGAGGGCCTGGGCCTCCAGTCTCCAGACACCCTGTCCAGTCCAGACCAGGTCTTCACCCCGGGCAGCAGCGGCCTGTCGGCCCAGTCCTTTGACTTCAGCACGGCTGGATGCAGCGTGGGCTCCTCCGACGAACCCGGGAGCTCCGCTGCCGACGCCATGCAGGTGGAGGGCGACCCTCGTTCCAGTATCTCCTCCATGGAGGAAGACAGCTTCTTTCAGCAGCGCCCCGCTGAAAGCCCCTCGGCAGCCTCCTCCCCCACTCCAGTCACCGTCGAAACAGTAGCAGACTTAGACTTTTTAACCCAGAACATTCTCCTGCCGCCATCCTTCCAGCTCGACCCCCCGCTGCCATCCCTCCCCCTGCCTCTCCCCCCTATCGCCACCTCGCAAGCTCAGCAGACCAAAGAGTTTGTGTGCACGCCGCCCTACACGCCCCATATTGCCGGGTCCAGTTTCCCATTCGGGGAACCCCTCTTTAGCTTTGACCCCGCTGGCACTACCACTCCTCCACCCACCGCCGCAACAGCCACCTCCACCACCTCAGTGGCCCCTTCAGGTTCCACCTCTGACCTGCCAACCACCGCCTCCAGCCCCCCTCCCAACACCAGTTCCACCAAGCTCGCCCTCAAGCTAGCTGCTCCGTCCACTGACTTCCTCTTCTTTGGCGAGCACGGCAGCGGCGGCCTTTACGAGAAGCTGCCCCCAACGCCCGACAGCCCCGGGGACGGCGACTGCACAGTGATGACCCTGCCCGAGGTTCGGGGTCCGCTGTATGTGGATGTGCCACTCGGGCCCCTCCAGTGTTCCCTAGAAGGCCTTCTCACCCCCGAGGCATCGCCCGGCAAACAGCCCTGCCTCTCCTTCTTCTCGCGGGAGAGGGAGAAGGAAAGAGCAGAAATCTCCCTCCTGGCTCAGCACATCAGCTCACTCGCAGAGGGGTTCTACCTGGATCCGCTCCTGTCCAAACTCTCCCCTCCCTCTATGTCGCCTTCATCCTCTCCTCCCTCCCCCTTTCTGTCCCCCGAAATTGCTGATACTGATTCTGTCCACACGCTTAGGGAGTTTTATCCCATTAAAGCATGGAGAGGTCTGGACTTTCCCATGTTCCTCGATGACGATGACTCTCTGTTTGAAGAGAGCATCCTGGAAAACCTCCTCCAAGACAACTTTGTTCCTCCCCAGTCCCCCGGCCTCTCCCCCCCATCGCCCTCCACCTCCCCAATGCCCAACCTCTCCAGCCCGATCTCTCTTCAAACCCCGCTGTGCTGGAACCAACCCTCCCAGTTTGAGGGAGCGAGCCGCTTCTGTAGCGTCCAGTCGGCGCAATTTAACCCCATGGCCGGGCGCGGGGCGACTTCGGCATCCGAGCCCGAGGCGTCGGCGGAGGGTCTTGAGGAGCAGGCGATGGAGATCGAGGTGGTGTCATCTCCTGTGTCCTCCTGCTCCTCCATCCCAGCTTCCCCTCCCCTCCTCCTCACTGCCTCCCCCAGCCCAGCCACCGCCGCTTCCATCGCCTCGCCCTCGCCCGCCGTGTCTTGCAATCAGTCCCTCCTGGAGGAACTGGCTGTGCTGGAACCCATGTTTGGGGCAGGTGCCTCGATCGCCCCTGACTTAGGGCAACAACCTGAGTTGTATCAACTCCAATGTCATCCATCATCCCAGTGCTTCCACAAAGGTAAGAATCTGTCTCTTGTTCACATGAACAACAAAAAAAAAAACATGTTTCTGAAAGTACCCCACTAACGTGCCTTTTCCCTTTTTGTGTCTTTCAGATGGGAGTGGAAGTGTTCCTCCGTTCTAAAATAAGTCTGTGACTTACTTCATTAAGTATGGCATATTGTCATATTTTGTGGAGCCCCTTTTACTGAAAAGTAAAAAATGACTAAGTGTATAAATATACATAATGTATATACAACTTAAGGACTTTAACTCCTACATGTCTCCTGAGAACAAAGATTGGCTTTATATTTTTGTTCAGTCATTAATCTGTATATCTACTACACCACTAGCGCAACATTTACATGATTCAAGCACATGGACTCACAGCTGACTGGGTTCTGAGTCCATGTGGTGTCTCTCGGCGTCTCTGTAACACAAGCTTCAGATATGATCAAAGAGGGAACCTTCTCTGAACTTGTAAGCGCTGTTAAACTTCCAGATGCGCATTCGTATTCACTTGTAGTGAAAAATCAATTGTGAACAAAAAAAAGAAGACAATTTCTGGCTATTTAATACGAGAGATGAATTATTGCACTTTTTCCTGACATAAAGCAACGCAAACCCAAACCTCAAATGAAGTCAAATGTTTACAAATTGTTTCCATCCTTGGGATGAGCACTATCGGTAAATCCTAATACCTTCTTCCTGAGGCATCAGAGTCAATACAGCTCTGATTTGATAGCACTTCTCGCAGCCAACAAGAGGCAACATCAAAGCTTAATAGTCATTCAAACCAGATACTTTGAGCTTTGAGTTTGCAGCTTTTAACCTTTAACATTTCATATTTATATCTCCATCTAAAATGTTGTGTATCAATGTGATGTGCAAACGAAAAAGGAAAAGAAGTGAAGACATCCAGGCATGTGAAGAGCTCGAAAGGTGTCCATCGCTTTACGAGATGTGACACCGCACGGGACATTTTCTGCATGTTGGGAAGCTCTGACCATGCCACAATCACTCTGCAAACGCCTGTACTGTACACTAGACTCTGAATGTGGGCTCTCCGGGTCCCCGCCGGCCTGAGGGGCCAGTCGGCTGGATATTGTTGCAGCATCAATATTTGCAATGCTGGCAGCTTATAGCGGCTCCTGCGTGCCCGAAACGGCCCGACCTGCTGAACTCTGAACTCTTTGTCACGTCCGTTCGACATGGACGTTTTACATCGTCGCTCCGCCGGAGTGCGGTGCAGCGAGGCACAATTGACTATGTGAATGAGCGATTCTTCTTTTTTGAGAGGGGTTAGAATATAAAAAGTTTTGTTTTAAAAAATGAAAATAGGGATGGGGTGCTATTTCTATTCAGTTACCGAGCGACACGGGTTGAGAATGGTACTATTCCCATGGTGTCGACGCGCTCACGTAGAGTTGTCTACGGTCAAGTAAAGGATTGATTCCTACGTTCTAGCTATTCAAGGCTAAGATATAATATACAAGTGTAACATTACTATATTGTACGTGTGCTATTTGAAAACAATGTTATTACATATGCATTATGTCTATGGATGTAGGCGTATGTTCTTTTCAGAAAGGTTGTACACATTTGTACATTTGTATGAAACTGTTATTGGTTTGTATATATATAAGAAAGATTTTTAATGCATAAGATTGAATATATTCTGAGCATCTTACTTACTGCAGAATGGACATTGTGGACCAGTGTTCTATTGTGTTGCTTATAAGTGTATTTGATTGTCATACAAATGCATTTATAATAAAAGTGCACTTAATGCGGCTGATGCATTTGTGTCGTCACGGTCAAGCCCCTCGTTCCTCTTTCAGCCTCATCATCATCATCACACCACCATCATCATTGTCGTCATCACACCGCCGTCCCTGCCTCTCCCCCTCCCTCCCATACACTCTCCTCCATTTCTTCCCCTGCAGCGAGTTTCGCTCAGCAACAGCACTGACGCACACACATGACGAGACGGAATGAGACACTTTCTGACTCAGACTGACGCACACTCTTGGCATCGAAGATTTTGCGTGCGCAAAAGCAAACACACTGTCGCCCTCCCACTTATGATGATGCGGACACACACACACACACACACACACACACACACACACACACACACACACACACACACACACACACACACACCGGGAGGCATCTGACTCCCCCCTTTACAAATCACAGTAGCCCACATTCGCTTGATGTACCTGTGACTCTATCAGCGCTCTGCGTGGTCTAGCACTCCATATATAGGCATTCCTGCTCGAGAGCTCTGACCGAAACAGCCTCCCAGCTATTCTCAGCCTCCATTCAAAAAGATCAGCGAGGGGAGGGCTGGAGAGAGAGAGAGAGGGGGGGGTTGAGACAAAGAAGGAGCAAGAGGAGGCTAAAATTAGAGGTACAGTACAGAGGGATGAGGGACTGAATGATGCTCTGTCGCCACAGGATGGACGCAAAAAACAAAAATACACAGATAACCATGTACATCATGACAGATCTCGTCACCCGTGACATGATACAGAACTCAGTAGCTGCACTGAGGCAAAGCTCCAAACATTATACTGGCTTTCTGGAAGGGAAAACATTTTGTTCCATCACTGGCTGCTGCTGCTGCAGGTCTGTGATGGAGTGAAGAGGACCAGTGGAGGAAGAGCTGCTCAGCTGACTGACGCCATCTTCTGGCAAAGTGTTGCAACGGAGAGGAGCGCTGAGGCCGTGTGGTGGAAAGGTTACGAGAAGGGCAGGGGAAGGGTCCATGTGGACCGCTGCCGTGTGAAGTCCATGAAGACCGATAATATGTTCCGATGTACCGTTACACACCTTTGACATCGCAAATGCAGGAAAACACAAAAATAGTCCGATGTGGCAGATGATGAACGGGGTTTGTAATTTAGGGAGGAAATGAATGAGTACGTTCAGTCAAAATCTGTGGCTCCTAAAAAAAATCAGCAGTGGTTAAAAGAGTGTACATTACATGCAACTAAAACGTGTGTATACGTAGATCATAAAGTTCAGCCTCGATCTCGGACAATTGCCTCACGTGATGAGACACGTGATCTCTGAAACAATTCATGCCGACACATTGATGAGCTGCGCCAATGTGACAAGTACAAGGAACCCTCTGCACAACCTCGAGAAACCGAATCTATTTAATAAGAGATAACGACATCAAAGAGAAATGATTTCCAAGAATGCAAAATTACACTTTCATTAGCTCCGACTCGGAGGAAATCGAACGCTCGAGGTGATGCTTTTGTTCAGATGTTAATAAGGACAGAAAACATTAGGTCACATAACAACTACGTTTATTGACTGAAATGAACAGTGTTTGTGTGCGAATGAAGGTCACATACGGACGCGATACAAATAGGAATGGGGGAGGAGGGGGAGGAATAAAAAATGTTGCGGATCTTTATTTCTTTTTCCCCGGCGGAGCTTCGGCTGCAGCGGCTTCAGCTGCTGCTTCAGCCTTCAACGTCTCCTCTCGCCGCTCCATGAAGAGTTTGTACTCATCGGCTGAGAGACTGAAGAGGAGGAGGAGATAAAGAGGGAGAAATCTAATTCAGCTTCCCCAAACTCAAAAAGCTAACAAAGTGGTTGATAAAAATGCAGAAATGTGGATGAAAAAAACACATCAATATATATTAAAAATGGAGATACGGTTACTTAACAGTGTAAATTTCTACTTGTTGCATCTTTAAACTCTTTAGATATCTGTAACATCTTTTTTTGGACTGCAGCCTCGAGACTCGTGTTTAAAGTAAGAGGGAGAAAAGGATTCTGGGAAATGTACAGTGAACTAAAACGGCTCATGCTGTGCGTTTAATACATAATAAGAGTAAGTAAAACGTAATCGATTAACAAAAGCAAGATGCGCAATCTTTGTGAAGTTCATAGCATCAGAACGCCATAATGATTCTACACAGAATAAACTGTGACGAACACAAATAGACACCATTCTTCAAGGGTTTACTGATTAAATTCATAAAGATGTTTTAAGTCCATCTACTAATTCTTTTTTTTTTTTTACATGAACGAGAAAAAACAGCAGTACAGGATTTCTTTTCTGACCTCTGGTGGTCGTCAGGAGGCATAACAACATCTACAGGCCACAGCTGAAAAAATCTAATGTGGCTTAATGCTCCTTTGTGCGTCCTCCTTTGTGCGTCCATGTTCATCTAAAGAGCTCAACACAAACACCTACCAACTAGTCCGGCACCGGACCGGCCTCTGACCGCGCTGCTTAAAATGCACACCGGTTGAGGTCAAAGCTGTGAAAATGTAAAAAAGTGCACCGAGCACATGATCGGGACTCACTCGTTGACGATCTGGATGCCGAGCGAACGCGCCGAGCCGACGATGCTTTTGGCGACGGTTTCGACGGAGGCGTTCCTCATTTTGAAGCACTCGTCCGAGGCCTTCACCTGAGCGATCTCATAGACGGCCCGCACGGACACCATCCCCGCGGTCTCATGGCCTACAAACACACACACACACACACCGTGAATTTAAAAAAAGGACACGGTAATCCAATAAACGTACCAAAAGGTTCGGTGCAAAATAGGTGTGTGTGTGTGTGTGTGTGTGTGTGAAGGCGAGTGTGCACCGGTCTTGGTGGCCCCTTTGGCGAGGCCCGCCGCCTGCTTGAGGAAGTAGGACACGGTGGGCAGGCCGATCTTCAGGTCGTACGTCCGGTCGGGCTGAGGAGGGAGAAGGATCAGAGTGGGGATCCACGTTAGATGTTACACACACATTAAATAATTTTGTATTCACAGGTGAAACATTGGAAACTGTTCACGAGACGATAAACCAACGCAAAATATTCAAAGCACGTCGCTTCGTCAAACAGCGGAAAGTTAAGGAGCCTTTGATAGTTCAGGCTGTATGATTAAAGCTGAGGGGAGCACGCATCGACAGCTCGCTGGTCTTCGTTAGAGGTTTCAGCCGCTCTGTGAATTAGCAGTTACTGCCTTTTCTTTCATCCTGTCGGATTAATTAGTGCTTCTGTATTTTCCTTTAGAGACCTTGAGCAGCTCCCAATTACTGATCATTGCAAATAACGCTGGGGGAAAAAATAAATAAATAGCTGAATCAAACCACAACAATGTGTATTTATTAAAATAGATTATTGGACAAGTTGGTTCCCACTTCTATACAAAAAGGAGATCATATTGTTGGCGATGTAGGTCGTTATGAGCATTCGGGTAGCACATCTAGAACAAATCTTCTTTTTGCATGACAGATGTTTACTGAAACCGATTAACTGGCCCGACCATTTGTGTCCCTTCCACTTCTGGTACTTTTGCTCAAATTGGAAATGTGCATTAAGGAAGTAAATGGAAACCCATCTGATGAGCTGACGGAGGCCATCTGCTCACTCGCCCTTCCACCTTCCCCTCGAGGCCAAAACGAGAAAATAATTGCAGTTCCTTCAGCTACTCTGACCCCTTTTCCTTTCCTCACGATTCCTTCATGCGCTTAAATCTGACAGAACAGAAACAAATCGATAAATCATCCAAGCAAAGTTTACTTTGGATCGCATGTTATGAAAAAAAAAAAAGATAACAAAAACAATTGCAGGGTAGTAAACTGTTGGCTGAGCAGTCAGGTGATTTGTCATCAGCCGTATGTTATGTAACAGTAGTGACCTTTCTGCAGGAAGCACGGGAGCTTTTGTTTGCAAAGGCCTGATGAGTCGCCGTTGTTTCCTCCGTGATGAAACAAACATTTACCTGCTGAGTTAGTAGGAAAAATAATGTAATATTGTAAAATATAAAAAAGAATTACGGTCAAAAGCTCCTAATTTCAACAACTAACTTAGCCTCTCAAAGCACATCATGTTGAATAATGATTATTTATTAGTCGAGGCTGCGCCCCCCCCCCCCCCGTTTCAAGTCTTTATGTTAAGATAATTGCGTCCCGACTCCAGCTGCTCAACACACACAAAGCGCTATCGATCTTCATCAGCTAACTCCAGCAAGGAAGTGACTTTCCCAAAATGTCAAATTGTTCCTTTAAAGTAAGATTAAAAACAGCAGAGGATCGGTTCCCAACAGGCCTCGGGGGAACATCCTTTTCATTACGAACAGAACAAACCAACCGGACCAGCAGGTGGCGACGATGAGCGGCGGCGAGGCCCCCGCTTGTGCTCGTGATGGCGGAGCTGTTGCTGCATATTGCACATCAGAGTACATTCACGCCTTGAAAGGGATTAGGCTTCCCCTCCTTTCATCACAAGCCTCAATACGACACACAACTATTCAGGCGAAAGGACGCAAGAAACAACACAAAGATGTGGGAGGAGGGGGGGGGGGGGGGGGGGGGGGGATGACAAGTCAAACAATACGAGATTGAGAAAAATTAACTCTGCAAGCTCATAACCATCTTCTTCTGAGTGACTCCCATCCCCTGCATGCACTTAACACCTCTTGACTCCGGGTTCCTGCAGGCATCGCTTCATTAATGAATGCAAATGGGAAGGATTACTTCAGCGGGAGAGTATGAATAATGGAAGTACTCCAGCGACGTTACGCAGCCGGCGGAAAAGACCACAACAGCGGGAGGGAGGGAGACGCGGCGAGCGTGAAGGGTCGGGCAGCGGTTAGGAGGGACTCATCGGCGCACCTTCACGTGGATCTTGATGGGGATCGGGATGCCCTCCTTCAGCTCCTTGGTCCTCTCATTGAAGTCCTTGCAGAACTGTCCGATGGGGATTCCTCTCTGGAGGAGGGCACACACACAAAAAAGAGAAACGAAGAAAGCGATGAGGAGCGTCGCTTTAAAATTCATGAGAAATCGTGGCCCGCAGACATCCAGCGCGACGCCACTCGCGTCACAGCGAGCAGCCGCCTGTCAATCAATCACAGAAACTCGCACAGCGCCGATTATATTCACCCATGCGAAGTATCTGTATCTGACGGGGGAGGGGTGTGTGTGTGTGTGTGTGTGTGGTAACATTTAGGTGGAGAAATCTTCACACTATACATTCTATTTATTCCTGTTCTATTCTCACTGAGATGCATCAGTTTGTGTGTGTGTGTGTGTGTGTGTGTGTGTGTGTGTGTCTGCAGCCTCTGTGAGTGGCTCTATGACTGAATGCATGTTGGAGCCCAGAGCCGTGGACACCCGGTGATGGATGAGCCTCCCATTTTCCTCCTGCAAGGCCGACCGGAGCGAAAGCGAAATGGATGGTTGACATTAAGTCAACACTCGGCCAACGCGGCTGCTTTGCACCATTCTTCTTTGGAGCCGAACTCTGGAGGGGAAAGTCTCATGACGAATCTAATTATTAAGGCTGGGGTATAAAGTGACCTCCACGCGCCATCCTTCCCAGGGGCTGCACACACACACACACACACACACACACACACACACACACACACACACCGATTGAAACGCTCATTTCCAAAAATGATTGGGAGAGAAAAGGCTTTTTTCATTTCTTTTCTTTAAATGAGTCACAAGCTTTGCTGCGTGACAGCAGAGCACAGCGCCCAGACTCAGATAAAGCTCCTGATGAGAAGTCAGGCATCCTGGGACATTTCCCAGTGACAGCACGGGGAACGCATTCATTAACGGAGCAGAAACGTCTCTGAACATCATCTCCACTAAAGGCTTCAAAAGCACCTGATGAATGTTCATCGCCTACTGGATTTACGCCCCCCCCCACCGTCACTCCATTTAGCTCGTTACCCAGCGGCACTTCAATGCATCCGCTAACACAATGAAAACAACGATGATTGAAATTTCAACACCTCAAACGAGTCATGGGGGGGGGGGGGGGGGGGGGATTGTTTCAGGGCTGCGGTTTGAATTACAAAACGCTACTAATGAAATTAAACGCGGCGGCGTCCCTGCAGCCCTCGCTGGGCTCCACCTGCCCCCCACCACCCGACGTGGTTATTAACCGCAATCCCATGTCAATCCTACCCGTCCCCTCCCCCCCCCCTCCCTTACCCATAACAAAAAAACAACATGGCAAGGGTACACAAATGGAGGGGGGAGCACCGAAGGAGTCTGATTAAATATGGATTAGTATGGTGGCTGCAATGTTGCGCATTAGCCAAAACAACCCCCCCCCCCCCCCCACCTGCCCCCCGCCGTCTGCGCCTCACACGTTCAGCTCCCATTCCTTCGCTTCTGTTTAGCCCCGATCAGCTGAGATAATGTGCGGACATTATGCAGTCGGAGGAGCGACCGCTCGGAAAGACAGACGGAGTCGAAGGCTTCATCCTGCAACAAAAGAGGCCAGAGGACGTGGCAAATGGGAGGAGGCGGCACCACCGCACACTTGAGGCCGGCAGACCGTCGGCCCTCCGCTCTGCACACAATGGCGCTTTGTGATCATATTTTAATGGAGTCGAGGCGCCTCGTGCTCTGAAGGCAGCGGCGTGAGGACGTCTCATTTTGGCCACTGGATGTTTAATAGTTTAGCTGCAGTAATTATTGAGATTGAACCATGTTGGTCTCTTTAACTGGGTCGGAGAGGCCGGCGCATAAGGAATAAATGGTGAAGGGGGCCGACCTTCAACCTCTAAGAAAAAGAGAGGGAGAGAGAGAGAGAGAACTGGGACATTCGAGCCCCGGCCAAATCTGTAACCGCGCCTACTGCATCCGAGCATCTAATCATCCTCGAGTCCGAGCCGCTGGATAAAACCCTCCCTCCTCCACCGCGGCTGATTAGAGCCGGGCGCTCTCCAGTGTAAAATGGCTGCGGGGCCTCGCACGGCGGGCCGTGGGCGAGCACATGGGGGCCGAGCGTCCTCAAAGACTTCGGCGATTAAGCGCTAATCTACGAATACATTTTTTTCCTCGACCATCAAACGCGGCAGCGACAGCGGAGAGTAATTGCTCCGTGATCCATTCCGGATCAGCGCGGCGGAGCCTTTATTACTTATAATTATGAGCAATTAGACATTTGCAATTAAGATCTGGGACGTGTCCATTCGAGTCGACCCGTCCACCAAAGCGGCCGCAGTCTTTTCTGACACTCCTTCCGTGTTAAATGTGATTGGCCTTTCAGCTTCACCAACCCTTTTTAACAAGATGTGGCTCCGCGTGGCGTGGCAGGGCGGGTGGGGAGGGACGGGAGACGGCTGAGGTGTAATAAAGTTGTCAGAATGCGGCCACGGGTTGTCGATTGTTTCGGTATTTGAACAACGAGAAGCGATCTGCGAAACCAAAACGGGAACGACGGGAGAGGATCCGAGCAGAGCGCGAGGCCACGGGAGGTCCTCATGAATATGGGCGAGGGAATGTTTATGTATGAACACTTTGGCCTAATTTGAATCTGACAAGACTATCGGTTCAGGCGCGGATGTGTGGGCACGTCGAGCTTGGAGGGAGACACAGAGAGAGCGAGAGGGAGAGAGGGCGGGTGGGTCAAGGGAAGCGTTGCGCGTGTGGAAGCGTGGCAAACAAGGAGATAAATGGACAAAGAGGCGGGTCGAGGCCCCGGGGAAAGAGGCGGGATTAATTGCCCCTGGCACACGGGGGCCACCTGATAGAAGTGGAGGGCCGCGATAAAGGTGGCGAAGGTGTTGCAGTGGTGGGAGGCCGGGGGGACCCCGGTGGGAGGCGGGGTTAATTAAAGTCTTCAGTGCGAAACACTCCCGTCCATTACCTCCATTACCTGTGTTCGTTTAATCTGCTGCGCGGTTGGCGGTTTATCACGTTCGGTCTCGTCGCTGCGCCACACAGCGGATTTGGGTCCTTCGGATGCAGAGAGGGGGGGGAGGAAAAAAGGCAGAACAGCATGCGTGTACAGTGAAGAGATTAAAAAAAAGGCAAACGATTTTCGCCCCCGAGGCTCCGGTGAACTGTGCTCAGCGCTGCGCCAGAGAGGAGGCCGATGCCGCGGAGCGCGCAGGACTCGGGGTCTCATCAGCACCGCAAAACAAAAACTTGTAGCAAAGTGTTGTTGCCATGCGGATGATCTCTGCTCTGAAATAAAGAGGCAGCCTTGACTTTTCCATCCCTGGCACACAAAAAGGAGAAAATTGCCATTTTTCTTTTTTTTCTTTTTTTTTTAAGGGCCCCGGTGAAAAGAAGCCAGCGACGGGTGGAAGCGAAATGGATTGCGCCGCGACAAAACATCCCATTTTCAACTCCATTAGGTCCCCCTCACAGCCTTGACAGTGTTGTGCTTTTTTTTTCGCCACTTCGGATGATTAATCACGTGTGGAGGCTGCAGCAGGAACACAGGAGCCGTGACTGCAGGCAGCCCAGGCGCCAGCGCTGGAGATGTCCGGAGAAACGCGACACACTCTGACGCGTGGCGGGGAGACACGCGTAAAGAAAAGGGGAGTCTGGGGAGGGAGGTCTGGGGGGGACAACCAATGGAGAGGAAGCGCTACAAGCTGTGTTTGGATTCGGGGATAATGGGGAATTTTGCACGGTGAAATGTGTTATTCAAAAAGGGGGGAAGCTCAGATTTTACACACCAAAGTGTGTTTCCAGGTCTCGGGGAGGACGACTGCACGCATGAATGAAACCCCTCTGCTGCTCGGTCGCCTCACGGCCCCCAGAAGAATGCGTGAAATTAATAAACCCATTTCTGCCGCATCACGTTCGGGCTTTTTTTTCCTGCTGCTCATGAGTTTTTGCAAAAATGCTAAATCAGTGCCGCATTAATGAACGCGAAGCACTCAGCCGAGGGGAGGGAGGTCGAGGGGACTCCCGGGCCTCCGCGTCGGTGGAGGTCAGCCTCCGGGGGTCCGCCGAGGAGCTTGACTCACTTGTCGGCGCCTTCAGCATTCCCCGGTGTTTGAGGTGTCGGTGACCTTTCCCGAAACTCCCCCCCCTTAAAAGTGATGACTGCACAGAACACCGTGGACGGGCCCGGCCGCCTTTCTCTGCGTTCTCGTTCCTGCCTCGCCCCCTTTTTGCCCCCCCAACTGCTACGCTCGCTCTTCCTCCGGCGAAAGTGAATCAGTGTGCAGGGTGACCTTCAACCACACCCACGGAGGAACAAAAGACCAAACGAAAAGGACGGCTCGAGAGGGTGGACGACCTCGAGCAGAGGGGTGAGAGAAAGGAAGGCAACAGGGGGAACAAAAAGATGAAAAGGGAATAAAAACACAATGAAGTGAGAGAGAGAGAGAGAGAGAAATGGGAAAATCTCTCTCCTCTCGGAAGCCAGCGGAGCGCAGAGCTGAATCTGACAAGAAAGATGACTCTCCATCCCCGTTGCTAGCGGTCTGATTAAAGCTCTCACTCGGAGATGAACCCGGCTCACAAAGAGCCTTTAGAAAACGAGGGAGTTGAGGGCTGAAGCTTAAAAAAAAAAAAAAAAGGTGCAGGGCCGTAACGAGAGAGGCGACGCCAAGGAAATTCCTTAAAATCAAACACGTGGCCGTCAAAGGAACCCAAATTAAATTCCCGAACAAGGAAATCAGCCGGCTCTCCTTCAGTTTTTCAAACAGTTTTCCTAAAGCCTAATTTTCGACCAGATCCGTCTCAGAAATTCCCAATCCCTCCATTTAAACTCGCGGTAAGCCGGCCGTAATGAGTTAATCTACAACAGAGGGACCATTTCCTTGTGTGGCTTCGACAGTAAGTAGAGAGGACTAATTAAAGTTGTAACATCTGCCTCCTGGGCTGCGTGTGCACGCTGCGAGCGCCTCCATCTCCATCTACACCGCCTCCTCCTCCGCTGCTGCTGCTGCTGCTGCTCCCGGCCCGGAGTGAAGGAGGAAATAAGGTCTTCTGCTGCCGCTCTCAAGTAGCAGGAGACGTCTCAGACAATTCGACTGTCCCCCTGCAAGTGGCATCGTGGTGATTACCATAAGCAATGAGTGCATGCTGACTGGGGGGGGGGGGGGGGCGCTCAAATATTCATAGCATCTTCCAACTCCATTTCCACAGCTGCTGGTGGAGAGGAGGAGATGGTGGGAGGTATGGAGGGGGGGAGCACGTAACCTGCTTACAAATTAACACCTCGGACTCCCCCCCCCCCCCCCCCTCCTCCCCCTCTCCCTCCCCCTCTGTCTCCCTCTTCAGCCTGAGTTCGACCGGAGAGCGGCGGCAGCACGGATCCCGCAGCTGTATCAAAAGATAAAGCGAAAACGACAGACCCTCCCTCTCTCTCTCTCTCTCTCTCTGTCTCTGTCTCTCTCTCTCTCTCCCTCCCTCTCTCCCCCTCCCTCCCACTGCAGGAGGTGACAGATCCAGATTCACATCGAGCCTCTGCCATAACCACGGAGACGCCGGCATCTCTGCACGGAGGGAGAAATCTGAAGTAGTATTTTTATTTTTTATTTTTTTTTATTTTCGGCGGTTCCTCACAAACTGCTGCGCGCGCGCGCGGCACGAGACGGCGACTTTCAACGTTTCGGCACGCGGACCCCCCCCGTGCCCCCCTCCCGGAAGGAGAGACTTTTATCGGCGCGCGCGGCTCGTCGGCGACAATAAAAGAGACTTTTATTTGGTCACCGGCTGCGGCTCCGCTCGGAGGAACAAGCGCACCGCGCCGGGAGGATCCAGACGGATGGTTCGGGTAACTACGGCTTCACTTTACGGGCGAACCCGCGGCGCTACACCTGCCGTTTAATGGGGCAGTTATGAAACAGGTGTTGCCCAGAAGCGGCTTCACGGGAGATCGGTACACTGCCGGCTCGCGATGGGGTTTCCGGTCGCGAGCTCAGGAGGGATTTATTCCTCACACGGCCTGGCTCTCTATTAATTAATTACTTTGCGCACAATGGCACGGATGCCGTCCCGATGCCCTTGGGGCTCCGCAGGCACCGCGGGTGACTTATAGAGCCGCTGGTCTTTGGTGGGATTTTGGGGGGTTTTCCTGAGGGCTGTTTGTCGAGATAAACTGTGGGTGTAAAGGCACATTAATCTTTGCTCTACATGGATTTCTGGCCACTTGGAAATCACCCAATATCGATTTAAAAAAAAGAAAATGACGTGTCAAACCCACTCCCTTGGTTTATCTCGGTCAGTGTGTGCTGCAAAGATGGGAGAGCTTTTTCTGTTTTGGTCGACTACAGCGCCATGTGCACCGGTGCCACACAAGCCTACCCAACAAGTGTGGAGGGGGGGGAGGGGGGAGGGGGTGTAATAGATCTTCCATAGAAAACTGAGCACATCTAAAATGGACAAGCCTTTCACCTGCTCACTGTTACGTGCCATTACTCGCGCCGCTCACAGCGAGACACGTGGCCTCACCTCGTCATCGCCGGTGTCATTTCCCCCGACAGGCAGGAGTGATGGATCGGGTCATTATTGGTGAGCGTAGTGGACATACGAGCCGCAGAATAAATTACAGGGAGTTGACGGATAGTCCAAAACACAAACACGGGCTGACAGGGGGACTCGCAGGGTGAAAATTAAAGGCTCACAAACAAGAAGCACAAGGTGGAGAAAAAGGCAGCCGCAACAGTAGCTGTAAACTTCAGCCCCCCCCCCCCTCCCTCTCCACAATCCCTGCAGATTAGGTTTTTTTCCTCCTAATAAAAAATTCCAATATCCTCTCAATCTCTAACCGTGCGGCTCGGTGAAACCCTCTCACTGTTGGGGGATTGCTAATCAGGTTGCAGTAAGCGGTGAGACAAAAGGCTCCACAGACAATCGGGCATCACGAGCGCCGGCGTGATCCACTGCCGTCCTCCCACCAGGCCTCAGAGCGCCGCAACCACTCCAGGTCGTTTCTCTCCTCATCTCTTAGATTCATCGGTGTTCAGAGCAAACTCCAGTGGCTGTGACATTTCAATAGCCCCCGTGATGAATATATTTCGATTTATTTTAGGCCGGGCTGAACGGCTCGTCTTCATGTAAGTGGGGGAGGAAGTCATTTTCCTTCTGAATTTGAATCTTCCACATCATCCTTTTCACCCCTCGCTCACCCAGAGCTTATTTATGAACTATAATGATCACACAGTAACACTTTATTAGGCACGTAGACAGCCAAGAGCCCTATTAATCTTTCACATGCGCTTTCTCCTTCCCCCAGACACGCAAAACCTCAAACCGCATTGTTTTTTTCTAACCCGGCGCAGTTCCTCAGCCCCTCTTCAATGATTCAAACGGCACAGAGGAGACGGCAGAGCTCCCGTCTTCCGTCGGCCGGTTATCCATGCTCACTTTCCACCAGCGGGACTTAGAGGCAGCGTACAATCTCCCGCTTGATCACGCTCAACTGTTGCCATTACCAACACATCTGAGCTGGTAATGATTTTGTATTATAAACGGCATCGATCCGTCTGAAGGGTTGACACCCCTGAGTGGCGCTGGGCAGATAAAGACAGTCCGTGCTTCGCTTTCCAGCCAAATGCGATAAAGAGACGTGGGGGTCGATTCCACTGTAAAGCAAATGATCATTTCTCACGTCGTATCAATAATGAGGCTTGTGTGGTGCGGGGCTGAGATACGAGCTGCAACAAAAAAGAAATGGCCCCCTCGTGTTCTGCCGAATTAGCATCGCCTGTGTGCACACGCTCAGGATGTACACAAACACAACATATCCCCAAACAAATAGCAAGTTATCAATATTCATCTGAAAAGCAGGGGGAGGGGGGGGGGGGGGGGCGTCCGGGGATTATAGATTGCTGCACAGTGGGAGGATAATCACGGTCGACTGTAGATGGGAAGGGAAACGCTTTAGCAGCGCACCTAGCAGCGCCCTTGAACACAATTAATTAATAATGTATAAGAAGAATACAAAAAAGGGGGGAAGAAGCAACAATAATACAGCAGAGAACTCGGGGGGGGGGGGGGGGGGGGGCGTCTGAGTATCAGAAAGAAAAACACGACTTTGTTCTGGCAGGCTCCTCAGCCCCGAGGCAGCCAGCGGAAGCTGTGGCCAAAGATGAAAGCGCCCACCAGGCAGCGGCGACAAACTACATTTCATTTGGGTTTGAATTAGCGTGAAGTCCCAGACGCAACCCCGATTTCCCACTGTGCTTCTTCTCTGCGTGTCTCCTTCCAGGCATGGTGCCCACGCCCCAGGTGTGCGTATCAACCCTGGTCACGGTGAGCACGATGGCGGTGGTGGACCTCTACCTGCTGGAGCAGAGCATGCTGGGGGCCCGCGGCCCCGCGGGGCCAAGCGCGTGGCAGTGCGCGACCGTGTTGCTAGGCGACGCGGGCTTCCTGCTCGCGCTGCGCTTCGTGTCGGCCGGCGTGTCGTCGGAGGCCCGCTCGCCCCGCCGGGGCTTCGCCAACGCCCTGTGGTTCCTGTTCCTGTCGCTGCTCCAGCTCAAGCTCTTCTTCGTCTGCCACAACTACAGGCAGGAGCGCCGGCCGCCCGACCCGCTGGCCAGGAAGACGCTGACGCTGCTGCTGTCCATCGGCCTGCCCTCCCAGTTCCTCATCCTGACGGGGGCGGACCACATGACGCCGCAGCGCAGGAAGCAGGAGGTGCGGGGCCGGCTCCTGTGGGTGGTGGTGGACCTGCTGGATGTGCTGGACCTGCAGGCGGGGCTGTGGGAAGCCCAAGGCGGGGCGGCGGCGGCGGCAGCGGCAGCGGCGGGGGGGAGCGGAGGGGTCGCGGAGCAGAAGCTGCCCATCTGGGCCGAGGGCCTGGTCTTCTTTTACTGCTACGCCCTCCTGCTGCTGCTGCCCTGCGTGGCTCTCACAGAGCTGGGGGCCACCGGCCTGCCGGGGCAACGCGGGCCCCGGAAGGAGGCGCTGTACCCCTGGCTCAGCTTGGTCGCCATCAACATCCTGACCCTGGTCCTGAGGGGCACGGGCATGCTGTGGTACCGGGACCCCCGCGTGTCCACCGTGTTCCTGGGGAAGAACCTGCTGGCTCTGGCGGTGAAGCTGAGCGCCGCCTGGGAGCGGCACAAGCAGAGCGAGCGCGGCGCCGCGGGAGCCCAGACTCTGGCTGCGCCGGAACCGCCGGACTCGACCCCGGCGGCGGGCCAGGGAGCCGAGCAGGGGGGGGCGGCCCGGGGGAAAGCTCCGCTGTCTCGCTCCCAGAGCCACACTCTCTCCCACGTCAGCCTGGAGGCCCCGGAGACGCCCTTGGGACCCTCTTTCATCTCCCATGAACTCTAGAGTCACCGCAGACACGCATTTTTGTCTCTTTTTTTTTCTCGAAAACACTGAAGAATATTCCAGCAGTGTCTCGTTCCCTTCTTTCATCTGGGACTGATCAATGAAGAGATCAACGCTCTTCTTCCGTCAGATGACAAATACAGACTGTGACCTTTTAATGTATTTTTTTTTGTCTTCTTTTTTCCCCTCCATCACTTTACAGAGACAAGTTTAATACAAAAGGAGTGATGATTTATTTTGCCCCTACGGGCCCAGGATTTGAAAAGCCGTCTCACACTCTCCTCACGGTGCTCCAGAATTTCAATTTAGAGCCGAACCAATTGGATGCAAACCTTTTAGGTCTGCAGCGCTTTAAATCAAAGCCCACTCGCGATCTAAAGTGATGTTCCCTTCTTTGATGTTCCTTATTTAAATATATTATACAGCTCTGAACCAGAACATGTCCAGTTTTTCAACAATAAAAAAGGAAAATACAACAACTAAATAAAAACGTGTGGCAGATGTTTTCCCCGCCCCCTGTATTCTATCTATATATTG
Organism: Apeltes quadracus; assembly: GCA_021346845.1. NCBI lineage: Eukaryota > Metazoa > Chordata > Actinopteri > Perciformes > Gasterosteidae > Apeltes > Apeltes quadracus. Next base: position 4,690,431 of record CM037920.1, read on the forward strand.
CTCTCATGAACTCACAGGTTTTTCTTGCAACCCTTTGGAGGCTCCCGACGACGACACCAGGCAGCACAAGTCAAACCAAGAAGCCAAACCGGCTGATTCCACTTGGCTGCCTGCGGGGAAAAGTTAATCTTAGTGGATTTAGATGCAGAATGTGAACAGCAGCTTTTCAGAGACAGTCGCTCTTATCTTGGGACCACTTACGCTCTTAAAAACCCGCCATATTTTAACACAACAGAATGTGCTCAACTCAAGATGCCAACTATTTACGTTTCCATAAATAAAAATTGATAAGCTTGTTGCGTCATCCTAATCCTGTTGCAAGACAAACGGCAGTGCAGCTCCGTTTCTATTTAAGAGACAGAACACTGGTTTGGGTAATCCGCTCACTTTTTCACAGCACATTTAAAAGCTCATGTTTTGATGTCGTCTGTACTCATCTCAAAAGAAAGAAACAAAAACACAAAACCCCCCTTTTCACTGCAGATGGAAGTAGCTGGTGGCTGTTGGGGTGTAGAGGAAGTACAGCGCAGTCAAGAGCCTCGTTTCCTCACGGAACACGTGCACACGCATCACGCGTCCCGTGTGGAACACGTGCACACGCATCACGCGTCCCGTGTGGAACACGTGCACACGCATCACGCGTCCCGTGTGGAACACGTGCACACGCATCACGCGTCCCGTGTGGACCTTGTCTCACAGCTGCCGTCTGCTGCGCCTCCAGGACAGAGTGCAAACCAATAAGTGTTTCATACTCGCCCGCTGTTGACCGTTCATCGACTGTTGTGGCCACGGGGTCAAAATTACCGCCTCGGGTTTTTAAACCACATCAAAGTCAACTGGTTTGCGTTCCGCTGTCTGAGTAAATTGCACGTTTTTATACTTTCTCTCGTACTGGAGCTGGTGAAGTCAAGTGGCGTCCCCCTCCTCCCCCTCCTCCCCCTCGCTCCCCCACGTATTCAACCAAAAAAACAAAAAAGTCCATTTTCCTTCACGGTGCAACAAAAGGCCGTCGTTTATCACAATTACGCCGGCGGCACTTTCAGCTGGGATCCTCTCGCAGTAATCCTCGAGTGTGCTGTTGTGTTGTGCGTGTAACACCAAAGACGAGGTGTGTCCAGAGTTTCGGGGGGGGGGGGGGGGGGGGGGGGCGGAGGGGGAATAGGGGCTCTTTGCCGCTGCCCCTCTTTGTCTAAATGGTCCCATTAATTGAAATTGAGGCCATTCGTCAAAGAGCGAGCGCTTATTCTCAGTGCATTATGCTTGATTTACAGGCTCTATTAAGGAGGATGGATTAAGACTCATGTGCGCACTCACAATCCAGGGGTTCCATGCGAACATTTCTGGCTGGTTCAGAGACGAAAAAAGAAAAAAAAAAAACTCTTCAAAAAAGGGAAAATCACAAAGGGATAACCAGAGAAGTAGACAGCATCCGGCCCTCGCGCCCCCTCTCCTCCCCTTTCTTTCATTCCTCCTCCCCTTTCTTTCATTCCTCCTCCCTGATTCACTTTACATTTCAAAACATCCGCATTCTGGATGCACTCCCTGTCGGGCAACTTGTCATACTTCCATTACACTGAAAGCAGCCACCGCATTGGCGTGAACCTCCCTGGAATGTGTTACACTCTCAATAACATCCTCCCGAAAGAAACAATGATTCCTCGCCTTGAAATCCACCTCCCCTCTCCTCCCCCCCACTTCCCCCGTCCAGGGTGGTTAGCAAGCGGACAGGAAGAAAGGCACCGCAGAGGAACCGGCCGGACGACATTAAAGTGAGGCGGCCGCCGCCTTCAGCGGGGCGGGCGACGACTGCCATTTGTTTACCCTCGACGGCGCTCAGGAAAAACCGGGGAGACAAACGCGAAGCGACACGCCGACACCCCCGAAGGGCCCGGGAGGAGGCGCCTTTAGACGGGGAACATATGGCTTTGTTTTGCTCCGTCGAGCCTTTTGGTAACAACCCATCTCAACTCATTACCTCCTGACACGGCGACAGGATGCCCCCCCCGCCCCCGCCCAAGCCCGCCCGCCCGCCCGCCGGCCGTGGCCTGACAGCTGTCTAAATCATTCATCAGCGCGCGCACACACACACACGTTGGCGTTTGGGCAACACTTTAAAGTGTATTCTAGGAGCAAGAGATGAGGCATAAGAGTCAGAGATGTGCAATAGTGGAGACCAGCGCATCATCAGAGGTGAAGCAAAGAACCCGCACGGAACGGCGGCGTGGAGATTCCCTGGAGGCCCGTGAACACCAAACTAAAGCGATTATGTTGGTTGAAGCATCTCGGGTCTGAAACAGTCCCACAAAGTTGTGCGATATACAATTTTGAAGCGCTCTTGTGCCTCCGCCGCTGACTTAAGTGTTGCTTTTTTTTAATGTCCAGTAGCTGGTGATGAATTAAACACAGCAATGGTCTTTGTAGGAATTATGGATGGAACATCGTACGGTATTGCAAAGGATCCTGAAACCCCAACACAACTTCCATGCCAGTTAGAGACTCCGTGGTTTTTTCTTTTTTAGCTTTGATGCTCCATTTAGCTGTCGCATTAGTTCCCCTCTAGAAGTCCATCAAAAGACGGCAAAAAAAAAAAAGAAACGTGAAATACTCTTCAATTAAAGTCTTTTCTGCCCCGGAGCGACTCCACCTGCATCCACTCAGGAGGAACCACTTCATCTGTAAAATGTGCTCCTCGCTGCTGGAAAACCAGCTCACTGCAGCGTCCTGCGTCTGCTGCACTTCACCGGCCGGGAGTGGCGTGGGTACGCAAGGTCACGTGACCTGGAGTCCTCCTCCAGGTCACGTGACGAGGTTTGAGATTTTGGTTTGATTACTGGGGAATTTCACAACGGACCAATTCATAAATTAAATAGATGGAGATCAAAGTAACGCAATGCAGCGACATAAAAATTGGATTCCTCTCTCGTTGATTGATGGTTTTTGGAAATGAAAAGATCACATAAAGTCTCGGGAAAGGTTGTAAAAAGTTTTTTGTCGTCGTTTTGGCAGATTTATCTGAAGTCGAGGTACTTGCTCGTTTAGCATTGAGGCATGCAGTCTCGCATTAAGTCCGCTTTAGGCAAATCAAAAAATCATTTAAAATACATAAGCCAAACCACGATGCAACTTAAATCTTGCCTTAATCTAAGAAATGTTTTGCTTTGTTTGTTCAGGGTGGAATCTGTTGAGGATGCAGTTTAGTAGATTTAGCCACTAATAAGTGAATATTCTGATGACTTAGCGTTGTGCGTTTGGTACCGAGCGGTAGAGCAGAACAAGGGTTGAACAACGTGACCTGAAGACCTCTGGAAAGGTGGAAAGAGGAGAACAAACAACGATAATTACAAAGAATCTTTGAAGTAAATTCATTGAATCAGTCGCTCTTCTGTAAGCTGAAGGAGGTGGAGCGCTCTCATCTTTTACTTAATTAAATCATAAAGTACCAGAGTGTAGTAATACTGTTAAAAGCAAATGTCATGCATCAAAATTACCATATATTATTACCATATACTAGATATAATAAAACGTAGAATGGGTCCTTTTCAAATTTATATTATGCTATTATTGGATTATTCAAGCATTAAACTACTTTACATGCGCTTAGTAGATTAAACTTCACGATAAAGTATTTTATCACTGTGTGAACTAACTCATGAAGTCCAATTAATGTAAAGGAGTAGAAAAGCATCTGTCACATAATGCATATTATTTAAAGCAATTAATTTCTAATCATCAGAGAGCATTATGGGAAAGAAAAAAAAACGTGTTTTGGGGGGAAAACGCCTCAAAACACCACAAACAACCACTGATGCTGACAGATGAGCAGTAATGCCACTGAAACGGCTTTTATAGGATGTGAGGGACACAGAGGAGTTAAAAATGTATGCGTGCTTCCGTTTGAACGTCTCTGCGTGCCTGCGGGAGCTGCCATTAAAAATAATCCCGCTGTCAAGTAATGCAAATCTGCAACAAAAAAACCCCACATGTTTTTGCTCTTAGTGTGCACAGTATTTCTGTTATGCAAAATGTTTCCAAAAGGGTGAACACAAAAAACTACGTTTGAAGGGATTGTTTTTTTTGTATTTCAGTATCGGAGGCGGGACTTAATAACCTTTAGGGTTGAGAGTTGAGTGACAGCCAGAGTCCTTAACGCTCAGCTTTGGAGGATCTGAAGAAGTTGGTCTCCTGTGCAGCTGAGGGGAAGGAACCGTCAGCTGAGACTTAAATGTGATCAGTGGAAATCCTTAAATCAATTATACATCCGACTGGTAAACAGCGCGCGGACGGTTAAATTGGGTCATTACGATTCCTTCAACGGGCAGCAGATAAAACCCGGGTGGCTGTTTTCTTCCCCGCGTGGAATAAAATATGTTGAAATCGGATGATTAAAGAACGGATCCGCCTCTTGATCACTGGATGGAAAATGTTTTATTAGTGTAACTTGTCATTGTTTTATGACTTCAAAGTTCGCTGTCAAATGTTGTCGAACATTGTCAACCGTTTGCGTGCATGTTAAAGAAGTGATATTACAATATAAATGCATGTTTTCTTTTATTTTTTTATTCCTATTTATTTTGTTATTGTATCCGGGCTGTGTTTTTGTAACCGGAGTCAAATCGCATGTACGCTAAATGGCAGATAAATCTGATTCTGAATCCATGTTACAGCGGATGTGGCTGGTGACGATAGAGTACGTCATTAAAAACACGACACCGTTACAGCCAACAGCATCAGAAAAATGATGTTTTCACATCATTTAACTCCTCTGTGACGTCTTAACGTCTGCTCCTCCCTGACGTTGTTAATACGGTGTTGCTCTTTCCTGACAAGTCGTGTCCACTTTCCCAGCCTGCTCTCTGAGCGTCAAGTCAGACGGATTAACTGAGAATTGATCTGGTTTCCAGGCGTGCAGACGCATTCTGGCTCCGTCAGAGAGCCCAACAGCAGAACCTGCCACAGGGTTTATTTCACCCGATCTCAATAAGGACAAACAAAGCTAAATGTCAGCGAAGCAGGAGCAGATTGTGCGTTTCAGATGCAAGATTAAAAGATATGAACAACGTAGTTACAAAGACGAGTTCCGAATCGGACAGTTTACCGAAAGTCCACCTCGCAACATCACTGGCAGGATGAACTTTATTTACAGCGAGCAATCCGCTCGTCGCCCTTTCTCTCCCCCTGTGCTCCTCGCTCAACGCTTGAAGACTGACGATTTATTTTATTACGCCGACAGCAGATTCATTCATTTCTTTCTAGCAGGGCCTGGCGTCGCCGGTGAAGGCGGCGTAGTGGTGCATCCCCGAGCAATAAAACAAACACACCTCAGCCGTCTCCCCGGAGCAATTCAAGGAGAGAAGTATACAAAGATTGAAGACAAAACCGTCACAGGTTCAGCTCCATCTCTCATGGGAACGGTAAAGGGTGAAGCTAACGCACGAGGACAGCTGCTGTGGACGGAGGCGCCGAGTGTCTTTGGCCTGGAAAAGCGGAGAGAAAACCGCTGCAGACCGAAGCAGAGTGCAGCACCCACCTGCACAATGGAGCGCTGCGACTAGAATAAGAATGGGAATATGAATAGGGCTACGAGAGGAAGTGGAGGTGGGGATCATGTGACTTGAGGGGAGAGAGAGAGAGAGGGGGAGAGAGAGGGAGAGGCAGCTCTGTGACCGTCAGAGTGAAAAAGGGGAACGATCAGGTTCTCTTGCCGTGGATGAGAGCGGGGTGCAGAGGGTCATTGTACCTGTCCCAGGATGGGGCCCAGTGGGGGTCCGGGGGTCGCCTGTCCCGACCTCACGATAGCCCGGATGACGTTGCCGGCGTCCACCTTCTTCACGGCCTTGGCGGCCTTGGAGATCTTCGACATCCTGGTCTCGAAAGCCTTAAATCTGCCTCAGCGTCCACTGCGAATCCATCCACTGAGAAGAGAAAAAACAAACAAACAAACGAGCCTTTCATGAATACAAAGCTGCAAACAAATCATTTACACGGCGGGCTCGTTAAAACGTCATACACTCAAATCGATTCTGCAGCGAACGAGTAATTAAGGAAATCGTTGCGTTCGATCGGCGTTCCTGGAGGCGTTTGGCTGTGTGGATCAACGCTTGTAGCACAACTGGTGTTGTCAGTGTCAGGATTCAAACTTTGACCTGGAGACGTGGAGAAGAAACAATGTGTGGAGGGGGGGCAGGGGGGTTTGGAAGTGGGTCGGCTTTCTCATTCCACCTTAAAATCCATTTGCCGAATTAGGAGTCAATTAGTGGAGAGTGGGGAGAACAGCCTGAGCTCCCGGCTTTTCTCCCGGGAGGCAGAAACGCATAAAAAGTAAGTCTATAATCCTCTGCTGGAATAAAAGTGATACTGACGCAGCTGCAAAAAAAAAAAAAAAAAAAAGGAAAAAGATCAATGACTATGGCCGAGGGACAAATACAAGTTTTAAGGTTGAGGCTTGCTATTCAGGGGAACCCTGCATTCAATAAAAATAAGTACTTGCAGGGCGAGAGGAGGCCCGGCGATGATTCATCGCGGGCAACAGAGGGGATCCAATTAGATCAACAGAAGAGACGGCACCCAAAAAGATATAAAGAGGCAGCAACACACGGGGACAAAGATGTGCTCAGAATATCCAGCGGGCATCAAAGTGAAACCACCACCGGCGGCATTCAGGGAACCGACGCGATGCTCAAACTGCAGAAAGAGACCTGAATATGAGCCGTTCAGTTCACAATGTCACTCGCCGACACGTCTACCACCGAGAGGTCAAGTGGTCAAATCGTGACGCACTTAGCTTAGAAAATGTGGAGAAATCTTTAAGAAAAACAATGGTGACAGGCAGGGTTTCAAAAGACTGGGATAAAAAACAATTAGGGCCAAAATCAAATGTTGGGTTAAAGCTCAATTTAGGGCAAAAAGGCCCCAAGAGTGGACACGGTCGCGCTTTAACGCACCGCAGCTCCAATCTACTGTTGGAATATGAATAATGAAACCGCAGGTTTCTTCACAAAATGAAAAAAAAATCCCTCCTCACAAGGCCCGAGTGCGGAGGAGGAGCTGACCGACATGAGAAGCCACAGACGCCGCGCAGCTGCGTTTCCATCGGATTGCTGGGATAAAAAGGAGCATTTGTGTGCGAATACAATAAGCTCCGAATCAGAGCTGGGTTAATGTGCTGCTGTGAACAATCAAATCAAGGAGGCGCAGCAATTTGAAAAAAGAACAGGCGCAATTTTGAGCTGCTGTTTTAGGCTGAATATTATATTCCTCCAGCAATTACTGGCAACAGCGTCTCCGATAACACGCAGCGCACAGAGAGGGGGGGGGGGGTGTGTTCTGGGGCCGTGGATTTGCATCGTAAATCCACTTTGTTCAAACATTCTTGATAAATGACATGCAGCCGAGCCGGTGTTTGATTTACCAGCTAAAGAAGGTGCGATGCGAGCGACAATAGAGCGAATAACCCCCGAAGTCCACAAACTGTTGCTGCACCAAAATGCACCGTAATGTGTTTACCGGTACTTTTACTGAGATTCCTCCACCAGGTTGCATCAAGGAGGAAGAAAGTAATCAATTTGCTCTCACACACACACACGTCAGAAGGAATCGGTGACATAAATAAAAGATATACATTTATTATCACGATGCACAAATTCACCCTGACAGCTTCGGATCACCAGCAAAATCCCAAACGCCACCTGGGAGCCGTTTCTGGGCTGGTTTGTGAGATGCATCCTGCTGCCTGTCTGACAAACCACCTGGGGTGCAACCTCAACGCCTTCCACACAGGTAAACATGTCAATAACCAGGGAGCACACGGGGAGCCCGTTATGGAAATGTGCACGATGTGTAAAACATAAACCTGGGATTACAATAACCTGAAACTCTTCTTGTGCAAAAAAACTAATTTTTCGCCTTTCGTCAGCTCTTCGTTATAATGACTGTGAAAGTTCTTTGATTCTAAACGCGACAGCGGCTCGTTTCAGCATATTTAACACTGACTGCACCTCAGAGATAACGACCACCATGATTAAAGCAGTTGATCATTCTGCTTTTAAGAAGCATTCGGTTCAGTTGGACCAGTGAAGCTCACCGCCGTTTGTTGCTGAAGATATTAAGGCTCCCTTCAGTCTTCATCAAGGAGACACAATCCTACAAATATGTTCTTTTATTTACAGATCAAGCGCACAGACCGTGATGTCTCGCACCCTCCTCTTCTCTTGCTATCTTTCACCTGCAGTCTGAGGGAATAAAGGAGGCATATAAATGTATTTATCACATTGAAGCATAATTCAATAATCTTTGTTCCACTTTGTTGGTTTTCTCATCTTCACGCGTCTCAGCTCATTTAAAAAAGACAAACAGCGAAGAAAGTCAAATACTTTCTAATGAAACCGATTGGTTCTGCGACATGAAATAAAGATTATAACAATGAAGATGATCAATGATTATTACCCCTGATAAAGATGCATTTGAGCATGAATGCATGTATTAACCAGAAACGGCGCTTCAGTGGATCCTTTTGCCCACATTGTGTTTCCATCAGAGCAGCTTTAAGTGCTCGCGTTATGTTTCCCTCAATGGCCGTCCTAAAACATCACACCGCTGCGGCTCGCATGCAAAGCTTATTTACCGACACGGGAACCTGTTGCTTATGGAAAACAAAGTCATAAAAACTACATTATTGCTTATGGGGAACTTGGGTGCAAGCTTACCGAACAAAGTCAAGGGTCTCCTCCTCCTCTTCCTCCTCCCAAGAAGAGAATATTTAGTCACAGCGGGTCCATCCTTGTTTTAGGCCGTTGAAGATGTTTAAAATCACAGACATACATAGAGGCTGTTAATCAAATGTATTAACGATATTTTCGGTTTTATTCAAATGTGGACAGTTAAGATGTGACGGGAAATAACAGGAATACAGAACTTTCCTTCTCCCCACATGGTATTTATAGCATAAACCAAAAGCTCACAAGCCTAATTAGGATGGTTTTAGTTGATATAATAAATTCACACAAGCTTCTCTCTTGGGTTTGGCTTGGAATGTATCAGCCTTTACTCGATACATATTTTATGTCCCAGGGGTCGAGGTTTGTTTTACTTTAACAAGAGCGGAAGTGTTCTTCCATCCCGGTGCGGAAAAAAAAACAGAAACCGGGCTCCGACTTCTTGGTAAATTAAAAAGCAGGGGGGCAGAAATCATTCCGATCTGCTGAAAGCCATTGAAACGTCTGACTTTCAATAGCGTTAAACTGAATTCACTCCCACCAGACAACAGATGGGAGAAGGGAGATTCATTCCCGATAAGTCAGCGGTCACATCACCGCTTTGGGACTCCTGGAACGACTACGACAACCTGACACCAAAACTAATTGAAGATCGACTAGAGGAAAACCCCCGAAGACGAAACCGAAGCCCCGAGGTACTAATAGAACAAGAGCACGCCCTTATTAAAAATTATAAAAGCAATTTCATGTTTCTGCCCATCATCGCAGAAAAGTTTTGAATACCATTAGGAGGCGCATAAATGAGCGGCGTCCTTGAACACGAGGGACGCAAAATCAGTACAACAGCACAACAAACAGCAGGCAGCCGGGAGCTCCGGGACGTCCAATTTGTCTGGAGGATTCTAACGCAGAGCGACCGAACAGAACTTAAAAAAAGAGAGGATTAAGAGCTTAAAGCTGCAGATATACATGCACGCAGCTCGTCATATGTCACTCCATCAGTATTCACCCCACCAGACTCGGCTCATGGCGCCGTCGATGGCCGAGTGCCAAGTGCTCGAGGAGCGTCCGAGTGATCCCACACGGCCCGCGGGGGGGAAGCCGCGTTAGCCGGTTTACCGGAGACTTAAAAGATCCTTTCCACACCGTCAGGAATAAACTAAATGCGCATCAAATAGCCAGATGTTAAACCAGAGTTAATTAGTTTTAAACTACAAAGTAAGCAGCAAGCGGCGAGAACGGCTTCACATCACATGGGAAATATAATCTAATTAGTTACCGATTCAAATTCATGTTTTGAATTAAGCTGGTTTTACAACTGTGCAAACAGACGTTTATTTTCGTGCCAAAATATTAAAGCAAAACTGGGTTGACGAACAAGAGTTCAAAACAATTCAAGAACAAAGTCAAAACTATATTCAACCCAAAGATACATTTGTCCACTCAGTTTTTTTCAAAATGTTCAAGACCAAAACGGGTTCACAGTTGTTTTGCAAATGATCGAAACTTTTTGCCTGGAATCGGCTCCATACGAGCCGAGCTACTTGGTAAGATGCAAATTTTGCATACAATATAAAAAAGGTACAGATATAACTATACATGGCCTATATTATATTTTGGCAAGTTTTAGTTGCCCAAACTTCAATTAAATGCATTTGTCTCGTGCACAACATGTTCTCTTCCATATCATCAGCGAGGTGAACTGCGCGTTGGTGCAGATTATTAAAGGCAGGGAGATGCATTCCATGACTGAGGCACGGCTTTAAACCAGGACCTCGTACCGTGAAAGTTGAGGACTTCCGGTCTAAACTCCATGCATGTATTATCAGAACCTGCCTGATCAAATCCCAGGGAGGCTGCCATGAATACATTACCCTCTCCCTGTCATGTTTGAACGGTGAGACACAAAATGCGTTACAGGCGTGAATAAATCGAGAAAAGCAACATGCCGCGATGCAGCAGATGCAGCACATGTGAAATGGAAAGTAACCCCTGCATTGGATCATCTCCCGATACATTTTGCAGACACTGCAGCTTCTTGTCTCCAGTGTGAGTGTGAAACCGTTACTTCAGCAGTTCCACGTCAACTACAATTTGAAGTCCGGATGAAGTGTGGATGAAGTGTGGATGTACCATGAGGAGTCATTCACAGCCGACAGCATCATGAGAGTCCTTCATGCTGGTCTGGTTTTTGAGGATCTGTGTGTGTGTGTGTGTGTGTGTGTGTGTGTGTGTGTGTGTGTGTGTGTGTGTGTGTGTGTGTGTGTGTGTGTGTGTGTGTGTGTGTGTGTGGATGGACGAGGCTCCGACATTATAGTGACCTTCAGAAGTCCAGATCGCAGCGCCGTCGGTCCCCTCGTTATTTACAGTCCACGGAGGAAAGACAATCCTGAATTATCCCTCTTCCGGATAGCGCTGAATTGTCGATTATATTCAAATGTATTGTGAGACGTGGTTTAACAACAGAATGTTAATTTACATTGGAGGAAAAGTGAGCTGAAGCTTCGGCTAAATTTAGTTGAATGCAGCATTTGTTGAGCAAAGTAAGCTTCCCTGTGAATAGGAACCACGTGACCAACATAAATCAGGGAATGACTATTCATTTTGTAGCACAACGCATCACAAACTTCCTCTCAATCACCAAAGCAAATGTCCGCGCCAGACAAATCGAGACGTTATTCACACAGAGGACACACAGAGGACACACATCTTCATTCTGTCCACAAGATCAGCGCATTGACTTGACCTTCAAATAAATATCTACTTTATGGTTTTCTGGTTGTACGTAGAATCAAGATCAAGATGTTTTAAAAATGTGTGTGAACTTTTAATCAGGGGAGGATTATGAAACAGCAGTTTCTTAAGGATGTGCGGTAAAAGTAAAATACTAAAAGTATTTTCACCGGAAACATATATATATATCGATAACATCTAATGCAGCGAGAAGGTTTGTTTCTCTCACGTTTACTGTTGTTATAACAGAATATCCTAAATACGTATTAACAGCAAATCATTATGATAACGTTAAACTACCGACGATGAAAGTAAAGGTTTCTTAGGGAATGTTCAATGAAAGTACAGGCAACACATCTGAATCTTAAAGACCCCACATTGTCATAAAGATTTAGATTAAAATGCGAAATACCCCCAAAATCCTGCATGCATCGGTCTTATTGAGAAAACCATTTTCCTCTTTGATAACACCAGCAGGTCACAGCTGAAACACTTTGTCCACAGTCACATTGCCCCGTAAAGGCTGCGAGCACGTCACCGCCGTAAACACCGGCACCCCGCAGCTTTACACCCGTTACAACGTCAAACAGGAAAGTGTACAACTCACTCCACGCAAAAAAATAAAACCCACATAAACGTTCGCAGTGTCTTACCTGACACTTGAACCGTAGCTTCACGCCGCTAGCAGCTTCCCACAGGGCGCAGCCATCTTGGATTGCTGAGCGCGCGGTAGATCGAGGGGTCGCCCCCTGCTGGCGCGGAGGAGCAGCTGGCAGCGCCGAAGGGAGCGACTGAGGAGGCGAGGTGTATTTTTCATTTTATTTTAAATTTCCACCGTGGCGGTATTTTATCAAGTACTTGGGAATATAACCACGGCGTTCGGTGCAGGACTAGCCCAGTTGTCATGGAAACGAACGTGTGAATAGAGGTGTTAAAATTAGTATTTTTTTCCCCCTATTTTTATTGATGGTGGACTAAATCAATAAACAGAGTACTTCTCCAAATTCCCAGATGTCTCATCTTTTTATATAAAAAAAATCGGTCTGACCCATTTGATATATTTGGAAACTTCAGAATATCCACTTATACTATAAATAAAGCTCTGTGGTTGGGAAAGCAATCCCATCACAATTTCTTGTTTTCCAGCCTTGGTTGCAGGATCATTTTAACATTCAACTGTGCCAACCCAGTCTCACAGCAGTTAAATACTATTACATCCAAAAGCACTTTAATCAAACAAGAACATTCTCAGTAGGCTGCTCATTATTTGTTGTTTGTTTTTGTATCTTTCTAGATGACTTCATACGGTGACTTCTTTCCCCCTGGTGATTGTCATCTTTTTCGAATTCTCGCGAGGAACTTCTGTGACAGCTCTGCTTCTTCTATTGTCTACTTGTGCACGGTTTCCTGGAAATTGCATTGCTAGACAAGTCAAGGTTCACAGCGTGTTGTGTACACACCTTTTCTTAACTGCCTTTTACAGATTTAAACTCGGCCAAAGGTAATTTACCTTTGGCCGAGTTTAAACTACGTTGAGACAGCCTGAAAGAGGAGTAAGCTTAAGTCTGGTATGACTACACACAATCATGAGTTTGATATTCATAAACTCTTTCAGGTAAATTGAAGCCCAATAATCCTGTAATTAGTTATGTTGCACCGACAATGAAAGAACATGAGAATAAGACACCATTTAAATTGAGGTTTACAGAAACCCTGGAAGTTGATGGGTAAATAAATACCTTTCCCAGGGGGACGGAAAATTCCGGTTGATTCCGCTGATTTTACATCAGCGTTATATATAAATCATTTTGCAAATGTATTAAATTGCATCCAAATTCACCAAAAGAGGTGCCATCCCAATTTTAATCACGGTATTTTTATTCAAGTAATTATTTCAGTACATCAATTCAGAAACAGAGGATTACTTGTTGGGAAAAAGTTTTCAGCAGATTCTTTTGATGCACAGGCAACAAATTATTAAATCACTTAACATGCCAGATCAAAAGCGGGAAATAAAGTATTTAATATTTTATTTGATACTTTAGTCCTTTACAGGTTTGTTTGATAATGGTACTAACATTGCATAAAACGTTATGCCTAGAAATTTAGAAAATAAACACACCTCGCAAAAGTGCTCAAAGTGACAAGTTCTTTCAGAAAATGTAAAAAAATGTTTTACATGAAGATGTGAACAGTGGAATCCAAAAAGTAAAAATGAAATACTGTTTTCTGCTCTTCACAATATGCAGCTGGCTCTCAAAAAAAGGAAGGGTTGTGATTTCCAACAAGTTCAATTATCAACATAAGAAAAAAAAGAACTTCAGTACGTTTGAGGTAAAAATGACAGCGATACAGATAGTCAGAAATTTTAAGGCAGTTTAATAAATACTTTTATATTCTAAAAATATATTGAGAAAGTACCATTAAAAAAAACACATTCAGGGATCCACTGATCAGCTGGTGGACTTGTTGGTCACTTTCTACGGGGCAGTGGCGCCCACATTCAGGGAATTCTCATTGGGGAGAAATTCTTTTAATAGGAATGTCAGGATCATCTGAGATGAATGACAAACAAGATGTTAATTTATGTTGAATCAAACCGGATACAATAAAACAAGGGATGGTGACAAAGTTAATGTTTAATACTCACATGGAGCAGCAGTTTGTTCTCTTTACTGTTCTGAAAAATATTAAAAACAGTCTCCACGTCCGTCTTCTTCAGGACGAGATAGTTTGAATCTACAGAGAAAATGAAGTCAGAAGGATTATCGACCGCAGGAAATCGGAGGACGTTCCCCACCAGTGCAGAGGCCCTTACATTTGGCGTTGATTAGGTTGTGCGCTCTTTCCCTCGTCTCGCTCTTCTGCTCGTCCGTGCGAGGAGGACGAGGAGACTGAGCGGCTGCCGGCTTGATATCTGGCCACTGTTTCTCCCGTATGGCGTCTATTAATGCGGCCATTTGCACCTCTGTCGGCGTCATCTTGTTCAGGAAAGAGTTCACTTTTCTGGAAAAAGGACACAACCAAAAAAAGTCAGAAAAAAAAAAAGGATCCAAGAGCAGCACGAAGCTCTGTAGGTCAGTTTGCGAGTCGGCGCCAAACTCACTTTTTCAAGAGGGGCATCATAGGCTTCAAAATGAGCTCAAATAAGTTTATCAACTTCCCTGTTGAGCAGACAAGAGTATTAAGCCTTATTAATCTATATTTTTGAAAAAGCCCTTTAAAACGCTGTACTAACACGCTGAACAAACCAGATATTTCTTTTAGCAGATCAAATATGGCTTTGGTGGCCTCCAGCTGCTCGCAGTTGGCTTGGCTCTTCGGGCCCTGCGAGTCCTCGCCTCTGGGCAAAGTGCCCATGTGCTTCCCTTTCGCCTTGACGGCACCGCCAGAGATCCTGAAACACGTCCTCTCCTTTTTGTTCGACCGGCCGCTAAAGTAAAGCAACGACAGGCCTTCCGGCCTCTCCTGCGAGTCCCCGTCCCGGCCGCTGCGGGGCGACGGGTCGGAATCGGGCGGGTCTTCGTCGCTGGCGTTTCTCGTCGAGGCCAGCGACTCCTGCGACCTGGATCGGGTGAGTCCTCTGAACACGTTTTTCAAGCGAAAGGTCAAGAGCCTTTCGCAGTCCTCCGCTTTGTCTTTGGAACAGTTTGCGCTCTGGGGGTCGGAGCAGGCAGCAGCGCGGGGAAGTTCTGCCTCTTCGGGCCATTCCGGAGGAGAACCGTGCTGGGAGATCACAAAAGTTGGGATCGAGGAACCGGGAACTTCACCGCCTTCCTCGCTGGAGGCGTCGGGGGTTTCCGCTCTTGCCATTTCTTTGGGGGCTCCAGTTTGAGGGCTCGAGCTCTGCGGAGGAAAACAGCGCAATCACGTTATTGGAAATATGTCCGATGATGATACATGAACCGCAGTCTGGGCTGAAGGAGGTTTGCACTGTTGAGTAATGAACGAAGCGCTCGTCTCTCTTGGGGAGTTTGTTTAAAACCCGTCTGTCTCACGTTTACGGTTCACAGATGATTGCAGAAGCAAACCCAAGGGGGGCGGACAACCCAATTTTTCTTGAACGTTTTTTACCTCCTCTTCCTCTTCACCAGGAGTCAGGAAGTAGGCCAAGCCGCTCAGAAGGCCCCACACGCCCCCATTGAGTTCTTCCTCGTTCAGCAGTTTCTCGAGAGGACAGAGAAACTGAAAAACCGGTTGGGTGAGGCCGATGAGATTATCGGATACCAACGCCTTCGGGGAAAAAAAAAAAAAAAGACATGAATGTTGAGTGACAAATGTTCGCCAGACATAAGATTCGAGTTTCTCTCACCTGCAGAAATTGCTCTACTGATACTCTGGCTTCTTCCTTGCCCTCCGCCTTGGACTTATCGAGCGCCGGGATTGTAGGTAAACTGGTCGAGTCCTGACAACATAAATGATACACAAGCACACTAAAGAAAACTTTGACAACCCATTGTACCGGTATACAACCCAGTAAAGTGTATCACAAAAAAAAAAAGAAGAAATTCAGTAAACTACCCTTAAAGCCCCACTAGCACAGGTCTTGTATTATCAGGGAACCTCATGCACATTTGATCTGAAGAAGCACTTTGCCTTCTCATCCTCTGAATCATCATTCAGACTCCCACTCTTCCAATCTGTTCACCAAGCTGGAACTGACTGAAAATAATCCCTAAACGTGTTCAGTGGCAATAATTACAATGAGTTCCGCGTAATGGCATTATCTACCTGGCGGATCACGCTTGGTTGATTACCTGCAATTCAAGTTCAAGATTGAATTTAGTTTAATTTGAAACGGCTGTGGTCCTCTGCTCACTAGTGCAGTTCTGAACCAGACAACGCAAAGCCCAAAAAACACTAATTAAGCACAATGTTGTTTCTCAGAAACATTAAAAAAAAAGGTCTCAAGTTGGTCCACAGTGTTATTGGAGCGAACCGTTCACGCACTCTAATAGTGAGCAACGGGACAAGACACGTCCTTCCATTTGCCTTTTTACCTGCCATCTGTTGCGGAAGTGTACGACATCCATGTAGGTCTTCCTGATGTCCCACTGGAGGTTCTCGGGGCTTTTCTCCTCCTCCAGGTGCACGGTGAAGATCAGCGCCTCTTCCTCCCAGTCGGCCTGCGACACAGTCAGACATTATCGGACCACAGGACGGCTCGGCGGACGAGGCCTCGGGTCCGCAGCGCATTTTATTTTTTTACATTTGGGACTCACGTGAGGGATGCTGACGGCCCAGCGGCCGACGCGCCACATCTCGTACGAGAGCTTGAACTCCATCATGTTCTCCTTCACGCTGGTGAAGTATTCCTCCAGATCGCTGTCGTCCTGATGGCGATTGATTAAAAACATTTAAAAAAGAAAGGAGAGAATGACTGAATCTGTCTCGTTTCACAAATTGTCCCGCCGTCCGTTCGGTGACCTCACCCTGTCGGAGTCCTGCACGCTGCAGGCGGAGGCGTCCCTGCTGCCGTTGCAGTTGTCCCCGGTGTCTCCGTGTATTGACAAGGCCCTGAGAATCAGCTCCTGCTCCACGGTCTTCATCTTCTTCTTAGTTTTGTTCTTGTTCTTTTCCGGCTTACACTTCACTTTTTCCACAAATTTAGACCAGCCTTCTTTTAACTTGTTAGCTGAAAAAAAAAAAAAAAAAAAAAAAAAAAAAAAAAGAACGGGACAAAAAAGGTCAGATATGTTTACACAACAAACATATTTTGGCGTCTTTCACAGCTTCGCTATCATTTATATAACCGCAATGAAGAAACACAAGGTCCTTGTCTTCTATACAGAGTAGAGAACAGCAATGCATTTTACGCACAGCTCAACCACCCTGAACCTGCACAGTGACGACGTGTAGAAATATTCCCCAGCTTCATTATCATTAGACACGTAGGAACTAAGCATTTTTGGTAATCACAAATTTAATGCTATAATCAACACTTTGACCCAATAAGGAAAAATATCCCATCAGATTTAAAGATCCCATCACATTATAATAAAATCTGTTCTTTTAATAGTTCCATTTAGTCGTCATCACCGTTGGGCTGTTTGTTAATCTGAGATGGAAGCTGCTTGAAGACGGCACAAAAGGATTTGTCATCCAACAAACCAGAGACAGGGCATCAATTATGTGGCGACAGGCAGGCTGGTGGGGAAGTATAATGTCACGTAGACAACAGATAACGTGTTGCTATCAAACTGTCGTACAAGCGAAGCCAGCGAAGGCCCGTTTGCCAGTGAACACCCACACACACACACACACATCATCTGAATGGTTTTCACATTCTAAGCTGAAAATCAAGTTACACATCACATCCCTCAGGTTGAAGCGTCAACAAGCCTTTTAAATACAACAACTACATTTTTTTTTTTTTTTAAACACACCTTTTCTTTTGGTTGTGATCCCTGTCGCGATTGAAATCCCTGCTCCCTCCAAGCTCCTTGAAATTAATGAAAATAATTTAAAAAAAAAAAAAACAACAAATCCAACAGAACCAGGTCAGTTTCACGGCGGATCTCACAGCCGTGGCTTCGAGTCCGTCGAGCCGGCGGCACCCAAAAAGCGGCCACTTACTCGTCCTGGCCTTTGCCCTCCTCGGAAGCCGGGGCGGTTCCATCCGAGTCGGATCCACAGAGCTCCTCCACGGAGCCTGTGGGGGTCGCACTGTCCAGGTGGCTCACCACCAGCTGGTTCAGCGTGTCGGGGTCCGACAGCCACGACACCAGCAGGCCGAGGCCTGAAGAAACCAACACAGAACAATACAACACAGTATTAGAGAGGCAATCAATCATTTTCACCATAAAAGCAGAGCCCTGTATACGTCAACCACCGTTCTAGAGTAATGAAAAACTCAAATTGCGTATCCGTGTGTGAACAACTAATGAAATTAGTCACTTCTAACTGAACCAACGGATACTCTGTAAAAGAGGAAAACTGCTCAGCGAGACGGGCACGAGAGAAGGCTCTAGGGGAACTGACAAACACCCCCTCCCTTAAAAAAAAGGAAATGGCAATTCTCTGCAGAAGTTCGACGTCGAGAATTCATGTCCTCACGTCCTACGACGCCGCTGAGAATCAGGGATTGCACGCGAGTCACGCTGCTGAACGGGGTCGAGGGAGGCTTAGCTCTTATGCAAGAGCGCAGTGCTGTAAAAAGTGAATTTGAAGCTTTCGTACCCTTTAGAGCGATGATCTCCGTCAAGGCACAGCGGTTGACCTCGTGGCCCCAGAGGGATTCGTGGAAAAGGTTACGCACAAGAGCGTCGGAACACTTCCGGAGGGCTGCGACCTCCTCCGCTCTCGAGCTCAGCGAGGGCTCTCTGAAACCAAGCGGTCAGGGATTGTGAACGTTTATCCCCACTGCCTGACAGTCACTTCAGCCAAATCGGTTCCCCCATAAAAAAAAAAGGATGTCACTGCCGGCAAGAGCTTGTAAAAAAAGATAAATATGCATAGCTTGTAAAGGACTTTACAAGCATACAGCGCAAGGATCACCTGTCAGGCTGCTTCGCGTTATGCAAGTGCTGAGTCAGAATCCGAACGCAGCCCACGACCGCCTGGCAAACGTCGAAGCCTTTGGCTCGCTCGATGACGCGGTCGAACGCGAAGTCCAGCTCGCCGCTGAGCACCTGGTGCAGGGGCTGGCGCCGGCGAGGCTCGGGGATGCCGTACCAAGGCAGGAGCAGCTGGGCGTAGGCGCACTCGAACACTGGGAGGACGCAGAAGGAAGAAGCCAACGGTCACACCAGGACTCCCACACACACAGCTGGTTCGGTGAAATTCAGGCCGTGCGTCCGTTCAACACGTCGGCATAGAGCTCCTGTGTAAGAAAGTCTTTTTATTTTAAATAACACATCACAGGCCTGGAGGATTTCCCTGTGAGCCAAATGAGGCGGGTCTTTGTTTAGATACAGCAACAAAATGTTATTCATACATCATGTAGAGAAAAGCTGAGGAAACCAGCAGAAAGTGCTGACGGGGGGCTTTCACGCAGCATCTTATTTATGTGTGCACAGCGAGAGTTGTTATTAAAAAATATGAATTATTCATGTTTCCACAGATTTAGAAGCATACAGTGACTTTAAATGGAAATCACTTTACACGTAAATGGACTATTATAGTTCTACGTCTTAATAAACAAAGTGTTCTGCAGGAATAAACTGGTAGGTAGTTTTCAAAATTTGTTCAATGGACAAATTTTGAAGAAAGACACCAGGAAGCAAGACCAGAGAGGGAATATAATACTAGAACATAGTAAGCTGCAACAAACCGTAACATTTCTCAACTCCAGAGGAGCAGAGGTGCTTCTGCAACCAAAACCATTACACAAAAAAAAAAAAGTCACCTTCAAGTCCCCACTTTCTCAAGGTTACACTTGAGATACGACACATTTTAAATGCAGAGGACATGAATTACATGTTCATGGGAAGGGAAACAGAGAAAAGGAAAGAAAAGGCATAAAAAACATGTATTGATTTCCTGTTGTGCATCTCATCTATTCAGAGGGCATGTTTGTTTTTTTCTTTCTTTCTTCCTTCCTTTTTTTAAGCCCCTCCTCACATCCTGTAACACAAGACACAGCTGCTTCTATTCAAAGTGTCCTTTTCAGCTGGGACAAAGTCAAAACAGCAAACACACTTGATTACAAGAGACGAACCGTCATTTTTCATTCTTTAAATCAAATATCCTCTCACGGCTTCTGAACCGTTACGTCAGATGAGTTTCTGCCGCTTACATTTTTTTTTTCTCAAAAAAGCCTACATTTTCCTGCAGTTCTATGACATGAGTGACTCACGTTGCTGCAGGGACGTCTTCACGAGTGGATACTGGGACTCGGGTGGTTCGGGGTGCTTTTGAGACAAGTCACCGGACAACTCTCCCTCCAGGGGCTCCTGGAAAACACCACAGGAATTCATATTGGCGTACTTTTAACCCGGTTGTTAGTTAATAAATGTCAATGGCATACGACTAACTTACAAGTGATTCAGTTTCCTCACAATATCATACATGCTGTTTAATGTCACAACAACAGACGCGCACACACACACACACACCTGCAGCGGATGTCCACTCGACCCCCCGTCGGTTTGAGTGCTGCCCTCGCGCCGCCTGCTCACGAGCAGCAGCGGAGCGGCGCAGCAAAAGAGGCAACAGACGACGCACTGGGTCGGCGTGCAGTCGCAGAGGAACCACGCGGCGCTCAGGGCCGCCACGACGACGCAGAGCCGCCGCGCAGACATCGTCGCTTCCCTACTCGAGGCGCTGCCCGCCCGCGGCCCTCGCGGCGGTGTCGTTCGCCCGCATGTTCGGCCAAGGAACGAGCCGCCGTTTACCGAGAACTGATACCTGGAGGGGGAGGGGGAGGGGGGGGGGGGGGCTTTATGGAACTGGTGTTTAGCGCGGCTGTGATTGGCTGAAGGAAATGCACGCGTGCCTGTTATTGATTATGACCGGATGCCATCTAGAGGCAACTCGGGGGATGAAGCGGTCCCATCCATCCGTGTCTCTCTCTCTTTCTCTCTTCTCTCTCTCTCTCTCTCTCTCTCTCTCTCTCTCTCTCTCTCTCTCTCTCTCTCTCTCTCTCTCTCTCTCTCTCTCTCTCTCCCCCAACTATCTATCCTTCTATCTCTCTATCCATCCATTTATCTATCAATCTGTCTATATTTCTATCAATTTAAAATTAAATCATCTCAAAAAGTTACGAGGTGAAATCATATTAAAAGCTTTATATATTCTTAATATGTTAACTTTTCCCCGTTTAATTATCTTTGTTTGGAGTATTGTAGAGCTTCTTTAAAAACAAAGGTATATTTTACACATTTTGCATCTATGATTCTTAATTTTGTAGTACTTTTGTTTTCTCTCACTATTATTAAATGTTAAGTCAAAATCCTTGCATGTGAAAATCTAATCCTGATTCTGATTTGCAGTAGAAGTAGAGATACAAAGGCCACAAGGTGGCGCTATCACTGCTCTTTAAGTAAACAACAGACAGTAACCAAATCTGTGAATAAACTGAACGATGATGAAAACACTGCTTGAGAGTAATTTGATGACGCGATGAGAATGACAAGCTCGTGTACCACTAAAAGTCTGTGTTCAGAGAATATACTTCATGTTACCGTCCTTCCAACATCTGCACAAATAATTCGTACATCTGTTTTTTTCATTATGAGTGGAGATGACAGGCCACGACCCGGTGGATTTATGACGTAATTTAGTAACGAGCGGATATTACGCAACGCAAGGCTTTTAATTTGAAGGGCGGAAGCTCCAGGGATCCATGGAGCTGCACGTGGATAAAAAAAAACTCTCACTAGCAAGCCCCCTGTAGGTGGATCACTATGTGATAAATACATCCCTAACTGTTATTTCACCAGCATTCAAAGGTAAATATTGTACCCTTTACAACACGTTTTTGTTGTAATTGTTGCTTTACAATTTGAGGAGTTAATACAATTATTATTATTATTATTAATTTAATTTTCAATTCCATATATGGCCTGAGGGGCTTAAACTAGATGCTCTGATTGGATTTTCTGCCTTTCGATACCTGGCCTTTTGGTATCAGCAGATAAGATTGCTGTGTACCTGTACACTAAATCCTAAACACAACTACATACACAACTGTAGCTTACTGAGAAAAATAGAATCTCAAACCAAGCTGGCATTCTGTCCCAGATACCCGATCCATTTATTTGAGAAGGTATTGGACCGATATCAGTGTGTGTTAATCTCAATCTTAGATGCTTACTTTCATGGCTTTATAAATCTGAATCTTTTTCTCCGTGTGAATTTGAAAATAACAACTCCCCTGAACTGAATCCTGTGAAGCCAGCGTGTCATTTTAAAATCACCATGTGTCCCCCGTTGGTCTCGTTCTTAACGTGTCTTCAAGGAGAAATGCAGATCTACTGAACTGTGAAGCAACAATCTGCAGGGAGATCTTGCAGAGACTAAAAAACAATGCATGAACACACTGTATACACTGAGGAATGTTTTTCAAGCACAAACCGGAGACCATCGTATACCAGCAAAACAAAAGCACACTGAAAAGACGACTCTCGCGTCCCTGCACTTGACCTCGAGGAGGCGCGGCGTATCTAAAGCCACACAGACAGACAGTGAGTCACTGGCTGAGTTCCCTTTCGCTCGTTGAAGTTGTAGCAGGAGCAGTCGAAAGAGGCTTATACCTGCTGAGACTGCCTTTGGGGACTAAACTAATTTCCTTGGGTTAGTGGTTAAGTCCAAAGACTTTGTGAATCACTGAGAGGAGATTGGACGACGGCGAGCTGCGATTAATCGTGTAATGTGATAGTTTTGCTAAAATTAAGCCATGTCCTCCATTTGGAGATCTGTCTGTGCGTCCCAGACGTAGTAATTGTGTCTACGCACTACTTGCAAAGCCAGGTACTTTTTAAGTCCACAGGAGGACCGCTTTCATCTCAATATATCAGAATGAATGTAAATCTTAATAAATATCACACTCAAGAGGGAATTTGTATTGTCTTAATCCTGTAGGACATTTCATTTTGATTAAACTTTTGATAAAGTCTTAGACTCCATTCATGTCACACCGCAGAGAAACAACTTGTCTGTGTTGCTATTTTTCCAAGTCACTACTACGAATGTGTCTACATGCGTCTACTGGCTTTATAATCAAAACTTCTTGATTTATTTACACCCTAGAGGATAGTAAATACTTCTAGGGGGCAGCATCTGTGTAATTCGATAACGGCTGGACACTGATCAAAGCGTCCCAATGTCCCAAAGAGACAAGTCGGCCCCTCAATCAATCAATGTAACGGATTAATAGAGAAAACCATTCATGTGGAGGGTTTGTGCCGATACAACTGTTCTATATATTTAGACGACCAATCAGACAAACAATTACAATTTGTATCATTTGAAGGAACATCAATGGTTATAGACTTCAAAAAGTACATGACGACCTGCTTTTTTTTTTTTTTTTACTGCTGACGAGATCGTATGTCAGGAGATATTTACCGTGTGGCAACCCTAAAAATAAACACCAACACCAGGCTGAAATCCGCCAAGGTGCCCCTTGCCGCAAATACAAAGCTAAAATGTAGTTTTTGTGCACTTTAAAGGAGAAAGACATCTATAGGTCACATGACCAGGATAATATCTACCTGGAACAAATGTGTAATGGTCAAATAGTTCAAGGTCAAAAGGTCAAAAGTCCCATTGGCAGGAAATAAACGTACATTAAGAAGGTTGCATTAATCCACTTTGGGACGGGTGATCCCGATCGATTTTCTGACAAATGTTTTTTCCAAAAGCTCGGCTTGGATAAAATATTGTGAGCTCAACTTTCTCAGCTTGTTTTGGCTCGTCCCCAACTACAACCTGGGAGACCTCCGGAGCTCTAAGCTTACACTTCACGCGGCGTGCTGCCAAATGGCTTCCTGAGGCCACACGGCTGAGCTGCAGGGACACTCCGTCGCTCCGTCACTTTCTGTTTCCCGTCAGATACGACACGTTGTCACAAAAGCAGTCGGGAGATTCACTCAGTTGGAGGGAGTTTATTTCCGGCAAGGTTCCCGTGTTCAGGGAATGACGTTCTGGGGAGAGACAAAACCAAAAAAAAGGAAAAGCCGAGGGGCCAAGAGAAGAGCGCGTAACAGATTCCCCCAGTACAACTAGTAGAAAATACTAGTTGGTCCCTATAAATATAACTTGGCATTTAAGTTCTTCCAAATGTACAAGATATGTTACAGTTAGACGACATTAACACTGGACACACAAAAAAACAGCTTAGAGGACTTTCTTAAGCTCGTCGTACAGGACAAGCACGAAGGCGCCTCCCATGCCTCTGAGCACGTTGGACAAGGCCCCCTTGAAGAAGGCCTTGGAGCCCTCGTCACGTGCGATCTTCTTCCAGCAGTCGATGGTGCCGGAGTACATGATGTCGGCTGAGGGGGGGAAATCCAGAATTACAAAAAGCGCTCCGCCAACACAAAAGTTACATTTCGCACGTTGCGCTCGTTACCTCCTTTGCGTCCAGATTGCATCATCATGCGACGTCGCACGGTGTCGAAGGGGTACGACACGAGACCGGCGACCGCCGTCACAGACTGAGCGATCATCCAGCTGACGAGAATGGATGCGTTCTTGGGGTCGGGCAGCATGCCTGTAAGAGAAAAGTCAGTCGGGGAGTTCAACTAAAAAAGGGTCCCGAAGGCCACGACACAGAGATACATCAAGCTTCGCAACGCCTGACAATGAACACTTACCCTTCGCTGTGTCATAGACGCCGAAGTAAGCCGCTCGGTAGATGATGATGCCCTGCACCGACACGCTGAAGCCCTGGTACAGACCCTTGATGCCATCGGACTTGGAGATCTTCACCAAGCAGTCGGCCAGGCCTTTGAACTCGCGCCCCTGTCCGGGTTTGCCGACATCGGCGGCCAGACGCGTCCTGGCGAAGTCGAGGGGGTAAACGAAGCAGAGGGACGTGGCTCCGGCGGCGCCACCGGACGCCAGGTTACCTGCAAAGTATCTCCAGAACTGCTTGTGCCTGTCCACCCCGTCGAGGAACACACTCTTGTACTTGTCTTTGAAGGCGAAGTTGAGGGCCTGGGTGGGGAAGTACCTGATGACGTTGGCCAGATTCCCTCTCCAGTACGAGAGGAAGCCCTGCTCTTTGGGGATACGGACGATGCAGTCAATGATGCCCTTGTACTGCATCTCAGCTGTAATCTGTTTGCTGGCATGTTGCACCTGTAAATCGAAGGCGAGATGCAACAGGGCATTAGAGGTAACCAAAGAGGAGAAGAATACGCACATTGAGTGTGACGTAACACCCCTTTCTCCAGCAGCGCGAATGACCCTTTAACCTGACCCGGTAACTCAAGCCTCATCGTGACACCCACGTGACACAGTCGCATCCACGTGCCAGAGTACAACTCCCATGGCAACCATTCAACACCCCCCCCCCCCCCCCCTTCCACCCCTCTCCCTCCTGACTCCGCCCCTCCTCCGTGCTGCCGCTGAGCCCAGGCCGCAGCGGAGTACTATGGCGCAACCCTTGCAGTGACCTTGGCTGTGTGTTGTCCAGCGTACCTGGAGGCCCAGTGTGTGTCCCCCTGGAGGATTAGGCGTTTTTCACCCGTTTAATCGCAGTACGTGGTCATGCGCGGCCTTCGTTGCGCACTGCGCGTAAAACAGCGGCTCGCTGGCAGGTGCATTGCGTAACAGTTCCGATGCGCATCGGGTTTTGCTCCTATTCCTCAGCAAATCATCCGCGGCTGCAGCGTTCTCTGTCAAGGGCACCCCGATTCACCGGGTCGAGACTGCAGCTTTTGCCCGTAACTGTGCAGCATACTGATATTATGCTGCTTTTTTTCCCGCAACGCATCACAAGCGTCGCGTTCTCTTCACCCGCCATCCTTCAGAAATGACCCGCTCGGAAATACGCAGCAGACGACCGACGCACGTCTTGTTTTAACTGGCAGACAGTGGGGACTCGTTTAATTAAATGATCCATGAGAAACAGAGATGTTAAACACTCACTTGGAGGAGAAGCTTGACTCTCTCGATGGGGGCTACAGCTGTTTTGGAGATGGCAGCGGAAATGCCGCCGGCCAAGAAGTCCTTGGCGAAGGAGATAGCGGTGTCACTCATCTTCGGATCGTATCAGTCACCGTCCCGTCGCTCTGTCGGTGGAGTTGAAATGGCCGACTGCGAACTAGAGGAGAGGGGATTTAAGAAGACCGAACGCGAGAGAGTGTGAACTTCGACTCCCGGGTCTGATTGGTCGGCTGTCGGAGAGGTGGGCGGGACCAAGTGATGTCCTTTCTCTCATCCCTTAAGTGAACTCTTGAAGAGCAAAAAGTTCCGCTATCTTATCACTTCAAAGGTGTCTATGTCGTGATTGGGTCACATCTCAGTGGAGCTGTTGAGTTGTTTTGAAGCTTTCTGAATGAGATTGTGCTCAAAGTCAGATGCCGGTCTAGGCAGCTGAGGCCTGAAGGCTACGGCGTGTAAAGGTCATCCCATCTGTTAATGTCCTTTGGCTGTCACTCAGTTTTCTTACAGTGTTGGAGGTCATGATTGAATTAGCTGCCTGATTCAATCTCAATAACTAAACTATCCAGTCAGACGGACCGCTCGTCATAAATGACCCGTATTCACAAGCAAAGTTAAGACATTAAACTGGATTGTAGCTACAAGACAAAAATGGAGTCATTCACTGAAGCACATGTTGAAACATGAAATGTTTAATGTTTTAAACATTTTTCTTCCATCACAGTCTTTGCTAGCACATTTCTGATCATAACCTCAAACAAAGTATCCACATTTACCTTCATTGCATAGTGGCGATAAAATCTATCAGGTAAATAGAGTAAAATAGTTTTTGTAATCCACTTGAATAAACTATAATATGGCACTATTTGATGTCAATAACTAAAATATGAATAAAAATAAATAGCTAATGCTTATGGACCATACTATTTGATTAAAAGATACACATGGAGGGTGAATAAAGAATTAAGACACAAATACTACAGATAGAAAAAGAAAAGTCTCTGGAAGAGGTAGGGCCTCTTCACTCGAATGCACGTTAGCACCATTCAACAAAGACACAAATGTAATGTTATGTAAATATTACAGACACAAGTGTGTCCTTTTCGAGCGCGGGTCACCAGTCAGACGCAATTCTCCCGCGACGCCTCACCAGCGGTTTCCCAGAGACGACGACGACGACGAAGACGACCCCCCCGAGCCCAAGCCGCCGTTTTTCAAGGAGCGCTTGGCCTCCTGCAGCTCGTGCGGCCCGAGGCTCTGGTCGACGCCCGGCGCCGGTTCGTAGCTCAGCGGCGAGACGATGTAGCCGTTGCGGTAAAGGCAGACCTGCTTGCACATCTCGAAGCAGGTGAAGAGAAGGCCGAAGTAGGGGACGATCTGTGAGGGGGGAGGGAGGGGGAGGGATGAAACACGAATCCAATCCATGTAGACAATAAATGACGATAACGCACGCGGGCGAAAGCGCGCACCTTTATCGTGTTGGCGGTGAGGCCGTTCCACAGCGAGAGGACGCCGTTGCTTTTCACGACCTGAACGAAACAGTCGATCATTCCGTTGAAATGGACGTCGACTCCGCCAAAGTGGGGGAGACGGGCACTCTGCGCCTGAACAAAAGGGGGAGACCGGTGAATCGCAGTGAATCATCAAAATCGGAAAGGTCTAGAGGAGCACGACACGACAGATGGAATTCATTGCAAAGTTTGGGGAAGAAGGTTAAGGGTGAACAGTGTGTTAAAGTGTATCTTTAGAACAGGGATCACCCACCACATACCTCCCAGGGACTAAATATTTATCTACACTGTCAAGATGGAACTTATACTTTAAGCCAAATAAGGCAATTATTTTTTCAGCTTATGGTTAAAAAGACCCCACAACTTAAAGATAAAAAGTGCTGTGAGATTGGTTATCCTAGTGCATGAATATTCGGACTCGATGCTTTTAGGGTTTGCTTCTACATGGGAAGCACACATGCTGGATATCACATAATGATTTAGGAGTTTCAAGGTCCGCAAAAGGGTCACGCAACCTCCTGGGTATTAGATTGTTCATTAAGCTCCATTTGTCGAGGAACATTAAGATAATCCGTGAGCAAGATAATACAAAACTTCTGCAGACATTCTCAGCTGTTTCCCTGTCATCTACCCTCCTGTCCGCTTTTTTCTATGTTCCGCTCGGAGACACGGACCACAGCTGAATCCCCAAAAACCAACGGTTATGTAACGAGGCTTTTTACGGTCAGGTGACATGGTTGTGACGGTTGAGCGAACTGGACGTACGCAACTCTCCCTTCGCCTGCCGTCTGATCGTGACCGGCTATCTTTAGAGAACTATCTATAGCTTCTGCAGACCGGGGACACATTCCCAGCTGCTGTTGAACCTTGTGATGGCTAAAAATAGGGTGATAAAACCGGATGTGGTATTATTGTTTGCCATGTGTCCTTCACGACAGAGGGTTTCTCAAGCATCATTTCCGGGTAAAGTGATGCAGTGCAATGCGTCTTCTTTTGTCCAAAGTGTTGATAAATGTCCTAACGTCAGCAATGTTCATAGGTTAAATGTTTATCATTTTTCATTTGGATTCAAGAATTTAAACGTTGAGTGATGAAGAGAGGCTAAACTTAATGTAGGTACACACTGACTGCCCCCTTGTGGACGGAGTCTAGTAATACAGCCAGTATACGTAAAATACTGTGAACTTAAATAAGAAAATGTACATAATCACCGTATTTATGATTTATTTAATAATTTCCGGGATGATTAATTAAAAATAATGAATCAACCTGTCGGTAAAGATTAGTTTGTTTAATTTATTTTGTATTATTTATTTACAATTTGTATTTTTTTCCAGCATTAAGAAGTTAATTAGTCATTTTAAGAGATCGCTAGATTTCTTGATTAGTATTTCCCTTTAAAAAAATAAAAATAAAAATCGACCACCAAGTTGACGGAGAGCCTCATTAGCATTACGTTAACTGACTAAAATTACATTTGGATGTCAGAGGTATTAATCCTCTATTCATTTATATTTATTTGTATTATAAATTATACATTTGTATAATCAATTGTATTGTTTTATATTGAAATGGGACTGTTTCAGCCCAACCTACATTGAGAAGGTGAACTGTTCTGGTGGTAAATTACCTGCATCTTCCGCTTCACAGTTTCAAAAGGGTAGGAGAGGGTTTGGGCCACTCCCGCTGCGAGGCAGCCGTTAATGAAGTTCTGGAGGGGAGTGAAGCGAAAAGGAGGCTCCTGCCAGAGTTTGTCCAAGTTCATGTAAACCGCATAGCAACCGATGGAAAAGGGAAATGCACCTGTAGACAAATTAAATGAGTTGAAGCTACCATAAAATGCATCACTGATTAAATGTGCAGGCCAAATGATGACAAGAGGGTAGAAAACTCTTCATCCAAAGAAACAGAAAGGCCTGTTTCGAAGGATATAGACTCTGTTTATATCTACACTTATATAAAGTGTAGATATCAGATATTCTGGAACTCCATAGCGTCATGAATAAGGGAACACACCTAACAGAGTGAGAGAAAATCCCCTGTAGAGAGCAGGCAGCCCTTCATTCCTGTAGATCTTTGAGAGGGTGTGAGCTACTCCGACGTAGGTGGGCTGCCTGCAGCTCTGAATGATGAGCCTGGTTTCCGCCACCTCCAGAGGGTACGTCGCCATGGCAGCAGCAATGCCAGCAAGTCCGCCGGCGAATATGGCTCTCCACTGGGAGATGAAGCCCAGCTCATCCATGTGAAGGTGGACTATCCTGGACAGACAAAGCCAATGTCATTGACACTCCATTGTAGGGGTCCCATTGATTAGATGGTGAATTGGTCACTAGTGGGAAGCCGGTCAGCATTATTTGGCAGGTTTTTCTCGGAATTCATTCCATCTTTGATGCTTCATTTGTGCACCTACTTTTAAACCTGGTTGGTGTAGCAGAAGTCAGACGACTAAATGATTAAAATGAATAATCAAAATTAGTTAAAAGCTAATATTTGAATGTAGACATTAATCACCTTGGATTAATTGAATGTATCACAATTTTTTTTTTTTATGTACACAAAATTATTATGAATTTTCTTAAACAAAAAAAGTTGTAGCCTATAATTCACTTTATGTCCATGTTCTCAGATCTTAAATATAATAAATAAATATTTCAGATCACATTAATCGTCATGACAAGTCTGCTGTTCCAGGCATAAGAAACTAATATATTATTTATTCTATCTACTACATTAAGGACGTTGCATTGGAGCAAGTGAATAATAAGGGCCACGTGTGTGCGCGTGACTAAAAGGGGAAGTGGCATCATGTTCCTGGAACACGGCGTGCAGATGTGCAGTACAAGCCGATGGTTCACATGCACCAGGGAGGGGCTGCATTCCACCGCGTGACCGCTCTCACCGAGAGGAAGATAGACGGGTGATGGGTCCTGAGTTGAGCCTCACAGGCAAGCGACCGGCCGGCCTGCACTAATAGTTTTACACCCCGGCCATTTTATAATTATAGGGGGAAAATAAGGAAGGAAAAAATAGTGACTTAAATGTTTAGTCACTTATGAACTGGACAATTTATTGATTTAAATATTTAAAACGTACAGCAACACTTGATTGTCCAATAATCATTCATGCCATTTTGAAAACAGCTTCACTGTGATTATTAGTCGCTTCTCTTTGACTTCCAGTCATAACGCAGCATTAAGTCAAATCCAAACATATGAATGTGTTAGACGGCTTCAGGAATTTATCCCGATTTCTTTTTAAAGATCTGATTTAAGAGCAAACTTAAAGCAATCAATCAAGCAAATTGTTGGCAAACTGATTAAAAATAGCAAACAATACAAAAATGATCTATTGGCCAATCTAAACATTGTTCAAAATACTGCATGTTAAAATTGATGCGCGTTGGGCAACAAAACGACACACCCTGTGAGACGAAACTCAGGGGAAGAACAACCCATTCCCCCTCGTAATATCGACTGAGGAAATACAACCTTCTGATTGGTTGAAAATAAAAAGTGAGCCTCAGTCCCGTGTAACCGGAAGTAAATTTTAGCCGCTCGGATAAAAGTAAACAGATCTATTAAACAAACCCTTTCACGTTATTTTATCGTTATAATTCACAGATAAATAACGCAGAGGCCGCTCAGTATTATACTAATGTTTCCTCCACTCTTTTCTTCCCTTGTTGCTCGCCACA
The DNA here is from genome assembly GCA_021346845.1 of Apeltes quadracus. Lineage (NCBI taxonomy): Eukaryota > Metazoa > Chordata > Actinopteri > Perciformes > Gasterosteidae > Apeltes > Apeltes quadracus. The sequence continues at coordinate 4,721,633 of CM037920.1, forward strand.
TAAACTCGTCAGCTGACCGAGAAGGCTAACATGCTAATCAACATAAACACGGATCAAAGCAAGGGATAAAACTCACCACAAAAAACTCCTTCGACACAACGTGAGACAAAACGATTTAGATCAGACTTTACGTACTTTTTGTACGTTGCGAGGTGAACTGCGGTGTAGGGGAACAGCCGCAGACAAGAGGCCAGGTTTCCTTTCCAAAATCCCCGGAGTCCTTCATGCTGGTAGACGAGGAGAAAACTCTGCCTTAACCCCCGCTTGCAGTGAAACGTGCCCACCTGACTCTTGATTTTCGCCACCTCCAACGGCGACGTGACGCTTTTACTGAAAATCCCGGCGAAACCGACGCACATAGAGCTCTGAGAACTCGTCAGTCTGTCGTCTTTTTTAACGGAGGCCATCACTGTCTCTCCCCCCCCCCCCCCCCGCTGTCTCTGCTCTCTGCGGTGATCCGAGTCCTGTCCGCCGCAGGGGAGAGGATTTATTTGTGCTGCTTAGTCATCGTTTGTCATCCCGAGAAGGTACCCGTCTCCTGCCCCGTCCAGCGGTGCAAAGGGGCAATGCTGTGCTCGCGTCTCCGCGCCACTGGGGCGCGCTGTGGGACCTGGTTTCTGCAGAAGCGCATCATGTGGTTGTTATTCAGAGAAACGTTGAAGCCTGCGAAGAGGTGCATTGCTGTGTGGTTTAGAGGAGATTCGTCCATACGTCCAGGGAAGTCAAGTCGGAGGATTGTTAGTTATTTATAGTTTTTCTGTCTGGTTCTGTCAGCTGTATTTCCTCACTTGAAGTATCTCACTTAAAAAAACATGCTTGAGGCAGGTTACATTTAGTGTTCCCATTTTGTGAGGATATACTTTATTTTTAACATGACTTTCAATGAATATATAATAAATACGTTTTATTTTACAAATTTTATTCAGTGCAGTCATCATTTTAATTGTCGTCCCTGTCAAATTCTCAGTGAACAGGTAACAGAGAAGCATGTTTTATTACCTCTATATTCAGGTGGCCCATGTGAACCTAACATGGGACCCTTTAAGGCCTTCGTCTACAGGTGGCGCAATACTCCAACTTTCTGTGCACAATGGCCACTGCTGGTAAAATGAGAAGATTATACAGGCAATAAACTGCACAACTGAAATTATGTTTTGGGGGAATTTATTTTCTTATGATGGTTCATCGAGATGCAAATATCCATCATTTGCTTTTTTAAATTGCACATCCAACCAGCCTCCTGTTCAGTGAGGCTCTGAGTGAAATACACTTCAAGGTTGAGTTTATCATCTGCAGTGACATCAGGGCTGATTTACAGTTTAACTGTTTTCATTAGCAGAGATTTGTCCGTCTGGTTCCAGCATGTTTGTTTTTCTCCCCGTCTTGGCCCGCCGAAGGAGCCTCCCTCCCCCTGCCGGTCTGACAAGCCCAGATGCACGCGAGGAGCCCACCTTCTGTCTGCGGCTGCACCACTTGGCTCCTCCACAAAGGCTATCTGGAATAACAGAGCCGAGCAAAGGAAATGACAGCCTGATCACAAGAGGTCTCCCTTACTCCCCCTCCATAGCTGCCGTCTGGCAGTGGTAAAAAAGTGTGTGTGTGTGTGTGTGTGTGTGTGTGTGTGTGTGTGTGTGTGTGTGTGTGTGTGTGTGTGAGAGAGAGAGAGAGAATGGGAATGCAACTTTCACTTCTGGAAACTCAAGATCCAATGTGCAATGGAAGTAATTGGACTGATGGCTAAGCAACAGGTGCACACAGTGTATGTGTGGTCAACAAAGATATAATTATTGGCTATTATTTTTTAGTTTAGGGGGATCTGAATCATGTTAAAAATAAATCAACACAATCTAAGGAGCCAGAAGATGGATAACTAATTTAAGTCATAACTGTGCTCCATCAGAAGAATACCAAAAGGAAGACATTTTTCACTCAATAAAAGAGCCCACATTAAGATTGCTTTATAATGTCTTTGTTCCCAGATGACGTCGTCCTTTAAAGATAAGTGGTGTGGTCCTGTATCTTATCAATTAATGCTTCAGCAATCAAAGAGGAATATGTTGCCACGCTGTCTCCTGTGCTGTGCTTCCTCTGCCCTTTACCCACCAGTTTTCATAGAGAATACACATAAAGCACCTTCCTCCTGTATGTATGTCCCCCTCCTCCCCCCTCCCCCCGCGCTGAATGAGAACTTCCTCCGCGCTGCAGAGTATTGGTTTTTGCAGGAGCAGCCTGCATGTCTTTGTGTCTCCAGGACCGGCGTGTAGCGGTAGGTGTAGGCGGGCTGAGGCATTGTCATTCTCTGGGAAGCCAACCCTTGATCTACCGCTTTGAAGTGCCTCGCCGGAGGAGACCGACCCCCCCCCCCCTCACCTCCGCCCCCCAGCAGTCAGCAGAGGGCGCCCGGTACCGCGCAGACCCCGAGTCGCATCGCCGCGTCCCCGCAGACCGGCGCAATAAAAGTCTCACCTCATTATCTGAGACAGTCACATCACAGGCTTGTGTTTGCAGGGGAGGGGAAAGGGAAGACACGGTGGGGGGTGGGGAACTGGCTGGGATGGGTGACACCAGAGTCTGTCTGTATGTGAGTGTGTCCTTTGGGGGAGGGGGGGGGGGGGGGTTACTGGTGAGAAATAAGTACAATCCACTGTGGCACCACGTTGACACCTCTGCCAACAAGGTGGAGGCCAAACTGCTGCCCTCTCCAGCTCACTTCACAGGAGTGGGAGACTTGTTATGCATATCGGAGCCTAACTTTGAATTAATGGTTTCTGTGATGGGCTAAACTGTGAAAGGTTGTCAGGGTTTGTTAGGAATAGCAAATGCAATTTTGCACCCCATTACTGGGAACAGTGTTTATTACAACAAACACTAGAACCTCTGTTATCTCAGCCTACAGACCAACATGTGCTTAAATGCGGCCTACAAAGTGTCAACGATTTAATTTTTGGTTTGAGTGCTGAACCGAAAATTATTAGACTTTGTGGGATTAACATTACCCCATTTGCAGATACATTTTCATTGTTTCGAATTTGTTGAATCTTCCTTTTTTAAAAGATGTGATATCCCGGTGAGGGACAATAATTGATATAAACAAAAACAATTTAATTTGTACAAAGTTGTCATTATCGTGTGATTTAAATGTATCTTGCAATAACTTAACGTGGAATGATGCATCACCTATTTAGTCAGGATGTGGATGACCAGGAGGTCCATTGTTTGGGAAGACGCAGCAGAGAACTTCTGGCAGCTGGTGCCCCCTTATCTTCCCATGTACAGCCAATAAATCAATATCAAATCTAAGGAACAGGAAGCCAGATGGCCTTCCCGCAAACCACCAGGCCAGGGCGCTCTCAGGGCCTCCTCGGCTACTGTACCGCCGGTGCATGGCCCTTTGAAGACACACACACATTCAACACGCAGCTCAATGAATGACTAAAGGGAACAAATAAGCTGTTACGACTCTCCTCCTTTCAGTGTTTGTGTTTCCATCCACATCAAAAGCTCCGGTCTGTTTGATATGCAGCCCCCCACACCTTGATCCGCGCCACGTACAGGTAGATGGGAGGAGCAGTCCATTGAGACAAGAGAGGGTCATGTGGCAGCTTCTCTCAGCCCCGGCTGGAGGGCGGTTGACCCAGACGAAAGGTCTTGTGTTGTCTCTTGTTCCCCAGGGAGCTATTGCCCCTTAAACCAATCACTGGACACAGTTTTTATTGGGTGGCCTATTGATTACACGCTTTTAAGGCATCTTCATATAGGAAACATCTCGCATCTGAAGATTGGAATAAATGCATAATTAACAGTAAAGGCAGAGTTGTGCGGTAACTGACAGCTGTCTCGGAGAAAAGGCCAGAGAGGTCAGTTGCCTAAGTACATCTTGCCAGACTCATCTGGATTTCCGTGTAGGCCAGGGGGTCAGGTTAAACAGTAGTTTGACTGAATGGCTGTTCACAGGCCAGTGTGAAATGCCAGCTCTATTGCAATGTGGGAGTGGGAAGGAGGGGGTTTCTCTGGCCTTTGTGTGGACCGGGGTCTACGAGCACCCACCCATTGTTGGAGGTTGACCAGCCAGCCCCTCAGACTCTCTTCTGCCCTGCTTTGTCTCGAGCAGCGTGACCATTTCCTTCATCCAGGTCAGGGCAGGGTCGTGACTTTGGACACCAGTCCTCCCTGTCTGTCTCCTTAGCCTGCGTGCTTATAAGCGCATCGAGCACGGAGACGGATGACCGGGTGTCACATGTCAGTGGTAAAAAAAAAAATGTATTTAAGTGCCTTGTTTTAACCGACGGGACGACAGCGAGAAGGTCGGATGTCAGCCTGACTAAAAAAAGGATGACAATCAAAATACAATGTTGAACCAACACCTGGTGGACACGGTGTTGGTTTTTCTGTGCATGCGCTTAAATTGATGTACATATCAGAACACTTTCATGGTTTATTATGAATTGCATGGCGGGAGATATCTGCCGAGTCTGTTTAAAACACAGCGACGCACACGCACAGCTGGGATAACCTCTTTACTGCCCTGAAGTGTCTGAGTTACGCAAACTGTAAAGTTTCAGAAGAGTGGACGGTGTCCCGAGGCTGGACGGGGCCTTATCACGGCCTGGCCATCGCGGTGATAAGAAGAGGAAAGGCCAAAGGGCCATAAGGAACAGCGTGCATGGTTCAGGTCAACAGTGTGAGGAGGCTGGAGTCAAAGGGGAGGGAAGGTGGACAAGAATATTATCTGATAAGAATCGCCGAGGTCTTTTGATGTCGGACGGGCTGATTCTGGGCTACAGGGTGTCACGCTGGGCGGACGAGAGGAACGACACGGCAGGTACAAACAAGCTGCCCCTTGAAGATCATCTGGGGCTGAGCGTATTTACGCAGGGAAGGCTGGAAAGACTCTTACCGATGCGCACACTCACACACAAAACCCCGTTGTCCTGTGGATTTCACGCTGTAGCAGCATTCTTTACACATATGGAGTCTTTTTTAAAAACAGAAAGCCTTAATAATACTTTATTCCCTCAAAAGCCAAACTCATGAATCTAGCGTGACGTTGAAGCCACAATCCGGCAAAACAATAGACCTGTGAGCCTTCTGAGGAGAAGTGTAAATGTCGCGGTGCTCTACGGTGTGTTTTCGTCTCAGAAGTCAGTGATTAAAGCCGTCATGTGGAGGCCAGACGGGACCCGAGGCTGCGGCGCAAGCTGCGGCCTGAGCCAAATGCCTTGCTATCTCACCCGGGGGGGAGACGGAGGAGGGTTCTTAGTGCGGCCAGAGGGGAGGTTAGCAAGCTGCTGCAGCGTCTAAGTGTCCTTGGTTTCTTAGCAACAGTTAAAAACAAAGGAGCCGACACACACGTGTATTTGTATCTAACGGCATGAGTCTCTTTTACAAAATTGAAATCGTAGCACAGGTTTGATGATATTCCACCAATTGTTTTTAAATCTCAACACATCTGATGGAAATGACCTAAATTAAAGTATTATCCGTGAGTGAAGCCTGCGATGTGCCATAGACCCCTCATACATCCCTCATCTCAATGACAATCCCCTGGACGATCGTCCTGCTGCAGTAAATACTCATCAGATCTCTAACAATAGTACCAAAAAAATGCACAATCTACACCCATTGACTATAAACTACAGTGTGGTCTCAGGTCATTATTGAGCCATTTCAGTCAGTTTGAAAAGAAAAATGGCGAAAAAAACTGTGGGTTTCTGTAACTAACACATTGGACGTATCATTTAATTATTTGGAGAGACAACTGGAGAGGCATCGCTCTTTAGACGAACAGAAAATTAAATAAAAAAATATGATTTATTTGAGTTTCCTTAGTTCACATCGAGCCTAGACAGCGTCAGCAAAGTATCAGCAACCTGTTACATCCACGCTCCAATTAAAAGAATTAAGATGTAAGGGGCCTTCATTATCAGCTCCCTCTGAAGGACATCAAAGGCCGTGCTGGAGTGAGAGTGCAGCTGCCCCAACGGTGTGAGTTTCTCCTCTCTCACTCCGGAGGAACTTGTTTGTGTTGAGGATGTTTACTGATCCCAGGAAAGACAAACAGCCTCTTTCTTGTTTGTCGGTATCGCAGCTCAAACATAATGTGTGTGTGTGTGTGTGCGTGCGAGAGAGACGGAGACGCAGGACGTATTGTATTGTAGGTCCATGTTTATCTTGTCTCTTGTGCCCGACCATCAACACTGGGAATTCAAATTGTACCAAAAAAAAAAAAAAAAGTTACGCACGGAAGATGTATAAAAACAGATCTTCAATCCCACAAGTCATTAGTGAAATTGTTAAGCGAAAGATTAACGCCATTCTCATAATCAATTCATTCATTCATTCATTAACAACTCGACATTAAACGCTCACATTTCTGAGCATTTGCAGCGTCTCACCTGAACACACGGTGTCACTCTTTGTCATCTAAGCTGCATGAAGTTAAGAGGAAACCATCCAGTCTCCATATCAGGAACCATTCTGGCGTCAACCGGTTGAAAACAGTACTATTGGCATACTTGCAGAATCAAAATGATGTAGTTAACGTTAAAGTTTTTCCTTTTTTGTTCATTAAGTGTGTCCCAAGTGATACCCTGTTCAAGCAAAATTGGCATTTGAATGAAATATTAGAACTGTAATATCTTAAATCTTGTCACCAGCATTAGAATCAATTGAAGATTTTTTTATTAGAGACATTTGCACACTTCATTGGAAAATAATTGTTTTATGATGGTCAATGAATACATGTGTGCCAATCAAATTACTGCTTGTAATAACAAGCAAATTATTTTGCTGCCCATTAATTCTATATTAAATTCTCTATTCATATAATACTAAAAGAGAAAACATTTAAAGTTCCTGGCTGTACTATAAAATACAGAACCAATTGACCTCTGTATTGCTACAATGGAGTGTCTCATTCTGGGAGCTTGTATCAGCAAATGTCCCTTTGTATTGAGCTTTCTTACCGCCGTTATAAATCCTGGGGGAAACAGGCTTTCACAGAGAGGTTTTATGGCACAGAGACTTCCCTTCTATTCTGCAGGGGGTTTGGTGCTTTACACCGAGTGTTCGCGTGCCACTGTCCTTTTAACTGGCACCGTCCCAAAGCTATGGAGCTATTTCTCTATTCAGCATGATCCAGGTGTTCACACAGATGTTGAGACAAGACGCTGTACAGCGTAGTATTGTAAGTATTAAAAGCAAAAACTATTTCAGATATTTAAAAAAAAAAAAATTCAAAAATGGCTGTGGAAAGACACTGTTACAAGTAAGAGCTCTGCCCTCAAAATATGCGTTAAAGTACAGAAGTATTTGGCTCAGTTTACTTAGGGCGCTAAAAATTAAAACACTCATTATGGTAAATTTCTGATAGAAGTATTATATCTCTGCTGGTGGTGCAATAATGTGTTCATCTCTCTTATGTTGCAGCTGTGGGGCAAACTACCTGATGTACACCTCTTGACCTTTGCGTTGTCAATTGAACGTGGTGAAGGAAAACATGTTTTGCTTCCAAGGCGAGGCTGAGTGTGATTAATTGATGCTCAAGCGCCTCAAACTTGTATGTATACTCAAGTGCATGTTGTTCATCCTGCTGCTGCTTACATTTTAGAATAAAAAAATTCAACTGACTGCGCTTGTTTTTTGTTTATTGCTAAAATGTCGACCAATAGTACAAGTGTAACCTGATATAATTCTTTTTGCATTACAGCAAAACACAGAAATACATCTGAAACAAAGGGAAACGAAGCAGAGCACAGACACGTTCGGACAAACACAGAAGTATTATGTAAATAAATGTTGGTGGCATATGTATGCTTTACTATTTAACAGTGTAAAGCACCTAATTGGTTTGTATAATTGTAATCAACACTTCAACACAGTCATTTAGGCAATGAGGGAAAGTGAATAATTACACTAATTTAAGAATTGTTCTTAAATTCGAGGTATACATACTTTTTTATAACGTGATACAGTGAAGTAAATGCATGGTGAGTTTGGGCCGAGCACACACACGACACGCAAACACAAATGACCGCAATGGTGCCCGCGTGCATTCGAGGTAAAAATGCATCACGTGGGAGCCGCTCGTGGCGCGTTGGTGCGTCCGGTAGCAGCCGCGCGGCGCGTTCACCTGCGCGCAGCTTCACTTCTTCCGGTGCTACTCGGCTGCCTTTTTCCTTTTTTTGGCTTCCAAGTGTGTTTGCTCGAAACTGGGAAAGTCGCCCAGTCCTCTCCGGCAGGTTGAGCCACACCTGGGGGACATCAGGCCGGGACCAGGGCAGCAATGCGGTAAATTAAATAATCACATTGACTAACAGGCTTTTAGGCGTCCGGTGTTTGTTTCTTTCTTCTTCTTTTTTTTTTAACGCGGTCTTTGTTTTAGACTCGGCCGTGTTAAAGCTAGCGAGGCGAACCGCGTTTAGCTAACTAGCTGCTTCCGGGAGACAACCTTCACTCGCAGGTAAGGAGAGTTTCGGTCTCCTCTCGAGCGGATTGTCCCGCTTGTTTTACCGGGAAAAAAAACAACACCTTCTAATGTGTGTTACAAATGACTAAAAACAAAACATTAAAAAAAAAAAATCGTGTTTAATGCAAGACAGATGTATCGGTGGGTGAAGTGAGTCGCCGTCCACAAGGTGCGCAGCACCGCGTGAAGGTGAAGCCACGTCGGATGTTTTTAAGCCGTGACGCGGGACCACGCGACCAGGTAGCGGCTCACCGGGAGCAGCTCCTCGGTCCGCTCGGTCCGTCCCGTCCCGTCGTGGTGCGAGTGACTGGGATCGAACCAGCAGTCCTGAGGGAGAAGAGGGGAGGGAAGGGGAGGGTGGTGACATAAAGCACACACACACACACACACACACACACACACACACACACACACACACACACACACACACACACACACACACACACACACACACGTTGATGACAAATGAGAACAAGTGATAGTGGGGAGTTGTGTCTAAATGGTAGAAAAGTCTATTCATGTAGCACAACAGACGGTTTGTGTCAAATGTGGCAATATACAGTCCAGCGACATTGTATAACACAAGATGTGTAACAAACAAGTGCGTCCTTTTAGTTTATACCAACAGTAAAAGATGCTTTATTTCCACCTGGACCAGGATCTGATGGAGCTCTGTGAAGGAGCCACTTGGTTGTTTCACGTTAGTATTTGGGGTAGCTAAAAATAAATAAAATAAAAGGCACAAATGTTAAAATTGGCCGATTGTAATGATTTGCTTGCAGCTGCAGTTACCTCCAAAGATCAGTCATCAAACGCACCACATTTATACTCGTGTACTATTTTTGTCCTATTGCATCACCATCTTCAGAATTTGATTTTTGAAGCCAGCCAGACGATAGACCACACAAGAGTTCTGACGTTCTGAAGTGTTTATTTAAAATAACCGGACTCTGGTATTGGAGGAAGCTCCTTGGTCGTGGAAGTTAATGGCAAAGCAAAAGCACACATGTGGGGCAATGCTCGAGACCGCGGTTGGCGTTGAGGTCGACCACTCGACACTCCCAAAGGATCTCAAACACCTGACCAACCGCCAACTTATTCAAGGGTTGCTGGTCGGAGGTCGCTGTGGTGCCGTTTCCCCCCCGAGAGCCACAGACGTGATCCATACGTGACTCTTTCACTGTCATTGAACAAAGAGTAGGATATTGCTCCGCATCACAAGAACCCAAAGCTCATGCGTGATAGACGACACCTTTTGCGCTTTGACTTTGCTAAATCTCTCCATGCGTTTATCGACCCCCCTCCCCCGGAGTCACAGGACTTGGCCTGGACTTCCTCTCGCCAAAGTGGATCTTTTGATCCCAAAACAAGCCTCCCAATTGGTCACGACGCCGGGTCGGAACAAAAGAGGGGCGACCACACGTGAGTCTTGGCTAAAAAGACGCCGGTGTGGTAACAGACTTGGTGTAACAAAACAAGCCACGGGGGGAGAAGAAGATCGAGTTTGAGTAAACGATTTTGAGTCCTATTCGCATCTGGGTAGCAACACGATTCCTTTTCCCTCGAACTAATTCCGGTTTGCCGCTCGAACCGGACGTCGGCGTGAGGCGGAGACACGCCTCCTGCCTCGTGGTCACCCGGAGGAAGGACTTTCTCTGGCGACGCTTCACCTGCGCTCGTCGAGGGTGTGGCCCCGGCGGAGCGTGTGACTCACCCGCGAGGGATTTCGGGCTCAGCTTCGAGGGAACGCCGCCGCCTTCTGTGAATTTTGCCGCCACAGCTTAGACCGTCACATGATTACGAGGCATTTGATTTGGATAAAGCGTTTGCGTTGCTGGCGGTATTGAGCCGCTTTGGTTGTAAACTTACTTATTTCAATAACGTTGTCTTGTGTTGGTTTCACGCACATGAAGTTTAACAGCAGTCTAAGCATGTTTCTTTACGTGTGGGATTCCTGTGAATTCATTCTCTCGCCGTTGAGCAGGATTAGGATTAAATTGAATACATGTGCTTGTGCTGTTGAGGTTGATTAGTGGTGATATAGGGATAAACTTTCTCAGGGAAACTCGTGGCTGATAAGTAGGTTGACAAGATTGTTCCTTTACGGTTTTGGAGGGCTGCAATGATGATGATGATGATTAGTTAGTTTGTTTTTAATTTACTAGTTTAGTAATTTAATCTACTTGGAAAATACTAGAAAATGCCCCATGATAGCTCTCAATAATAAATTAACTCCTCGGTTTCAATCAGTCGACTGATCCGACGTTCCGTCGCAGACGCGTTTGCTGCCGCGTTTGCTGCCGCGTCGGTGAGGAAGCGCTGGGCAGTGACGGACGGCCTCCGAGACGACCTTCTCCAGGCGCGGCGAGCAGGAGGCCAACCAGTAACCTCCGGGGGTCGATGACCTCTGCTCTAAAGAAGACGTGACTGCACGCCACTTCATCACAAAGCAAATAAAACTCCCTGGCTACCAAGCGATATGAAACCGGGAGCGTCTTGTTGTGCCATTAGCCGAGGCAGCGAGGCGTGTTTAAGGAGAGCGCATTGTGGGGGGTGGGGGGGTTATCTTTTGTTTCGCACTCTTGCGCCACGTCTTTTGATTTCCAAATAATAAGTGGCGCACGGCCGTGACCGCCGATCCATTACGGCACGAGGTATCCGCTGTACAAAGTTTAGACAAAGAGACACACACACACACACACACGCGTCTCCTAGCAGTGTTCAGTCAGTCATGCGACTTCCTACAGGACTTTACCTGTAGTAGTGCAACGTCAGCAGTCTGAGAAACCCCCCCCCCACACACACACACACACACACACACGCTTTCCTTTCACTCTGCCTAGTTACACCAATTTCCCTGCTGCATTACTCACACCGGTGCAGTCGTAGCGCACAGACATCCATGCGCGTGCGCGTGCACTTGTGTGCCCACCCACCCGCCCGCGGGTTATTGTGACGGTGTGCTGCTGGGGAGGCAGGGCTCTGGTTTCATTCAGGATTCAGGCAGCTGCGAGGTACGAGTCCGGTGTTTTGCGTGCGGCGGCGACTCGGCGCTTGACAACAAAGCTCTCATCTCGGGTGAGTCGCTCGGAGGCGATTAACGTTATCGATGTTGCGGACGTGTTGAGATGAAGCCGTCTCTTTGTGCCAGAGACCTTGGGTTTTTTTTTTTTTTTTTTTTTTGTGTAGCGAAAGGAAAGTAAATGATGCGAGTTCATCGTGGCGGCTTTTTGTTTTTCTTTTCTTTTTTTTGTATGTGTAAGATAACATCTTTCAGGACTCGTTTTGTGTTTTTATAGGACAAAATCATGCACCTCGACGTGGTAATCGCTGGGGTTTTGTGTATTTTTTGGACCACGCTCGTAGAGGTGTTCAGCACCAAACTATTTAGGTGTATCGGAGGCGCTTGTATCCTGCTGTATCAAAGCTACTAATCACAACCGAATGGCATTTTTGGCTCCCAGCCGTAGTGGGCAGTTCATGAATCCATACTGGCTGCGATTCCTCTTACGAGCTACATTTTATGAGATTGTATTGGTTTGATTCATGTGTCTATTTAGTGGATGTTTCAATTCATAATTGTGGCCAAACGTTTTCTCTAAAGAATGTGATTCTAATCAGCTTTCTCCTCATGAGAGAACCAAAGGAGATTAGGAGCCGCACAAAGGGGATGGAGAGCGCTGCCGATTGGGCGCCGGGGGTCATTAGCGTCGGGGGTTAAATTTCTGCCCGGGTAGATTCTTACTCTGTAGTGCCGTGCCTTTGTTCCCCTCACATTAGCAGGGGTTTGACTCTGGTCTGTTTTTCTCTTGCCTCATTTCACAGAGTTTAGCCCCTTTCAGCGTGAAGCACGCTGACTTTTAGCTGAGAGGAGAATTCCTTTTGTCCCTCAGGAAGTTGGCTGAGGGGAAGCAGCTGCGGCTCGCTGCCATATTGCTTCTGCTCTGTGGATTTGTCATTTCCTGTGCAGCTAGCCGGTGGGAGTAGGATGTCCCAAATTCGCCGCTCAACCCCACCGTGTTTCTCCCTCAACAGAACCCCCACTCCCCGCTCCCCCCAAGTGAAGACAGGAAGTCAGCGTTGTTGACTCTGCATCGTCGCCTCATTCTCACAGCCTGAATGGATTCGGACAAGCGGACGTAGACGTGCGACCCGACGCGTTTTATGAGGACGTAAAAAAGGCCGCCGATCATTTCCAGGGTAGTCCGGACCGACCTTTCTTCCGGCCGATGGCTACGACGGACACCAAAGCGGCGTGCAGCGCCGGCGCGGCGACGGGCCTCTCGTGGGCGCGCGTGTGCAAGGAGTGCGGCCAGCAGCACGAGGGCTCGGACTGCCACCTGTACGAGTACCAGGACGAGGTGGACGACGAGCTGATCTGCCACATCTGCCTGCAGCCCCTCCTCAGGCCCATGGACACGCCGTGCGGCCACACGTACTGCTTCCACTGCCTGAGCAGCTTCCTGAAGGAGCAGGACTTCTGCCCCGTGGACCGCCTGCGGCTGCAGCTGCACCAGTGCCGCCCCTCCAGCCTGCTGGTCAGGAACCTGCTGGACAAGCTGAGCGTGGCGTGCCCGCACTCGGCCGAGTGCCAGCAGCAGATGCAGCGCTGCGAGCTGCAGCCTCACCTGCACAACAGGTGAGACTCCCGACGGGGACGCCGAAAGGTCACGGCGGCGTTTTCAGTGGAGACGGGACAAACCTTTACACGGCTGAGACGGGGTTTGTTAATCACCTCTTTACAACGGGTGTTCGATTATAACTTTTTGTTTTTAATTGAAGCGTAAAGATGATGTGCTTCTGTGTGTTCTCCTCTTACTCTTACAAAAAGCTGACTAGTGTACAACTTGCCTTTTTAAAATGGAAGAATATTGTGAGGTTTATTGAACCTCTGATAACGCACATAAACATTCTGCTCTCCACTAACACGAGATCTAATGTGTCAGTCATGTCAGTCTACTCGCTGGTCGCTCGGTCCCTCTGTGCACTCGTAAACCACTAATGATTGAGCTGGAGGAGGCCTGCGGGTCCGTCCACTTGTTTTCCGCTGTCCGGCTGTGACGCAGGCGGCCTTGTGGGTGGCGTGTAGTCCTGCTGCAGCCTCTCCTGTGCAAACAACCAGGAGACAAAGTTCAGGCGTGAGGAACGAGCGGCAGTCCCAGCACTCTGACTGACTCGACCAGACACCCTGCAATGCAGCACGACCGTCCGACCTCATCTGCATTGTGCTTCCCCTGTAGAAATGCTCTCTTCTTGTCTCCTCAGCAGCCCCTCAAAGAGCTTGTTCAACCTCAGTTTCTTTCTATCTGACACTTTTCCCCTTCTAATTTCATCATCATAAATATTGCGCGTTTTAAAATCGCTGGTTGGTTATCCGCCGTGTCATTTTCTTTTTTAACGGTTTCCTCCATCTTGCCTCAGATGTCCTGTTTTTAGAAGATTGCGGGAGGAAGCGGAGAAGAGGAAGAGGCCCTCGTGGAACGAGCTGAAGGGGCGTAAGGGCGAGGGGGAGACTTCTGGCGATGCCAAACATTCAGCAACACAGTCCCGAAATCCCACCAGAGATCCGCCCGAGCCCGGGCTGATTAATCCCGCCTATGAAGAGAGTGAGGATGGTATGAACTCTTTATTCATTGCTTTTATCCTACTTTGCTTTGCACACGCAAATGAAACCACCTTTTATGTAAATGGTTTGCAATGGGAGGTTGGTGAACTCTAGGACAGAAGTCTCCAGGTTGAATGGGGGATCTTGGATCATTAGTGTGGCTGCCGGTCGAGACACACAGACGGGAATCGGCGATGTTTTCCAGCCTTGAGGAGTTTTTTCCGAGTCCGTCACAGGTGAATCATCAGCCAGGTGGTCGGATCGCGTACTAGCTCACGTATGGTGTCATTTTCTCTAAAGCGCCGTGCCTACCGGCACCAGGGGCAAAATTCCCAAAACACCTAGTTGCCAGGCAACTGGTAATCAGTGTCCGCAGATAGGGTTTCCTTTGGTGTCCTCAGTTTTAATCAGATGACTCCTGTCTGCTTTTTTTTTTTTTTTTTTCTTTTCAGACTTTATGCCGTTTGTGGTACTAAAGAGGTTCAAGTTAACTGCGGTTTATAACTTCTTCCTGTTCACTCTGATCCTTCACAATCCTTCGAGCTACGTCATTTTGATGACCTCGCTGTTTATTATGTGCTGTAAACAGCAACACTGACAAAGTCACCTCGAGGTTCAAAACCGGTTACTGGTCGGCACAATGTTGTCTAAGCGCGTGCGTGTTGGATAAGAAGGAGCTTCATCACAATGACGGGACCAGAGAAACCCGAGCGGTCCGATGTGGTAAACTGTAAATAAGCAAACAACAGCCAAACCACTGCAGTGAGTGTTTCAGGAGTTGAAGGAGCCGGTGTGTCTGTGAAGCGGGGCGGGGGGATGGGGGGGAGGGGAGGGTTTCCGATGCTCCGTGCAATCGGCCCGACGAGGTCCGAGGGGCGCGACCATCTGCCTCCGCGGACGCCGCAATAAGCAGCTGTGTTTGTTCCCCGCAGACAACACCCCTCTGCGGTCCAGCCTGGTGGCCGAGGCCATCGTGGTGGAGCTGCTGAGAGGGGAGCCGGAGGAGGACCTGGGCCTTCGCATCGTGGGCGGGAAAGACACGCCGCTGGGGAACATCGTCATCCAGGAGGTCGTCCGAGACTCGCTGGCGGCCGCGGACGGCAGGCTGGCCCCGGGGGACCACATCTTGGAGGTGAGTCGAGTCCTCCGCTAAGGCCTCCCCCAACGCGGGAAGTCGAGACGCGTCTCCGCCGGCAAAGCGTCGCGCTGTGCACTTTGAGCGTCACCGAAATCACAGCGGGGGCCCGGTGAAAAGGGGATGTTCAAGAAAAACGAGTTCTAGCTCCGTGGTAACGAGGCGTGGTGCACGTTCCCGGGTTAAACGTGTGTAGGGAGCTCGGCCTGGTTTGTTGTTGTGACTGAGAGGGCACCTCCTCTCGCTAAAAGTAACATGTGTATCTGTCCTGGATTCAGATCCGTTTCACAATTACTATTATTTTTTTAATCCCATGGTTTTAATACCCCATATGCCAGAGCCCGACAAGTCTTAACTTCTCCAAGTAGTTACCTGGAGTCCTGACATGTTAGAACATTTCTAGTTTCCTCAGAGCAGAATGGAACGGCACAATACCCCCCCCCGAAGATTCAATCTGTGGTTTCCTCATAACAACCTTGTCCTCCCTGATCGTGTGTCGACCCGCCGGTTCTCCTGGAATGTGGCACCGCTGTAAGCTGACCTCCTCCAAAATGTTGCTTTTTCTCCAGGGCCATCCAATCCCAAAGCTGGAAATGAAAATAAAAGGCTGCCTTCGGGGTGTGAAACATTAGCTGCAGTTTTAGGATGTAAATGGATACGGGGACTCGGCCGTCCTCTTCCCCTGAATGCATGTTTGGGTTTTCGTTTTTTGTGGCGAGCCGATGATACATTGTAGCTTTGACCTGCTCTTGTTCTGATGCAGAAAATACAACTTGCATATAGAAGGATGGCAGAAATTGATATAAAGCTTTTAGTTTTGACAACATGAAGTTGAAAGCAAGGTCCACTTTCTTTCTGTGGCGTCAGCATGAATGCACTACTTGTTCCAGGCTGCCGACGCACTGACTGCAGGTTTCTCGTGTCTCCCAGGTGAACGATGTCAGTCTGGCTTCCGTGCCGCACGCCCGAGCCATCGCCGCGCTGCGCCAGCCGTCCCTCCTCCGGCTCACCGTCATGCAGGAGAAAGGTTTCAAGTCCAGGGATCGGCAGTCCGAGCATCACGCCTCCTCCTCCTCCTGCCCGACTCCCGCTGCCCCGCAGCCCTCTCCCAGTCCCCATGGCAACGCCGCCTCCAGCCACAACCCCGGCGCGGTCCTCCAGGTGACGCTGATGAAGAACCTGCGCACCGAGCCGCTCGGCATCAAACTCATCCGCAAGTCGGAGGAGAGCGGGGTTTTCATCCTGGACCTGCTGGCGGGTGGTCTGGCAGCCAAAGACGGAAAGCTGAGGAACAACGACAAGGTGTTGGCCATCAACGGACACAACCTGAGGCACGGGACCCCGGAGAGCGCTGCCCAGATCATACAGGTAGCAAAGGCCGCTTACTGAAGCCTGTGTGTGGTCATTTGGGTGTGTTGGAAATACTGTGTAGTTGTTAATGTTGCGCAGATGTTGTGTTGGTACATTCAGAGAATTACAGACCGCTGTTGGTTTATGGTTGGCAAGGGATTGTACCAATGGACAATTTTAAATCAAACTGAGGCTGAAAAACAAATAAAACGTGAATATGTGGATGTAGATCATAAAAAGATGATTCCACTGTTAAAATTTTCCAACCATCAGTTCTTTGTGTTTCTCACAAGCACCTAAATGCAGAAAAACAGTTGCTGCCTTCAAATAGGTTTGCAATGGTTCTTGATGAATGAATCATTGAAAACAGTTGCAGCATTCATCACATTATGCAAATGTGATCAATAAGAACAAACAAGATGCTGACCGATGAACATTCCAAGCGGCCGGACTACTGATTTCACCTGTGTGAGATTGTGCTGAGCGTCGCGCACTAGAAAAGGCTTCAATAGAAATTGAACAGTATTGAACTCAGAGTTCACCCAACGAATATGCCAACTACACAATGTTTTGGCCTGATAGGGGCTGCAAAGGCAGATGTCAGTGAAGAAATCAACTGGGGACCACGAATGGCAACAGAAAATTAGTATTTCCAGAGACTCCATTATTATTATTATGAAAAAGTAATTGTAATTGTCAATCTAACAACTGGCTTGGATAGTGGTCGCTGCTGTGTTCATCATCCGACACCTCAATGAGTGACCGTTGGCATCCATAATCAGCCGCTGTGTGTGTTTTCTGTGGCCGTGTGGATTCAGGCGAGTGAGGTGCGCGTGAACTTCGTGGTGATGAGACCCGCCGACGCTCAGGAGGAAGGAGCGAGCAGCCGGGAGGCGGCGCACGGCCGAGCCAACAGGAGGGCGCCCGAGCTGCAGTACTTCAAGCGCCGGTCCACCTACATGAAGGTACCTGCAGGCAACGTCCTCGCACACTGACCCCCCCGGGCTACATTTTCATTCCCCACCCCACCAGCTGTTTCCCCCCCCCACCGGACTCCTTTTGTACGCCAGGAACCGCCGGCTCGACGCGTACGTGTGTTCACGCATCGCTCCTCCTGTCAGTCACACTCGGGTTGTACCATACAACGCCAGTAAACCCCCCCCCCCCCCCCGCCCTTTGAGAGCAGACACCTGCGTCGTTGAGCGGACATGAAAGCCCTCTGGCCTGATCAAAAGGCCTCGGGTGCTGCTGCTCTCTCTGCCGCCGCTGTCGTGTTGTTGTTTTTTTCTGTTTTGCTCGCTGCTTCGGGTGGCCGAGGATCAAAGCTGGTAACAGTTAGCGTTCGCCTGGAGAGTCGGGCCTTTTCGTCTCGCTGGGCGGGGGATGGGCTCCCTGGGAGGTGGGGGGGGGGGGGCTTGTCATTTTCCACACGTTTTCCACTACGAGAGCTCGGTGTTGATCCTCACACGTTGGCGCTGTCCTCACCTCTCGGCTCCTTCTCAAATGCTTCACATTTGTTTCTACGAGTGGTTTTGTTGTAGGACTCACTTCAGTCAGAGAGTCCCCGAGAGGCCGAAGTGTGCGTGTGTGTTTTTTGGCGAGCAAAAAAATATAAACCACCTCTTCTGGAGATTTTGTTGTTGTTATTATTATTATTTCTGTATCACGGCCTCTTGAACGAGGGCAGCATCCTGTTATGACTCTTGAGTGTTCACCTTCTTCGCTGTCCCTGAAGGATCCTCCGGGTGGGTTTTCCAGCCAGGAGAAGACTGTGAGTCTGAAGAAGGAGCCTCGGCTCTCCCTGGGCATCACCATCGCCGGGGGGAGGGACTGTCGCAGCCGTCTGCCCGTTTACATCACCAGCGTGCAGCCCGTCGGCTGTCTTCACCGCGACGGCACCATCAAGAGAGGTACGAAGCGGCATCTGGTGACGTGGACTTTGAAGAAGGAATTGGTACTTTGTACTTTGCAGTTTTGTCTTTGTAATGTTATTAGTCTAGGCGATGAAATGAATGCCATAAACTAGTGAAGAATGTTTTTTTTTTTTTGCATTTTTGCATTTTTCACACCCGATATCCTCTTAAATACAATAGATTTCTATATATATCCTGTGGTCACACCTCGGTCTGTGTGTCCCCCCTCAGGCGACGTTCTGCTGAGCATCAACGGCGTGGACCTGACCCAGTTGACCTACAACGAGGCGGTTTCAGTGCTGAAGACGCAGACGGCTCAGTCCCAGGTGGCACTGCGCGTCATCCAGACCGTCTCGGAGGACTCGGAGGAGGACGCCGAGGCCGCCGGCCAGGACCAACAGGACGCCGCGGACGACCTGCGGGACGACGCCCTCAACTGGACGCCGCTGTGGACCCGCTGGCTGGGACTTCCGAGGTACGGCCCGGACTCTTGCTCCTCCACCTCGAGTGCGTTCTATGCGATTAGGGTGCGTGAGACGACTGATTGTTATTTTTCTTTTGTCTCGTCCCAGTCCCATGCACTGGTGCCGCGACATCGTCCTGCAGAAGACCAACAACGAGAGCTGGGGCTTCAGCATCGTCGGCGGCTACGAGGAGACCCGCGGCCAGCAGCCCTTCTTCATCAAAACCATCGTGCCCGGCACGCCCGCGCACTTCGACGGGCGCCTCAAGTAAGTGACGCCGGCGGTTTGACTCCCGGGCCGCGCCCCTCCTCGTCCCCTCCTCGACGTTTAACACCGCGTGCTTCCCCCGGCAGGTGCGGCGACGAGATCGTGGCGGTGAACGCGGCCACCACGGTGGGAATGAACAACTCCTCCCTCATCCCCATGCTCAAGCTGCAGAAAAACCGAGTGGCGCTGACAGTGGTGTCCTGGCCCGGGAGCCTCGTGTAGCCAAACGACGAGCAGAAAGGACTTTTCCCCAACGTGCACTTTGGGGTGCTAGAGGACACGAGGGACCTCTCGTACCCCAAAGGGCAGATGTTTGCACAAAATGGGATTTGATCAGGGTGCAAAGATGATGACAATCAGTGAGTTGGGCTCTACGGACAAACTGGAAACATCAAAGATGGTTGTTGGGTCTTTTTTTGGGGAACAACTTCTTCTGGGAGTGCTTCTTTTTTTTGCTTTCCTTTTTAAATGTCATCATCGGAAGGATTTAAGTGAAACGGCATTCGGCGATGAGATATAGCGCTTACGATGTATCTAGACATTTGAGATGAAGAATAAGTATGTAGACGACTTTCATAACAAAAATAGCTGCTGGTGGATGGACTCATGCCAAAGACGGAACCACCATCCTGTCCTGTAGCTTTTTGTACCTGTAGTGTGACTTTTAATTTACCGATGAAGCGACGACAGTAACGGAGTTAAATAGCAAAAATCAACAGCTGCTGCTACATAAAGCCACTGGTTTTAACCGGATGGGAACCTTTTGGTTTCTCTTAGTCGTGATATTAGCGAATTCTGCAACAGGAAATACTTTTTATACAGTTTTTTTTAAAGCTGTGAGCTGATCTTAAGAAGCATTACATAATGCTGAATGGCTTCCACAGGTGTGTGTGTGTGTGCCTTGTAGATATTGAAGGACAAACCAGAATGTATACTTGCCTTAAATTTCCACTGCACCTAAATGTGTTTTTAGGTCATTTTTTCACTACGCGTAATTTCAAAAGACCGATTTGTTCACATGAATCTGTGTTACCTCGTTCTCTTTATGTGTCTACACGTTCCCAGTGGCCTTTCTTGTGACAAGACTTATTGAATAATTCTGAATTTGTTTGAGATATGGCAGTGGAATAACGTATACAGTTGGTAATGTGTGTATTGGCCCGTCCACTGTTTTATTATGCACAATAAAGTCATAACAAATCACACTGTTCTGTGTGTCAGATATTTCAGATTCATAAATTTCCCATAAGACGAACAAAAGTCTGGGCCGTTCATGTTGAAGCTGCACTTCACTGCGACTGGTTCCGATCCCACGAGTGGCCGTTCAGAGGGGAACTAGAGTGCAAAGGACTGAGGCCGTTTACCACACAGAAATGTCTTAACGAACCGCGCAGTCTGTCCACGGCTCGGTCTGACACCTTGTGGACGGAAGCTGCACAGGAGGGACTCTGTTCTTTCCTTAATTCAGTCTTTCGAAACACATTTGCTCAGCAGTCAAGCTATTTACATGCAGAATTAAAAATGGACAAATTTGCACAAAGGAACTGTCGGTTTAGAGGCGTAAATGTTTTTACGACCTTTCCTCCTCACAAACACACACGTGTTTGGGCATGCGAAAAACAATTTTCTAAAAATGTAAAACGTACAAATGGGAATGTTACAGACGCTCTGCTCTTTGTCACAAGACACATCGATTGCAAGCAGAGGAACAAGTACTCAAGTCCTTTTACCAAGTAAAATTCCTTAACTGCAAATTTAAGAAATGTATGGTCTTTTTACTTTAAATGTAACACTTGTTAGTTATTTTAGATGCAATACAGAGTTAACAAATCTAAAAATCAAGTAAAAATCTTGGAGCACTGGTGCAGTAAAAGGTTGCTGAAAACTAATCAGGGAGACTGAACGTGAAACAAAGGACCATAAAAGCAGGCGGACTGAGGTGAAGGCCTCTGCTGCAGCATTCGGGGGTTGTGCAGAGATCAAGTAGACATGGCGCAGTATTCTCTGACCCTCGGCCCATAACGTCAGAAAGTAGTAAGTTGTAGTAATGGCATTCCTCAGTTTTATGAATGTGTCGACTAATTTCAAACTGTCTTGTTAAAGTTAACGGTTCAACACCTTGTTAAAAATGACAAATAGGCTCAGCAGGTTTGATGGCACGTTGTTCACCGGGGGGAACGGTTAAAAAAAAAAAAGCAAAGAAAATAAGATATCGCCTATGTTCTCTGCGTTGGGATGAGGTCACCATGACGAACACGGATGGGGAGGTTTTCAAATCTTTTTTTACAAGAAGACATTTTTCGATCCGGTTTCCTTGTGACCCACCAACTATTCCAGAGGCCCTCTAATGCAATGCAGCAACCTCTTGACTAACATTCAGCAAAATAACACCAACACCGGCCAGAAAGACAGGAACAGAACCGCCATGTGCTCGATACGTCATGTGACGTAGACGTAGAAGAGGCACAAACACAGCGCAGGAAAGTCAAAGCACAAAAGTATAAAATGCAAAGATGGGATGAAACAACTTTTTATTTAATGGGTGGTGGAAGAGTAGAGTTTTAAATCGTTCTCTTCCAACTGCATAACAGAGATGCGGCCATTTCTAAGTTAAAGGACATCATCTTGGTTGGCAAACACCACGTGGTAACGTACGCCGCTGTGCAGGAATCCTGTTCTCCTGCCGGGCTCAAGTGCAATAACGGGTCCGAACTCTGGCATCATACATTGTAACTATATGGCTTACAAGGTAAACAGGTCCGTACAAACTAGAGGTACATGGATATCTTTCATTAATCAAAACTATGGTACAGCAATATATTGGCAAAGAAAAGCTAGTGAGCTACGTAACTTTATGTAAACAATGGCAAACCACTGTACAGCTTATTCCAACATGGTATTTACGAGTCAAGTTATTTTACGGGCTAGTTCCCATGCGCAGAGGGTGAAATGTAAAGAACCGTTGGATGACGTACTGCACGTCAGGCAATTTCAGCCATCCCATCTGCTTGCAAAGAACTGGACTCAAAGAGAGTAAACCAACAAGCAGCTTTTTAATGTACCGACTTGTTGAATCACCCGGCGCTCCTCCTTCCCACATCGAGAGTCGTTTAGAAAAAAAGACGTACATAAGGCAAGGGGCAGTTAAGGAAGGTGGAGGCATCACATTCTTTGCAAGGGATTACTGTCATGGGAGAAGCTGATGGTTTCTTTGGGGTAAATGCACTTTTCAAGAGTTTCTCTTGCTTAAAACACATCCAAGTGCAAAAAGGGGAAGGGGGAGGGGAGGGCGCATGTATAGTTCCGTCCGGGAAAATGTGCAAAATCTGCTCTAAAGCAAAAAGTGACAGTGTTGAAAATTCTAATGTACACGGTACTGGGTCAGACTCTTATTCAAACATACTGTATATACAAGGCACTAAGGATAAGATTCAAGGGCCACGCGTCCAAGTGTCTCGGCAGCCTCCTCAGTCCGGTCGGAATATAGGATACTTCGGTAAGAAATCTATAAGAATGACCTACAGGGAGAAAAATACAAAACAAATGATTGCTTAATCAATTTAACTTTTTAATTAAATCAGCTGGAAGATGTTTTAACGTTGCGATAATGTTTTATTTTACGAGCGCTGCCCTAGAAATTATGTTACCGATAAAGAGCCATGCGATCTGCTGTCGACAGCACTAACAGAGACACAACTGTGTTAAAGCAACCGTGTCTCCTAAAACTAATGTGGATGTCCACATTAGTTTGTCATCCATCTGAAACAGAGTGTAAAGTTCAAAAGGAAACTTAATAGAAAGCGTATCTGCAACTATTTGAAAAACTGTAACAGTGGAATTTTTCAAGCGGAAATACATTCATGAAAAATGCATAAAGTGTATGACGGCGAACTAAATATGTTGTGTTTTGGACTCTTATTTTCTAGCATGATTGATTAGTCTAATCAATCACAAATGAATACACCAACACGGTTTATGGAGTTGTGCAACATTCACAGTGATTCATAGGCGTACTTACATATTCCATCATATTACTGCTTTCACATTTTCGTTTACTGAGTTTCCAGTGCAGCCCCAGCTGAAAGAAGAAATCACACAGACACAATGAATGAACCTCTGCCTCTGCCTCACCCTCAAACACACGCGCACACGCACACACACGCACACAAACAAAGAAATCTGTCTGAAATCTCTCCTTCAGTGTCGGGGGAATTTAGGAGCAGGGCTGTCTGGTCTCGCTGGGGTCAAACTGTGGCCAGACACCCTGAAGAGCTTCCTTTATACCGTCGCACGGCTACTAGCTGTAATTTGTTGCTGAGAGACAAAACAAAATTAACGGAGCATTTTACTGCTGACCTCACGGACCTGCACCAGCTCGGACTCGGCTTTAAGGGACTTGTGTGGCAGGTTGAAGTTGACAAGGCAGATTAATTGTCATTATCCATCAGGATAATAGTCAACTTGCACTGCACAGTGGCAAAGACGAATGAGCACTTTCACACAGGTGCTAATCTACGATTTGACGTTCTTACCTTGTGGTATAACCGGTTATTCTCCCACTCTAACAATTTATGAATAGACCGTCTTGTCTGTTGGAATAGAAAACAAAATGTGTGTAGCAGAATATTCATCACTCAAGTAAAAACTTTACGGAAGAGAAAACAGTAGAAAAAAAAGGCCACAGTGTTAGGATTTATGAACTCAACTCCCAATTTACCAGCTAGTAATTTCCATTTTGTTGCCATCAATTATGAGTGGCAAGACAACCGTCAAAGGACACGCCACCATTGCGCAGAGCGGGAGAGGAGCTCTGCAGCCTAATACGTACTTGTGCACAGGGCCACCAATTGAGCACGAGCCGTTATTACCCCCCACACTCAGACCGATGCGGCTGCGTTGCTATAACAGCCCCCGAGTAATCAGAGTTTAACTGTCCGGCGTGTGTATCAGGAGGTGTGGAACTCACTCTCTTGTTGAGGCAGATAACGGGCCACAGACTGCAGCCTACTGTACAACAACAGCACAGGCAGCCGCAGAGAAGCCACTTCACATTCACAGGCAAGTTCTTCTTCAAACAAGCGTTCACCCTGCTGACGGTGGTTTTGAATTCTTCTGGTGCTACCTAGAATAAAAAAAGAGGGAAAGATTGGATGTGCACATAGCAAAATACACAGCTCCTTCAGGGGCTCTATGCAGTGGAGGGGATTATCAGAATATTGAAGCGATTGCTAAAAACACAAGGGGGGGAAAGTCTTCAAGTGTCTGAGTGGCGCTGACATGAAATATTCCTAAATTGTGCACAAAGATCAAAGAGCTTCAGCAGAAGAAAACAACAGGTAGATAATTGCAGATGTTGTCCAGAGATGAGATGACATCTCCCAATAGAAGGCCTCTGATTCGCTAACCGAGCTCCAGACTGTTCAAGGCAAAGAGGGACTCAAAAGGAGAGATAAGCCCAGAGCCTGTGGCAGCGGCGGCCAAACAACTTGAATGGATGCTCATTCCTCGCCGAGTCTGTACGCCATAAAACAGGGGTCGTAATCTTTTATGACAGGATGCAAAGGTCTCTTTGCAAACAGCCAAAGACCTCAGAATAAAGCCCAGCAGGGCCTGATCTGCACCCTTCAATCATCATAATTGTGACCTCATCCATCACATGTCACCCTGGGTCACAATACTCAAGGTACCTTTTATTGCCCCACACTTCCCTCGGCCTGCTCTTACCCCTGCAGCCTTTTTGTGTTTCTGCGTCCGACCCAGGAAGCTTTCCTTTCTTGTCTACAGCAGAGTCTTCATTTCATTATTTTATCACCGGGAGCTGGACCCTCCAAAACACCGGGGTCCCCGGCAACTGAGCCCCATAGACGGCTTACTCATTGACAGAGCTGGACAGCAGCACATTCAAGCTCTTTTCTATACATCGTGGTGCGTTACTTGAAATGCAGCTCCATCAGATCAAAACCTCTCTGAGAAGTTTGAATGGCGGTGTGGGGGCGGGTGGGTCGGGGGGTTTGGGGAAGTCAGGGCTGTTAAATGCCCAAAACGAACAACTGATTCGCTGTGGTTTTAACTGCTTAATTCTGCCCCCTTGGAATTGAACAAAAAGCTGCTTGCAACAATGAAGTGCAAGGAAGCTCAAAAGCAACTGTACCTTTCCCGTGAGAACAGAGGGAAATTCTGTGTCAAATCTGTTGCTCAGTCCAAACCTGGAATTAGACAAATAAAATGGGAGCATTTATACAAAAGTAAAACTGAAAAAGTGAAAAATGTGCTTATAAACATGTTACATCAAAATTAATACAAAGTATAAATATGTTGTTTGATTGTGCGATGATGAGACATAGCATTGTGATGTACACACTGTACCGTTTTTTTTTTTAAAGGTTAGTTCAGTTGACATTACAAGACATCACATATCTAGAGGAGAGCAAAATAAATATTTTTTCTTCTTAGAGAATCTTAACAGGCAAGAGTCCGGATTACTATGTTCATATGACCAACACAACCGATTATTATCTGTAAAATCACTTCAACGTACACATCCCCAAAAGTAAATAAAAATCAGTAGGATAAGCAAAACAAACTTCCCATCGGCCATCAATGCTGAAGTTTTACAGCAATGCCCTGTTAAAACTTGTGTGAACTTCATATGCATTGTGCGTGTGTGTGCGTGTGCGTGTAGCTCCAAGTAATTTACGTGGACAACATTGCTTGTTTTTAGCTGTACCAGAAAATTGTTCACGTTTGTATTTCTTAGCTGGAAATGTCAAAGCCATGTTAGTTACAATACAGTAACAGCGGATACTACATTTAAACATGTAACGTCAACTTCCTGTCTAATGTTTTTGTCTAGTTGGACTTCTCTGTACTTGAAAGTGAGGGAGCACCTGATGAGGACGAAAGTGATGAAGCATTTAATCTCTCGCATTTGTCTTTTTTACATATTAAACATGACGTTATACAGGAGGAGGGTGTGACTCGCTTTAAGGTCTAATTGACGTTAGCCCCCCCCGGACGAAGATGAATAAATTGTAGTCAAGGAGCTGACACCCAAGTGTAGACAATTGTCAAACTGGCAGTAAAAACCCCTCCACATAATAATTGAGCCGGTGACATTGTGACTTGGTAAGACAACGTTAACTTTCTGTCTTGTCAGAAACAAACGGTAGAACCCGCAGCCTTCCAGCTAACAAAACATCCCATGTTAACTTGCCTACCAATGAATATCGGTCGCTAGCCCACCACGTCTGTGGTTGCCATGGGGATTAACAACAGTTAACGTTAGTGTGTGCCCAAATGATGTCACGTTGCGTTCACCGCCGACTGAGCGGTCCACTCGACAGAGCGTGAGGCTACCTGTTAGCTAACGTCAGTGGTGTTCAGCGCTGACGTTAGCTAGCGTTAGCTAGGCTAGCAGGCTAGCTAAACGGGCTAAAGGATGAAGACGCCAGAACAACAAAGGGACCGCCGCAGCGAACGGGAGCGCCGAACGCGACTCTGCTTACACTGTGATGTGCCCGGCCCCTCGCATCACCACGGGCTCCGGGCAGCATTTGGGCAGGTGGTCCTCGCTCGCTACGCGCTCATCCTCTTCGTCTTCCAACTCATAAATGGTATCAAAGTCCGCCATGTTGGGCAGTAAGACGCTCATGACGTCTCTCGCGGGGCCGCGCACTGGCTGAACGTTCGCGAGCGGCGATGATTAGGGGGACCGGAGCGGACGGGGGGAAAGTTAGGAAAAGGCTCAGTACAAAAATGAGTCACGTGGCAATTAGCGTGTCACCTCAAATAATTGCACATGAACGTCCACTTCGATCCATAACCCTGCCTCACAACCCACAGGTGCTGTAGCTTCAAACACGTGTTACCGTGGAGCCGATGAGGGCTCAATTCTCTGACGTTGAATAATAAATTAAAATGCACCTGCTAATGAGATGCTAACCGTTGTGGCATGCTTAAAACAGCTAAAAGAAAATGCCATTCTTTTTAACAAGAATAAAACCAGAAGATAATTTCACTTGTTGAAACTAATTCCCGGCCGTTTTTAGATACCAAGTGAGGCACTTCGTGTGAATGTGATTGTGGTTATTTTGCTGCTCTGTATATGAAAATGTCACTACACGCAACCTGTTGTTACGGGTACAAACGTTTTTAACTATGTCAACAGATCTTTGTGTTAATTAAACTAGCAGTAGCGTATTTTAAAGTAACCTTGTGGGCCACTGGGAATACACATTTAAAACAAGCAAGATAATAAAAGTCATAGCCTACGTTTTCTTTGAGAAGTTAATTTCTAAACGGTAATCCGTACAAGAATTTCCAATTCAAAAGCATCGCCACTCAGAAATGATAAAAATGACAGGTGTACTGCAAAAAAAGCAACATTTTATTTACATTTAGCCATCACACGACCCGTATCATTAACAGCTGGTCCCCGCTTTACCAGAGCGGATACAATTTGCCTGAAAAACTTCAGTAAATGATTTGTCCATTCAAAGCAGTTTGTGTGGCACGAGCTACATACAATCTAGTTTAAAACCTCATTCAAATGTCCCTGAATTAGCGTTTTATTCACATACACGTCATCACATACACCAAAAAGAAAATTATATTTATATCTTATCAACTCTCAAACAATCAAACGCTTTTAAGTTTGAATCACGTCAATTTTTTCTTTTTTTTTCTTCTTTTTTTTTAATTCCCACGTCATTAGAACTATTCTATAAAAAGCAATATGTCAAGAGCCTCCATGTCGTTGCTGTGGATGAAATGTGTATCCACGGCGTTGTGCCTTAGTGTCCTGTCAGCGTGTCGGAGTGCTCGGTTATGTCAGATGGTCCGCAGAGTGAGCTGCCGCTACTGAGTCACAGTCACTTGTTGTATATTCCTGATGGAGGGCAAGGTGTTCATCCCCTGAGGAGGGTACATAGAGTTGTGGATGTCCGAGGGACTGAGGGACCCCGGGACCGGCAGAGGGCTCACCGAGCCCGGGTCGCTGTGCACAGATCCCCCGCTGCCGTCGGACAGACCCAGCTTCTTCTTGATCAGTTTCCTCTCTTTGGCTCTGCGGTTCTGGAACCAGATTTTTACCTAAAGCGATGCATGAGAAGAGGAAATTAGATCAATGTTATTGGGTCCTGGCGACTTTTACTCTCCACTGCAATGCGATATGAGTTAAAAAATAAATCCGTGTCAGAAGCAAGTCAAAAATCATCAACAGAAATAATGAACCTTAAATACAATTGTATTGCAAAATAATAATACATTTAGGCTACTTATATCCTGTTATTAGGATCATTTTAATTTCAGCACTACTTCTTTTTTATCATTAAATTCATAAAAATATATGAGGTAATACAAGGTACATGAACTATTCTTCATTTGATCTACATGCCTACCAAAATAAAACGTAATGCGTTGCTCATTATCCAGTAGATGATATGTGTCCCTGATTATTATAGTTTGATGTAAAATGTAGGCTTCAAAATAACATGAAAGGAAATAATAGTAAAACATAACTAAATGTATGAGGAGTCTTTAAATATATCCAGTTGAAAAGTAATCACGACTGTGCACTGGGTGCAGACTAACCACTATTTTGCTGATACAATTGACACGTTTTCTGCGTCCCGCCTGGGATGATAATATAAATTAGGTTTCCATCAACGCTCAAACATTTAGGCCGCACGTGTCGCGCATTTAAGCCGCGCGTCGCATCTCTGTGCGCCGGGAATCAATCCTCCTTCAGACGTACCTGTCGTTCTGACAGACCGAGGTTGAGGGCCAGTTCGGATTTCCTCCTGATGGTGATGTATCTGTTGAAATGAAACTCCTTCTCCAGCTCCAGCCTCTGGTGGTCGGTGTAAACTACCCTGTACTTCTCCTTCGTTCTCGTTTTACCTGCCGGGGCGACGGGGGAAGAAGAACACTCAGTATTGATGCGATGCTTTTCTTTCATCTGAACGGGAAGATTTACGCGCAGGACCGGCCTGTATCTGCACGGAGCATCTTTATTAGCTGCCTCTTAAATCCACGTAGCCGCTTTCTCCACCGAATCGAGCCTTTTCATCTCGCTTTGATGACAGCTGCGGTACAGTGAACGTCAACCAACCGAACACCGCAGGTTAAAAAAGACACGCATGAGACAGCAGAAGAGACAAACCCCGCTGGATTTGTCCTACAGAGCTGTCATAACTTAATTGGATAATAAATGGCTGAAAAAATCCTACCAAGATCAACTAAAAAAAGTTGATTCTGATAATAAGCTGAATTACCTCGATGAGTATAAATGAGTGTAGGCCTGTTTTATTGGAGACCCTCATAATTGACACACATTCAATGTAAAACTGCCGTTTACGCCTCTGTGGAGGCCAACAGTTTGTACTTGGAGAGACGGGCTGTGAAAGGCGTCACTCTTTCCGGCAATATAACTCTGGGAGAGGAAGGGAGGTCGCTGCATATCAAAGTGAAGAGGTGATGAAAGCAAAGGCCACCGCCTGGATATGACGGATAACACTCAAAACAGCCAACAATGTGACAGGGAAGTCGAGCTCACATCTCCAGGAATGACGCCATTAACATCACAACTGGGCCTGGCGCCGATTCCTCACACCTTTTTTTTTTATACCCACCACAGGGCGGAATACAGTAGACAGAGCTGTTGGCCTTCCGTCCAATTCCCCCATCACAATTATGATATATGGAAATGTTTAATGACTGACTCTGCGCTGACTTACGCATCCATAATAATGACCATTATTTAATCGAGATGTGTTATTCTATATAGTCTCATTCTGTTGGAATTTTAAATTCGTGTCGGTCTACTCTTGACATTTTCTTTCAAAACATAATCCCTGAGAAGTCGATGCTTGTCCCTTGATTTAAATCTAACAAATTCGTTTTTTCAAAATGATCTGGCGCTGCCAGAAAAGCAAAAACTAGAGCGCAAACACAACTGTGCAAGACCCAGGCAGTCACAACATGCATTTGGCACGATATTTAAGAACACGGCCTCTCACCCGTAGAAGATGCTTGTGCGTTTTTACTCATCCACTGGAACGAATTGCGCCTTTCTCTGTCGGGAGAAAGTTGTGCAACGTTTACGCTCTCCGGCGGCGGCTGTAACACCGCAGCGCCCGGAGGATGCATGTGAGTGTACTCAGGTGAGCAGTACGGGACTTGTGCAGGAGAGGAGTTGTTCATAGGCGTGGGAATAGCGTTAGGTGGTCCCAGACTATACGCACCCCAGTCTTCCCTCTGAGCGCCATAAGTGGGTCCCCAACTGCCCGAAGACTGTGCGTGCGTGTCCATGTTCGGCACATGATGGTATCCAGTAAAGTCAGCGTACTGAGGTGTGGAAACAAAGTTCTGTGGAGGCAGATTGATGCTCGTTCTTCTCACTGGACCCTGGTGATACATGCCGCTTTCTTTATCCAGAATGTATCCCACGTACATGACTTAAAACAAAAACAAGAAACGTTGAACTGTAACGACGCAGCGAAGGGAATAATGTAGCCTATTTCAAGGCGACATTGTTTCCCCAAAACTGTTAAAAAAACAATCCTCCTGCTCTTTAAGTCCGAATGGGTTCCAAGTAAGAAAAGCGACGTAGTTCCAGTCTGTCTCCACTCTCACATGATGTGTCTCTGTTGACAAGGTGGTAAGAGTACTGAGGCCTTCTTGACGTCAGCCAACTCCCAAACTCTTGAAGTTTTGCATTAGAATGAGAGCGAGCGGTGCGGCGGGCCCAGCTGTCCCCTCGCGTCGGCCTGCGGCGCGTCATCACCTGGCAGCGGGCCTATCCTGAGCAGGGGTCCTGCACGCTATGAATAAATCACCACCGCGGCCTATCAGCGGCACAGGTCGGCCATAAACCGAGGCAGCACGTCCTCTAACGCACCGAGCAGGAGAAGCCCTCCCCCCCCGCGTAATTACGCGCGGATACATTTTATAAGATTGGAAATGTTAAAGGGATTCACTTGACAGCGTTCACATTAACACATAATTGTTCACATAAACTCAATGGTTTTATCTCCCCAAACTAAATCCAGAACATCCAACGCGCCTTTAGGTTTAAAATGTGTTGTTGTCGTTGTTGTTATTATGCGAGTTGCACAGTTTGCCAACCACGTGAACCTTTACACGTGAAGTCCCGTTTTATATTTGTGAGAGATTCACTTGCAAACAAGGTGCAAAGTACGAGAGACTTTCTCTTGATGCAAGCAGGAACTTTCGTATTCCTTGTTCACACCTCAAGGTCACACTTCACAGCTAATTCCGGTTACAAGGAAACTCCAACGACCCCCTCTGTGACAAACATCGGCCCGCCGCACATCAGTCACCGCCGGCTCTGGGAATGACATCGAATCGAGTTGTCTGTGTTCGTGCCTACGTGTCAGGCATCTCAGGGAACTTAAATTAAAAGCCCGTTTCAAAATTGGGGTTAAAGAAAATGCGTTTGTACAATCTGACCCGGTTTGTGTAAAGGTTTTACTTCATAGTTTATAGCTCGATGCGCACATGCGCAGTAAGCGAAATGCATTTAGGCTCAAATCAGTTGATGAAACAACAAACACACATCTGAAAAGGCCCGACACGTTGAAGAGTCATTTCTCAAAGCACGTGTTCTCTTTTACATTCGAGGCCTGTGTCTCGAGTCCTTTTTTTCGTTTCACCTCATTTCGTTCTTGTCCTTCTCGCATTTGTCTCCTCTCTTGGTATGATTCGTTTGACAGGTGTCTCGGGGCCTCTTTAGCAGCTTGCCTAATTAGGCGCGTCCATAAATCAGTATTGCCAGTTGATATCTCTGAGGTATCAGTGAATTATGACGCGGTCTGACCGGCTCTTAAAGTCACGTCTCTGATCTGCACGTCATTCAGCGTGCTGACTGTTGCTTAATGAAGACGTCGAGTAGCCAATTGTTGTCATTGGTTTCTATTTTTCAATGACTTACAATTGTCACTATCACACGGCCTAAACGCATTTAATAAGACGCGTGAGTGAAAGCCTTTACTCCAGTAAGTGACCAACTTACTAACTCAAACTTTGCTCTGTTTTTATTTACCGTTGAACAAGTCCGTTCTTGTTGACTGGAGACAGTTTATTCTCTTGGTGTGTGACGTCACGCAGATCAATGCTAGTGAGGAGGATTAACACATCCGGTTACTTCGTGGCTTAGAGGTGGTGCATTTTAGGTGTACGACTTGCTTTTGTGAATCTCTTTGATGACTTTTTCCAGTCGGTTGGGAAACCCTGTGCAGATCAACCTGTACATCCCACAGAGTGGATTAGATAGATGCTTTGCTGCCCTCTTGTGGATTTCTACTGAACAACAGCAGCTGATGATTTCTTAAATGTGTATGAACTTTTAATTAACTAAATTAACTAAAATACAGGAAATACAGTCTTGAATATTTCCATTCTAAATAACTCCTGCTTCAAATATTGTCCCTTTTAATCCTCAAGATTTATGTAATAATAGTAAATACTTGCTTTGGACAAATACAAATGCTTTGAACAAATACACAAGCCCCCAGCAGTGTATGAAGTATTTCAAATTCACTCCACCTCTACAAACTGCACTGTTAAAGTGATAAACACATCAATTTAATTCAATAACACCATTCTGAAACGGTGCCATTCTGCTTGATAAATACTTTGGTACGCCTCGATGCTGATGTTACTTGTAACAGAGTACTTCTCCTCACTGTGGTACTGGTACTTTTCTTCCACCACTGCTCTCCACCCACAGCGCTGCTGACCTCAAGAGGGCAGCCTCTACCAACAAAGACATCGAGACCTTCACCTCACGTTAAACCTCAGATGAAGCTCAACAAGGAATCGCCGTAACCATATACAATAAGTTCTCCATTAACAACCTGCTGTTCCCCTTCAGGTTGAAGATTACAAACCACTCAAACAAACAATTTCAAGACATTTATTCCAGTTCTGTTATTATCACATTAGATAATAACGAGCTGCACTTTCACTGAGGTTATTACAAATGAATTGAGCATGAAAATGAAAGAAACCACCTGAGGTTGTTTCATTTTCTTAATGACCGTACAGTTATCTGAACGTTGCTTCAGAAGAGTAGAAGTAATCCCCAGTCATTGGGTATTTGTCACATCCGGATGAATAACATCATGAAAAGGTTTGCGAGGTTTCGGGAGAAATTATGTAACTCTGAAGGGGAAGCGATGTCACGTCCTCGAGTGACATTTATTGAGTTATCGGCGCTTTCAGACCTTTTGTTTGAGGACATATTCACATAATGATGCTCATGCATCATCTTGGCTGCCGTCTTATTGCTCAGAGCGGAACCGGTCACTGAACATAAAATATATCAAGAACAGACTTGTTCACAGAGGAATGAAATGGAACAACGTTTAAGTTAGTAAGTTAGCCACAAATACTTACACAGTGTCAGGAAAGTCTTTGCTTTTTTAATGCGTTGTTAAAAATCAGATGGTGGTGCATCATGAACGAACCACGTGTGAATTTATTAGCCAGAGTTGTTTACTAGTTGTTTCTGGTCTTTCAAAGGATCGATGGAAGAGTTTATCTGTTTGTTTTTTTCATCCCCGGAGGTCCGTAAAGACGTTCAGCTTAACGTGCTGAGTTTTTACAAAGTGCTTTGGCAAAGAAAGGACGGGATGTTTTGAGGGTGATTCTGGGTTTTTCCGGTTCAGACCCAACCGGCGTGTGATACCAGTTTGACCGTTAAATTGTATAAACGTTGATTCCTAACAGTTTCTCTGGGCAGCAGAGCAGAGTTACAACTATTTAACAGACTCAGTAATCACAAGCAATCACTGTCATGGAATTTGTTTCTTTTTATTTTAAGATTTAAAAGGCAATTAAACGAACCACAAAGCCCTCATGTGTGTGTCAGGCTGAATCGACCTTTTACACAGAATCATTTAGGATGCTCTTATTAGCTGAGCAGGAAGTCACAGGTTTGAAGATGCTTTCATAAAAGTAGAAGCAGAAGCACCAGGTGCTCCAGCGGAGGAGGGAGATGAGGAGGGCGGCAGCAGGGCCGAGGAGGGACAGGTGAAACTCCAACACGTCCCTCCGTTCACATAGCGGCTCAGCGACAGCCAGCACAACACTCCAGTTTGTGGCATAAGGTCAATAGACGTTGTTCAAATGGCTGCAGGGCTTCTCTGCAGGAAGCGACGGGAAAACGGGACCATCTGCTTCTGTTTTTTGAGAAGCGGCCTACATGGCCGACACACGTGCACGATCCTGAGCTAGCGTCTGTAATGTGAAACACAACCTGAAAAAAACACAAGCCGGGTTCCGGTCTTTCGGCATGTGACGCAGACAAGTTTGGGATGAAAAAAAAAATGTATGCTCATGAGCTGATGTGTGTTTTTAAAAGCGAGCAAACCGTTTTTACCTCCTGGGGCCAAGCGTGTTGTAAGATACAACTTTCACTTTGACGTTATTACGTGGAAAAACAAAAGAAAGTGAATCATTTGTTTCCTAGAAATGGAGAAACATGACTAAGCATTCTCACAGGAAGATCCCTTTTATTGCGAAGTCTATATTCAGGCACGGCAACACGCTCAAAACGACAATGCTAACATACCAATTCAAAACAGATGAAAAGTCAGATGAAAAGTATGAAATCGACCCTGACTGATTGACACATGGAACACGTGTAAAAATGTCACGGCAATCTGTTCTTCTGTTCAACACGCGTCTCAACGTGGTCACAATGACAACTGTCAGACTCGTGATGCGGGAGAGGAAACGTCTGAGGATTCGTCAAAGTCAGGATGATTCATCTTTTTATTCATCCATTCACCGCCGCCTGAGTTCGCTGCTATCCGTCCAACAGTTGTTAAGACATTCCAAGCCGGACCGACCGAAGGCTGACAAACCTCCCGCCTTAAAACGTTCCAAAAGAAAAGAACCGAAACCGAAGAGACGATCTATACCTCAATCGCAGCTGATGTGCGGGTGACCGAACGTCTGCGGAGACGCACGGACGCATCGAAAGGAGTTCAAAGGTCAAAAAGCAGCATTTCACGAGAGGGACTTACACAAAAATAAATAACCATCAGCCCATGTGAACATTATGCCTCTGTGAACAGGAGTTTTTCCCAGGCCCCCCTGGTGTGCGAGCACTCTACCCCCCCCCCCCCCCCTCCCTCCCCTCACCAGAGAGACCAGGGAGGTAAACAAAGGGGCAAGTGGGTGAGCTGGTTTCACTGCACTGTAGCCTCTGAATGGCCATTGATGAATCAGAAGACTCCCGAGGGTGCAGGCCTGCACGTAGTTGCGTCGCAGCGCCTTGGAAACTATCAGAAGGCCGATATTTGTTGGTTCCGTGCGGCTCGCGTCAGGACGGGATCCCACGCGGCACCGGCCCGATCCGATCCGCTCTGCTTTCTGACCGCCATCGGCATCAGAACACGAACCCGTGCTGTGAGTAAAGTAATCGTTGAGCTGTTTTACTCGTGTGCCAGCTGTGGGGATTAAAGGGAAGGCCGACAACACACGCTTCCTGGTGGGGGTTTTTTTTTTCGTAGAAAGGGATTTTGCGAAATCCGCATTTTTGTCCAACTACTTTTTAGACTAATTCACAACACATTTTTTTCTCCTCGAGTGATTCTAAAAAACAGAGTAAAAAAACACTCTTGCATTGTTGCCTTGTAATGGGTTTTAATTTCACAATTTGGTCCCCCCGCCCTCCCCAATGCAGCACATCCAAGATGGCGGCGATTCGCACCAGCACACAACAATACATCAACCTGCGGCCGATGGGATGTGTTTGTTGTTTCCTCTCCGCCCTCGGAACCACAGCGGTGCCGAAGCCCGACCCGGGGAGATGTGACGGGTCTTTATTTAGGCTGTTTGTGTTTTGGGCTCAGACCTTCCCTTGTCAAAGGTGGAACCGAACGTAGGGTGGCATCCGGCTCATTGTCTTTGCATGTAGGTGAGAGGCGCGGATGTTGCAAGCCCACC
This sequence comes from Apeltes quadracus, assembly GCA_021346845.1. Lineage (NCBI taxonomy): Eukaryota > Metazoa > Chordata > Actinopteri > Perciformes > Gasterosteidae > Apeltes > Apeltes quadracus. Next base: position 4,757,811 of record CM037920.1, read on the forward strand.
ATTCACCTTCGTGAGGGGGAGGGGGGGGGGGGGGGGTGTATGAGAATAGCTTTGTGCAGCTGCATGCATATGGAAGGAGGTGGAAGGGGGGGGGGGCATGGTGGAATGTCAAGCTGCACACATTCAGCCGGATGTTATTTGGTGTCGTATCGGACCGCTTATTTAATGGCCATTTTTTTTTAAGTCGGTATAGTTGAAGAGATGTTTTTCCCACATGCAACCGTTCCACAGGGAAAAAACAGATTGCAGAGTGTTTGATTAGTAATATTTGGGATCACAAGACAATGACTCGGAGCTATTTGCTATGATATTGTCATTTTGTTTTTCAGTGGTGTCTGTTTCCCACCAGAGTTCTCAGGTTCACATTCTTTACTCGTGCTGTCATGACAAAATGTATGAAGGCTCCAGCAGTGTGAACCAGACGAGTCAAGTGAATCGCTTGTGAATTGAATTGTTTTACCCCTGTATTTCTATAAATTAGCTGATCAATAACGGAAAAACAAGCGGAAGAGATTTTTGGTTTCATTCCATTTGTCATTCCATGCATGTGGGACACATTCCTGCTTCAGTTAAGTACTCCGCCACAGTGTCCAGGATCATTAATACCAAAAATACACACGTCAGGAAAAACGTAGATGCAGATACACAAACATGACAGTCCACACCCCCCCACCCCCTCCCCCTCACACACACAACATCCTTCCCTTGTTTGTGTTGCCATATTCTGGGAATAGTCGCAGGTTGTTGGTGTGTGTTTTGCACCTCACTCAGTAATCTCTAATCCTGACAGTCAAGGGCCTGTCATGGTCTCCTTGGACACACCCGGTGCCGGTAACCAGCCCCCCCCCCCCCCCCAGAGGAAGCCCTGTGTGTGGCGTCCTCCGGTCGTGAGCACGATGATTAACGGTTCCTTCCTGTCCTGTTGGGGGACGCATTGTCCCGGTGAGCAGACAGGCTGCCGACGTCGTGTCCCGGGGGAGGAAGCGGGTGTCTCACTGTCATTTCATTAAGAATAATCAAGGAGCATTTTTCTGTGAATCAACTCGGGTTAAAAATAGTCTCGACATCCGTTTGGCATCTGGATAAATCGGAAGAAATAAATAGAATATTCCTACAACACAAATTGTATTTTATTGGCATCTTTTACTTATTTTTTCTTAAATAGTAATAACTAAACTCTAAACAATAGATGTCAAACTCAAGGTGGCGCTAGAGGGAAAGGAGGATTCGTCATCTGGGGGTCATGAATGTCGGTTTAATACCCGACGAGCAAACAGCATTGCAAGCAATTATGAGTCGGGACTGCAGTTAACGTATAAATATATAGATCTTTATTCAATTATTTACTTCATATGCTCAGTTAACAGTGTTAACAATACGTTCATCAAAACTAACAGAGATAGGAAGTTGTATTACTCACGGTTACGTATGAAAGAATGCAATAAAACCTACTGAATGTTATGTGATAAAATAAAGGAACCAACCACGACAGAAATACATCAAGTGAAGATAATAAAGCAAATATTGCAAATGTTAATTACTAGGCACTAAAGTTAAGAGTTAAATAAAAACAATACTTTGTAAGATGTGGCCTCTTAACACTGTTTCACAATAACATACCTGTAGAATACACAAACTATGCTTGATACAAAGCATCAGTGCATAATCACTTCCTTTCCACATTAACACGACACATTGGATTCGACGACACGCGACGGGTTCAACATGTCGACGTCATAGTTTACAGAATACTGTTCTCCTTAGTGGTCGATGAGCTGCGCTGCGTTTGGTCCACAGCACAAACAAAAACGCTTGGCTTTACATGTTCGGACACACAACCGGTGCTCACTTCACACGCGTAGAGGGTTTTTAGTCGCTTTTACTCAAAGTTAATACAGCAGCACAAACGGACACACGAGTGGAAGGAAGAGGTGGGATATTACAGCGATGAAGCGATGAAGACGGAGCTTATATATCTATTGATCTACAGGAATAAACACAACTCTATGGGTACGTGACAGTGTTCACAAGTTGAATAAATACACATACAGAATCTGGTCTTCTTCTCGCTGTTTTTACACAGTTTCTTCGATGGGGGGGCGCGGGAGGAGGAATCCACATATTCACAGCAACTCTTCATTTAAGCGCTTTAAAAACGTTCATCTCTCTCAGCTGTGCTCCACTAATCCCCATCAACCTGTGATTCTACGGGACGGAGCCCCTGTGGGTCGACCTGAGTGAGGTGAGTGGATACTTTTATGGAAATTAAGGATTACACCCTAAATAAGATACTTTTTCATAATGGATAATCAATGCTATAGTGTTGCTCTGTAAGTGGATGTGGCTACGTAACAAAACATATTTCTATATTACTTCAGTTTTTCCCTTTTTGGAATAAAATCTTAAATGTTTTCCGACATAAACTCGACAGAGCCTGTTTTTCTGTGATTCTCCGTCATCAAAGGCTGCAGTGGGATCCGCTCTGTGGCAAAGTGGCTCCTTTTCACAGTAGATGGCAGTAATACCTGAGGCTGCGTCCAGCTGTTTGACATATCACAGTGAATGTGGAAACGGACCAGCAGCGTTAACGGCCGCCTGCTGGAATCGACAGTATACACGTTTTCCTTTTTGCCGCTCAGCAGACCCCCCCCCCCCCCCCGGACGTTGGAGGTTAAAGTCGGGTGGATTGGGTGTTTTTTTCCTTTCGCAGCGTTCCGTCCAAAACGCTTTAGGAGGTGGAATCTCACGTGTTTTCTTCGCAAACTTTGCTCCACTTCAGAGATGAGGGCGGAAAAAAAAAACAGAGCGGAGCAAAGCAGAAGGCCTGCAGGCCGTCGCTCGGGTTCTCCGGGGGACGGGGGGGTTTTGGGGGGGCGGAGCTTTACACGGGTGGCGTGGAGTAGCGCACCACGTAGTTGTAGTCCGGCGGCGGGCTGTGACACTCCAGGCCGGCGTCCAGGGCCGAGTCGTCCAGGAGGAAGTCCAGGGAGGGAACCGGGGCTTGGAACTTCTCCTTGTCGGCGTCACTCAGCACCGACTCTTTGCTCCTGCTCACCGCCTTCATGCTAAAAAACACAAGCAGACACCACGTGAACGAGGCAGAGACACAACAACCACGCTGCTGCACAACGCAGCAGTGTGGTACTGCTTCCTCCAGCTCAGAAATGAAAATAAATAAAAAATGAAGTTGCACTCAGTGTATCTCGTGCTGATTCAGAGATTAGTAATCAGTGTTTCTGGTTAAAAGTAAAAAAGGGATTTTTTATCCTTTAAAGGCAACTTCATTCATAAATCAGTCTCTCAGAATGTTAACAGGGACTAAACACAGAGAGCAGATATTCTAAGCTATTTTTAAAGCACAGAGAGGCCACTATCTTTATTGCCGACCTTTTAACTCGGCAGCCTTTGATCCTCAGGAAAGTGTCTCTCGGTTGTTCCACGAGCCGCCTCGACTAAAAGCGACTGTGGTTTCTGCCTCAAGGAGATTTGACTTAAACTGTCTGAGGGACGGAGGCCAACTACGTTTCATCTACTAAATGACTTAATTCGACCTGTTTACAAAATACTTTTGCTGGGCTGGTGGGAAAAACAAGGTAATAATCACGTAGCACATTAGAGCAAGAAATTGGTAAAACAACCAGCTGTGCATTTAAACTTTTTTAGAAATAATATCACGTTATTTTTCCACTCAAACTACAGGTCTGTTTTGACGCTCTTTGATTTAAGAAATTCCCTTTGCGTCGCCGTGCGATCAGACAAACCGCTCCTTATTCACATGTGATGTAATCAATCATCCTGAGTCTTTCTGCTCCGTTTGAGCCTCAGAATATGAGTAATTGCCTCTTATTGTCTTTGGCGGTTGCTACGGGTTTCCGCAGCTCCTCTCCAGGGGCCAAAGGGTCGGCGCCCAGCGGGGGCGGGGAGGCCGCCGTAACGGAATGTCGGCCTAATGAATAACTACCTGATGAATTAGCCCCCACCCCCCTCCCCCGAAACAATTAACAACAGTAGAGTATTGTCGGGGACATAGTGGGGTACAACTGGAAATCGGGGGTGACAAGACACGAGTCGCGGTAAAATACAAACAAGCAGCCTCATCTGCAATGTTTAATCTGTTAAAAAGCTGTATGAATGAAGTCCTGCCCGATGACGAGGGGGAAGGCCGAGGCAGCGACAGGTGGACTCAACATAAGGTGCTTGTTCTCTGCATGCCCCACCGGCTGATTAACGCCCCCCTCTTGATAATGTTTAATCTCCTTCAGCTGAAACGGGTACGTTTTAAAAATCCTCCCGTTAATTCGTTTTTCATCAGAAGCCACGACAGAATGACACCGCGACGCAGTGCCAGCCCGAGCCTCTTGGGGGCCCTTAGCAGGATTTTATTTTGGGGGCCCCCCTCCCACCACGCACAGTCACCTGTGCTAGAAGATTATTGGCACAAATGTCACGCTATACTGTTATAGCGAAAATTATAAACAAATACAGTGAGGTTATAATACAAAACTAGGGCTGCGAACTAAGCGGCTGCTTGGGGCCCCCTGGCCAGGGGGCCCCAAGCAGCCGCTTAGTTTGCTTATGCCTTGGGGCCCCCTGGCCAGGGGGCCCCAAGCAGCCGCTTAGTTTGCTTATGCCTTGGGCCGGCCCTGCTGCAACATTTAAAGTCAAATTACAGGGGTCAGAGGTTTGAGCCGGTTAGTTAAACCCCGTCACCCAGCTGCAGTAAACTTAACGTGTAAACCTGGACATCAACAGAGGCACTCGTAAGAAAGAAGTTTAACGGAGATTTGAGTGATATTTGACTTTATCCTCACGTAGCGCACAAAGACGGGGCCGTTTGTCTCTCGCCCTGCCGGGATCCACATCTTAAAGTCATCCAATGATCTGCTGGATTTTGGTGTTATAGACTGTGAGTCAATGCCCCCCCCCCATTGAGATCACTTGTTACCTAGCATCACATTTACACCCACAGACATGACTCACACGTTAAATCAAACTGGGAGGTATCTCTTTTAGTCAAAACAAAAGCAGTTTTAGTGTGCGCTCTTAAAACGGCCGAAACCGCAAGCGAGGCGCACACTTGGCCTTTGTGCTCGCTCCTTCAGCTCGTCACCTCCAAGCTTTTTTCCCTCCCACCTCTCCTTTGTGCCGCGGTCTCTCCCGGCGCGCTGCGTTTCCCTTGACAAAAGAGAAACCGACGCGTTTGCGTGAGCGTGTGACAGTTACAGCGTCTACATTCCAGCCCGGCGGGGAGGTTTCCAAGCAGGTACTCCTCTGTGTGTGTGTGTGTGTGTGTGAGTATGCAGGGGACGTACGCCAGGGCCATGATGCTCAGCGGTCGGCCCGCCAGGGATTCGAGGCGCCTCAGCGTGTCCATGTTGTCAGATGACAGGCCCATCCCGCTGTCCGACTGACCGCCCTGACCACAGGCAGAACGACAACGGTTAGGACCACTGCAACTAAGAACTCACAGTGCTTCAAAAAGGCTGCACATAAAAACTAATAGTGATAGTGATAAGATAGTGGAATTAAATGAAATATATTCAAAAACAACATAATATTTTATTTTGTGGGCGCTTTTGCACCAGATCTACATGAATAGCGACACTTGTGTGGCGCGGTTGAGTGTCTAGTTCTACTAAGGGTGTCTAGTTTCTAGTTTGAGTCCCGGATGAATGACTCGCCTCGTGGCTCCCGTTCGTCCCGTCCTCCATGGTGACCTCGTCAAAGGTTTTCACACTAGCCGGCCGGATCTTGATGTTCCTGGCGAGAAAACGTTTTCCAGGCTTTAGTCTCAAAATGTCCCTGCAACGATCTCTTTGGGTTTTAGGAATCCTTTGCTTACACTGGAGGCGAGAGGCAAAGTTCAGCAATAAAACCAGAAGAACTTAATCACTTAAAACAATAACGCGCAGCATCTGTGACGTTGAACTTTAAAAACACACACCTTGTTTGCTTTGCATACTACCAATCAGGGGCTAACATGACGCTACGTTTAGCTCAAAGGCTAACTGTCATTACTGCTTTTCAACACCTCGTCAATAAACACACTTGGAGGACCAGTGAAAACCAAGAGCTCGACAAATATTATTTTAAGTGGACACAAATCTTGAAGCTGGTTTCGGGGGAAAATTCCTCACAGGATCAACAATACTCAAAGCTCCTTGGCCGTCGAGCTGCTGTGTGTACGACTTTTACGAGGAGCCAATCGGAACTCATCGTCCTGTCGGCCGCTAAACATTCTCCCGGTGTGCCAGGAACAACAAGTGTTGTGGAATTCGATATGCTTGCGACGAGCACGCTGACTGCTTCGATGTTTAACGGTTGTAACGTTCACACTTCAGAGTAGTCACAGAACTACGCCAGAGTGCAACGTGTGGACTTTTTAGACAAGCGGCCGGTGAATGAACCTCCTCACCATGCGTTCCCCGAGTCGCGTTGGGAGGCGGGCCTTGTGGGAGTCTCCTCTGAGGGCAGCGCGGCGGACGGGTCTCCCAGCGCCGACATCAGGGCCGTGTTGATGGGTATGTAGTGCTTCCCCTCCTAAATCAACCGATAGGACACAGGACGTGTAAGAGCCGAGCCTTATTCTGCCACAACGGGAATTTTAAGGCTTGTGGAACACACACACACACACACACACACACACACACACACACACACACACACACACACACACACACACACACACACACACACACACACACACACACACACAGAGATACACACGCACGGGTTGTGGCGAGCGGCCAAAGACACTGAGGTCATGCCTTGACTATCCAATATAATATATTGTGTGCATTGAGTCTGCGGACAGGCTTCCTGCACTGTAACAACATCTTTAATAATAAGATTCAAGCCTCCGTGCTGTTTCCTTTGTCCTGACGGAGCTTTTCTCATTTGTAATGCGACATGCTGTGTATTTCATGTGCTGTCATGTGTGGCTGAACATAATCCTGTGCAGTTTCCTGTCACCTGGCACAGTTATTGCTCCACTTTCGTCAAGTTTTCATCTTCATCTTCAGAAGCACTCTCACGTTTCCACCACTTTTGTTTAAAATGTCACCGGCCTGTTGATTTAAGGTCACCTTGGAGGTGATGCACCGGGACACTTGAATACATCCGATCCACTGTTGTTCTTATTAGTAACAAATAACATACAATTTCAAATACACGTTTTATCCCAGCGTTTGGTCAAGCCTTCTGGTCGAGCTGCGGGCTGAGAACCGATGACTCCTGAAAGCTGTGACACACACGTAGAGTTTAAACCGTACGCATTACGGCCGGACTTCCCACCTGTTGCACGCTGGCCTGAAGCAGATCTCCCAGCTGTTCCACCAGCTCGGTGAAGGTGGGTCGCTCCTGCGGCTCGCCCTGCCAGCAGTCCAACATGGTCTGATATCTAAAAAGGCAAAGAACACACACCACTGAACACACACACACACCGCAAGATGCACTGTGGCCTTCAGCTCCACAGGAGGACTCACTAAATGCACAGAATACACACGGTGTATTTGGGTTAATGTATTGCAAACTGTGACCGAGGGGTCCAATAAAGAAACCTCGTTGAACGACCACATCTGGCCTTTCTAAACACAACGGTCATCCAGAACCTTCACGCGCACCCTGTTTTCTGAGCGTCTCGGGCTGAACCTGTCAGCTCCTCTGCCCATGTGGGAAGACCCCCGAACCGCAACGGGAGCTTCCATCACAGCGACCCGTCTCATCTTGTGGAGCGTTCCGGACACGGCGTGTTTAAATTACAGCACGTTACTGATTGGGAACGATGGGCGGGAGGGGGGGGGGGGGGGGGGGGGGGGGGGGGAGGGGGGGGGGGGGGGGGGGGGCGATGGACCGCTCTGCGCTTTCTGCTGCAGCAAACCGATCCCTCCCCACGGACGCCGTACGTTTCAGTCAACCTCCAGTGAACGGCAGGTCTTTCTCGCCATCTGCGTCTGTGTGCCGGCCGTCTGAACCCTCTGCGTGCGGTCAGGAAGCCGCAGCGCCACGTTAGTGAGCGCAGAGTGTGCCTGCCAGGTGGGAGCCCTCCTATTGCAGCCTTTATGCTCATCACTGATGAGGGGAAGTGGACACATTGTATGGCTGCACAATTTAAACCAGATTTCCTGCCGGCACCGCGATGAGAACAAATAACCTTCCCCTGCTTGAAAGGGAGAGAGAGAGAGAGAGAGAGAGAGGGAGAGAGTGTGTGCAGGGGTTTTCTGAGGTGCTTTGTCTGGTTGGGACACTGTGGTATGATGGGAAGTGAGCGTCCTATTTGTTCACCTCCCACTCTCTAAAGGCGTATCCGCTGAATTCCTCCGCAATGCATCACCGTGGGGGATCTTATTCACAGATGGAAGACACAAATGCAGAGCTGCAGAGGCACAAATTGTTTGCTCAACACTGCCCGCAAACCACATGTGCATTATTCACACACTGCGGGTCTGCGGTGGCGGGTGAGTGGCCCGGAGACCTGGCCTTACACGCTGGCACGGCGACCTGCAGCAGCGACCCCACGGACCTTCCATCCTCACGGATATCAGCAGATTTTCATTTTTGTCTCGCATTTTATGACTTAGAGGCAGGCCTCACAACCATACTCATGCGAAATTGTGTATGGCCGAATGCATAATCTGGCCGTTTCCATTTCTGTGAGCGGAAAAGCAGACGAGAGATCCTGGGCACCAGCCGGTCTGCGTCTACGGATCCTCCGCCGAGCAACCGTCTGGATCTGATTTCCTCAATCATTTCCAATCAGCGTCTTTTTTTTTGCGAAGCTGATAAACTAAATCAGTTAGCTTCACTTGGCGTAGGTTGCAGTTAAACTCTGGACCTTTTGATATCCCATCATTATTAACCACAAGTGCCGCATTAGGCTTTCTAAACAAATAAGATTTGTGCACCATACGAGTGATTTTAAATTAAAACCAGACGAGAAGAATGCACACGTGATCGGTGCGCTTCGTCTGGATTGGCTGTGCGCTGGACATGCGAGGCCCGGTGCTCTTGTTACAAAACACAGCTCTCCAGCTGCATCCCTGACTGACTGACAGCCGCGATCCCACAGAAGAGGACTCTCTGTTCTCCTGCAGACGTTCAAAGTCCACAACCATCCAACAGCCCCTCGCTCCTAAAACAACCCGCGACCTCTCCCGAACTCCAGACACGGCGTTCAGACCATCGGTGCCCGGTTACGTCCGCGCGGTCAGAAAACGCCGCGCTGTAGAGATAATCGTGACTAATGTTTCCTCCTGCAGCCTTCAAGGCAGGATTACCCATGATTCTTATCAGGCACCCCTGACCTGCTGGCGACACACACACACACACACACAGAACACCTCCTCCGAGGTGAACATCAATGCGGGAGGCTTTTAATTGCTGCCTAATCTTCTCCGAGGAGAACAGACTTGGTATTTGAAGCTGGCCGATACAAACGTTGACTTCTGCGGCCATGTACAAGATGAACGTTACAGAGATTTAAATATTATGATCGTTAAAAAGAACACATTTACGACGCCACATTTTTCATGGGCCGATTCCTGTACAACAGATCGTTAAGTTGATGCTCCACTTCACCGCTCTACTAAGGTTGGACAGCAGGCGTGTGTGTTCCTGGAAAAAAAAAAAAGAATGTCATAAAGTTTCTTACATTTCAGAGGAAGAGTATTCGGGGGCTCTCATCCTGGTCCCTTCTTTCAGCCTGCAGCAAAATTCTTCGTCGATTTGGACGCCGGGGTACGGGGAGGCCCCTGGCAGAGGGAGCAGGGGAAGAGGTTCATTAAAAAAAGGCCGTACAACGTGTATTTATCTGAATTGGCATTTGAGAAAGGACACTGGGTGGTGCTGTGTGATGCAAGGCTGCCACTCACACTAATATGTGTGACATAGAGAGCACACTTACTTTGCCTTTTAATTTGTATTATGTGTGTTTCATTGTGCAGCCAAACAATTAGATGATCATATTGTGCTTTATTCAGGAAGACTCTCTACTTTCTTTCTCCCTCCGCGGCTTCTATGCCCTTTCAACTAAAACAGTGAGACTCTCTGAGCCAACCACGTTAAATTTGTATTGTAAACAAAACGGTCAGTTACAGTCAGACACCTCCAGTCTGGATCACATCCGATTCGCAGCAAAGATGAACCGTTACTCCCCTTTGACATGCTGTCACGGGGAGTCTAATCATCAGACTCCTCACTTTATCTCATAAATGATCGTTTCCCTGTAATGAAGGCCCACCTTGTTTAAAAATGACCCGTGTTTATACGAGGCCGCGTTACATAAAAGGCGATCTCACGCTGATGATGATGTATATCTGGTATAACAAACACCACTCAGGCCTGGTTCTCCTTTGGGTGTCAACACTATTCAAACAAGATTTAGAATATTTAAACCCATGAAACGTAAGTGACACACTTTTGGTTCAGAGAGAGATCTGAAGAGCACACTCTGGTTACCCTGAAACTCTTGACCTCTGAACAGGCCGCGGCTGCAGAGCTCACTTCATTGCCATTTCTCTCGGTCATTTTGTATCCTTGTTTCCTGATTTATTTTTCTGAGGCCCCGCTAACAGCACCCAGATGTTTAAGTGTTTCTTTAACGGAAAAAATGTGGTGAGAATGTGTCAAGGCTGAAAAAGAGAACAAAACAGCGAAAAAAGAAAAGCGAGACAAAAGGAACAGTATCGTAGTGACGTCAGTGTGCTTTACATTTAAAAGAACACGCAATCTAACTCACTTTTCTTTCAACTGCGGCGGGGTGACGACACCACGTGGCGGTGGTCCAAAAGCGGCGCAGTTGAAACGTACAGAAAATATATACACACCCAACCTCGGTTACACTTAATCTTAGGTTTCCACTTGCTTCCCATGGTGACATTTAAACATGCAGGTTTCGCGTTGCGTCTCGCTATGGAGACGTGTGGGGAGCTCTGTGCCGCGGCGCACAGGCCTCCGCGGGGGCGACACACAATGGGGTCTTAAAAGGCTGCGGTGCTTTCCCAGCAGGGAAACACTTTTACACCGATCTGGCCGCCTGGTTACAATGAGTTTGTGTTGCCAGCTGGGAAGAAAAAGGATAAGTTAAATTGGAGGTGTTTCCCCCCCCTTTTAATGCCCTGCGCCTGTGCTAGAAATCACAGCGTCGGCGTCTCTCCTCTCGCAACATCTCAGATAACGCGAACCGAATAATGCCGGCCTGTATGCTGGGAACGGTTTTTTTTTTTAAATATGAAGCGACGTCACCGACCACATGACTCTACTGACGTCATATTTTCATCCGTGACATATTTGCAGTTTAGCATTTAGCGCCGACAACAGCTCGCTGCGGCGGGAATAAAAACGAGAACCGTCTTTGAGCGGGTGGGTGCGAATCAGATTCTTCCGTTGAGTTTTATGGCTGTTGGCATCCAGAAGAGTTGCGTAACAGCCGTCGGCCGCAACAGATCGTCTCTCGCCCCCATCTGTTCGAGTGTTGCCGCGCCATATGGAAATATGCACATGATGAAATTGTTTTCGAAACTGCAGCGCACGTGGCCCGGGTGAAAGCAGTTACCTGCGCCTGAAAGGATATTCCTTTAATCTGAAGAACTAAACGTGGGTCTGTGATGTTTGCGTCGGCGGTGAGAACTACGAAGCGCTGACACTTACCCAAAGAGAAGATCTCCCATATGAGGACACCAAAGGACCAGACGTCACTCTGAGTCGTGTAGATCTTGTCAAAAATGGCCTCGGGTGCCATCCACTTGAGCGGCAGTCTGGCCTGTGCAGATGTTGGGATAAGGAATGATTTACTCTCTTGTCTCAGGGGAGCTGACGTCTCACTAATGGGACGTCTGCGGAGAGCCGGTTGGTTTATCTGAGTGAGCAGGTACCGCTATGTGTGTATAATACTCAAACAAACCCACGTCTCAATGACTTTTTGTGAGAATTCAAAAGGAGCTGCTATATTTATTCGGCGCTTTCACATTTTGAGAGGACTTACATCTCCTTTGCGCACATAATCCGGGTCTTTATAGATGTCTCTGGCGAAGTCCGAAATCACAAATCTTCACGACGTTATTCTCAGACAGCAGGATGTTTCGTGCTGCCAAATCCCGATGGATGCACTGGAAGAAACAAAACAAAATCTGATGCGACATTCTCGGCCCTCTGCGCGCTGCAGACCCCGACCTGCGTGTGCTAAACTCATCACTGGTATTACAACAGGAGATGATGTGTTCCATATCCAGGCTGAAAAACAACCGTTACCTACAACAATGGCTTCACAGTGAATTCATTCAATCAGTCACGTCCGGCCGCTGCGGAATTATGAACTACTTGAGCAATGAATGAATGTAATCCTGAGAAACACTGAAGCAAAATGTAAGCTTTTCTGCACATTTATTCATCTACAATGCAGTCACCTTCTGTATGAACTGAATGTAAATACAACGTTAAAGATTGGATTGCTCTCAGCCACTACTGACTTTCTACACTCCACAAACAGTGAACAAGGGTGCGCATGGCCATCCTTCACTACACTGAGCCAAATGTGTCCAAAGTATAATAATTATTGCTGTCTGATAATAAATATCAAAAGAACATGACGACGCTATAGATTCGAAACACGTAAATGCAGCGGTTAAAAATGTCTCGCTGGATGTGTTGAAGTGATTTGTGTGCAGAAAATACCTTGCGTGAAGCCAGGAACTCCATGCCTTTTGCAACTTGGAAACTATAGCAAATCAGATCTTCCAGCGTCAGGACTCGCTTATACAAATCCTCCGATTCTGTGAAACACAAGAACGCGAAACGTTTTCCCCCGTTAGACGGATTTTTATATAAATTCAGGACAATAATCACAATCACCCAAATCATATACAAGACAAAAACGCATCAAACTCATAGAAATCATTTCAATCAATCACTTCCATCCTGTCACGTAGCGTCTCCTCCTCCGCGCCGTCGTCAAAACCTCCTCAACAGACGAGAGAATGAAAACAAATGATACCGTCCTCCTGTTTGTCAAAAGGTCAGGTGGAACGCGCGGAGAAAACTCACACGGAGTCCTTCCACCGGCCCACCTGAGTAAACAGCCAATCAAACCAGAAACAACACGTCGGGGAACAACAGTGGGGGCCGGCGTGCCGAGCTGGAGCCCCCGCAGCACAGAGGACAGGAAGCAAACAGACGCCTCCCCAGACTCAGTGGGGTGAGAGCGGCTCCTGCTGCAGCGACTGTACCGCCGAACAGGAGGAGGAAATGTCCCATCAGACGCTGGAAGGGCTGGAAAACAATCCGCGGGAAGCTTTCGGGTGGAGCAGAGGCGAGAGGAGGGGCGGGGGGGGGGGGGGGGGGGGGGGGGAGGGGAGAGTTGAAGGGAAGGCAAGATGGCGCTCGGCCTTTTTACCTTCCTCCTCCTCCTCCGAGTCGCAGTAGCTCTTGTCCTCGACGAAGCCCGAGCTGGCCGAGCTGCCGTTGCTGGCCACGCTCTCCAGGCGCCGCTTCATCAGCTCGCTGAGCTCGCAGCGAGACCCCGACGGCACCACCTTGTCGTCCTGGCTCTGCCCGGCACACACGGCGAGACGTCACGTTAAATGAAAAGGCGGCAGGGTGGACAGTTGGCCGAGTGGCCGGCAACTCACCTTGTAGACGAGGAAGTCGTCTCTCTTGCCGCGCAGGTAGTTGGACAAGTTGCCGTACTTGCAGAACTCCACTATCATCATCAACGGGCCTGTTAAAAATGTGCAAATCACTCGTGGGTTATTCCAACGTCACGACCGACAATGTTTCACTTTAAAGTCAAAGCGGTAATTTCCTTCTTATACATTTTGTATTCCCAAAATACGGCAACGGTCGGATGACTCTCCGTAAATCTGACCTCCGGGCTTCGTGCAGGCTCCCAGCAGGTTGACCACGTTCAGGTGATGGCCGATGTGGATCAGAATCTTCAGCTCTGACATCAGCGCTTTCCTCTCGTTGGACGTGGCGCCTCCTGTGATAACGCAGGTCAAGAGCAGCAATGTTCCGTTCAGCAATGCGACCGCTTGGAATCGAAACTCATTGAAAATAATAAGAAACAGATTTCTGCTGCTGAGATGGAAAAACAAGCGACGCAGTTTTTTCCTTTCTGAAATCTGAAAGATGTTTTTACACTCGGCACTCCGTAGTGAACATGTTTCCTGTTGGGTTTGTGCTTTTTTTGGAGCTGGAAACACAACCGCTGGATGCGCGCGCACAACAATGTACGACACAATTCAACCAAAATGTCTACATGCAAAAATGTGAACGCAGAGATGATGATATCTTCTCAGCCTTGTATTTCGAGAACAAATACTTTGCACATGGGGAGAAAAACTAAACCTTGTAATTTAATTTTGAGAATTGATTAAACATGATGGAAGAATAATCATCATTGCTTTAGGCCCAGCGATAGGAAGAGCTTTTAAACAGACATTAAATACCCTGATCTGTTAAGTTTTACCAATAACTTAACTTTGAATGATGATAATGAAGATTTAGGGGTTGTTTTTTAAACAGCTTCGATCCCTCTGATATTTATGAGGGTAAAAGGGAGACTGAAACCAGGTAAGCCGCAGTCTGCTGCTTTACATTAAGTTTGTACATCGTACCCAGATTTCCGGTAACATGGTTCTCTAGTCTGCTTCTAATAAGGTAACAAGAAAATCTTTTTAGCTTGTTGGTTTTCCTGTTTTCATTTCTCGACCCAACAGATGAGAACTTGGAAGGACTGTCGCAAAATACAGCGAATAGTTTCCAAATGTGGTAAATTGTCAAATGGGGCAAAGGGGACTTTATGACTCGCACGTTACTTTCATCTCCATTTGAACTCTTCCTCACCCACATATTTTGGAGAGCCGTCAGATCAGCATACACGCACTCTCGTTATCAAGAACAGCGTTACAGGTCTTAGCCTTTACCTCCAACTGCACCCTGCGAGGAACGAACAGACGCCGCTATGCTTTTTCTTTTTGAACCATCACGCACAGACAGACAGACGCTGTCGCCCTCGGGTCTGTAACGGGCGCGAGAAATAAATCTCGTGCAGAAAATGACATTCACTATTCATCGGCTGCCCATCCAAGAGCAGATACCGAGACGATAAAGCAGGCCTGGAAGCACCAGGATGAACAAGAGGGTCAAAGGCCCGAGAACAACAAGGACGGTGCGGTTCCGTCAACACAAAGGCTTCTTTCTGAGATCTCACCTTTCAACATTTTGACAGCGACGGTCTTGCAGGTCGAGAGCTTGTCGATCCCGAAGGCGGACGCGTCCACCACTTTCCCAAACGCCCCGTGGCCGAGGGTTTTGCCTGGCAAAGGAACAAAGGTATTGGATTGGAGTTTCCTGTCCCTTCGGTTCAGGCTACGGGGTGTTTAATCAAAACAGCCCACGGCTGGTGTTTTTTTCTAGAGAATTCATGACTCACTTAAGAATGGATGACAGCTGGGGTCGCTGATAAGTAATGATGCTACACAACAGCTGCAGAGAGGGGGGGGCAGCTGGGCCGCGCACCTCGACGGGGATGCGTATATTCTCAACGCGAAGCACTTTTAAGGTGAACCGCTTTGCGAATAACTGATTTAAAAGAAGCCGCCCAGTAAGGGAGTGTGTGTACAGTTGTGAATTGATGTTCGTATCTGTAACATTTTGCTGCACGTTGGATTCTCACCGAGTCGCAGTCGGTCACGGGGAAACTCCCATTTGCTGCTGTCGTACTGAAGAAGGTCACTCTGCTCCTCGAGGGGACACTCGTCGGGGTCAATGATGATAGACGGGCCCATCTTGTAATGTCCCGGTTGCTGAGGGTGTTAGATGCCAACATATGAATAATCTGATACATTTTGAGACCACAATTTTGAATCTGCCAGATCAAAAGGCACATGAAGGTTTCCCTTGTTGTTTTATTTACGTGAGTAAATGCTGTTCTCCTTTGGCTGAACATACAAACATAAGCTCAGCATTTCTCACTCAACGAAGGAAATGTGGGAATTAGAGAGAGTGGATAAACTTGTCCTTCCGTGTAAGTGTGTTACACAAGCAGCAATAGTCAGCCGCGTCCTCAGTCTAAACACAGGAAACGGGAACCGCAAAAATAGATCGCACGACACTTTAACTATCCACATCTGCCCAAATGCTGGCTAAATGTGTTCTCTACTGTACTACACACGAAGCACCAGTCAGCCGAGTGGATCTGTGAAATACGGGAACCGCAAAAAAAAAGATCACATGACACTTGAACTTTCCACATCTGCGTAAAAAGGCTCCCATTCGACGCGTTTTGAAATAAAGAAGCAGCGTCACGTCTCACCTTCCTCAGCTTGCGGATGAAGAGGATGAGCATGAACCAGAGGAACGTGGCGGCAGCTCCCGTACACACCAAAATGATGACCTCAACGCTCGGCTTCCCTTCATCCCCTGCGGCGAAAAAAATCTATGGTTAACGACAAGGCCCCTTTGCAAAGAAACCACTGTGCACCTTTCATGATCCCTTTGACGATCCTATAATATTGAAACGGATCAGTGGAGAATTGGGATCAAAAGGAAACATCATCTGTTCCTAATTTCTTTCTTTGTTCATTTTCTCTGAGGTCTGAAGTGGAAACACACTTTTGTGTTTATTTCCTGTTTGTTTGGGAAATAAATACCACTTTTTCCGATAATATTTATTTCAAAAACAGTGGTTTTTTTTTTAACCGTCCATGACGACACACCATTGCATTGCTTGATTCTGCACAACAAGTTGCTCTGGCTCCGACATTATTTAATCTCAGACTAAACAGCCGAGCGTACAGGCTGCTGCTTTGTGGTGTAGATGGAATTGGTGACCCTTGAAGTTCAACAGGAGATTACTTATTAGAATCTGTTTGGAAAAGACGTAAAGCATAAAATCTCACCCGAACTGCAATCCTGACCTTCAGATCAGTTCATTTTACACGCAAACGTACACACACGCACACGTTAAAAGACACGCAACTCCAATTATCTGCCGTGTGTTTTCCAGTCCCCTGGCTGCTGTAGCCGTCACTCTCACACACTCATTAGTGGACCCTCTTTAACACTTCGCAGAGGTCATGCCCTCGAGGTAAAGACCCTCAGTGGGAGCTGCGATCATAAAACCTGCCGAGTGAAAGGAATTCACTCGACATTCCTGGCAGCCACAGATTATCTGTCAGGGAAACGTTTCCCTTAATGAAGTCCGACCGCAGCCATTTGAAGCGGTGGCCAGAAAAACGAGAGGGGCCTGCGGTAAGTTTTCAGGAGATGATACGACCCCCCCTCCCCCTCCCCCCGCCGCCAGAGACGGATCGCTGGCGTGTTTTACGTGTAACGTCTCGAAGGTGTCGACTCACCGAACACGGTGACGACGGCGCTGGTTTTCACGATGCCCTCGCTGTTCGTGGCTACACACTCGTAGAGACCTTCGTCGTCTTTCTTCACCCTCTCGATGGTCAGAACCCCGTCCTCTTTCAGGGTGATACCTGCAACGCACACGATCGCTCGGTCAAAGTCGTAAAGTTTTTTAGCAGTCGGGGCTCTTTTGCACAAGGTGGTGTAGAAGCGAGTGAATGCCGCGCCGGCTTTCACCGCAGCCGAGGTTGCGTTTATGCAGAATAATTAGATTTCTACCCCAGGATGCTTACGGCACCGTGAGCCAGATGTAATACTTTCTGTGGGAGCTCAGGTAATGCAATTACATTAAAAATGATTTAGCAATCTCATATTCTCACAGTGTGAGTGTGTGAATGTGAAGCAGACCACCTGAATTCAACTGATTCACGCATCCATTACTTTAGCCCACTTAGCTGTAACTATACAAACACAGTGCTTAACTGCACAAATGTTTTCGGTAAATATCGATAGGAACACTTGGGTTTTTGGAAATCCAAACTTCAGCTTCAGAAATTGCATAATCCCCACTGAGCCAGGAATGCTGTTTACTTGAGCCTCGAGAAAAGCATGTGCGCGAATGAAGAGAATGTTTCTCCTATAGACGCTGGCCCTGCCTTTGACACATGGTCATCGGCTTTCAAGGCACAAAACACGTTCGCCTGCTGATCACGTGTGTGCATACGTAATGTAATATGACATCGTCAGGGTACCTGGTCCTTCCTCCACCTCAACGCCGTCTTTGTACCACGCGATGTACGGACGAGGAACTCCCAGAGCGAAGCAGGCCAGCATCAGGGTGCTGCTGCTGTTCACGTCTTGATCGGTCAGATTCTGACTCAGCCGGGGGCTCGTCCTCACTGCACAAAGGACAAAACATTAAAAAAAAACCTTGATTAAAGCAATTCTTGTTCGGATAGCAACATATTGAGTACGTTTGTTTTCTGTGCCTGCTGAAAACGTCTAATGATCACGAATTGTACATCATCGGTTTCTTGCCTCCCCCCTCCAACTCACCATTTACAAAAAGCGCAGCAGTCTTGAGTTCAACCCCCTTGTTGAGCTTGTACGCTTTGCACTTGTAACCTCTCGCGCTGACTCGGGACACGTTGTGCAGCCGCAGGGAGAGAGAAATGGAGTAGCCGCCGATCTGCAGACCGGACACGTTGGCGGCGGCCGTTTCATTCCTTGAGTCCAACCAGCGCAGGTCGGTGTACAGGTAGCGAGCCGCCCGACACGTCAGGGTGACGGCGTCCCCCTCGATGGCCGCCCGAGGTGTGATGGTGATTTCCTCGGGGTGGTCTGGTGGGACAGCGGATTTATCACATACGTTCAACGATCAGACGAATGAGGTCGGCAACGGTTACTGGCTTCTAACACGAGTCCACGTCATCGGCTTCACACGGAGACACGCATCCCGCCGGGCCGAGGCCCTGCGTGGGACACAAGCACAAGCTGCTTGTTGCAATGCCAGGAATGTCAAATGTGCAGTTATTTCCTGTTGCATCACTGTTAATTGGAAGCACGTTCCTGCTGGCGCATCGCATGGCTAACGCCGCTGCCGTGCTCATCCGATTGGAGAGAAGCGGAGTCTGGGCCCCCCGGGAAGGTGGGAGGGGGACCTCAGCTTGTTTATTCAGATAGCTGGAAAGCATTCTGTGCTCCGTAAAAGAAGACAGCTGTTGACAGATTTGTGTCCTCTTTTTTTTTTTTTTTTAAAGCAGTCATCTTTCTCCGTCTCCCTCACCTCTGGAAAACAGCGTAATTCCTCCTGGGAATTCTCTCACTCTGGGAAACGCGTTTTAGGGACTCGGCATCCCATGAGGCGCAGGTTGACCCGCACAAATCCCTCTCCAAAAGCAATTCGTCACCCCC
Source organism: Apeltes quadracus (assembly GCA_021346845.1). Lineage (NCBI taxonomy): Eukaryota > Metazoa > Chordata > Actinopteri > Perciformes > Gasterosteidae > Apeltes > Apeltes quadracus. Next base: position 4,777,074 of record CM037920.1, read on the forward strand.
CTCGGGAGAAGCGGCCCACTCAGCTTTTAAGGAACAGAAATTAACTCCGTTGCAGAAGGAACTGTGCTTCTTTTTTTACGCGACACGTCATCCCAGCTATTAATACATGAACGTCTTACTGGATGTTCACGGGGGAAGTGGAATGCTCACTAAAAAAGTAAACACTCCACGCAGAAATAGGAATGACCTGCTGGCACTACATCAGGAATGCAGCTATTCACAGTTATTTTTAAAAGTTTGCCATTATAGCCCTCCATATGGTTCAGGACATGTTTGCCTCTCTTCCACCCTGAAGCCGCTCGGCTACACTGGAAGATGGTTCCAATTAATGCCCCCCTCTGGCTTCTTTATTGCACAGCGCAATCAGCACATTCCTTCGGCGTTCTTGCACTTCGTTACAGCGTGTGCTGTACTTCTGGATCATCTAAACGAGTCCTACGCCCAGTATACACTTGGCTATTACGGACAAACAAATCAGTCTGCACCTACAACTGAGCAGTACCAGTTTAAATATTTCAGCTGACCCGCTTACCAGAAACGTAGAAGGGGATCGTCATTGTGCTGCCGCCGACTTCATTCTGGGCCACACACGAGTAGTTTCCTGACACGGCAGCCTTTTCTATCACCAGGGTGCTCACAGTCTATTTGGCATAAATGTGGAAATTATTACGGATTGTTCCAAACAGGGAAAAAACAAACATTTTGTGATTAAAAAAAAACAAATGCTCAATGTCACTATTTAGAATTCCGCTTCGCTCTTTCTGCTTGGGGCTCCGTCGCCGTCAGAGCAGCGAGTCACTGTTAACGGCCGGGAAAGAGGTCCAGAGCCTGGTTTGTTTTATACTCACCGTAACCATAATGAAAGGATACATCTGGATTTTAAAACCTTCAGACCTGCACTACAGATTCAGAGGCTCAACGGCCGTTTCCTGGAAAGCTCTTCTAACGCCACACTCAATTCTATCAATGCAAGCGCTTAAGGGCTTGAATAGACAAAATAATAGTTGAAACTTGCGTGAGGGCCAAACTTCATGGGGCTCTGTTTAGGGTTCAGGGCGACATCTGGTTTTTTTTTGGGGGGGGGGGTTTAAAAGTGATATAATTTTGTTGAACTCGTGCTTATCCATAAAAATACTGACGGAGTGGCCTTACTTCACGTAAGTAATTTAAACAATCGTGCACGGTCCTTAAGAGGTGACCTGACCAGGCGCACTGTGACCTCTGTGTTTTCCTTACATCATGACCCGGGCCAGGCTGCCTCTCTACCGGGCCTTCCTGGGAGGCACCGAGAGGCGCGGCCTTTGGTACCTTTCTTATTCACGGGCCAAAGCGATTTATGTGGGGTGACAGAGAGGAATTCACTTCCAACAGATCCCTGTTCTTTTAAACTTTTGCTTGTTATCGTTGACCCTCAGTTTTAACCCTTTAAAAAAGCACCAGCTTCTGACCCCAAGTACTTGTAAATAAGAGGCACCTCCTTAGTTATGTCAGATGTATCAGAACTGACACCGTATGAAAATGACCAAATTTACAATTATTATATGAACCCCTTTATAGCCAGCCAAGTATGTGCCTTACTGGGCCTATGCTGCTATAATGGGTTTCTCGTCCTATACAGACTGGAGGAGCAAAGCAGGCCTGCTCTTGATTTGTCTAGTTTGCGTATTGTGTTAGGTTTTGCACAAAAACATGTGTTTGCGGTTGCATTACGTGCGATCCCATCAGAATATGGTCACAAAGGGAAAACCCAGTGCCAGCGGTTTTTTTCCGTGTGCGCCGTAGCTCTTCTTCACAGGTAATGGTGTCAGGTAGAATCTATAAATGTCTGTTCAAAGCTCTGGTTTAAGCCGTGTAGCTACGTTACAAGGCTAAGAGCCGAGAGTCCAGCATCATGGCGAACAGCAGGAACATTGTATGGATTGATGGACATCTGAAGCCCCGGTGGGTTGAGCTCTTCCCTGGATCCTTCGAGTTCTTCCTCATTTAATTCTCACAAATTCCTACCGTTGAGTTGAGTTACGGACACTTGTCAACCACATTGCATGGTGTGCATCTCTTGTTTTAAACACCTGTCAAAACACTACAAACAAAGTTTAAACACAAACCTTGTTTTTGGCTTTCACTAGCTCATCCTTGACGTTTATGGTCTTAATCCAGTTGTGGGAGTCATTTCCCCTTCCATCAATGTTGACCGGAAGCGGCTTGGTATAAGCCAAGCAACTGCAGGACAGAAGAAATGTGATAGTGCAGTTAGTATGTGTAGAGACAAATACAGAAGAAAAAAGCCTTGACTGCTGAAAGATACCCTGACTACATCACAGAGTTTATAATAATTATTCATGTGCTACTCTACTTAAACAACCCTCGTTTCAACAAATCCAAAGGGTGTTTTACACTGAGTCTGATCTGGGTTGAGCCGAGGTGTCTAGACCAGCTCGCCTGCGTTATAAAACCAAGAGGAAGCCTTGATTTGTCCGCCACCCCCAAACCCTGCACACCGCCCGGGGTGGGGAACAATCAGTCTGATGAGAGGAGAGGCAGAGGAGGAAACCGCAACAGCCACAGGAAGGGCTGTGCTATGCGTCACCTCGTACAGGAAACACCCTCCTCTCTCTCACACACACACACACACACACCCCTTCTGGCCAGTGGAGATAAGGCTGACCCTAAAACCTTGGCGGTCGACAAGGGGCCGCTGATAACTCTCAACCTGGCGATAAAGACACCACCGTATTTCATCCCCCAGCCTCATTCCTCATCCAATATAGCGAGCCACCCCCCCGCCCCCCACGCTCCCTCCAAACTCCCAAAGATTTATATGAGATGTGATCTTGAAGGGCCACAGGCTGGATTTACAGTGACAGGTACTTTACAGGGTCAGGGCTGCATAAAACAAACATTTTGCACAATTGGTCTCCCACTGGGCTACAGCCACTCGTTTGTCTCATTAGCGGCCTGCCGCTGTTCGTAGTGCCAGCCCCGATTATCTTTAGGCTCGGCAGAAAGAGTTATTTTGACCCGACGCTCGGCTGTAATTCATCATAGATTTGGCGAGTGCAAGAGGGTCTTTTGAGACCAGTTAAAACATAAAACAATAAAGCCCCGGTGAATTAACACCATGAGGTAATAAACGTGATTGTGTCTCTTTATCGCACGACGGTCCATGGTGTTGTTTTTGGTAATGGTGTTGAGGCCTGATAACACAAGGCTAATGGCACATTGTTTTCCCGATCTAATGACTCGCATGTCTCCTGCTGCCATTGAAGAGCCAGGATGTTGGGGAATGTTCGTATTGTTTCTGCAATCTCAGTCCTGATCGGCTGTGCAAGGACCTGGGATCTGTGTCCCTGTCCTCTTACTACTGGAGTTCCTCAGGGGTCTTTCCAGGGTCCTCTCCTCTTCTCTCTTCACACCAACTCTCTGGGCTCTGTCATTTGCTCGCACGAGTTCTCCTACCACAGTTATGCCGATGACACCCAACTAATTCTCTCCTTCCCTAACTCGGACACTCAGGTGGCGGCACGGATCTTTGCCCGTCGGAGTGGAACATCAGGAGAATATGACCCCTCCTCACTCAGCGCAGGTACTGATTCAGGCTCTCGTCATCATCTTGACTATTGTAACTCTCTCCTTGCAGGTCTCCCAGCTGCCGCCATTGGACCTCTGCAGCTCATTCAGAATGCAGCCGCTCGATCTTTAACCTTCCTAAATTCTCCCACACTACTCCACTCCTCCGCTCTCTTGAAGTGTGTATCCCCCTTTGGTTGAAAGGCACTTCTTGTAAGTCGCTTTGGATAAAAGCGTCAGCTAAATGACATGTAATGTGATGTGTAACAGCTCTTTGAATCTGAGATCAATACATTTCTCCCTCGTGTTTCCCCGCCAGCCCACACAGCCACTGAGCACGAACAGGACGGCTGCGTTTCTTTGATTAATGTGTCGTATTCTGGGCCGAGGTCATTTCAGTCGAGTGGTTTTCCTGCGCACTTGTAAATACAATTTCAGTATGTGGTGGTATTTAAGGTATTGACTTCCAACACAGCTTTGTAATTTGTGCAAATGCTGTGCGATGTATCGGAATCAAATATTTCAATCTGAGCCAGCAGTAAACCCTGTAAAACAGGACTTTAAAACAGATTGTGTCGGGTTGTTCATCAAGGAAAACCTTTTCAGGATTGGAGGATGTTTACGGAAAAACTAGATAAAACATTGAGATTGGGACTCACTTTGTAACCGTAGGGTCCGAGTGACACGGTTGCCAGAACCAAGTGATGTTTGGCAAAGGTATCCCATAAGCAGTGCACGTTAGCTGATGCTGTTTGCCCAACGCGTACGGCTGCACGTCCACAGTGGCAAGCTCTGCCTCCGAAATAGTGGGTTTCACTGTAAGAGAGAAGTGCATTCATACACACGTAAGTACGTGGACACAAAAACACAAAAACATAGGGAGAGCAACAACAGGTTAGACGAACCCGCCGCCGTCCTCTCATAATGCCTTTATAACGAGTGTCGGCAGTCATGATGGACAGCCGTGAAAAGGGTGCACATCAGTTGTCCTCTGGACAGCATGTAGAGAGAGAAGAATGGCAGGATGGCTGGTTGGCCCGGGGGGGCTGTAGGTCAGAGGGTGACCCGGCAATCAGGGCTTCAACCCATCGACAGCAGGCCGAGACCCCATGTGCCGGTTCACTCGGACAGCCGCAAACAACCAGTGAAATACTTAGTAATTGAATAATCTCTCTTGGCCGTGTTTAGTCAAGGTTTTGTGAAGCGGGGCAGTTAACGGTCATAAATGTGGTTTACACAAACCACAGGGGGCTGATTTGTGTCTTTTTGGCTCACTATCGGGATTGCTATGTTTAAAGAAGTAGCTCACGCACACTTCTTTGTTCTCTAGTAAGCAGACTTCGTCCAACATTTGTACCGCCTGGTGTTATCAGTTATCAGTAGTATTCATGCTCGGTCCTTGTTTTCCTCAAGCTGCATACATATCGTATGGAACATGTTGTTTATTTGAGCCGCACTGTATCTACACATGGTGGGGATGCAAATAAATGCTGGGGACCAGAGGGGGTCCGGAGCGGCTGCAACCCGAGTGCAGAATAGAGCCCGGGCCATTTACACACAGAGCCGAGCCCCCCGAGAAGAGCCCCAATAATCAACAACAGCTGCTCGGGCTACGGCGATCCAGACCGGGAATCAACAAGCCCCAGAAATTCCTCTCATACTCGAGCCGCTACCTGCCGTCCAGCGGACTGCGCTGAAAGCGGGGGCACTGCTTCATTTCCTCAGGATCAGAAGTCATTATCAGGCCCGTGACAGCAGCTTACCCGGAACGACCAGCGTGTAGCTCAGATTCCTGTGCAGGCCCTTCGCTCGGTTGCCCAGGCTTACGGTGAAGACCCCAGCGTGGTTCTGCTGCACGTCGCTGATGATCAAGCTGTAGTGAGACATATTGTAGCAGGCGGAAGTGATGTTGATACGGACCCCGTCCTTATACCTGAAAGGTTTTGAAATCAGGGATAGAGAACAAAGTTAAGTGCATGGCTCATGAAGGCGGTAGTTCATCAATGCAAAATCAGCTGTTTTTTTTTTTTAGACATGATTACTCACCATGCAACAGTGTCTGGTGCTGGCAGAGCGTTGACCTTGGGGTCAAGAACAAGCTTCTTTCTGCCTTCTTTAACGGTAACTTCACCAGAACCATAATGCTTATAGGAGACATTGAGGAACGGATGCTCTGGAAGAAAAGATTAATGACAAACTTTAGAACCCAACGAGGAGCTAAATTACCGTCACACTATTAAGAAGGTGTATGTGTGGTAATATTGTTGTGTTTTTAATGTTTTGTAGTATCCAAATCACGCTCACCATAAACAAAGACTTTTGCTGAGACATCCCTGTAGGTCGTGGGTTCGAGCTCCGCATGGCAGCGGTACACCCCCTTATGTTCCATGGAAACGTTCGGAAAAATCAAAGCCTCGCTCATTTCACGATCCTTACCGGGGGGATCTGCCTTCTTTTTCGTATGGTGTTTATTTTCCTGAAGACAAAGGACGAACTATAAACTCCGCGGCTGTAACCTGCGAGGGTGCGTCTTTGTCGTACAGCAGTCCCATGTCAAAGGCAAACCCTGAACTTACTCTCTTCTTTGGAAAATCCCACTCGAAGGCGATTCGTCCATTGTAGCTGGTTTTGCCAGAACAGTTGAGAATGAGGGTGTCTCCAACCAGCACCTTGACACGATCCGGGGTGATCTTCACATTGTTCAGAACGCGACCTGTGAAAATGGTGACAGATAGAATATTTAGGACCATGAAACACCCGAGAAACAGAGGAATCAACACAAATCTGGATTTCTAGAAAGACCGCAGACTCACTCATTCTCTTAGGCATGTACATCGACTTGAACTCACGGCCGTTGACCGTGGTTCCACAGGTGAGCAGGCTGTACTCTTTGGTGGGTTCGACGGGGATCTTGAATCCAACCTTCGGATCCCAGACCGTTTCCTCAACGACCGTCTCTGTTAAAGGTTTTTGCTGCAATCGGGAGAGTAGAGCAGAGAGGGTTCGTCAGTATTTGCCGGTGCATTTCGGGATATTTTTCGACGTTCTATAAAGAACACCGAGCCAGACGGAAGCGCAATGCAGTCCACTTCATTTAACACGTAGCTCATGCTCTGCTGGGCTCAGCTGGGGACAGACATCTGTTAAAGTGAAGATCTAATTTGTTTTATTGTTTTGTGGCGTGTAACTTCTGTAATCATTTATGCAACGCGGCACGAAAAAGAGTTGACTCGGAAGAGGATGTACGTGCCCGCCGCTGTTTGTTCTCAGGCCAGGAGTTGGGGCTTGGAGAGGAGGCAAAGGAAGGGAAGGAAGGAAAGGGAGCAGAAAGGACGAGTGGCATAAATTTACAAACAGCAGGAAGGTCGCATCAACCAGAGTCAGATGCGTCGGCCAATGCCAGCCGATGTGTCACGTGATCGTATTACATCCATGACGAAAAGTGCACACCTTGGCGGTCGGCATGGTAACTTTGTGGAGATGGTTTTCATGCTGTGTTTGGGGATGATAACCAGGTTCTTACGTAAGATTAGAGCCTTGAGCAAACAACACGAGCTCTTTGGCTGCATTCGGGTATCAAATATTACAGTTCCTCATCAACAGTTCCCTGTTGTTTCCTGCGATGGGACAAAGCGTGCACTCCGTTTACACTGGATTTCCTGATGTTTGAAGGGTGGGCTAAATTTAGACTGAGGGTCTATTCTGAGGAAAAAAAAAAATCTTGGAACACCTTCCTGCTCTTACAGGAAGCAGACAGAAGGACTACCTTCGCCCCCCCCCCCACCTCTCCCCCCCATCACTCAGACAAGCCACTGTCGCCGGTCTGTTTCTCGATGCTCAAGTGATTTAACGGTGTGAGAACCAGCAAAAAGCCCTTAAGCACTGAGTGCCAAAGGCGACAAGGATACGACCCGGATGCACTGTGTCATTTTATTCTATTTCATGTGCAACCAGGTCTTTGAAGCACATATGGAGTACGACTGTATACAACACAATCATGTGCAGAAGGTGTGATGCGATTGTCTTTGAGAGACCTTACCACTTTGAGTGTAACGACGGTGTCAGGAGAGGACGTCCGGCAAGGAACCACCAAGGCGGTCGCATCTCTGTAGAAGAACAACACTTCGTATTTGCTAAAAAAGGGCTGCACAAAGGGTTGCTCGGGATCTGGAGGACAAAGGAATAAGAAAGCAACCTCAAAATAAGTGAGATCTTCAACACAGGCCAGTCAGAAATCACGTTTCAAACCAGATGTAGCCACTTATATTTTGTCTTTTGGGAAAACCATACTTTAAAGCAAATCCAAAGCTGCTGTTCTGGAATAAACTGTTATGCTGGAGCCGAGTTTAGCTTTGCAATTGCATCAGGGTGATGCAAGGGCATCCAGCACAGGAATCAGATCCCGGATCAGTTCATTCCAACCGGATAAAGCAGCAGAGAACAGATAGAGTAATCGGGCCAGTGGTTTGTTCACACTGGGCGGTCCGGCATCACGAGGGGCCGATGTGGGAAGTTCACAACTACACAAATAGCCTGCAATATGAGTGAGATCAAGCAGCACTGGTGTGATAAAGGAACCACTATTTAAAAAACACGGACAATTATGTAATAAGCAGCTGAAGGGCATTGAAAAGGGAGCGTTAGACTAAACACAGGCACAGCAGGCAGCCTGGGAACCACATTCACACACAAAGTGCATCCAGCATCCAGTTCACCCATTGTCTACAACTATTTCACATCCCTCAGTCCCTGTTTGCAATTGCAAACACAGTAAAGGTATTTTTCTGTATTTTCTTCCTTCTTTCTTTTTTTTAATCTTTTATATTTCCCTTGTTCTTGCTAAGATTCGTTTCTCGTTTCTCGAATCTTGCTGTAAATGTCCCCTTGTGTATCAGCAATGTTATCCAGTCCATTAAATGCCGCTGTTTATGGGGTCTGTCCAACTGCATGCCTCCACCACCCTGTGCAAACATGTCTCATCAGGACGGTTGACTCTTACAGGTCTCACCTGGGACAAAAACGTAGATGGAGGTGGTGTGTTCCGCACCATTCCTGGAGTATTTACAGCTGTAGCTTCCTGTGTCATTGGCAATTAAGGTGGTAACGGTGAGTTTGCTGCAGTGTGAGTGAGCGTGACGTCTGGAATCGCACTGCTCCACCTTCACGCCCTCGGATGGGATCGATCGATGATGGGATCGATCGAGATCACCCAGGGTCCAGTGCAGCGGGCCGGGACCCCTGACAGGAGACAGACAGGGACGATATTAGATGTATACAAAAGAAAATTCCTTATCGGACACATCGCATTACAGCTCATCTGTTCTCTGGAAGCGAAGCATTGTGTCACAGCTGGCGACCTACGCGCTATTTGAACTCCGCCCTTTGGAACTTTCTGACTCGTTACATGTTTATTTTTGGTTCATCTCGAGTCATCCAGTGACTTGAACTTCTGCATGGGAACATGCTTCTCCTGAATATGGTGCTCAGCAAACACATTCTTTCCACAAAGCATCCATTTTGGTTATCTGGTTATCAAAGCCTCATTAAGAGATCCCAGAGGAACATCAAACATGTCTCGCATACCACTGCCTCGCCCGCAGAATTTTGGGTCGTGTAACCTCCAGCTCGCGTCCAGTGACAGAGACCAGACGTTACAGCATCTTAGCACACGGCCTTATATGGAAGCACTGCAATAGATAGATATGAGTTCCTGAACATTCCTTGTGGGCCTACTAAATGATGCAAGGCTCTCTATATTCTCAGCAAATGTGACTGCACCGCCCCAAAAGGAAATCTGAACAGGCCGATAATTGTGGTCCACCATTTATTCCCGCCAAGGACCGTCCTAGCAACATTTTTTAAACCGGTGAGAGTCCCGAGGTCCGGCAATGTGCCGTTTACTTTTCCCGCCGAAAAGCCTTTCAGTCACGTAATGGGTCCAGAGTCCAAACCTCCTGACGGACCTGTGATTACTGACCAAGAGAGAGCAAGATAAACCACTGGAAGGAACATTCATTCTGTGGGCTGATTTCGGCGGTGCCTGTGTACAAAGGGGACATTGTTTCCGAGCATCTCTGTAGGGAACCTCCCATCTTACTGCAGCCGGGTGCCGGTTCGGTGGCCCCGGAAATAAAGCTCGGGTCTCCGGCGGCGCGGTGTTGGTGTTCGCTCCGAGTGAGGCCCGGAGGAGCAGCGAGGCGAGGCTTTGCTCACAGGAAAGGCGGCTCAGAAACATGCACTCGGTTGCTGCCGTAGGCCCAGCTGGAGTTTTCCGGTTTGGCGGTCAATTCTAATACCGTTTAAACCGTTGGATAGCTTGAGCTGTACTGTTGCATTATTTGAGCTAACAATTGCTTTTAAGTGTTGTTTTGGTTCACTTGGCACGAGGACCAAGTAGGTGGGTTGCATACCTGCACACGAGGCTCAACGAATCGCCCTTAGGTCGAATGAGGGGATTCTCCGAGGGCAGAATCTTGGGCGAGTGCTCCGTCTCCAAATGTCCTGTCGAAGACACAAGCAGAGAGCACTGTTAAGTGACACAGACCTACAAACCCGCTCATTCACAGCCTCCCATTCATTTTGTCCGTCCCTGAGGCTGAACAACACGGCCGTTACAGGAAAATCCCCCGTGAATCAATTTGACGCTGTGCACGTGGGTTCACTCGGTGCTGACATGGCTCCTGCCTCTTATGCAAGCGGCGGGCCGCTGTGAGAGCACTGGGGGTGTTTCCGGCGCCGGGAGGGCAAGTTGTGGAATGAATAAGTGGTCTGGGATGAGCAGAGAGAAAGAAAGAAGGTGGAACAGGAGGAGGGAGGGGACGATACTGGGAGCAAAGTAGACAATGTGGAGATTCTTTTCACGCATTTCCTCTAAATCAACCTGCTCCAACAACCTCAAAAGCGGAAAACACGGATTCTCACTGTGTGATTTCCTTAATCTCAGCGAGCTCCCTTCAGAGCTTGTTCGTTGTGAAAACAAAATGTAATAAGTCGACCCTCCAACAGAGAGTCTGCGGCCAGAATCAAGAGAGACAATCGCACAAGAGCCACAGAACTGCTCACTGACGTGCGGACACATGAATGAATGCACGTGTTAAAAACCACACACACACACACACACATACGCTGGTGGTGTTTGTCTGTTATTCAGACCAGCTGTTGTGCTAAGAATGAGCTGACAGTGTTGGCAGTAGCACTCAATATCGACTTCCTCACAAATTATTAGCACAACATTGTTTTATTGTCCAAGGTTGTGCGCAGGGGAAGGGATGTGGCTTACGCTCTTTCCCGCTGCGATACCACGCGCTCTTCAGCTGCATGTTAGACGGATAGAAATCAAGCCTCCTGACCCGAGTAAACAATCCCAGATTGACACAAAAAAAAGCATCTTCGCTGGCTTTGAAATGCACTGACATGAAGCTCATCTTCCCCGTATTCTCCTCAGTAACACATCACAGATGGAGGAATCAGCAGGAGGCCATTGAGAGGAAAAAAAAAAAACCTCCCGCGGTTGTCTCTCAACACCCACATCGCCACAACTCCCACCTGCCCCACCGCCTGTCCAGAGCTGACCCCGGCAAGAGTCTGGATACCCCTGATTACCCCCCCCAACTCCAAAACAGCTGTGTGCCGCATTCCTCCAGCAGAGAGCCTGAAAAATGCCAGAAATTGTACTCTTCGGGGGTTCAAAGAGCCCTGAAGCTGGTTCTCATTTAGAGCCGATGAGAACGGGGACAGCGATGAAACAAACAAGAGAGAGAGAGAGAGACAGGCTGTGTTTTAAACCGATGGTCGTGTCCTGAGCAGGTCACACGGCATCAAACTGAATACCGTTTACTGACATCAGACCAACGAGTCAGAGGTTTATCAGTAAAGCTGAGGTTGACGCCCTTTGATGCTGGCCGTGAATATTGCATGTTGAGTTACATGTAGACTTACTCAACATGCAGTGACATGTTGAGTTCTTTGACACGGCTGAGGCTGTTGGTATTCATTTTGAATTTTTCTGGGAAGTCAATCCATTAACTGCACGCATCGACCATTTTACAACAACTTTAGAGAACTGTAAGTTGAGCTTATAATAAATGGAGTGATATATGAAGAAATGGAGGAATCAGTGGTAGGAAACGGCAGAGGGAGTTCATGCTTGGCCATATAAAAAACACTATTACTGCACAGTCCCTGTATATGACGGGAAACATCGGACGCATGCCGTATGTGCGTAACTCCCTGGGTACAGGGTACACTTCATCTTCCCGTACTTCCTGTGCCGCAAGGAAACAACGCAACTGTCTTGAGAGATTATTTTTTTGGGGGGGGGGGCGTGTTCAAGGCGAAAGCAACAATGACCATTCCCTCGTTTAACCTTGCCAGATGACTCCTTGTGTCGAATGGGCGTAGAGGGAGTTACAGCCGTGGTGAGTCATGCTGGCTGCAGTGCGGCCGTGGCGAGAGGAGCGAAACGGTAGTTAAAACATTTTCAATCTACGTCGGCCAGCGGGTCCTATTTCCTGTCCGAGGGTTAAGACACATCGCACGCGATCTGTTCAGCCTTTTGACACGGCTATAATAATAGCAATTGGAAACCAATTGGAAAACATACGGGACCATGGTTGCATCACATATTAAGACCCTGGTTGCATTCACGTTTCACGGAAGCTGCATGCGTTTGGTTTGGGATTTTAAAGAAAAACAAAAAATGACAAAAAATGACATGACAACAAAGAGGAAACCTTGACCTGACCTGAGACCAGCTGCCAAAATAAGCAGTAGCTACCCGCGCTGCGGCTGTCCTACATGGTCCACGTCTCCTGAATAATTCTCCTGACCGTCCACTTTGCGGACTGCAAGGTTAAGATAACAGCAAGGTGGATTTTTTATTAGCAGTATATTAGCCATTGGAGATTAGGAGGCAAAGATTCCCCAGACTGCTCTTAAAAAAGCTAAATAAATGAACATCTGGCCAAGGTTGGGTGGCCGTTACAGGTTATATAAAGTTGAGTAGTGCCAAAAAACGTTCATGCACGACAGTGCGAAATGGTCAAACTGAGGATTCCCGTTCCTTAACATGTGATTCAGACCAGTTGGCCAACAGAAGCTGCTTGAAATTGAAATCTCATGCCAGATTTAAAGAAAATATATGGCTGGCTCAGGACAGATATGCTTATTATGGACCAGATGCTGCATTCATCATATAAAAACAGTAACAAAGCAATTTGTTAACTTAAATCCCCTTGTAAGGGAATGGCTTTCTCTCCCAACCCAGAGTGTGTGTGTGTGTGTGTGAGTGAGTGCGTGCGTGCACATGTTTTTCTTGTGCGGTCGCAGACGTACCGCCAGTGAGCGATGAGCCCCACTGAACTTGGTTGACCTCTCATCTTCACTTCATCTCAAGTGTCGAAGCAGGAGAGAGAAAAATACTCCAAAACTAATTTGACTCATCACTCTGCTAGAAAGACGACCGTCCTCGTCTTAGATAAAAACAGATGTTTGACTAAGACGTAACGCAGACTAATAAAGAGGAAATAGGGCCATGGTGGGTGAAGGAAATTTAAGATAATAAAATAACAAGGCGGCTTCCAGGGTCAATTCAACCACTATCTTTTCCAATCATCAGTTTACTCCACTCGTTTTTCAAGGTATTTGGCCTGTGCCCTAAAACACCACTTACTAAGACCATGCACAAGTACACACATAACTCTCTAAAGCAACACACGGTATGACTGGATATGGCGTGAAATCTATATCTTCACAGTTGACTGAATCAATAATACATGCATCACACCCCAGGTGATGTGCACAAGTCAGTGACCATTACACACGGCGAGTGAAATGCAAGCATCTCTCAGTCCGAGTCGCTATGCTCCGTTTAAATTGGTGTCAAAAAGGTCACCGAGCAGCACACTTGACTTGCGCTCACTCTTCAAGAAGTGAATTATTAACAAAAAAACAAACAGTTAAGACTGTTAAAATGAATGAGACGGGGTTTTTTGCATTACTCGTTGCTCTGGTGCAACACACCTCAGCGTCAATACAAATGAGTGATGCACTCAACAACTAATGCATGAACAACAACTAATGTCTCTACCAGTCAGCAGGAACAATGCCCTCCTGCCCGCCCCGCCATTGTCATGTGGAGGAAGTTTGACGTCGCTCAATAAGAGCGCAAGGAGGAAGAAATCTTTGCTCAGGTAGCGTGTCACGTTTCCGTGACCTCTACTGGCCAGAACAATTCCAGGCTGCCTCTCGCCTCCACGTCCGCTTCCTCCTGGTGTCTTTCCCACGCTTAGTGTGTGGACAGTGAAGGAAATCTACTCGAAAACAACGCAGACAAAGCTTCATAGGCCAAAAGCATGTATGAGTGTGTGTGTGTGTGTGTGATGGTGGTGGGAGGGGGGGGTTTCCTTTGTTTGGATAGGCTGTTTATGTGGGAATGGTAAGGAAGGCTCCCTGTATATCTCACTGGCACAAGGTGGAAGAACATCCACCTTTTATCTGTCTATCTTGACACAGAGACAATGAAGCTGTTTGTACTGTCTGGTGAAACAAGACTCTCTCTTCCCAAAATATTTCAAACCAGATAACAATTGCTGGATACACATTTTTTTTGGAATGTCAGATAAACAAATCCAAATTTCAGCATAAAATCTGTGTGATATAAAAAAAATGTGGTCATTCCGCATGTTGCAATGACCCTTGACCCAAAACATTTTAATAACATCATTCATCACCCGATTACAATGGGATAAGACTACTCCTAGCGGCTACAACGCAAACTGCAGGTCCAACGACCAACTTGACAAAACAGTTTCCAAAATTATTCAAATCAAATAATGTACTGAAATATGAAATAATGAAATATACTCAGAACATTTTTTAAATGAGTCCAATTCACAACGACGGTCAAATAATTCAACCCTTGGTAACGTTTCAGACGCAGTAATTTTTCATTTGAATAAAACGCAACTCACTTCAAATGATTGTGTCAAATATCAGTTAAACGACCTGCTTCTGGCGTCCACTGAAACTGAATCACAGCGAAACAACTCAAAGCACGAATGACTTCTTACCATTTGTGAGTGATGAGCAACACAAGACGACAACGAACAACCCGACGCGGCCGGAGGACACCATCCTGGCAGCTCTCCACCCAGAGGGGAGAAAAAGTGAAGTGATGTAGAAGTGCTTTGGCAGAGGCTTTCTATTGCGCGCGACCGCCGCTCCTTAAAGCGAGTAAATCAAAGAGTCTTCCTTTTTTTTCCTTTAAAAAAAAAACCGAAAAACAAACGTTGGCTGTTAATCCACAGACCCCTCAGGTGTGGATGCACAAAGCGGCAGTGATTGTGCCGTGTCCCATGGCGCGTTCCGCAGCGGAGCGCTCCTGCGCAGCTGGGTTAGTCCGACTCCCGACCCGGCACAGAGGAGACGGATGTACCGAGGCAGGTGCACTCAAATCCCCCAACCAACTACCACCACACACACACACACACACACACACACACACACACACACACACACACACACACAAACACACACTCACACACCGGAAAACAATAATGTAAGCTTAATTCAATTCAGAGGTTTGCTCAAAAGACCCAAGTGGAGAGAGCAGAAACACCCGATTCATCCGCTCTCCGCTCCGCGCGCGCGCCTCGGACACCTTCCTGCGCGCAGCAACGACACTTACAGTGCGCGCGTGAGCCACGTTTATATGGAGAGAGGCAAAGGAAGGACGCAACGTCACTCCTTTACTTTGGGGGGGGGGGGGGGGGTTGAAGGGTAGAGTCCTTCCTTCAGGCCACTGGAGTGAAACCCACTGGGTCAGAACAACTTGATGCGTAACTGCTTCAAATGGTGAGGGCAAAAAAAACATGCAAAAACATCAACCAAAAAAAATCACATTCATTCTATGTGTTTTCCGTTGAAGCCTCAAATCAAATGAAACGGACAGTAAAATGACCTCAATCACTGCATTGATTCAATCGTGATTGATATTATCTTACTGATCCGTGTGGGCTGCTGAATGACTCTCTGAAGGAAAGTCAGTAGAAGTAGATCATTAAACCCTTTACATCTGTAGAGCTGCCTTTAACCCGAGGTCAAAGGTAACAGTAATCTTGTTTTTAGGGGAAATAGAGCCAATCGTTAACAATCATTGCCATATCAGATACAAATCTGTTCAAGTGTTTAGAGTAAATATTAGCTGAATTTGTTTTTAGCTTCAGAAACAGGACACACTGCTTTTTATATCAATGTAAACAATCCTCCTTTGTCCAACTCTATACCCTGCAGTGTGTGGATGTGCTGCAGACTGTTTTCTTTTACCACCACAACAATTACTCGGCTGCACAGTAAAGGGGGTCCCAGTAAAAGGCATTGTAAATAAGAACATCCTGCCATCACCTTTCCGCCCACGTCGCCAGTGAACAGCCAACATTTTGGGGATCTTGAGTGCAGGGATCCGGCAAAGCACAAGTGGTGAAATGTGATGAGTAGCACCCTTCCACTCCCGTAGCAGGGAAGCAGAGAAACTTGGTAAACAATTTATTTGGGACGTTTTGGTCGCGGGATTCCTTTTTTGCATTCTGAAATTCAGAGATCAAGTGACAAGTCAAGTGTTCAAGCATTTGCTGCAGCACGAAAAAACTCAAGGATATCAAAAACTATATAGCAGAATAGTATTTGAGAGAAAGAGCACAGAAAGTTGTATCTCTTCTGAGCGGTTCAATCCAATAAATAGGACAATAGAGGATTGTTGTCTGTGCACATTGTTCCACTATGTGCACTACTCAGTGGACGCTCACCATAACAATCTGGTAAAGGAGAAACATAAAGTCACCCTTCTTCACTTTTTAGATTCGCTTTACACGCAATCAAATCAAATTCACATTTAAATCTTCAGGAGACATTCCCACTTGGCCAAGAGGGCAGGAGGTGTGTCTCCCGATGAACAATTGCTGGAAGTTGCTCGCTGATAGGGGTTTGAAGTGTTTTATTTTAGAATCTGGTGTTCAAAACACACTACGGGGGGGACTAGCTGGTCCTGCGCACACAGCGTGCACTCTTCCCTTCGCCCCCACGGCAACGTCTTCTTTATTAAATGAACCGGAAGAAATATTTTTTTTTTGTTCTGCAGATTAGGCCTTGGAACCACTTCATGGAGTAAATGTTGGGAGAAATATGATTATGGGCCACAATATTAAAACAACTACTTCTTTAACCAGCGCAACAACCTAAATGGGAGGTGAGGGTGGGGGGGGGGGGGATTAAGCCTGTCAGATAAATCTGGAAACCAATTACTTTTGTGGCTAATGGGTTAAGATCTGAGGTTTCTGCAATGGATTGTACAAATATCTGATGAATGACATTTCAAAAGGTCTCAGTCGTGTTGGCACGGGCCTGTTACGGCTGAACAAAGACGGGGTATTGGTTTACAAAAGTAGTGGGGTGCATGTGGCAAATGTAGACCTGCGAGACAGGGAAATATGTTTTCAAGTCCCCCGTTATTCCTACTCTAGAGTATTCTTTTTGTTTGTTCTGTACTACATTCTATATGCAAGACCATACCTCCACTTTTTAGAGAAGAAACTGAAGTATGTTGAAGTGTGTAAAATATGTCACCGGTAACATGAGAGGATTTTCAAATTTGTTCACAAAAAAGAAAAAGAAAATAAAAAACTCATACGTCTTACGTTGTTGGGTTGACAGTTTACAGCTGTGCAACCTTTCCGGCAGGTACTGACAATAATGTATTGCCCCAATAATCAAGGTTATTTGCTGCAGCTGTGTTTACAAATCCCACCTGACCCATTTGTGAAATCTCTGTAGACGGTTTAATCAAAACCGAGTTTGACCAAAACATCAGCATGTGATACCAGGTGATTTCCACATGTCGATGCCAGGAAACACACATTACAGACAACATAAAGCCCTTTGAAAGGTCTTGTTAATATCACACTGAGAGTACATTGAGCTGGGGATAAAAGGGACCCTGGGAGACACACTTTCCATCCTCCCCATCCATGGAATATAAACCAGAATAATGAGCTGAGGATTTCTCTCGTCATGCATTACTGCAGAAGTTGATCGATTCCGAGTATAACCAGAAGCAGTAAAAGCATTTTCTTTTCCCTGTTGCAAGCAGCATGCATCATAACTTGGTTACTAATGTTAGAGGGGCAATGATTAGGGAGTGCTCCCGACCATTAGTAACCATCATGGAACAGCCATTAACTAATGCTAGCTAAGCCACGAGTAAAATAACCATAGAAAACTAATACATTTTACATTAAATACGTGTTAGCTACATATTCAGGACAATGTTAACCAGTTGCAGATTGTGAACAGGATGTAAAGGCGCAAGTCTAAGGAGTATTCACATACTTTTATTTTGTTAACCCCACCTTGAGCCTCCTTCCTCTCCTGGACCGACTTCGCGGTACTACAGCTGTCAATCAAACAAACGGCGCCAACGGGAGCTTTTGAAGTCCTTTGCAACCGCGGAACCGTAAGCATGGAGCGGTTTGTTTCCACGGTGACATGTGAGTGGCCATCCCGTTAAGTCGGTTCGAAGTACAAACGGTAGCGATATTTGTAGAACGTTTCTTTGCGGGGAGAATTCTAGCGCATCTGCGCGGTGGGTCAGTAACCGTTGACTAGGTAACTGGAGCGTAGAGTTCAGAGTTCAACTGCTGGCCATTAGCTAGGCTAACTAGCTAGCTGGTTTAAGTACGTGTTTATGCTAATGTCTCCCCTGCCGGTTTGTTACGCCCTTCACTTCGTTAACACGGCAAACTGACAATACTAAAAACTATTTAACTTTACCTAAGTTAAATATTCAAAATAATACTGATCCAATTGTGACTAACGTGAGCTCATACAAATGTCTCTTAAGTTATGATACCACACTTTTAGTTAATGTTACTGGTTAAAGTTTCTGAACTTGATGACTCAATTGAAAACCTCAGATTGTCAGGGATCGTGTCGGGGTGAAGGAGGGAGACGCACTCGCAGGGTTCAAAAAACAAAAGACTTTAATTTTCAAAGTCAACACAAAAACGCCACGTGGGGCAAAACACTGCTCCGGCCAGGAACACAGAGACTCCAAGGAAGAAGACACCTGACATGAGACACCTAACAGGAGACAATGACGCGACAAGGGGCAACAGACACACAGGGCTTAAATACACGAGGGAGGTGCAGGTGATTGGACACAGGTGGAAACAATCACACAATCATAGGGGAAGACAGGACAACGCAGGAAGTGAAGTTACCCAGGGAAACCAGAAACACGAAACTCCACAATAAAAACAGGAAACAGGACTCAACCGTGACACAGATGCATTTGTGATTTTAGAATTACTGAATTACTTTAATAAATAATTGAATAATCAACGGTCCGCATTAACAGATTAGCGTAGTTTGTCATTTTGTCAACATGAAGCTACAGTATAATGTGACAATTGTTTTTAAAGTTGCAAAAAATGGCTTTGACCTTTTTCTCTATCTTTTTTTTTTTACCGAGTTTGTATCCTGTCAACATGTTTTGCTTTTCTTTTGTTGCCAAACAGGTTTCACAGATAACCTTCTGCACAAACAGTCAACAGATCACGAGGAGGTGATAGAGAAATTGTTCTCTGAGGTCTGTGGCCTGAAGGGGTTCCCCAAAATACCAGATCCGAAGGTAGAGGCACATGTTTTTAGGAGAGACTGTATTAATAAAGTAAAAATACATTTAAAAAACACCTGATATTTAAAATGAGCAAACAGTCAAATCTTAAATGTCCCTCTTGCAATGCAGGACTGTCCTTTTGTAGTACTATCAAGCCTTTTTATAGTTTATAAGTTTTCAGATTTTTTAAATTTAATGTAAGCCAGCCATCTGATTTTACTTGAGCTTAACTGACCTCTATAACTAAGTTGTAAAGTTTAGTCAAAGTGTATTTTTTTTAAATGCAGCATCATGTAACCTATTATAATTTGTTAGAATATGTGAGTGGTTTGCATATTTGGTTTTCTTATTCGTATTACAGCTTGAGGAATGCTCCATACAGCTGTGGAACTGGGCAGTTACTGAGAATGTGGGCAGCACCATAAACACAACTCAGAAAGCAAAAGGTACACTTGTATTTTGCATTATTTATCAACATGCCAATTTTTACTGATGACACTTGAAATTGCCTGACGTATGACCTGAAAGGTCGGCACCATGTGAGGAGTAGGGTTTGTCTGGGTCGTGTCTCCTCGCAATCAAATTGTTCTCACCCCCCTCACAGTGCGCCATGTCGCATGCAGTCTGCTGCTCTGCTCTGAGCCTGAGAATCCAACAGAGGGCGTCATTCGTAAGCAGATCCTGGTAAGCAATACCTTAGGCCCCCTCTGGGAGTGCTCCACGTTTCAGGGGGACACAATCTGTCTGTCTGTGTGTAATCTTTACAGATGGCCAGCAAAACGGGGAGAACCTGGCTGGACTGCAAGAATCCCCAGATGGCAGATCACTTCTTAAGATTTGCTGTCAAGGTGAGAACAAAAGTTAACACTCAAAGCTAGAGCACACAGAAATATGGACTCTACGCAAACAATGCTCCGTTCTTTATCCCCAGAGCCTGGAAACTCTCTACGGACAACTAACGTCCAAAGGTGACGCAGCATCTGACAACGCTTCATGCAAAGGGGACGTGGAGAAGGATCTGCTCCGCGTCCTCTCCTGCCAGGCAGAGTCGGTGAGCTGCGGCGGCGAATGTGATGTTCAACACCTTCAACGTGAATATTTGTTCTTGTGATATTTGGCAGCTGAGGAAGTGCTATTCTGACAGACTTGCAGTGTGAAATATGAGACAGCTAAATGCGAAACAGAGAAACAATGAGAGGGGCAAATCTCATTCTGTGCTAATGAGGCACAGAATTGTGTCCTGATATTTAATGGCACATTTAGGTCTCTTCTTTGCAGGCCTTAAGTCGAGGGAGTAACCAGGAGGCTGTGGTCTACGTGCAGCGCTGTAAAGACATGCTGCTGCGACTACCAAAAGATGTAAAACCTATCTCTATTATCACTATAACACATTTACAGGTCATACTGCTATTGAAAGTGGGGATGTTAATTCTGAATATATCTACTCGATACAGACTGCGTACCTCTCCCTTTTGTGCTACAACTTTGGAATAGACACTTACAATCTGAGAAAGTTTGAGAAAAGCGCATTTTGGCTGAGGTAAATATAAGGTTTGATTTATTTAGGTAGGTCCTGACAACCAATCCAGTGGGGAAGTAATTTGTTTTTCTTCTTTCCTAGCCAAAGCTATGAAATTGGGAAAATGAATTTGAAATTCGCCCCCGGATCTGAAGTTCAGGTATTTCTGTGCGATACAAAGTTCAGTACAGGTAACGAGTGCATATCAATGTAGTTTAATTTGAGTTTTTGTAATCTGTCGTCAACATTTCCTCAAACTAGGCCAAGGTTTTGAGGCTCCTTGCCATTGTGTATTTAGAGTGGGACTGTCAGAGGTTTCAGGAGAAGGCTCTTAATGCTGTCAGCTTAGCCAACAAGGTTGGATACGACAAATCATTTTCAAATTGCATTATACGGATGCATTTTTAAACATGCACTTACAAAAAGCAGATGCTCTGTTTCTAATTGGACTTTGCAATTTGACAGGAATGTGTGAGCGGCTCTGGGCTGTACTTAAAGATCAGGATACTGCTGAGTTGTGGGGCCTCTGACGATCATATCAGAGCAGGTTAGTTATTAGCCAAAAGTCATTGAATTATTTATACAGTGCCTCATTAACCAAGCAGTGGGAGCGGGGCATCAGTAGCTGAGAGGTTAGAGAAGTCGATTCAAATAGGAAGTGTTAGTTGGATTCCCTGATGCTGCAGCGAAGAAGAGTGGATTCTAAAAACTCCGCAATGATGTAACTACTCCTTAGGATTTACAAGACGGGTCAGGAGAAGCCACTCAGTCTCAAACAGCAGATTTGTGCTTGCACCCGTCCGTGTGTTCCTGTGTCACATGTACAATTTAAAAGCAGGAAAATGTATATGTTTCCAGGGCTTAATGAGATGCTGGAATCAAAGGTTTCTCTTGAACTGTGTCTGAGCACCGTGAGACTCCTCATGTCTGAAGACAGGTACAAACCTTTGTATGGTTACTAGTACAGTCACATGTGTTTTTTTTTAAGGAACACCTGCTATTCAACTTGGAATGTCTGGTTTGATTTTTGTAGAGAAACGTTGGCCTTTGAGTATTTGAAAAGTGTTTGTCAGCACTTCGAGGCGTTCCCTGACCTGGGAACTGCTCTTGTCTTGCACATTGAGCTGCTGCTGCAAAGAGGCAAGGAGCTGTTGGGCAAACAGAAGATAGAGGACGTCATCACTGGTACTTTTCAGTTCTAGCATGACTCTCTAATTTAAAGAAAAGCATTTTAATACAGCAGAGAATACAATAGATTTGCCTCGGTTTTAGTGTTTCCATTTTTTACACCCACACAGGCCACTATACAGGAAAGCAGCTGTCTCCACAGGCGCTCACGAGTCTACATGTCATGCTGTGGGATAAAGCGTCCAAACACTTTGAGGTATGCTAAACATAGCCATGTTATTCCATGATTCACAAGGTATTTTCACAGGGTACACAGCCATGTATAGTTATCAGCATGGTAGCTCAGTGGTCACTTAGCACAGGTTCATTGCAAAGGTCGAATGTCCACGTGGGGTAAAACAAAGGATAACAATGCACGGCCTTTCTTCATAGGCCAGAAACTACTGTGAGGCTCTTCAGTGGTACAACTACTCCCTGAGCTTCTTCAAGGCAGGTCAAATGGAGCCCAACTCAGCCAAACTACAGAGGAACAGAGCTTCCTGTTTCCTGCACCTGAAGCAACTGGAGAAGGTAAACCAAAGTCAGTGGAGTAAAGGTGCTGAACGGTAGGTGGAGGGGGGGGTCAGAACCCACCAGCTTGTTTGTCCCCAGACTCCACGGCAAACACTCCTCTTGAATATTTACAGTTCATGTAGGTTTGATATGTATTTGACAAACTTGTGCTTTTAAGGCTAAAGAAGCGATTAAGGAAGCAGAGAGAAGTGACCCTGACAGCATTTTCACTCAGTTCAGTGTTTACAAGATTGCAGTGCTGGAGAACAATGTGGAGAAAGGTAACACGCAAACATGGCTGTGTCTTACGGGGAGCTGTTTTGGTGGTAGTGTTTCTTTCTCTTTCTTTTTTCTCTGTGGTGATGAGCTTGTCGATTTTGTACCAGCTGCAAAGGCAGTGCATGCGATAGGACGTCTGTCCAGGAGTCCTGTTGCTAGGGAGGACGGACTGCTGGTGTCAGAGAACGCTGCTTCCCAGCTTCTCAGCCTGGCTGCTCAGATTGCTTTGGAGGTAGGACTCGTCCAAGGACTCATCACTCATATAATGGTAAAAGCATTAAACCAAAGGTTGGGCGGCCATGTTGCATCTTTCCAGGAAAAGCTCCTCATGTCTGGGTAAAGACAATGAGCTGTCAGAGATGGGACATAGCTGTCAGTCACCTCGCCAGGCCTATTTCACCTAATTTATAGTAATGATACATTTTTTTTAAAAAAGGTCAGTGGCGGTTTCCTCGCTCGAGCTACAATCAGGAAACACACTGAACAGCACAAGCAGCCGCTAGAAATTAGTGAGGGTGAAGTGTAAAAAATGAATCCTATTTTAAGTATACCGCCTGATTGTGAGGAATACGACTGGTGGGCGGTGGAATAAATGAGGAGGTTATTTGTTCCCCTGTAACAGAATGAACAGCAGGAAACTGCCATGAAGGCGCTGGAGAGCTTGTGTGAAAACTGCGAGGATGGAGCTCAGGTTCTGACGGCTCTCAGGTCTGTGGTGAACTGCAATGTACACACCACGAGTTAAATACCCAAATGGACTATTTGTCTGCATGAAAAAACGGTAATCTGTTCTGAGAAAAATTGCCCTCAACGTAAGGCTAGAAGGGATTCGGAAGCCAGAAGATCACACATGCTTCAGAAAGCATTACAGACATTTTACATAAATGGACCTTTCACATGTATTTCCCCTTGGAGGCTTTAAGTTATAGGCTAGTGGTCTTCTCTTTTTTCGCTGACATATCTTGTCTTTTGTTTCCCGTCCTGCGCATTGCCAGCAGAAGAATATCAAATTGCCCTTATTTTGAAATATTCAACGTTCGTGTGTGAACAAAACCTGATTCACGCATGCAGCGGCGACATTCAGTAGCATTCGGGCTTATGTGCTTTCTGAGAGGCAGTAGTGAGTCTGTGGGTTTCCCATACACCTCTATGATCCACTGACCTATATTCCTTTGCTTCTGCACTGAAAGTGTGTCTCTGTATAATGCAGTTAGTAGGTGAAAGAAAGGAGGTCAACACCAGTTTGTCCATTCATCTTCTCATAGGTGTTTGGTTCGACTCGTGCTCTCCACAATAGAGGGATCCAGCGATGAGATGAGGTGAGGGAAGGGGGAGGTGATTGTGTAGTGTTATTGGTCCTGCTTCCATCACAGGTTTACACCCACGACTTTGCATTCCCCCACGTAGGAATGGCACTCTGGATGTGCTGCTGCCGTATCTGCGGATGGGTGAGAGCATGTGCAGCGCTGGGTTGAATTGCGTTTTTGAAGAAGAAGAAATATCTCAACTGCTGTTTTCTACATTTTGTGTGCAGCCCTGCAGAAGGTTTCACCCCAGTGTCGCATGACTGTTGAGCAACGCACAGAGGAGGCAAACTGGTTCAGGAAGATTGGTACTCATCTTCCCCCACTATGCCATCGCTCAAAAATCTTGCAGCACCTTCATTTTTTCCGTGTGTGTGTTTTGCGTGTGTCCTCGTTACAGCGTGGAACTCGGCTCTGCAGTGCGAGAGCAGTCCGGAGAGGATGAGGGATTTCTTTGTGCTCTCTTACCAGGCAAGTGCCCTAATTAGCTTTGTCAGGTGGGTTAATCTCCAGTACGATAAGACCTGAACACGGTATTTAAACTTACCGGTAAGAGATGAAGAATCAAAGGGAACCACAGCTGTCCTCTGACCTTCTGACTGTAGAAACCCTGTAAAAGCGGATCGGTTTCTCGGTTTCGCTGATTGAGTGCACATGTGTCTGACACATCTGACATCTGCATGAACCCGTAGCTCTCGCTGCTGTGCCCCCCCGATCGCACGCTGCTCATGGGCCAGAAGACGTGTCTGCTGATGGCCGCCGCCGCCTCTTTGGAGCTCTGCAGGAAGTCTCTTCCCTCGGCCCAGGTGTGCCACCCACATGTCCTACATTTAGTACGCTCTCCATCCACACAGATGGAAATTTACCAAGTCCAGTGGAGAAGAGGGCTGAATAACCACATTATTGATGCCGGCGTAGGCGTTTAATTTGAACCCCTGCGCCTTTTGAAGAGGAGGCAAACGCTAGATGGCGACGATGAATCCAGAATGCTTGAGATGTGTGTTTTGTTCGGCCCACAGGCTGAGCCGCTCACTCAGGCTCTGGAGTACATTCAGACCTGTGGCGAGGTCTGGAGAACCCTGAAAGCCTCAGGTAGCTTTAAGTAGTTTCCTGTCCCCCCGCCAATGACAGCCCTGTTTATGATACCTATTAAAGGGGGAGTCTAGAGATTTATTCTCCCCACGTGCTTGCAGGAAGCTCTCCGATGGACCCCACAGACACACTGCTGCTGCTGTATGAATTTGAGGCTCGCGCTAAGCTGAACGACCCCAAGGTCCAGACGGTGCTGGAGTCCGTCTTGGAGCTCGAGAATGTGGAATCCAAGGTGCTGGAGACGGTTGCAGGTAAAAACGAAGACAAACGCCGTCCCCTCTGACCTCTGCTGAGACACGTGACAAGCAAGAGACCGGTTTCTTTCCTATCCGTAGCCTTAGCCATGGAGCCTCCGGCCCACTTCCCTTCGCTCTGCAAGAAGGCCTTGAGGGTCGCTCTCTCTCTGCACAAAAAGCAGCCACAGCCGGACCTGGCAAGCTGCAGGCAAGCACTTGACCACGCGACATGAAAAGTGAACGCTTGATACTTCAGGCTTATTGGGGGTGAAAGTTTTAAAGTTTTGCTTGTTTTTGTGTCTCCTTCTTTAGTAAGTGCGTTCACAGCCTGATCAAGCTGTCCCTGCCGAGCGGCGTGTCGGAGGTGGAGGCCCGTGTGCTTGAGGAGGTGTGGGACTACTACGAGGAGGCGCTGTCCATCATAACCACCGCAGTGAGTCAGCGCCAATGACACATGGCCATCCCTCTGCATCCACCCAGCGTTTGCTCCAACACCGCTGCTTCCTGCTATATAATTAACCCCTCTCTTCCAGTCCATGCGCTGCCTGCTGTTATAGAAGCCTCTTTTTTTTTTCCCTCAATGGGCTTTCAGCTGCACTTCAATTAGCAGATGCTTCCATTCACCACCCCCTTCCTGGCAATTTGAATGTTAATGTGCTGCACAAGACATCGTACTGCCGGTGAGCTGCAGCTCTGAAAGAGGCATCAAATTATTGAGACACTGCACTGCTTCAGAGGCACTGCATATTTCCCATTTCATTTGGAGTTACTCGAAAGCTGCAGAATTATTTGGATCAAAGTGAAAGCCTGAGATTAAAGGGGTGTGAAAGAAACAAATGAAACTTAGACTGAAAGGACTATCATTTCCCAAGACTTCACGGCATTAGTAAAAGTTTGACATACAGTAGGATGATAGGATTGGAATAAAGTTGTTGTTCTTTTGAACGGCTTCCCGCTCTCCTCTGCAGCCGGACGACTTCCCGGAGATGGAGACCCTGTGGCTGCTGACTCGGGCTTGGAACACGGGGATTCTGCTGTACAGCCTGGCTCAGTACCCCGAGGCCGAGAGGTGGTGCGGCCTCGCCATGGCCTTCATCCGCCACCTCAGTTCGCTGCAGGAGGGCTACCAGACGCAGGTACGGGACCGGCGGAGAAACAGTCTTATGCCGGATTGAGCATGTAATACCTTTTGTGGGCCGTTTGTACGTGTGTCCACAGATGTCTGGTCTCTACAGTGAAATACTGGACAGGTTGGACAAGGCCAAGAGTAACCTCATGGAAGAATAATCAAACTCGGCGGTTTTGGGTCCGCTGTCAACGGCTTGTTCTCACTTAAATTGTTTCAGTTCCAACAGCTTCTTGCTGTTAAATGTTATTGTTATAGTGGGCAATTGTTCCATCAGATATTTAAGTTCAAGAAGGTGGTGCTTTGAAGCGGTTTAATTCTGGGATGTCCTGCGAGACAACTAGTCAAGATTCCCATTTGAATGTTCTATCCGAGTGCAGTCCATAAAGCCCAAGATTAAATTATTTTTCAAGGCAAACGTTTTAAGCGCAATGACAAGCAGATCAAAATCATAACTGAGTCACATATTTTATTTTCAAACAAATAAACTCTTGTCAAGTCCCAAAATAAAACCCAAACAAAAGTAGGACTGTGTTCCTTCATGACTGGGACAAGGAAGACCATGCGGCCGAGTGTCCCGATAGGCTGTACCACCTGCTGTGACAGGAAGGAAACTACTGTACAATCAAAGGGTTCATGTTTGCAAGCACTTACTGCACAGATGTGCTATAACAGAAACATCACCCAAAAGTACAAACAAGAACCCTGACCCCTCTCCCCAAAAAAAGAATATATGTAATTTCTCTCATCAGAACAAAGACCCTCACCAATTATACACACAGAGGCATTCAGGTTCCATCTCGTCATATAGCACAACCTCAATGGAAAGAGTAAAATGAAATCAAGTTCTTTGGGCTTTGATATGGCTGACTGAGGTATGAGTACCACACACATCGTTAACAGTCAGCTGTTTTCCAACTAAACACCAGAGGACCAATTCTAAACTTCTACTGATGTATTGATCAATGCTCCCGGTTCCTGTGATAGCGTAGGTTTCTGCCTGCATCGGTTAAATTATTTATTGTACAATATATATATATTTTTTAAATCTATACACCCAGACACGTTCCACAAGAAATCACATGTAGACAGGCCCTACTTGGGGGAATTTGAATTCCCAACTGACTAGTTTTCCAATAGGCATTTGAAGAGAATTACCAACAATACAGCACATTTGTATGGAAATTATATCTTAAGAGTAGCTCAAACTTTCTCAAACTTTACTTACCTGACATTTGTGGTCTATAAAACATGTTTGTCCCAGTTTGATTCACACATGCATGAAGCACAGGTGAGGGCGATCTGCTGGGGCCTTATTTACATTGTACAGCTACCACACCCCTCGAAACAGTCTGCAAGCAGTTTATTAATGGCTCTGTTCCCTTCGGTTATTCCCTGAACTCTGGTTTTGACACAGGTAATGACAGCTGGTTTAGCAGTGGTGCCTGGCAGGTGAGCACACCTGTAGGTGCAGGTGCTCTGTGGGTGGGCGAGAGCAGGGGACCCGGAGGTCTGGGTTACCACTTCCTGTTGGGCCTGGCTCTCCAGGGGGAAGACGACGAGAAAAAGAATTCCTTTGCACTCGTCAAAAAGTTGATGAGGCAAGCGAGAGCGTTCACCGGCTCGGGAGGAGAGGGGGAGGGGCACATTATTCCTTCTTCAGACGTGCGCTCTCACATGCACACATAAACGAACAGCGCCGAGATCCGCGTGGGAGGGTGTAGCAGCCAGTTTCCTCGGGCGCGGTTAAACCGCCCAGCCGAGAACGCCTTCAACTACTACTGCAGGTTCACATTATGACACTTTATATTATACACCATGCGCTCCGTCATTTTGATCTGCACGTCACGCCGCATCCACTCCGGACGCACCGAGAGCTCAACACAGTGGTTCATTAAGAATTCATACGTGTACAGATGCACAAAGTATGTAGGTTTTTTTTTTTTTTAATCAAACCCAACTTTAGTGATATTTTTGGTAGGGGGACAGGGGACGGGAACAATCCAAAACAGCTTCAATTTACTCTTTAATTGTTAGGACATCCAATACAATTCTTGTCTTGTTCTACCCGTTTTAAGGCCGCCGTCATGGCGGCAGATAGGACAGTACCATGTGACCATTCAATCAGAAGAGAGAATCCTCTAGGAAGGCAGAGAGTGTAATCGGGTGGTCTGCTGCTCAACATGAGTTAGGAGGCTGTAGCTGTCCGAATTCTAATCCAATGGCCAATTAAAATCATTAAATAGAAAGGAAAGTACCGGGGGGGGAGGGGGAAGGCGCCCACAGGTGAGATTTTATTTAATCTATTGCAGAGGTGAGACTTTGTTTCATCTATTGCACTTGAGTCGGGCCTCCTGGCAGTTGGAGGACACGGAAGTAAAAGAAAAGATGAGACGTTTTCCTCTCTTTTCAGCGTGGATCGTGAGCAGCCTCCCTCACAGACAACAGGTAGCCACGAAACAGAATTTGTATTTGATGTAAGGCAGTTTGGTGTTTTGCAGAGAGCCCAGTTACACATCTCTACCTCCGTCCTTTACACAGAGCAGCTAAAAACCACAAGCAAATAATCCCACAAAGAAGAAAAAAAAAAGAAATCCAACAGCCCTCCAAATTGACAATTCTAGTGAAGTGTAAAATGTGTAGTTTTTAATATGTAGTAAAATCTCAGTGGGATTTTATCATTTATCTTGTGATTTCATAATATAAATGCAGAGATTCACAACGCGGTTCTTCCTCTTGATCTGCCTCCCGAGATGTCTTTATCAGCTGCAGCACAGACAACTGGCAGACGACCAAACAGCAAGCTGGTTCGTGATAAATAGATCGCCAGTTTGTAGGCCCCACTAATTTCCTCAGTCTTTATAAACAAGAGAGACGACCTCTTCGAACAATCAGCAGGGCTCGATTTTATCCAGTCTTTTTAGAAAAAGAAAAGACAAACCTTAATTGGTCCTCACTTCTCATCTGGCACGTCTTTTTTAAATGTGATTTTGATGAACATTTACAAAGTGTCCCAACTTGGTCCGATTTGTCTCCGTTTCCCTGCTACTTCTTTTTTTTGAAGCCCAACTCCTCTTTCCAGACTCCTGTAACATTCTGATCTTCAGGCAGTCCCAGTTCACAAAAGGATTTCTTCCCTTTCCCTTTCATTTGACAAATTCCTTTTGGAATGGCATTTCCAGTCTTGAATGGATTTGTTGAGAAACTCATGCAGGGGAAGTGCACAGTCACAGTAATGGTGATAAGACTTCTTTTTCATTTAGAGTAACATAATGATGACACTAAAACTTGATATGAAACATATCTGCAAAAAGGAAGTGAGGAGGCAGGGAAGGGGAAGGGGACGGGGGGGATGGGTGAGGAGGGGGGGGGGGGGGGGTGGCTATTTGGGCTCAGGTGGGGTCTCTGGGAGGCAGGAGGGGAGCTCTGCGCTGATGCAGAGGGGACGGCAGGGAGCTCAAAGCTTCTCTGAGGAGGGGATCCAGATGTAGGGGCCGGACTGCTCCTCGATGATTAGCTTGATTTTGTTGTAGATCTCCTCTAGTGAGTCACCCTGAACAATAGCTGGAGACACAAACATCATCACAGTCAACAGGTCGACGCGGCAACGATTTGGTGAGCCGAGTCACCGTCCCTTTGAAATGGAAGGACTCTTGTTTTTGCGTTATAAATAATAGGGGCCCATTTCTATTGAGGAACTCTGTGAAATCCTGATTTTGAAGGATTTGATTCATCGGCCCTTTTGATGAATATTACTTGTCTGTAGCGGTGTGGCTCCGGATACGTGACGCGCTACAGATCACTTTTGGTTTCTCAGACTAAACACAAAACAAATATCAATTTTTAAAGAATTTAGCTAAATAAACAGGTGAATTTTAGATAATTTTATTAATTATTGCTCATGATTAGCTGGAAATTAGCCACAACTAGAAACTAATTCTACAAATATATATGAATGTAAAATCATTCACTGCGGGCCCGTTCACAAAACAGATTCTTAAAACCGTGTTAAGAAATGGTTGAGGGTATCCAACTTATTCAGTCGTTTCAAATCATGTCGGGTGGTTTTACTGCAAGTATCTAATATTTTTCAAATTGTCTAACAAAGTAATGGAAGGATATTGACTAATTAAATATAATTACGAAAGGTCATCAGCTACTGATATTCATTGGTGACCCAAAAAGCAGAAGGGCAGTGAGACCAACCTGTGAAATACTCTCCAAAGTCTTGCTCCAGCTTCACCGCCTTGTCAAAGACTTTATTGGCTTGCTCGTACGTCTGCCTCTTATTCATTTCCCTGAAAGAGACAACAAGCTGCGGTAAGTAACGCGCACACGCTTAAGTTCACGACTCAACTGCAGCGCGAGAGAGAAGCTCGGACTCACATTAGGGCTTCAATGGATTTTGGTTTAATAAAGATGGCGATCGGATAAAGTTGTGCTTGCTGCAGTCGTTTAATGGCGTTCCCCGACACATCCAGAATGCAGTGCTTCCCCTGCTGGTAGGCGGAGACACATCTTTGTTACTTTCAGATTGTGACCCACATCATCATCATTTTGGTTTGTAGAACGCTTCAAAAGTGCAAACTAATAATCCGCTGCACAATTAATTGCAAACGTCTGCGTCCGGAGCCGGTGCTTACCCGCTCGGCCACGGTTCTGACGGACAAGATGCTCGTCCCGTAGAGGTTCTCGTTGAACTGGCCCGCCTCGATGAACTTGTTATCCTGAATGTCCTTCTCCATCTGCTCTCGCGAGCCCACAAAGTGGTAGTCCTGGCCGTCCATCTCGTTCTCTCGCCTCGGGCGAGTCGTATCTGCAGCAAAACAAAAAAGGGGTGGTTTTGCCGTCGCTGCCGTCGTGTTCAGTCGGACTGTCGTGAACTGCTCGTGAACTCACGAGGTACGCAGGAGCCGAACTTGTGGGGAAATTCGGAGATGAGGTCATCGTTTACTCTGTCCTTCATTGGGCCCAGTATAATCACAGGCCTCGTGTAGTGGACTGCAAAGGAGATGAAGACGGCGTGAGGAGGCATTTAAGAACGCACAATGTACAGTTTTCACTCGTTATTGTTGTGCAGAAGTGAAATGACTCACTTTCCTGTCGAATGACCGGCTCATAGGAAAGAATTGTGTCCTCTTGTCCCTCTGTAATAGTAAAACACAATCACCTCATTTAAAGAAATGCAAAAAGAAGTGTGATGGATTATAAAACAAGAAGGGGGAATATTCATTTAGCAATGTTATGTCACAGGTAAATTGGATCTAGCATGTTGTTCATTCCGCTATGTGGGCAGTGTAAAACAAACTAAAGGTGACTCACTCGAACTGCTTTCACTGTCACTTGTGTTGGATGTCAGGCATTCTGCAAAAGCACAAGAGCGAGTCAGATCATTTAAAAACCTGCCCCTGGAAAACAACACCCCTGTTCCTCGACATCTGCACCGTTCCAAAAAAAAGGATAAAGGAGAAGTACCGTATGCTTTCTGCAATATTAATAAGTGGTTTTGGGGGCAAGCAATAAGAAATGAAGTGCTTCCTTTGACAATATCCCAATGTTTCCTGTTGCTCAATCTGTGCCCGTGGCAGCGGATCTTGTATCAGGGAAAACACAAAGACAACACAGACGGGCGTCGTGCCCGTCCACAGGAGGGAGGCAGGAGCTGACTGACTCAGGGGAACTGGAGGCAAAGCAACACTCGGCTCTGTGCGACAGATGTACTCCAGCTCTGTGTGACCTTATCTGACAATACAAACATTTATCCAAAAGACCCCATGAGACAGTCAGAACAAGTGCAAGGCTCACTCAGCCTCCCTCGGGAGTGCAAATCGTATATGTGCTGTGAATCTGTACGTGTGTGTGTGTGTGTGTGTGTGTGGTTTAGCATTCCCAGCTGGGTCCGCAGTGACAAAGCATTTTTTTTCCTCTTAACCTCGGGGGACAGTTGCTTGACACAGTACAACCACACACTTACTCAAACTCTTTGATCCATAAAAGTCATCGCTTAACCCTGGGAAGTCCTAGGTGTCCCGACAGGTGAGAGCAGAAACCAAGAGAAGAGAGCAGACAGGAAGAAGAAGAGGTTAGTGAGAGTTTGGGGGCGGGAGGGTAAAGGGGAGGGGTGGGGGGTGGCAGAGAGGGAGAAGAGCGCTGTGCAGTGCTCACCGTCCCACTGACACATGGCGTTGTGCTGTGCTCATTACGCCTGAGCGCCACGTTGATCATAGAAAGCCACGGCCCCTTTTTCAATTACACAAGACTCGATCCCATTAAAATGGGATTTTGACCCATTAAGTGTTAAAGCTTCGGTCCGGTTAATGAGATTCTTGTTGTGGGTCAGTGACTAACTGGAGAATTGATCAGGACTCGTAGGAGGGAGGAGCGTCGCGGTTTTAGGCGGCCCGTGTGTTAATGCAGCCGGGTCCCCCCCCACCCACGCATTCGAACACGCACGCACATACACACGCTCCTCTGGAGCCCGTGTACAGACCCACCAGAGAGAAGCCCCACACCTGCAGCCGGAGGCCGACTGTGCAGGTGGGGCGTCTCTCTGGGGCAGTGAGAGAAGGGGGGAGAGCGGTGCCGTCGCACGCAGCGTCCCTGGAGGTGAGCGGAAAGATGATAGTTGAGAGACAGAACTGAAGCATGAAGTGGACAGGATGAAGAAAAAGATCCTCCCGCCCTCTCCCCAGGACCCCCCCCCCCTTCCCTCCCTCCCCTCCCCACCTCCCGATCAAACAGCTGGTACTCACGTTCGGATTCCCCCAACTCCTGCACAATATTCTCCTTGCTCTTGTAAAACGGGAACTTGCGTGAGAGGTTGAAGCTTTTTTTGCGCTTAACCTTGACTGTCTGCTTGTCGATGTGTGGGTGAGGGGGTCGGGGGGAAGGGGGAGGAAGGGGGGGTGAAAACAAAAACAGAATGGATTTCAATGAGGGTACTCAACATCCATGCAAAAAACAAATGAAATGTAAAAATAAAAAAACAGCACATCAAATAATGAATATGAGAAGCAGGTAATGGGTGAAAATGAATAACACGCAGCATTTCACATCAAAACCAACCGGCCGGCATCATAGACGATACCGACATTTACAGCTGAATTATTCTTTTTGTAAGAGCATGCGTCTTTACATCAGCGAGGGACCGCGCGTCTCCATGGAGCTCCCAGGTAATCTATACAGTAACACAAGCCCTTTTTGTGCCCTGCGTCAGCGCTGGTCTCGTTCCCACCCTCGGGGGGAGTAAGGGAAGGGGAGACGGGCCTCGCCGGCACCAGGGCGGGGGGGCAGCTGGCCCTCTACACTTACTCTGTTGGACTCAATCATGCCTGTCCTGGCGTGGAACTTGACTGTTTTTAACCTGGCCCGCTCTTTCTTCTCCACTCTGGGGCGAGAAAGAAAAAAGAAAAGAGGTGGGGAGGGAGGGGGGTCGGGGGGGGGGGGGGGGGGGGGGGGGGGGGGGACGGGTAGTGGAGGGGGCGAGGTTAGAATCAGGCCTGAATGGTAGGAGTTGCATCAGTCGTTGTCTGGTATCAGCAGTACCTTTTCTTGCTCGGGATGACCCCAATCTGCTCGCTCTCTCCGTGCGGCGTGACCAGACGCGCTTGCCACCACTCGTCGTCGGACGCGTTTATGACATGGAGGATGTCCCCGTAGGAGAAGCTCAGGCCTTGGCTTGGCAGGCAGCTGTCCCTCGTTCGATCATAGTCAAACAAAGCTCTGCAAAAAAAAAAAGGCCGGGGTTACGGTGCTTCCTTTCATCTTGATTTTGCGTGATGAGATTCCAGATTTACCGAGATCCGGTTACGACACACTTGGCACTCAATGGCAGGTTTTAAATTTCCTGCGTCACTTTATTAGTTGTAAATATTTTTACGCAGTTTGACACAACACTAACAGTAGAAGTGTGTCATTCATTCATGCATGGATTTCCACTTGACATTTCTAACTGCTGTAGTCAAATACTTTCCTCCACAAACATTCGGTGCTTATTGTCTGCCCGAGTGCGTCACCATCTCGTCAGACTGGTAAACCGAGTTATTCTTTTAAAAAGGCATTTCCGTTTCCCTGACCCACAAGCGCAGTACATCTAGGAAACATGCAGCTGAAACATTTATGATGCAATCCTGTGATCGATAGGCGAACTGATGCCTGATGCCAGACCGGTGCCCAAAGCTGTAGTTGGAAGATAAATTGTAAGTAATCAATTAATTGAGTAATTTTGTAAATGCACTCACTGCCTTTGATTAAAAAATGAGCTGCACGTCTGCAAGGTGTTATAATGGTGACAGCTCTGTTAATCCTAGCATCATTTTGGCTAAAATGTTGTAAACGAGCAGGTAAAACAGGAAATAACCCGGTTAGCCAAACGTTTGAGGCTCCACTCAAACATAAATCACATAAATTGATGAAGTAATAATTGTTACCAGCACAATATTTTTTTTATCTCAGATCGCTAACCTTAACCCTTTTATAGCCATGTTGTTTTTTAAAAAGTGTTTCAGAGAGAGTGTGAGCACATGTCACACGGTTTGTTTTTTTTGGTTGAACACCTTTAACGCCTCCACATTCCTGAGACTCGGCTCGGGTTAGGGAGGACATGGCGGCTCCTGCATCAGTCGGCGAGCTGGACAGCTTTTCCTACATAACTGTGAGCTTAGTCACGCGCACAGGAGCAGGCTAGGCTCTACATGCCTCGTGGGAGCCCGTCTATAAGGGAGGCGTGAGTCAGATGGTTAACACTTCTCTCTCTATATTGGGGGTCCAATGAGATAACACATATCTACTTTTGATATATCGGAGAACGGCCCGTTGCTGGTGAACTCGGCCTAAATCAATCTAGTAATGTAGCCATTAGGCTTAGGTTAAGTGAAGCGCATTAGCGCTACAGACAAAATGAAGCAAAGGACCCGGCCCGTGGTATTACATCACACAGTCCTTTCACCGTGACCCCTGTAAGCCCTTTGGACTCGCCGCTTTTATCTGAGAGGAGCAATGTCTCCGGTTTTAAATCCTAAATGAGCCTCCGTCCAGATTGGCAACCGGCCCAAAGTCTCATAACACAGGTCACTTCGACAAGCCCCGATGTCAATCTGCGTTACGCAAAGTAAAGTCAATGTCAAATGAGGCATCAGAACAACAACAGAGGTGGTCCGTCCATCAGCTTTAGGGGGGTTAGCAGTTGTAGCCACCCAGTCTAAATCATACGTTACCCTACAAAAAGCTCACTGGGAAGATGCACGTTTTTGAACTCTGACAAAGCTTTTAACATGTCCTCTCAGGCTTCATTCTCCCCCTCAGGCAGGTAGATGTTTATTATAGCTATTTTGACTCCAGATCTTACAATATCATGTTGCGAATGCAAGCATCTCTGTGTGTGTGTGTGTGTGTGTGTGTGTGTGCCGCAGCTTTACCTGACATAGAGGGAGCGTTTCTCACTGGTGCGCAGGGAGCCTGATCCTGAGCTCATGCTGCTGTTCATCATCTGCTCCCTCAGGTCGTGGATCTTGGACTCAAAGCGACTGTACTCTGCGTTGGAGGGGGGACAAACAAAAACATACAGTGTCAAAGAAAGTCTGCACGACCACATGGGAGGTGGTACTGAACAATGTCTGTTAAAAAAGGGGTGCCCAAAGAGGGCGACGCTCCCTCGTTCCACCGGGAAAGCGCTTGAGATCTCCAGGTCTCAGTTGGTGGCGCGGTGAAGAGAGCGAGAAGAGGGTTTGCGGATCCTACGGCTGATTAATGACCCAGGGAGCAGAGGGTTTATCACAGATCTGCCTAACACATCCAGTAATGCCTCATGTCAGGCAATTAATTACACAGATTAATTAAGTTCTACATGGGCTCTTTAGTGTGGTTAAAAAAAAAAAGAAGAAAAAAAAAAGAGATAGGCCTCCAACAATTTCAAAAGCATGCTCATTTGTCATAGGTGTGTAAATCCAGTTGCAGCTCTAGAGCACAGGGATGATATACGAGTCCACCTGGACCTCCTCATTAAGAAGGCTCTCGTTAGCCCGCTGTGCCCGGGCTGCTGGAACAACGCAGGTTACCGGAGCACCCGGTTAGACAAACAGACCAGCAGATGCAGCTGGAAACACAAGTGATCTCCTTCCCTCATGTGATCACACAAAGGAGGGGTCAGGGGCCACATGGAAGCAGCACTGAGAGCAACCACCGTGGTTACACATTTAAATAATAAAAACACAATTTACAATGCTGATAACAGGAAATGAATCGCACTAAGAGGGAATGAGTGTTTCAGGATTTAAAAGCTGTGGCAAGGAAGTTAGCGGTGCATAAGAAAAACTACAATCACGTTTTCTACAGACATAACATCTTTGACTTGATCATAATGAGCCAATAAAAAGTAACTAGTGCTAGAGAATATTCACATTTGTTCCACACGTCTCTTTTTACTGCCCTGACTTGCGGGGGCCATCTCCTACCTTACGGTTTAATCATCCTTAGCTGGCAGCACTTCCTGTAACGCAACAACCCGAGATCAAAGTCCTGACTTGGTCCAATGAGCCTACATAGAGCCTTGAAAAACAAAAACGCCCATGCCTGCAATGCTTTTCCAAGACAGGCCAAGCTCCTGGAAAATTCTGAGCAGGTGCAACAACAACCTACCGACCGCCGAGCCCCAACCACCTGCCGAAAGAACTCAAGGCAAACACATAAATGGTGCCCCGGGCCTCGCGCCAGCTCTCCAGCGTGGTCTCTGCTCAAAGGGTTAACGACACAACAGGGTGACGCTGCAAGGTGAAGTAACCAGACACCGCCTGACTGCCTGTAACCACGAGCAACGCTTCAAGCACCCCTCAGCACAGCGACGGCACAAGCGGAAACTGCCATTAAGACAAAGCCACTTGGCTCTTGGGAAAAGGAGACATGGGCTTGGAAGAGGTGCGTTTTTTGTTTTCGCTGGACAATATAAAGAGTAGCTGAGCGGAGATCTCGTTCCTAAAGCCCGGCTTCACAACAACACCGACCGGGAGGGCTGGCTGAGAGCTGCACCGGTGATGTGGGGCAGGTGGAAGAGCGGAGCGCTTTCTTTTGTTCCCGTTCTTTATGTCCAAATTAATCGTCAGATACATTTCAAGAGGAGCGCTGAACTACGACCGACTTCTTCAGCTACACCATAAATTGCTGCCGCGCCTTGTTGTCAAGGGCAACATCCGCATGTATGCGTTTCGCCACACACCCGTGTTAAGAGCAGGGACACACACTAGTCAAGCTGGGATTCGTGTGCAGTATTTACTTTCTTTATAGCAAAGGACTTTCGGTTGCAGTCATTTCAGAATGTTACGGTACAGTAATGGAAGTGAACACCTCTTACACAGAAAGGGAAAGAAAACTCACAGTACAGAAATCCCTGTGATACTGAAGAATGAACATCACACCAGAGCCACAGGAGATCAGAAAATTATACTGAAACCCGGTAACAGAAGAACAAAAATGCTCCAATGACACAAATGTTAGTCACAACTGTAACAGCAGCATGTATTCCTCCAATCGTCCACCAGCAGGGAGGCAAACTTAACTTCCATAACCACCACGTGTGGCTTTAAAGTCGCTTGGGAGGAATAAACCTTTGTATTTCCTTATTCATCTCCATGCATTCATCTCACTGGTGTCTTGTAAAATATTTCTTGCAATCAAAAACGATAACACAAAAACGATAACACTACAGATTATCTGGTTATGAATCAGCCATATTTGAGATTTATTTATACAAATCTTGGCTATTCTGAGTCGTTATGAATCCCCGCAACATCAATTGTTAATTTACATCACTACTCAGGAGTAAACCGCTGAAATACAGGGGATCGGGAGTGCGCAATTGTTAACGGTACACCTTTGTCCCTGAATGCGCTTAAAAATAAAGGCTAGCTTCTTGTGTATTTAGGAGTGACCCACAGGAAAAAAAGACTGCTAATAGAAACTGGGACTACTCTGTATCACCCACTCCCACTGCGTGTCCTCATTAGTCGTCCAGCCTTTTCATTTTGGGGGGGGCGGTGGCTTCTTATTTGATCCGGTTATGCAACACAGCAGGCATGTACGTATAATGGGAGACTGTTAAATTCTCTGGGATAGTCTAGCCAGTGCACACACAAACACACTCGCACCCGCACCCGCACCCTCTCCCCAATAATACACTGCAGCAGGAACATGTAGACCCTGCCTTAACTCTTTCTGTGATGCACACAGAAGTGTGAGTTTGCC
Source organism: Apeltes quadracus (assembly GCA_021346845.1). Taxonomy (NCBI): domain Eukaryota; kingdom Metazoa; phylum Chordata; class Actinopteri; order Perciformes; family Gasterosteidae; genus Apeltes; species Apeltes quadracus. The sequence continues at coordinate 4,815,781 of CM037920.1, forward strand.
GAGGTGGCTGTCGAGTTCAACATTTCCTCCTCGGTTCTCCTCCCATTTGCTACACGCAAAGGATTTTAGCGTAATTACACTCCTTGACAGTGAGGCGAGGCAGCGTGTGGATGTGGAGCCCCCGCTTCCATTCCTTCCAGCTGAACCGGAGTCAAAAGACTCGCTGATGCTCCAGTAGGCAGCTGAGAGTCAGGACGGCTTCTCGTAGCCTCGGTGCTGGCCTTCCTTCAGAGATATTCCAACGCCCCCCGGCCCCCTGAGAATACTCTGCATGCAGTTTGCCCTGCATAAACGGGCATTCACCCACCGACTGTCCTTGTACATCTCACTGGGGGTTCCTCCTGCTCCAAACTCAAAAACGAACGGTCACACAGCGCTTCAGAATGCCAGCAGAATTACTGCAGACAGATACCAGGTCACCAGAGGGGACACAGGAAGTCAATCATTTGCCAGCGCTTGCTCGTCTGTTTTGAGCAGTCAAGCATTGTACACAAACAGACGGTTGTCCTTCACCGTGTTACAAAAGGGGGTTGCAGAGCCAAAAGCATGGTTTGCTGCAGGAAAACAAAAGGCTCCCTTCAGCCTGGCACATCGTTATTCCAGCCGCTGCCCGATTGGCATGGCATGCAAGACGACATTAACTCACATGGGCCAGAGTGAAGCATTATAAATCAGTATTCTGTAGGAGGAGGAAAGCTCACACCGCCATTCGTTCCATTTTGATCCAAGCCTTTGCTCAACTTCACTGATCCACCTAAATGTCAACGACCTTAGAGAGTTATTGGACATTTGGGGCTTGTGTTTTATTGAAAAAGGGAGTGAAATGTAGACTGAGCGCATGCTACAACTTATGCCCCTTCACATTCCTGTCATACTTGAGAACTCAGCCGTAGATCTAAAGCTCACAATATCCTTTTCCATTGGTTCTGCAACATGCTCAGGTACACATACACAGAACTACAAAACCACTGAGGGAGAATTTGGCTGCTCAGGTAACTTCGCTGTAATGAACTCAGTGAAATCAACTATTAGCCAACTCATACGTTCTGCTTTGCTCAGCATGAAAATGGGACTGCTGGTCAAAAGTCCTAAGTTTAGAGTCACACACCAGATGTAATTTATTACATGTGAAGAGCTTCACAGGATGACGTCACCGGTTGAAACCGCCACCAGTAGGCCAACAAACACCTGTTGGAACACACCTGTGTCCCCACCTAAAACAAAAAGGTTTGTGACACCACACCGTATGACTAATACTACTCCCGTATCGTATCACTTACAACACAAAGCATGTTAAAACTGGCTTCAAGAAGGAAATTGATTTGAGGAGGAACAAAATGTAAAGTAAAACCAACTATCCCAGGTAAAGGCAGGAGTTCACCCTGGAAGCTGTCGTAGCGAGGACAGCAGGGTGAGGCTGTCCTCGCGAAAACTTACTTTTCTTCAAAAAGAAGACTGCGAAGCCTCGTCGTCGCCACAAACTCGTTAACTCTCTCGGAGGGAAGCGAACTCGCTTCTCTGTAACCGTCGCGCTACACGAGCGGTGTTCGCGGTGAAGCTAGCAGGTTTACAGGTACGGAGACAAAAACCGACGTCGCCTCGGTGCGGTGACGTTGGCGGTCGAAACGGACCTGTTAATTACCTCATGCGGGTTTAGCTTCCTGCTTTCAGTGGGCCGGTAGTTTCCGCGGTGTTTCTTCCTCAGTCTCACCTCGGCGAGAGCGAACCCGTGGCTATTATTTCGCCGGTTTCTTCACCCAGTCAATCGGGATTTCATGCGGCTTTCAGTCCAGCCCATCCCCCAACCGCACGGGCTGGTAGACAGATAACAGTTGGAAGTTCTCTTCTCCCCCTCCCTCCCCTCAGCCCTCGTTTTCCACCTTTTGTTAAAAAAGTATTGATGAAATGTTCCTTCCGGCGTCGTAGGTCACGCTTTTAAGCTCAAGTGTGTCGTCTTTTCCATTTTCTGTCACGGGATTTTGGTGTCCAGGAACGGCGCGGCCCGGAGTTTAAGAGGAAGGACGACAGCAGCGGCTCGTTTGCCCGCCTCGGCTCAACTCTCGAGCCCCGCTAACCAACGGCTGCTAAAGCTAACGCTGCTAAGGCTAACGCTGCCAGCCGCCCCGGAACCTGGATGCTTCATACACCGAGCGTCGCTGGGGCTTTGCCCTCATTAGCTGCTGGCCAGGCATCCACCGACCAATCAAGGTGGCCTCTGATATTTCATTTGGGACTTTTAAGTGGTATTTTCTGCTTCTTTTTTTTCTTAGTGCTGTCCTTATAATGTGTTTTTTCTTTGCTCAATGTCCGTGGGAAAGAGAAAATACCTAAAGAGGATGTTCACCACTCTACCAGTAGCCTATCTTAGCACAATGCCCGTGAAGAGGTGGAAACGGCTAGCCTGCCTCTAATAATAATGATGATAGTAATGCAGATTATTTGTAATGCACTTTTCATTCAAACAAGTCCCCCCGAGCCAGTATATAGTAATACAAAATATAGGTGAAACAAAGTAAAAACATAACAGTGAAACAAAACCGGCCTCTGTTCAAAGACAAAAACAATCTTCTTACTGGCGCCTCTAAATGTAACACTAATCTTTACATAATCTGTAGTGTAAAAACAGACAGTCTGGTTTTACAGGGTGTTATGTCCCCGGTAATTTCCTGGAATCCTGTTGTCAATGGGAGGTTGCAATGAGCTGCAGTGCGTTAAATATTTACCAGACAGACCCAAGTGTGCTAAAGTAGGATGCGAGATAAAACTAGATTACTAACCAGAAGTGGGCAACAATCCATGTTGCAATAGATGGGTACAGATTTGTGTGGTATACCGCCCAACCACCCAACAGGCTAATCTGGCTTAAGAATATTTTTGATGGTTGATAACACTTTCCAAAACTGCTTTCAGGACCAATTTGGGCACAAAACCATGTAGAATGAATGAATGTGTGATGGCCTCACCTTCAGGCCTGTACTGAGCTATGATGGTGACAGTCTGTCCAGCTCTCTTCAATGCTGCAGCCGCTTGCTCATGTGTGGCATTCCTCAGGTTCACTCCATTCACCTGCAAAGAACCAGGCAGACAAAAAGATAAAAAAATAAATAAAACCCAGTGTACATCCTTAATGTGTGTCCCCTTGGCTAATTCAAGTTCTGAAGAAGAAACAAGTCTAGCTGGAAGAAGCACAGCTTATCCTCCAGCTGGAAGATCCGCCCTCAATAAATATAAACAGATTGCAGGTTTGTATGAAAATGACACGACTTCTACGGAAAGACATGACCACTCCTTTTGAATAACCCTCCCGATCGAGCACGAAGAATTCACGCTAATTAGCAACAACTTGAACTTGTTTTCTGAGATAGTGTCGCAGTATATTTTCAGAACAAAAGTAGCAGTACATAAAACAAATCGTAAGAGCAAAAGTGGGTTCTAAAGTCAAGGGATATAAATATGTAATTGAATACATTTTTGTATTGATTGACTTAATTACTTTGTCAGAGCCCAGCTCCGCCCTGTTTTATTTAATGTCGTGCAGATGCTGACATTCCGGCAGTGCAGATGCTTTCTGGCTTTATAAACACTAGGCTAGCTTAATTCTATAATCATATTCCGACAGTGGGAGTTGGCTCTTACTGCCTGAAACGCGTCACAGCCGCTAACGTGGGAAAAACCTGGGGTTGAGATACTGACCGAGAGGATCCGGTCGCCCCTCCTCAGCTCGCCGCTCAGGTCAGCCGGACCTCCTGCTAGGATGAAAGAGACGAAGATGCCCTCTCCATCCTCCCCACCGACGATGTTGAAGCCCAGGCCTGTGGAGCCCTTGTGCAGCAACACCTTCCTCGGCTCCCTGCCAAACAGAGCGACAGGTCCAGGGTGAAGGGCGGGACAGAGAGCACAGCAGAGAGAGATATGACCGAAACCGAAATAAGGACAGCAGCAGGCGAGGCGAATACTTCTGTTGTGTTTGGTTGTAAAATGTCGAGTGCTGCAAGATGCCCTGTGCATACATTCCACTGTGGGTGCTTTAAATAGACATTTGGATGATAACTACAAGACCATTCACCAGTAAAACACAATGATTGACCATGTGGTAATCATTTAGTTATTGTTGTTGAAATGGATAATGTCCTCAGGAGAAATCCAAAGTATCTACAGCTCGTTTGTGATCACAAAACTAACATAGATGATGTGGGTTACATTGATAACACTGCAAAGCATTTTTGCAATACAAACAATAAATGCAATAAAACAAGCAGCAACACGATCAGATCAAAATGCATATCAACTGCTGGCTATATAACTGCTTTGCATGGCAATCTCATGGAAATGTGCACATGTGTACACATTTAAACACCCACTCATATTAACGTGCACAGACACAATGAGCCACCTCCTGCTCGACAGACCCACTCCGCTTTAGCTTCAGCCACTATGACTCATCCTTCAGCAGGCGATTCAGACTGCCACAGCTTTAAGATGCGAGAGAGGCCAAACCGCTGCAATGGTCCAGCAAAAAGCCCTCTGAGAGCACACTTCACACGGGTGCAAACACACAGAAACGCTATACGAAGCTCAGCATTGGCCTTGCACAAACACGCACACATACCCATGCACACATTATTTAGAAAAGCACACGTAGACGGACACACACACACACACACACACACACACACACACAGTTTCCAGTTTTTAACAGCAAACACTGCATGGTTCCCATTAGTGGTCTTTTTCTTCGAGGACTCAAGGCTGCAGTTTACAGGAACAATTCCTCCTCACTCCCTCGTGGCTGCGCTCTAACTTGCTGTTCGGATCATCTTCCCCCAATTGACGGCGCCCGAGGCAGCATTCCAGACCTTCAGAATCGTACCCATGACTGACTGGAGAAACTAAAAGCCTTGATTGCTCCACTAAAATAAATTAAACGCATTGGAAAGTCCTAAATGGTAAACCTGTGCATAAAGAGACGTCAGGAAGTTTAACCGGCTGTTAAGGTGTATTCCTCTGAAATGAACTGCACTTGGATGCAGATTATATTTAGTAAGACCACTAGGCCTAAAATCAAAAGCAGCACAGTGAGTCTGGCTTTGCAGGACTCCTGAGTAGTGTTTTTTTATACAAAGACTGAATCAAGGACAGATTCTGATTGTACCGACAAAGCTTAAAAGAGACTTGCTTTTTTACTTCTTCTTATAAGATAGAAAAAGCTAAAATGAAATAAATTACAAGTGGCGAATGCCTTGAAATATGCTAAAACAACTGACTGGCCTTCAAACGAGTCAAGCTTAAAATAACCTCGCTTTCCACCTCGAGCTTTTCACCCCATCTCAACGAGGCACTCAGATCTCCATGGTTACCGTAGGGTCCGGAAACGGCGCTTGCTTTGGAAAGAGCATTTCCTAATAGTGCATTCAGGCAGGCTCCTCGCGAGCAACACGGAAGATGAGACGTTGACCGTGAACATGGTGGCTGTGGCACATCGCTTCCACTCCTCCAGCCCTCTTCCTGTCGGGCCCTCCACCGAGTGATTGAGGGGGGCGGGGGGGCACAAGTCCGGAGCCCGACGTTCCCTATCTCACCCTTGCGTACTGTGATGGGAAGCAGCTCCTCTTTAGGCTGTCGCCAGAAGGGCAAGACTGAACATTTAACCCCAGCGCTCCCATGCATTCAAATGATGTTTGTTTAATTCTAAACAAACCCCCCCACTCCCCAAAAAGAAATATAGCACACTAGCATTCCTCTCCATCAGCCGTGATCCCGGGGAGAATACGCAGACACATTCCCAGTAGCCCCTTCAATAATAATAATAACAATATAATATACTATCGAGCCTTTGATTTGACGGCGCCATTTCCTGTTACCTGGCAGCACGCGGAGGCTCCCGGGACAACAATGTGCCGACTACGATGGGATATTTGAACACACGACACCCCCCCCTCTCCCACCTGTCCATGCGTGGGTTTCTGCACACATCGTTTGCCCGCAGATTGTGCATCGCCGGGTCGTGCTCGTGGAAAATGTGAGCGAACAGTTTGAAATGCAGGGATCAAGTCCTTTCTCGCTATCACAAGACCTGCCCCCCCACTAAACAGTCTCTCTCTGCCCGGCCATTTCTCCTGCCCCCCCCCCGCCCCCCCCCCCGTCCATGGCTATTCCCCCCCAGTCTGCTTCAGGGTTGGTCACAGCTCAATCCCAAAGCTGTGAATGGCTCTCTGGGCTGCAGGGGTTCAGCGGGTCATGCTGGACTGGACTCGGCCCAGTAATTGGCTCTGCTTGGCTGATTAATGTCGGGACGCTGCAGACGGACGCCATTTTCAATAGACAGGCACCACCTCTCGTTGCACTTTAGCTCTCCCCTTCCCCCCCGAATCGCATCGGCCCACGAGTAGAAGCGCGCACTGATCAAAATGAAAATGATGCGTTGTCACGGTATTCCTTTTCACCGCTTAATTCCACCCGTGTATTTCCTCTCCATGGCTGCTATTTTCTCCTCATGGGGACAAAATGATTCACTGCAAAGGTGATTGACGGTTTAGGATATTTCAAGCCTCTCGTTGTGAGTGAGAATAAAATAAAGCGAAAGAAGGATTAACAGCTAAAAGGAGAATAGGCTCGATCTGCTCAAATAAAACAAAAAAGGTAAAAGTGTTATCAAGCCCTGTTATCCATGACTGAATTCCTGCGCTGACCAGGAGCACTTGTGCACTTACATCAGACACATTAAGTAACTGATTAGCTCACCTGCTGCTGCAGTCCGCAGGCTTCTGTATTTACGTAAGCCGTGAACAAAGCAGCCTGACTGGAAGCGTTGTTGTGTGTGTGTGTGTGTCTAACAACTGCAGCTCCGATACAACCAGCAGAGGGGAGCTGCACACTGTGCCCACTGCACACGAGTATGTTTACACCAAACATGCATAAAGGCAGAGTATTTTTTAAAATCTCTTATCACGTGGGACAGGACCAAGGATGTGAAGGGGGGTAATATCAGATGGGAAAGAGGGAGGATGTGTCTGTGATGACACTACTGAGGGGGATGGGCAGATGGGCACAGGACTGATGCAAGATCTGACTCACTCCTCACAACCAGCCTGCTCCATTTGTGCAGAAGCCTGTGCTTACTACAGCATCCCAGTCGGGGGCCAATGGGGGACGGAGGGAGGGGCCTGCTACGCGTCCGTCAGCGCGATGCAGCCGGATGCTCATCCGCCGCGATCGCGATCAAGCCGGTTTGTCGACCGTGATGTTCTCCGAGACGTTCTATTCTGATTATGCAGCAGAAAAGAACGCCCCGAGGGACGGGCAGGTGCACGCGCGGTCACAGTGTGTGGTCCGTTCTCGTTTTGCGCCGCTGATGCAGACGTCTGGGCGTGCAGGACGTACACCCACAGGTATACGTCCGTGTCGTTGTTGTGCGTTGCACCTAAAGCGCCTGCGAGTGCTCCTGCGTGTCAGCACGCCAGGAGCAAATGTGTCAGCGTACAGTATGTGTGTGTGATTGGTGCTGGCAGCGCTGGTGATGAGAGGGCTAAGACCTGAGTGCGTGGCCTGGTTTTCCCAGTGTGCTGATGAAACACGACAGCTGCAGGACTGTCTGCTGCCACTGGTCCGCTGGCCCCTACAGATCAGGCTCCTACTCCCATATTGATGGTAAAAGCAAGGCGTGGTGTTTATGCTTACATAAATAGAGCAGCAGTAAATACTTTCTAACAAATATTTGTGTTGGGTGTCTCCAATCAGGCCCGCTGTGTCTCTTAAACACGTCAACCGGCCTTACGTCACAGCAACACCATATTCTGTCCTTTTCTCACCCACACACACACACAAGCAAAGAAAAGGCATAAATGGCACACAATACAAGCTACTTAAAAAAAAAAAAACACTACACGAAAGCAATGGTTCACACACAGAAACACCGGGGCATGCATGAGGTGCAGCAACGTGAGCGTGACTGTGGATGCAATGTAATGAATATGAGACACAAATAAGCTGAACTAAATCTACAGGAGGCCTTTTGCACGTTCGGCCTTTTGCACGTGTATTATTGTCCTCAGCCGTAACCAGGGGCAGTAACCAGGGGCAGTAACCAGGGGCAGTAACCAGGGGCAGTAGCTCGGCCCGTGATAGAGGCTCGGCTTGGTCGACGCCTCCTGACAGATGGGAGCTGAGCAGCTTGTGGGAGCCTGAAGCCCTTTCGGCCGCTCTCCCGTGGAGATGTGTTAGAGAGGAGCAGGTACGACTCCATTTTTAAAGTAGTCCCAACTTGATGGACAAACACATAACCGCACGGCGAACCTTTGAAATTCTGAAAAGTCTATCAAAAACAAAACCAAGCCACCAAAGGCATGAAATAATAAGCTAATGGCCAATTTGCTTTTATAGTATTAGCTTTTTGTACAATTCATGGGAGTGTGACATAAGTTTCATCCAAACATAACGAAGCACCTGGCGTAACGGCACACAAAGCGGCAAACATGCAAACACAGAAAGCTAAAAGCTAAAATCCTCCGTCTTTCTCCCGTCCACTTGTGTAATTTCTGTGGCGGAAAGTACGACTGGCGACGCAGGTTGGTTCCTCTTTGGCCCTATTTCCCGTCTTAATGCCGGATCCCGGTGCTGAGCTACGCAGAGGAGGGTTAGCTAAGCGAGGCATGATGGACTAGGTTAGTACCTGCCGGAGAAGGGGAGCGGACCGTGGCACAAGGGAGCAGGGGAGGGACAGAAGCCTCTGTAGAGGGCCTGGGGCACCTTGATGTCCCCAGGTTTGTGGATGACACTGTAAATAGGCTCAGCCCTGCTGTGGGGGTACAGGAATCACAGTGAACGGGACACAAACAAAGCACACGCACCACACCAATGCACATACGAGTCACGTAGACGGCTTGTACAAGGGACATTACAGGCCCGCATAGGGACCCACTCATTCAGTAGCACATTCCCTGCACAGCGCGCACACAAACACACACACACACTAACAAACGCCTGCATGCAGTGTCGCACACAGGGGGGAATACAGCCCCCCTCCTCCTCTTCTCCCCTCGAGCTGTGGGTTAACATGACTCAAGGCCTCCAATCAAGCCTCCGTGAATGCTACTTTTGATCCGCTACTTGGATATGAGGTCAAAAGGTTAAAACACAAGTCATAACAAGCACAAGAAGTGACAAGAGGCACTTCCCCGCAAAGTATTTGGTCGGCGCACAGAACACACAGTCGAGGCCGTAACGCGGCAAACGCCACCAGGGGCCCCGGCGAGCTGACAAAACAAAGCAGCGGGTTTTTTTTGCTTCATAGGAGCGATTTAAGTTGCCGCGTGTAGATGTGTTGAATGAAGCCACACACCGTGACGCCAGATTAAAACCCGCGACGGAGACTAAGAGAAACCCATGGAAACAAAAAAAACCAAAGAAGACTTTAGAATTATAATTTCCACAGCAGTTAAGTCGTCAAAAAGAGGGGATTTCCACAAGCAGCGTATGAGATGGGGGGGGCGATCGGGGAGGAACTGGGCCGTACCTCGTGAAGTCTTCCTCCCCCAGCATGTGACGGGGGACCGGCGAGTACCTGGACGGGGTGACCTGGGGCTGTGGGTACACCGGCTTGGGCTCCATCGCCCCCATGTAGTTGTGGCCGACGTGGTTGTCCACCATGGTGGGAAAGGCTGGAGGGAGGGCCAGGCCAGTAGGGGGAAGGAATACATGATTACACAACACGACAGCGGAAGGTGCAGACCAACTGTTTTTCCCATTTTCTGTTGTGTTTCTTACCCTTCTTTTAACTCGGTGACAACAATGAATATTATTAGCGATTGGAATGGTGGCCAAAAAAATAAAAATAAGATCCCGGGTGTATGAAACCAGAATTCAGATGACATTCATGTTGTGTGTCTCTTCTATCTGTGCTTATTGTTACACAAAAGGGCAACTGGCACGGACGAATGCACAGTGTTTGTTTCAGTAATCTAGACTAGTTTTAAATCGGTTCGTCCTCTTCAACGGAGGGGATTTCTTTCAGAAAAGCTACATTGAGCATAAGACAATCCGTCGGTTTAAGGTGTCCAAGCAGGGTTTTAGTCTGCAGTGAGGGTGCGCGCAGGCCCTGCAAACCCTCACCGCAAACATGTAGAACGCACAAAAAAAAGGCCCTAAAAAGCTCCCTCTAACACTGCATCACTGTTCTTAGGAAATTGGAGAAGCTGCAGCTCAAGATCGTGGGCTCCCATGAGCAGGTGGGATGTGAGAAACCATCCACACTCGGTGGGAGGCGGAGAACTGCGCTTGTTGTTGCTGTGGGTAGAATGATATGTGTGTGTGTGTGTGTGTGTGTGTGTGTGTGTGTGTGTGTGTGTGTGTATTCACTACATTCACTATGTGGGTGTCTGGGCATAGCAGCTTTTGGGGAGAGATACAACACTAACATCTCTGAAAACAATTTTTTTTAAAATATGATTCCCAGTGGAAGAAAAAAAAAAAAACGCTCTTAACACGGACCTCGACTTATGAATGCCCCCCCCAACCTGGCGTCAGCTCGGGTACAGTAACCAGCTGTTGTTTTGCCGCTGGCCGCTCAGTGTTAAATGTGCGGGTGTGTAAAGTTTTTCCACCGCGAGCGGCGTGGAGAAGAGGGAGATACGTACTGCTGGAGTAGTCTGGAGGGGCGTACATGTCGTTGAGGTGCACAGGCCCAGGCTTGGCCACCTTGAGGTAAACCATATCCGAGGTGTTCTTCAGCGCAGCCACCGCCTCCTCATGACGCACGTCCTGTAGCACGATGTTGTTCACCTGGACGCCATGATTGTCACGAGGGAGAGGAGAGGAGAGGAGAGGACAATCAACACCCGGAACACGGAGCTTCTTAGTGCGATGCGACAACATCACGCGTCACAGCGGCAAATCACAGCAGCCGAGACAACAATGAATCACAGCTCGGGGGTATTGAGAGACTTTTAGGACGTTTTTAGCAACACGGCGTTAACAGAGGTCAAAAGCAGTAGGTAGAGGTTCTCAGGCGGTTTCTGTAGTTTTTCGTTTAAGAATGCGAGAAGTTTCTGGGCAGCGGAGATAAAATATCAAGCGACGTGCTCTTTAAAAAATCCCAGGAAAGTTTGTGTGAACTGGGAAATGTTCTGTATCTCCTGGTACAATCAGACGCCTTGGTTAAAGAAGAGTTGATAGTATAAAGTAAATTTGCAAGTAACAAATGAATTACTGCCAAATGTACCTTTGTGGTCTTTCAAGTGTCTAGAAGCCTTTTCATACAATTCAGAATTTAAATATTTATTTACTTTTATTTCTTTTGCATAAAAGAAAAATCAGAAAGGTCAGTAAATTCTAGGGCTGCTTGATTATGTCTCATCAGAAGTTGCTGCAATGCAAAGGTTGATCCAGTACAAAGGATGTTACACTTTATGCAGCCAGTTATCGCATGCGAGTAACGGCCAACAGAAGAAAAAAAAGTGTGTTGTCTGAAGAACAAGATAACAATGTGCCCCATAACTATTTGTTTATCTGCTTAAAGCACATACATGAAGGCTGCAGCAATAGATGCTGCTGGAGTTTTGTTGATCTCCCCAGTGGACTACAGGGGCCTGTGAAATGAGTTATCCTTTGATTTGAATATTCAACATGCGGATGAGTCGTACAGCGAGCAGGCGGTCTCCAGTCTGCAGCCGTCCATCCTTTTGGGCAGCTCCTCCCTCTATGATCTTGGTAATATAGATGCTGTTGTCTCCTGGGATGTGCTGGTTGCCGATCCCTCCAGCAATGCTGAATCCAAGGCCTGGTTGAGTAAAACACAGAGTGAGATACGTGTATAGGTACGCACAGAATCACCGCCGACCTCCGGAGAGGCCTTCTCTTCAAACGAGTACACTCGTCGTCACAGACAACAACTTATTTTAGCAAATTGGTCTTTAATAAGTCTCAAAATTTGAATCTTAGCGTGTGATAAGTGGGACGGGTCTCTGACCTTTGGGCCCTTTCAGCAGGTTGACCTCCAGGATCGTCTCGGGTGGCGCCTGCCTCCGTCGGACCAGCAGCCGCACCACTGGCCCCGCCTCCTTCAGGGCCTCCACTGCCCGACTGTGAACCACCTCGGACACGTCCACCTCGTTCACCCGCAGCACGCAGTCGTTCACGCTGCGGAAGGGAAAGGTTTGGATGCAAACGCTCATCACGCGCATCACGAACGCACTCCGTATCATAACCGTTTCATGTTTCTGGCTTTGGTATTCCGGGGAATCACGACTTTGACGGAAACACACGGAGCCCGGGGGCGGAGGACTGCGGAGACTCCGCCTCCCACACCGCTCTGCCTGGGAGGTTAAAGTATGGAGAGGACAGAAGGTGCAGAGGAGCTCGGCTAGAGAAGAGGGAAAGAAGGAGGCGAGGAGGGAGATCTAGTCTGGATTTGACACTCCGTTTTACTCATATTACTCCACTTCAGGAGTTTTTTTTTACACCAGGATTCTGTTGTCTCGCGTGCATTGGTCTCAAATGGGGCCACTTTGGTATTTTCTGCCGTTTCCTTCGCCACATAACCTGCTCTCCATTCACCCGAGCAGCATCTGTATCTGCCGTGTTGGGAGTGCAACGTACCCGAGCCTTCCGTCCATGGCAGCCGCTCCGCCGGGAATTATCTTGGTGATGAAGATCCCCGGGTCGTCGGGAATGTGGGGATTGTCTATTCCTCCGGCGATGCTGAAGCCCAGGCCAGAGTTCCCCTGCACACAGGTTAGGATTGGCATCCTCAGCGGGGGAACCAGAAACAACACCCACCCACACAGATAGCGCTAAGTGATGCACGCAATGTGGGCTCAGGGTCAGTGCAATGTGGTACTGCAGAACAGCACGTGATCGATGCATGCTGGGGGACTGTGTGCGTGTCTCCTTGCGTGTAACAAATAATAATGCCATGTATTTCGTTAGAGGAGGGCCCTTCATTGAAATGTCACAGTTATTCCATCGACCCAGTGGAGATGCATCAGCGTCAGAACGAGGTTGATTTAAGATCCGAAGTGAAGGCGAGCTGAGAAGCATCATTCCTGTTGCATGACACAGAGCGTCTCTCCCTCTGCTAGAGACAGACACCACCACCTCCGTCCACTCCTGTCACCGAAATGACACTGGGACCCACTTAGACCCAGTGGGTCGAAAGTGCACTGCTGCATCTGACAGCCGTCGCCGCAGAGACCAGCAGCATGCAAGACGGTCGAGAAAAGACTCCGCTTTATTATATTCTATAATTAATGAACAACGGTCACAACAAATTAGGACAGAGTGAGGCGGAGGCCTCCCAGCGTGCTGCTCTGCAGCCGGAAGGAGCACACGGGGCCTCACAGCCAAATGTTACACAGCCACGGGCCTTTTAATGTGCGGCTTGGCTTTGCATGGCTTATTTAAAATCTCCACATGCAGAAATGACACTTAGGGAGGGGAAAGCGGCAGAGAGACGCTGTGCATCTACAGTGGGAATGGAGGTTCAGCTTTATGTGGGTTGAATAATGACGGTAGAAACATGAAGCTCGGCCACTTCAAGCTGGACCGCCGCCGGTGAGTGCAGCGGAGACGGCTGAGCAACTCAACAGGAGAGCACTTTCTAATTCTGCGGTTTGCGGATGACGCACGCATCGGGATTAGGTAAAAAAAAAAGATTTGCCTCGTTGTCGTTGTTCTGTGCTCATGTTAAAAGCTACAAACATCACTGACCTGCAGAATAACGCATGATTCTCATAAAGTACAGCATTCTTTGCCTGGATTTTCATGTTCTATAAACTCACTGAAGGAAGACTGAGGCGCTTACTACCACCTAGTGGGGAGAAATGTTTCTATCATGCGGAAAATGAATTAATGGGGGGAAGGTGTAATATTGTGTAATGTAACAAGTGAATCTCACCCGCTCCAAAATGATCTCTTCATATTTGTACATCCCATCACTGCCATTTACCTGTCAAAATAAAGAGCATAACGGTTAGTTTCATTCCTCTGTACGGTATTATGTCATTTGCTAGAATTATAGTTTTATAAAAAAAAGCAGCGAAGTCCTTCATCGTATAATACAGAGCAGACATTCTGTCAGTCAAAAGGGGTCTTTCCCTCCAACGATGCATAAGCAGCGTATAAAAAAAAAAAAAAGTGCCACTGCAGAATGCACATTCACCACAAACCGGCAGGGTAAAAAGCATAATGGATGTCAGTCCACATGGCAAACAGCATGTTGCTACCAGGAGGAGGCCTTTCCCTCCACACACAAACAGAGGAGAGAGACGTGTACTGTACAGAGAAAGGGAACAGATACTTACATAAGGGCCCGCATCTATTGAGTCTGCGTTGACGATGATGGGGGGAGGGTTGGCCTGCGAAGATGAAGAAATACACATTATCTCAGTGTGCCAGGCTGGCATCCCACACACACACACACACACACACACACACACACACACACACACACACACACACACACACACGCACACACACACTCGGGAGCAAAGTCAACGGATGCCATGGGAACAGTCAGTTAAATTTCTTTGGGGATGATGCTGCGCGTGCTTGCGTGCGTGTGTGTGTGCGTGTGTGTGTGCGTGCGTGTGTGTGTGCGTGTGTGTGCGCTGTTTAATAACTAACACAGCCGGACGTCCTGCGGTCGTCTCATAATAGCGACCGGCTTGTCGTTCCAGCCGTTGAAACATTCATCACACAAATCCTTTTCACTTTGGTTTAATACAGAAATTCCGCCACGTGTGATCGGATAAAGAAAATGCATGATTTTATTCAGTTAAATTGACAGCACAGGTGATACTCTCAGAATACTAAAGGGATGAAAGGAATCGCTAAATAAGCTTATTTGATGACGTAATTTAGTTTAATTCATGTGTGATGCTGAAATGGTTGATTGGACAGAATTATTCAATTTAGATTATTAATGTATTGTTTGAGCCATTTATTAAGCAAGAATTCATGTACTTGTTCCTGTTTCTATGATATAAAGCTTTTCTCTGATTAAATGTTTTGGTCTTTCAAACACAAGGATTTAACGATGCCGTCCAGGACATTTGTCAGTATTTTCCGATATCACAAGCTTGCCTGTTCAATCAATGAAATGAAGAACTACCGCGTTTTAATCTGGCGTCATCAGTTTGGAATGAATGTTTTTACACTTTCAAATAACGCTAAAGCACTTCATCGTTGGGAGTAAATCAAAGCAGCATTAGCTGTCGCTGAAGGTGTCATTTAGTTTTTTGGGGAATTTGTGTAATTTAAAAAATAATCACAAATCGCTACTGAAGTTTGAATTTTCAAAACAACTCTACGGGAAAAAAGCGGTTGCTGTTCATCTTTTTGGAGCACGTGAAACGATGAGCTACTGCTTCATGTCGACGCTCGGTGACAGAATCCAACCGGTCGAACCGCTGCAGCCACATATTAATCTCCACAATTCAATTAAGCCTCCGGCTCAACTCCATTGCGCCCCCTGGTGTTTCTATTTCCCGAGGTCCGACAGCGAGGAGAAGATCAGTAGCTCCTCCCGCATCACCTGATATGTCTTAACATGCGCAGGTGATGCTGGTGTCCAAGGAGCTGATTGTGATCTTCCTTCTGATTCATCACATCCCAAATAGCAATATGTATTAACTGTGCTTCTGTACGGTACTATACGTCATCTTATCGCTCTTCTTGTCCATGGCCTTACTGTCCGTTGTTATGCACCAACCGCCATGTCAAATTCCTTGTATGTCCAACATATTTTGGCAATAAATATTCCTGATTCCTCTGAACGACAGTCTGTCTGTAATACAATATGTATATACATGTATGTAGAGATGGACAATCAACCATAAAATAGAATATTGTGATTCAACGTTATCCTGGATTTTTACGGTTGATTTTCAGTTTAGTGATTTCATTTTCTAGCAATATTTGAATGTTCCGGCTTGATGAAATGGTGAAAGAATTATAGTACTTTCATTGTATTCAGTACAGATTCCTCAAGTAGTGAGCCCCACTTTTGATTAATATATGTTGATATTTGGGTATTTGTTTAAAAATGACCACGTTTTTTGATTCATCAATCTATCATCTCGGTTGAGACCGCACGCGTCTGTCTCTTGTCTCTCGTCGTCGCGCTTCAAGTCCCGATGTCACTGCGCCGCCCGGCACCGACTCGGCCTGCGGACCCTCGGGGACCCGCGGAGAACACGCAGACTCACACACAGAACCACGGCCGGAGCGCTCCTCTGTCCAAAATGTTAAATAATCAATGTGTTGTTATGGTAACCGGGGCTCGCGCAGTATTGGCCCCCGCCAGCCCGCTTTGCCGCCTCCCCCACGCCTAACCTCACGGGGCTCTCTCGCTGCAGTTCATGCGGCTCTGCGCTGACACATGCCAGGCCCCACACACACACACACACACACACACACACACACACACACACACACACACACACACACACACACACACACACACACACACACACACACACACACACACACACACACACACACACACACACACACACTCTCTCTCTTAAATCCACATGTTATGGCGGCACTGGAGCCAGGAAACAGCCCGATGACAAACATTGACAGGCAAATGCATTTCATCAGACCACACTGCATTTAATAGCTCACGTTCTTTATGTACATGAATACATTTTTCTACGTACACTACGTGATCTGGGATTAAAGGAACCGGTTCGACATTTTGAAAATACGCTCGCAGACCTTCTTGCTGAGCGATTGATGATGAAACTGAGACCGCGTTCGTGTCTGTAAATATGAAGCTGTCGGTGAACACAGCGCAGGCCGGGGGAGGGCTGGCTTTGCTCCGTCTAAACTGCCAGCACCTCTCAAACTCACTCAAACTTCATATCTTATAGCTTGTTTGATCCGTGCAAAAACAAAAGCATTTAAGTGGCGAGCTCGTGACCGTCGGGCAGATTCGGGCCAACTGGTCCCAATAGTTTCCGGCCTTCAAGCAAAGCCAGGTTAACTGGATGCTGCAGCTCAACTGTTCAGACGTGAGTGCTATCAAAGACGTCATCTAATAATCAGCTATTTATTTGATTTAGACTCATAATGCAACATACCGGTGATGCTGTTAACACAAATGACACCGGTGATACTTTTTAAAACCCTCCCCCCTTCATTGCAGGTAGAATTGGAAAACGAGCAGCAAAGCTGACGGCGCAGTAACCCCTTCCTCCTCCTCCTCAGGGAAGCGTTTCCACATCCCTTCCTCTCTGGCCTGGCACGCCGACATGGCAGCTCGGACGACGCACCCCCACTCAGCGAAACGACACAGCCAACGCCAAAGTCACAGCCAACGGCAGGTGCATGCGGGACAACGGGACGTGCTTATGTTCCTTCCTTCCTTCCTTCCTTCCTTCCTTCCTTCCTTCCTTCCTTCCCCGAAGCGTCCGGTGCTGCTGCGGCTCTCATCGGCCTCTCGTAGGCCGCGCTGCAGTCCAATCAATACCTACTCAATTACCATGCAGCCAACATCTCGTTCACGCCGTGGCTCTCCCCCCGGCGCCAGAGGGGGAAGAGGGAAGGAGAGGCACAAGGTGAGCGACCAAGTGACGGAGGCCAGAACGCGCGACAGAAGCTCAGCGCTGCGTCCGCTGTCGGGGACGAAGGCGGGGAGTGGCGCAGACGTAATAAAGAAGAAGAAATCCCCTCGCGGCAAAAGAACGCCAGCCGAATTCAGCCGTTCAACTCGACGAGGCAGCCGCGAGAAAATGAACTAGCTCACTCGTAAAAAAGGGGCCCATTAAAGCTGAAAGTCCCTCCGATTTGATGGCTGTGATTGAGCATTGTGACCGGCGTTGGCGCCCGCGTCCAAACCCCTCCCGACGCACGCCGCAGACGCACTTCCGTGAGGCCATAATTAATAGCCTTTCCCAGCTGTCAGCGGCGCTCCCTCCTCATCTTTATGTAACATTGCAAAAGCACGCTCTGGCTCACCTCTCTGTCACGCTGGGCAGCTCCGAACGAGAGCTGGCTAGTTTGACCTTCACGAGTGCAGCCACAGAGGGGAATGTACTTAGCGTGATGAATATTCACAACGCCGCTGCTGCTGCTGCTGCTGCTGCTGCTGCCGCCGCCGGAGAAGGCCTTCCGCAACCCTGCAGGAGGATTGATCCGCGCGCGTGCTTTGACCGCCGCGCGGGGTACAGAGTGTGCACTAGCGACAGCTAGATCACAATTGGTTTCAACGACAACAACAACAAAAAAAAGAACTCACAACCCATGTGTGTGAAACCTCCGATTGACTCATCCCCGCCTTTTTTCGATTGTTGCCGCCCACGCCGACGCCAGCAGGTCACTACCGTCACATCGGCCGTGGTGAAAGTTACCGATTGGAAAGGCTCCACAAATGAAGAGGAGGCCAGCCATGCAGGAGTGTCATCCGTATGCTTCCTATGATCCCCCCCCCCCCCGCTGCTTCCTCTACATCAGAGGTCACTGCGGCGTGGCGCGTTACCTCACAGCTCTTGGCTAGTTGCTATCCCTTGTTGCTAAGCTGAGAGAGCTGCTAGGCTCGTTCGTCTCTGGCGTTTTGGATCCTGCGCTGAATACCGGTGGCGGCCTGAAGCCACACAACTGACAGCGCTTCCATTTTGATGCTTTCACCACTGTCACCTCCGCCAGCGGCGGTGCGTTACATTCATATTAAACGATTCTGCTGCTGCGGTGTCATTGTGGAAGAAGTGGCTTGTCTTGATTGATTTATATGAATCATTTTTTTGTGTGCTCTGCGGTGTGTTTGCCGCCTTTTGATGCTGATGTTGTTGCCGAGGAAACGGTCTTTATTTGACAGGTGAAATATCTCCCTGTACAGATTAGAGACGCATCCACTAATTCATCTTCCCAGAAAAGCGCTGCATCTGGCAATATTTGTCCTATGAAGGTTCCCTTTAGCGTCGTCAAAGCAAACTGCGTTGAATACCTGCACGACAAAACAAATTATTTGCTTAACAGTGAGTTAAGAGGGACAGCCAAGTAAGAAGGCAGTTAGCGTAGCTTAGCATAAAGACAGCTAGCCTGGCTTTGCTGCCCATCTGATCTATCGCACCGCCAGAAAGCAAATTTCCCAAAGTGTTCCTTTAAAAAGGTGTTAAGCTGCCTCCATCAGTCTTAACTCTCCTTGCAGCTTAAACATATTGACTAGAGGAGCTCACAGCAGCTGAAAAGGGATGCAGAAAAAAGAAAATGGCAATTTACTAGCAGGAAACTCTCCTGATGAACCACAGTGCTCTGTACTTTTACAAGGAGAGCTCTCTAATCTGATTCACTTTCGTCACTATCATTTCTCTCATTCATTTCCGCCCCAGAACACAATCTTCTGAGCTGCAATTAGTCCCTTCCAATTTTAGACTTTTTGCTTCTTTTAAATGGGAACATTGGAGTGTGATTCTGCGTCATGAACCCAACGATGTAAGAAACACTCTCCCCTCAGGCCACCGTGGTCCTTAAACCCATCTGATGCAAACAAAAACATCCTTTTACGACCTTTAAAAGCTATAATCCTTCACTCAGTAGTTCTTGATTGTCTTAAACTTACCGACCACAATATTTTAGACCAGGACACGAGGAAACTACGGCTCCTCAGCCGATACTGGTCCACCATTCAAACAACACAACGGTGAACTAATAAGGTTAAACTCTGACCCGGGGCCAAATTAAAACCATTCGTCATCTTCCTCACCCACCCCGCGGCACGTACAGAGATCCCGCTGTCATGGTTGAGGTTCTGCGCTGTTCTATAAGAACGCCCACACGTCCACGTATCTCCATTCACTACGATCGCCTGAGTTCTGGCTCACAGTGAGTGTAGGTGTTGGAAGTGATGAAGAATTACAGTAAGTAGGACAACGGGCGAGGCAACAGAAACCGTGCCTCTTGTTTCACTGTGATAGTTATGAATACATGAGCACGTTTATCCATATGCTGATGTATTTAGCGCCAAATAGCAGAGGGAGTAGAAAAACAGGGCATTGTTTTTTTAACGTTTGTAGCACTTTGCCGATTGCCAAATCAATCTGCCTCCTGTCGAGGGTCCAGATTTACCCTTCTTCTCTGCCCACCTCGGGGAGCGTTCAGGATTCACAGCGTGTGATTAAAGCAGCTGCTTAAATGTACTGAAGCGATATCACAAACGCTGATCTGAAAACACTCAAACGTTAATGCCGGCCGCTTTAGCGGGGGTTCATTTGATCACAGACTCAGTACCAGCTGGCTGTGAGGACCAGCTCTTTTGGACAGAATGTGGGGTGAAATGGCCTCAAAAAGCAGCGGAGTGTTTTATTTTATCATATTCAATTTAACATTTTTAGGTTTCATGAAATTTTTTGATTGATCGCCAAAATTTTAATCCATAATGGAAATAAACAGGGCTTTATCTGATAATCATGTTAATTTGTGGATTGTCTGATTAATAAATGAGTTGCTTGACAATAGTTCAAAATGAGAATAAACAATAGGAACAGTCCAAAATACAAACATATTCCGTTAAATTGTTTCACGAAAACTCAATTTAAACTAATTTACTGTCAAACGCCTAATGGATACATTTTCCAATAATTTAAACTCTGCTTCCCACACCGAAAAAAATAATAATTGTAGCAGCGGTCATTCACCATACACAAAACAATCATGATTCACTTTTTATGCAAGACGTTTAACCATTTGTCTTTGCGTCTGTAAACTCAACATATTAGAATACAATACAATCGGTTAGTTACGAACAACCAACATCGTGAAATTTAAATATTTATGTCTCCCAGGAGGATTCGCCACCAATGAAAACGCATAAGTGCTTATCAATTAGACAAATTGTTCCACGGGATGAAAAAAAAAGGAGAACATAAACATGTACAACTTAAACAACGCTGCGGCGGTATTCCTGCGAGCGTGTGCAGGTCTTGGATTTGGCTGATTGCACGATTGGGATCACGCTCATTTTAATGGCGAGTATTAATCCACAATGGCTCCTATTGATCCGCAGGGCTCACAGTGAAGCGGCGGCATACTACGGGCGACAGAGCTGCGGAGCTGGAAGAGCTCGTTACATCGCACCGGTGGCTCGTCTGACGCAGCAGAGCCACGATGTCCGACGACGCCGCCCGCCACGGACCTACAGCTCGCCCTCAGGCAGGCGTCCGTTTTGTGAGCTCATCTTCGATGCAGTTTTTTTTTTGTGCAAATAGATTTGACCTCACGTGTACTCTATTGTCGATGCGGCATTTAAAAAAAAAAAAAAAACATCCGCCTGCGTATCAGCCTCGCAGCCTGTGGGTAAATAGCTAGCGGAGCAGTAAAGCTCCCGTGCAGCTCTGACTGAGGCTGCACCGTGGCAACCAACAGCACCGTGGCACATGCTCCGCCCCCCTCATCCGTACGCCACGCCTCTCGTTTCTTCACCTTTTCTCCCTTCCTCCCTCCTTCCCCCAATTGTCTGCCAAATGGTTAATGAGAGTATCAATGTATTATTTTGTCAGATGCCTCCTGAGCAATAGAGACTTTACTGTAGCTGCAAATCATTGTTAAAAAAAACCGGAAACTATCAAATGAGCAAATGACATTGTATTGTGTTCTTCTGAAAGACTGATATGATAACTTGTGTCATAACGAACGTAACGAGTGTGATCTGTGATGAAGTGAGAGTTTTACTGAAGCGTTTCTATAAAATCCATCTGGCCTTGCTTTGACATCAGTGGGCTAACTGCCTAACCAATGCTTTGGGCTATTCAAATTCCAGTGGGACACTTTCTTTTTTCCTTTAAAAGGGGATAATATAACATTAACGAATTGGGTTCCTGTGAGCCTAGACGACCCCGATGCAAACACATAAGGCAATGGCGTTAAACAAATATAATCAGTGATGAAAGGAATGAATGCAAATGTAGCTGCGACCTGAGACGTTGGACCACTGCATCCTAACCACTTGATATAAATGATAATCCAGCAGATTTTTACTTAAATTTGACCCTCAATCCTGCGGACGTAGCTCTCTATAGTTTGCAAGACCACTTCGGTTCTAAATATATACATTTGTACAAGATGTTCAAGGCGTGTATTCAACTGAAAATAGATTCTAAAATGCACCGCACCTTCTTTAGCAATTGCTTCTGCTGGTGATTTGGGAGAATTACCATCAGAAAACAAACAGAATTACCTTTCATACCTGGCTGCAGACAAATATACATCACTATTTCAGGAATAAAAAAATAACACATTCACCCAGAAAGCTATTGGCAACATCATGTCCATGTTGCTCTGCACTTTATTCTACTTAAGTTCATTTCCAATTTTAATCTACCCAAGAAAAGGTGACTCTATGAGGAAGGAGTTTTCATTTGGCAAAATGCGGACACACAGAGGGAAATAAAAGGTATTATATCCATAAAAGCGATTCAAAGGCAGAGATGTACTATGAGCAGCGTAACACAGCTAGCCCGCATTGTTTTCATCCCTGACAGATTGAGTCACTCAATACTAGAAAACTGGGATAATCTTGGTGAAATTGGTGAAAAACTGTGGGATTGCTCTTAGTTATAACCTTTAAACCAAACACTCTTGTCACATTCTAGTTTTAGAATATATTGAAATATATTGAATACCAATGTCATAAAAGCAGTTGTAGGATCTCCATCGTATATAAAGTGAAATGATGTTTAGCTCGTAGTATTGTTACCAAGCTCAGTCAGCTGTAAGCACCGAGTGACGATGTGGTGTCCCTGTACATGCTAAACACACACTACACTAATCATACGGATACTTTGCTGCTGCAGCGTCCTCTCGGAATACGGCTGCACACCCGAAAAAAATGAAGCCTTTGATTCGTACTATGCAGGGAGAAATAAAGAGCGGAGGAGGAGAAGACGGGAGGCGGATGATGGAAATGATGAGCTGCGCTGAGAAAACAACGCACGTACAAAAAAAAAAAAAATGAAAGAGGCCAGACCAAATGGCTGAAGGGCCGCTTGGATAATGCATTAGACAGAGATGGCACTCAGAGCAGCTACACATGGTAGGAAATGCACCGCTTCGCCAAATGTCCTCCACACCCACGCACCAGCATACTCTCAGACATGTTCCCGGAGAATGTAAGAAGAAATGATCATTTAAAGGGACGGACTTTGGATCACCAGTTTATACCCCTTCAGGTACGGCAGGGTTTGTATTGTACCCGTGTTTTTACTGGCAGAGCTGTGGTATACCAGAAGTGGGATCCCTAGGGCTTCTCTTATAATATGTCATACATGTAGTCCAGAGTGTGAAATAGAAACAACAACAACACTTGGAAATAAGGTAACATAATTCCTTACTAAAGAATGAGTGAGGGACAAACACAGAAAACAAGTCCCTAAAAAATTAGTTTACCTTTAAAGATATCTGCAGGAGTTTTGACTAAATATGAACTGTGCATCTGCTGCCGAGTGTGTAGGAGAACTACGCAGGGACGGCTTTTAGTTTTAGAGGAGGAGCCACTCTGTCCACTACAGAAAACAAAGGCGTTTAATACGTACTTTCTGCAGACGCTCCAAATTAAAAGCCTACCTAGAATGGGAGACATTGTTCCCTTTGTGCAATCGCTCTTAATGTGAAACAGCTGAGAAGGAAGTGTTTGGTTTCATTGACCCCTTTAGCTTAAAAGCAATTTAAAAAAACTGCAAAATGGTGGCGGCTGAATTATTGAATATAAACAGTATTTGTGCCAGAAAAGAGGGGGGGTGACATGATCATGCAGCTTTACGGTTGTAATGCACAAATGCATTAAGACAACGAGCAAACACGGAGGAAGCTTCAGGTTTCCTCGAAAGCAAATTTACTGTCTTACAAAAATGTATAAAACAGATCACTATAAACAGCCTCAGCCTGTTAAATGTGATCAAACTAATCACTGGACACTGCTCATTTACACAACATCTACTGCACATATGATCACCTACCGTTCAACTGTTAATTTTAAATCATTTGGAACCTAATCACTAGTTATGGGTATGCATTATTCAACTCGTAGCTCCTGTTAATATGGAACTGTACTGCTCAGGAGTTTATGTACCTTCTTGTAAAGTGTTACCAAAATAACAGCTGATATGATGGTTGAGTAAAAGCAATGGAAGCACAAGCGCTGTTGAAAGCACCCGCACACCCACGCGAAAATGAAGAGGAGTCAGAAGGCTTAGGGACCAGCTCCTCTGTGGTATTGATTGGATACACACACATATTCCACGGCAGCACGTGGGTGATGGAGCTGGCGAAACCTGGCGGAGAACGCTTGCACGTTCTCGCTGAAAAAGAGCCGGGGACAGAAGAGGGGGGGGAGGAAAAAAATAGCTTTTGTATCTGCGCATACGATCTATCGCGCGGTGACGTCTGATTCTTTTAATTAACAGCGGCCGCGATGGCGGCGCTTCGACGCGCTCCATCAAAAGGCCCCGCGCGTCCCTCGCTTCGCTCTCTCACAGACAATCGGACGCTTCAATCGCTGAATCAGGAGCCCAGTCGGCCCTGCGCAGCACGCTCACATTTCTGGGCCCGTCGTTACTGTGATCAGCAAAAAAAAAAAAAAAAAAGACAACTGCATAAAACCAAGCAGGCTAGCAAACAAACAAACAGCGTGCCTCCCCCCCTCTCCCTTCCCTCCCTTCCCTGCTCTCCCTCTGGCGAGCTGATGTGGGGCTCAGCCCTGGCAAGGCCTCTGACAATGACCGCATGGATCACAACTACCAGCAGGACACACACACACACACACACACACGTTCAGCAGCTGCAGGCGACTGCTGCTGTAAACAGCGGCAACGCCTCTACGTGCATCACGTCGCCGCAGCAACGAGCGAACCGCCGGACGGAGCGTTAGAATCTGCGTCGGCAGAACCGAGGCGGTTTCTGGCGTGGAATACGAGGAGGTGGGACTGGACACAGGTGAGGTCCTGGGTCAGAGTTCCTGCAGGCCCTCACCCCCCCGGTGCCCCCCCGCACACCAGCGGCGCCGGAGGAGAAGCAGACTTCTGTCAAAGTGCACATAAATATTGCAGTGCGCCTCGTCCGTCGTGTTTCGTGGTGCATCGGCCATGATTCACCATCCTCTCTTAACCCCCAACATTTTCCTGGGTGAAGAACTGTGTTGGGCGTGTGTGAATGTGTGTGTTTGTGTGTGGGGGCATGGGGGGATACGAGGGACAAGGGACTTTGGCATCAGAATCATAATTTATTTCTTGTGACTGTTTCCGTGTAAGTGACAATGAACCAGAGCAAATGTTTTCTGCAGCACACGTAACAAACAAAAGAGATGCAATGATTTCTTTGGATGAACAAAAAACATCTACGATGCAACTGCAGCTCCGTGTAGTTCTTGTATCCAAATTTGGCCAAACAAACTGTGGATTTGGAATGCCAAAAATGTTGCATTGCATTTAGCAGACTTAGATCACCTTGTGCAAAGTCTGGCAGAGCTTAACAATTGTTGACCTTCATTCGGGTTATCGAGAAACTACACTGCAACACAGGTCGTTGCTGCCTGCATCGTCACACAAGAGTAAAGGTGGACCCGTTGTGCACCTCCACTGAAGCAACCGCAGTTCAGAAAAGTACTTTAAAGCTGTAAATGGTGTTAAAATCAAAGCTCACCGTGGTGAAAGATACTTTCAAATAGCTGTGCACAGTTTGGAAGAACACTTACAGGAAAGGGCAAATTTCTGTCATATGTTGCATCACATTCAAACTCGGAGGTGTGTTTAAAAATACACAATGTCTTTAATATAAAAAAACCCACACACAAATAGCAGAAGTGAACAGTATATTAAGAAAAACCCATCCGGTGTGCCCAAATTTAAATGATGGTTCTTTCTGTGTATATTCACAAGGAGCTTGCTGATGAACAGCAGAGAACATCATGATAAAGTGGGAGGAAGCAACCCGAGAGATGTTTTGCATCTCTTGTATCCTCTGGTCTGAAGCAATTTGTCTGGATGGCTGAACACGAAGTTCACTGAGACTAGCCTGCTTTTCATGGCGCACAAATTCAACATCTCGCTGCTGGTTGTCGAATCCGACATTATGCCAGGAAGTAAAATGAAGTTTGGTGCGCGTGTCAAGGCAGATTTCAGGATGAATACAGGGTTTGAAATGCAGGATGGAGCGATGTCAAAGGGGTATTTACACTGTTTCAGCCTGCTCTCACCTTCCACTGATAAAAATAAATGCTTGTTGGGGGAGCGGAAGGGACGGAAAAGGGGGAGCAGGGTCCTCCAGTGAAACGTAATCTGATGGCAGTTTATAGGTCATGTGACTGGTTAGATTGTACTAGAGATTACCGTTTCTTGGTGCTGTTATTTATCTGGAATATATTATACATATTCAAACCCTCCCACACCTGAGATGTTGTCGGTCGAGCGAGGACAGAAGTCATCAACTCGACACACGAGACGTACAAAATGACCATCACAGCAGCGCCTGTGACGTGAACGAGACCGACAACCGCAAGAGTGAAGGTAAACAAACAAACACATTTTGTGTCTAATGATAAGATCGGTCGCACAACCAGGCGACGCTTTCAACGTGTCCTTGTCTCTCGAGGTCAAAGTTGTCCGGCCACACCTCTGGCTTTGCTTATCAACCACGTTCATTACGTCTCCTTGCTCTTCTCCATTATTAAAAGACAATCTCATTTAAATCTCTTCATGAGAATATTCCAGGTTTTAGATGGAGCCTTTCGGGGTAACGTCCGGGGTCCAGCTCACGATGTTCGCACATGTAAATCCCATCCGGTAATACGCTCCGGGTTGCTCTTACACGGATGGCAAATCGAATCCGGCTAAAACTAAATCTCACCGCACAGATGTGCAAACCAATGATACCAATAAATCAATGTGACAATACGAGAAACACACACACACACACACACACACACACACACGGGCGACATCTTTTATCCGGGCCCGAGGGCTCTCCAGTCGTGATCACCTTTGGGAGTGTTCGAAACGCCCGCCGCGCCTCGGCCTTCGTTTAAACTACCACAGGCGCAGCAGAGGCCCGTTATAAACAACGGGTTGGGCAGAGCCCTCTGGACTAAATCTCCATGCTGATAAATAAAGTAAAATCCATTTAATATTTGTGGCTAATCATTGCCACGGAGCTGGAGAACACACAAAGACATATTGAAGCCCGGGAGGGGAGGGTGCGGGGGGGGTTCTGACTGGAGACCCCGGTAGACTGGGGTCTCTCTCAGATTTAAATTCAAAAGCCCTTGTTTTAAAGAATCCCAACTGTAATAATTAACCTAGCAAGCTCTCGACAAAAGCAGCACAATTGTTTGGTAAATAGATGACAGAGGGAGAAACAACTGATTGAATGCGCCGTCATCACCACGTCCCGGGGTTTGTGTAACGATTTCCTCACACGTGCACGGAAGGTTGACGGCTACAGTAACCATTGAAAATGTCAACGACACGCGTGTGCGTGTGTGTGTGCGTGTCAGATCTCTCCCTGCCCTGTGTAGGTAGCGGGGGAGGGGTACCGTTCCCATTTCCCCGCCCGAGGATAGGCGACGATGGCTGGGGAGAGAGCTAGCGGTGGGCGGCGGCGGCGGCTGGTGTGCATCTCCGTCCACGCCGCGGGGCCGCGGCCCGTTGCCGGGGAGCGCGGCGGCCGCTTGCATGCCCGGGTTTCTGCAGAGACGGAGGGACAGATGCTTGTCCACAGTGTCAGGGCTCGCTCGCTTTCTCTCTCTGACAGCACCACCAACTGCCTCCTCTTACATAACCCCCTCCCCCTCTCCAGGCCCGCCGCCTGCCTTTATTGGCTCATTTCTCTCTTTTTTCAACCCGAGCATTTTCACCTCAGTGACCACCGTCCGTCGCTGATTCATTCTATTCTTTATTCCAATGTGGATGCTTTTTTTTTGTGTGTGGTGCACATTCACATGTTACAGCAGGAGAGAGCGGATGCTTTGAAAAAGGACCAGATAGGATTCTACTGGGGGATTTATCCATTAACAGAGCTGCTTCAACAACATATGATCCCAACACGGATCACAGTCAGACACCAATTGGTTTCATGTGGAATGCTGGAAATGAGCAGTGGAAAAATTAGGTGGCGATGCCGTCTGAAAGTAAAATGCCCCATGTAAGCAATAAAGGCTTACATAATCCCATCTGCTGTGAGCTTTTGAATGCGTGTGGAAGAAAAAGGCTTCCAATAGATTTGACACCAAAGAACGCGTCGATCTCTTTTTGCCTCCTGTAGTAATCTGCTAATACCAGCCGGGTTGCGGTTCATATGTGGGCTCAGCTCAGGGGGGGGGGGGATCTCTTGCACTCTGCCACTAAAATTTCAGCCTCCATTTTACCCCCGTGCTTCTTCTCACCTTCCCCTTCCTCCCGTGGCCTCACATTTCTTGCTCGGATCAGACATCAACGGAGGGGCTACAAAGGATGCTTCGCCAGCGCCTTCGCTCGCCGCAAACACGGGACCACATAAGACACATACTCATGCACAGCTAGAATCGTTCCTTGAATCTCATGCTCACCGAGCTACCCTTCCCCCACCCGAGCTTCACTCTCGTGCTCACATCAATGCACCTTCCTTAATTAAAGACTGCGCTTCTGAAGCCGTTCTGACCTTTTAATCAACTGGGATTTATAAATACATGTAAATAATTGGAGATAATAGAAACAAAATGGACACATAAAGAGGCGGTTTCATTCACAGTGTGCGGCATGTATGACAGGCAGCGTTTGAGTACAGATTACTGCTGATTCCCTTCTTTTTTTTTCTTCCTGACAACACATTCGATGTATTTTGAGCAATTGGTGGCTAAAAGATGGGAGACTAAAGAAGAAGTATCACTGGTTTCAAAGATCAATTCCATTAGCTCTTTCTCTACCCTGAGCTAATGAGACACAATCCTACAATCAGTCGAGCTTACGTCTAATGTACAAAACCAGTGTTGGCGTTACAAGCTTGAGAGGTAACTTAAAATAATTGCAAACTGCCCCCAGGTGCTGCTTCAGTGAACGAAAATGAACCATTTCGTTGGCCTACGGCGACTGCACCGGCGTAAGCCTTCGACGACACACACTAGGTGTGTTAAATGTATAGGCATTAGTCATCTGCATCAAATGCAAAAAACGTGAAGCTTATGCCTGTGCGTGTGCAGTGGAACCGGCTCAGTCCTGTTCCTCCCCCCCTCAGCTTCCTATAGAGGACCCACAGTCAACAAATGGGGAGACGGAGGGCTTGAGATGAATACTAAATATGAATCCTCTCCTCTGAACCGACAGCTGATACATGACGGCCTCTGTTCTGCAACAGCAGCAGACCATCTGATCCCCCCCCCCACCCCTCCCCACCTCCAGTCAGGCCTCACAGGCCTGAGCAATCCAACAAAGTGAGAAAGGGGAGTTACCTGGTCGTACCACTCTCGGTTGGTACAGGTGCACTCGGGCCACCATCCTGCTTGTCCACTGGAGTTGTTGCCGTTGACTTTGGGGCCACACTTGGAATGGTGGCCCTTTGGGTTGGGGCCTCCAGGGCCCCCGCCAGCCATACTCTTGCCCTTACTTCTCCCCAAAGTGCCCCCTCCGCCTCCGCCTCCTCCTCCACCTCCGCCACCACCACCTCCTCCAGCTCCTCCTCCTCCTCCTCCTCCGCCTCCCCCCGAGGCCGGAGGGGGTAAGGTCTGGCCTCCCCCGTACCCAGGCGGGTATCCATAGGGCTCGGCCTGCCAGTCTCCTCCGTACGACGGGGCGTCCATCCTTCGCAGGGCAGCCATGCGGGTCACCTCATAACACTCTGGGCACTTGCAGCAGTGGTGGTGTTTGTGCATGCTGGCTGCGCTGGCTGGACCGAAGCGGAGCCGAGCGGCGTGGCACTCTGTCTCTGCTGCCTCGTCAGATCTCACGCGGCACGCTGTGATCGGCTCGCGGAGCGCTAACGCCGACGGAAATAACACCGATCACAGGAATTTCTAGAGATTTCACCCCCCTTTCTTTTTTTTTTGTTCAAATCCTTGCCACTCTCCGCTTTATTCCTTTTCGGGTGTAGAAAAAAAAAAAAAAAAAAAAAAAAAGGATCAAGAGGGACGAGAAGCGGCAACGGGAAAACAAAATACAAAATGGGCACGTAGTCTTTGTCCTCTTGACGTAGAAGATCAAAGGAAAAATTCAAAATATTGTATATGACCACACAATCAGAGACCAGCCCCGATGGTAGAAATTTCCTCTTGCTTCTCTTGGTTCACAGTGATACGCATATAAATTCATAGATATATATATATATATTCTTTTGCTTATATATCATATATATTTACACACACAAATACATATAAAAATATGAATATAAACAGACGAGCACAAATACAGTTATGTACAGGGATAAATGTATATATATAAATATCTATATGTGTGTGTACAAATATATATATAGATATATAAACAATATGTATAAATAAATAATATCCGCGGATGAAAATCTTCTCCTGGTCTTGGTATCTTCCCTGGTCCGTCAAAATCTCACGGTTTTCCTCCTGCGTGGAAAATCGTTGTCTTTCTCTCTGTCTCTTCTCTCAGCCTGCAGAGAGGAGCTGAGCACTGGATCGCCTCTCAGCCAGCTTGCCCTAGATGTGGATTATTCACAGGGATGCAAGCAAGCAAGAGGGAGATGGAGAGCGAGAGAGAGAGAGAGAGAGAGAGAGAGGAGAGAGAGGGGTGGGGGAGGAGATACGTAGCAGCATCCCTCCAGCACCTCAGCCCTGACAGCCACAACCAATCAACTGGCAGCGCTGCCATCAGCAGCGGCAGCACCAACAGGATGGAGCGCTTCGCTGGCTGCTCTTAAAGGGGCGGCGACGGCTTAAACCTCGCCGCTGCCCGCCTCGGGTGAAAAGGTGCCGCTTCACAAATCAAGCCACAAAAGGAAGCTTTGTGATGTCCATTTCCTCAACAACAACAACAACAACAACCAAAAAAATGGTCAGGAAGTTGACTTGCTGTGGTCCGCAGCCCTTCCGACGCGGACGCACGACCCCGATCCACCAGTTGTGGGTCTAATCCACGTTTTTCATCAGACCAATGCAGCCAAAAATCCAAGTTACAGTGAGCAACGCCTCCGACTGGTAACTGGTCACCTCCACGGTCAACTCTAGTTCAGCCGCAGATTTACCGGCTTTCTCGTCGGACTCCGTGTCCCAGCACACATCTGTAAATAATCCCACAACGGAGCAGCAGATTGAGATCATTGTTCTTCTTCAGCCGGGTCTCACTAGTTCTGCCTCTCTGCATTGATGCCTTTGAATCGCGCTGCGTTACTCTACATCACTCTCTACCCCGTTTCAACACTGCAGTTGAATTAATCTTATTGTTTAATCCTCCCCGTGTGCAGTATTCTGTCAAATTAGCACAGCGAGAGAAAACTGCACTCCCGGAGACTCGTTTAACAAACGTAAGTGAAATATTTTTATGTTCACAATGATGACATCAACACATGTGTACAAAACCAACAAGATTACACGCTTGGGCTTTCGAGTGGGTGGAGGAAGGGATTGAGAGTGAAGATGTGGCGGGGGGAGGGGGGGGCCTATATGCTTTCATGTATGTGTGGCGGTTAAATCTTCAGTAATGCGATTGGTCTGTCTGTGAACAGTTTTGCATGCTTGTGAATTTGTGGGTTGATCACAACTGGATATAAAACATGGTGACACGGAGGGTGGAAGTGTATTTTTTTTTTAAGAGAATGTTACAGTGTTGCCATTAAAGCCCTGCATATATGCATTATTAATGAAATGTGACGGGGAACAGAGCTGGGTGTGTCTGCATGGGGGGTGGGGGAAGAGTACATTTTATTAACAGAGCCTGCATGATACAAAGCTCATGCATGAACACTGTTTCACTGTATTTAAACTGTATTTGAATGTATATTAATATGCACCACTTTCCTTTTAAATTGGGAAACATTTTCAGGCGAGGACACACTGCACTGTGTTGCAGCCCTAGCAGGAGGCGCACACAAGCAGGCTCAGTGACACTAAATGACGTGCACCACTAACTCACTCCATCACGATGCTATTCTTTCACTCTAACCTGCAAAGATGAGCCAAGCCGCAAACAAAAGGAGGAGAAAGTTGGGCATTTTTTTGGACAGAGACAAAAAAAACAAAATAAAAAAACACAGAATGCCCTGAGTTAAATTGTCGGATGCAGCCACAGAACCAGCTGAAGCCAATCAGAGCGGAGAGGCGGGGCTTAGAAGGCAGCGGCTTGAAAGGACCGCGTAAGCATATCGATCACAGCACGCATGACCGAGCACATGTTGCAACCATCCTCACCGAGGCCGACTGCGTCTCGCTTATGAACTGCCCACTTCACATTTACCACACAGGAGATTTGTACACACAGGCAAGCTTCACGTCATAACAACAGGAGAGACGGACAGAGAAAGTACACGGACGAAGACAGATAGGGGATCTGTACGGGTGGGCGCGCGCGCACACACACACACACAGACAGACACGCACACACACACACACACACACACAGAGACACGCACACGCACGCATCCGTGATATGAACTAGTTAAGTAGACATATGGTGTACCTCCGAGGGATAGAAACCTCTCCCTTTAAATATTACATAATATCAAATATTTAAAGGATTTTGTAGGTTGTTTAGAGCCAATCAATGGCTGGTTTTCTGTATCAGAAGAACAGCAGGAAGTGAAACGCAGGGAGACATTACGACTATCGCAGGAGAGAAAGGGTTTTAGTATTGGTGTACGTGTCTCATTTGCCAGCTTACGGTGACAAAACGTATTCTTTATGTTTTAATAACTGAAGAAATGAAATGCTGCTCACTTCTGCTCGTGTGTCAGCAGAGTGTCGATAATGTGAAATCCAAGCAGTTACAACCTCATCCGAGTGGCATGAAACCCTCATGAGTACAATATCATGTGATCAAAAGCCGTGGCCCGGCAATAAATACAAAGTTTGTGCTGATTTCTTTTGCGGTTGGGTTTTTGTTGAACTCAATTACACCATTATTTTTCAGGTTGTTGTTCGTAGTGTCCTTGTATTAGATTACATGATATTGTCAAATTTAATCTGCAGTTTATAACTTAAGCTGTCACATATATACGATTATTTTTCCATTTGTGACACAGTGCCAAGCAGGAAAAGCAATATTCAGTTACTGGCATTTCTTTAGTGACTAAAGATGAATGATACTAGAGATGGAACAACATAAAACCATCAAAGAAATGTAGAAATCTTCTAGTTTTCCTTTCAAATTGTCCACAAAGATGTTCCAGTTTCAAAAAATAGTAATAAACCTCCTTGCCAAAATTACGGGAAGGACTTGACACAAGGATTGAACTCGTAGCTACACTCTGACTCTCACGAATGTAATAACTCTCCTAGAAAATACAATAAGAACCATTTGTCTTTAGAATACTCAAAAGACTTCTGCAATACTGTAAGGGCAAGACAAAACATTCACCTAGAATACATATATTACAGGTACACATGCATGCATGAGTGGGGTTTGTGTGTGTGGGTGTGTGTGTTGAGCCTAATTAAACAGCTTGGACGGAAAAGGAGAGGATTAACTGCATCGGGCAATCTATCTCGTGAAATAAAAGCAGTAACCTCTGACCTTCTCTCTGACAAATGGAAAAGAAGGACCCGTGATTTACGGCATGAACGAGGAAAGGATCCTGTGCTTC
Source organism: Apeltes quadracus (assembly GCA_021346845.1). Taxonomy (NCBI): domain Eukaryota; kingdom Metazoa; phylum Chordata; class Actinopteri; order Perciformes; family Gasterosteidae; genus Apeltes; species Apeltes quadracus. Next base: position 4,849,492 of record CM037920.1, read on the forward strand.
TGAACGGAGATGCTATTCCCGCATCCCACCTGGCAGCTCCCCCAACCCTACCGGCTCAGCATCAGCCTGCACAGCCCTTTATTACATAAACCAACCCGGACACCCTCATGCACACACACACACACACACACACACACACACACACACACGTGTTATTGTAATGAGCATTACACCCTCCCAACCCCCCAACCACAGCACACACCATGTATTGAGCTATTCAGTAATTTCTAGGCATTTCTCAGAGAAGCTTTGTGACTACTCCTTCGTCACCTGACCGGATGCGGCGCCATAAAAGGACAGTCGGTAGTGAGGCGGCCTTAAAGAGGCAGCTCCATATCAACATGTACTGAGCAGCTTTACTGTAGCCTTAACTAACTGCAAGAGGGGGGCGGGGTGTGTTAAAAGTCTCTCTCAGGCACCATTGCATCTTAGCAAAAATCCACTTCTCTTGCCTCCGAGCAGATATTGAAAGGAATAAATATTTCAGATAGTCTTTCCAGATAATGCTGTCACTGCTCAAGGACTTCTGGCTTTGTTACGTGTGTAGGAGCAAAGCGAAAGAAGATGATACCACCCAAGACAGAATGAAGGATTCTCATCATCTTCTTACTAAAAAGGCATCGTAACCTGGCGAGGAGCCTTCGACGACGCTCGGCCAACAAAGCGGCCGCCGGAAAAAAAGCAAAGCTACATGGCTAAGACTCCTATTAATAGGCCTCGGTGGCAGAGAGCAGCTGCTCCACACACACACACACACACACACACACACACACACACACACACTCACAGACAGCACCAACTGATGGAATAATGAGAGAGAGAACCATACAAATGGAGCAAAATGAGGAACACATGATGGCAAGAGTGGGAGATTTTATCCGCCAAAAGATAAAAGCAGACAGGAAGGGAGCTACGAAAAGGGTTAAGAGACGAGCGTGGAAGCAGTTGATCAAACGACGATGACGGGGCCGTCGGCCCATGACAGACACCGTCACCTAAGAGAGAAGAAGCTGAGGTGGCCTACGTGTTGTCAGGAATGCGATGACTAGAGGGGGCATTATCGAAGCATGGCACTGAACACGTCGGGGCGGGGAGGGTAAAAATAGAGAGCGGAAAATAGAGAGATGCCGAGAAAACCACCATTCTCATGGGTGTGATGGCGCAGGGGAATGCAAAAAATAAAAAATAAAAAAAAACTGTCTGATTACCGATTCACCTCGTCACAGAGAGCGACGCAGATGATCAATGCTAATGCTGAGTGTGCATCACCACGACTGCGCTGAATGCCGGGATCGTGTAAAGAGCAGAGCAGAACGAGAGAGGAGGAGGGTGGGACAAAGACACAAATTAAAAGGGGAATGAAAAAGACAGGATGAAGAACAGAGAAGCGAGGAGAGAGATAGAGTCAGAGCAGTCTGTAGTGATGCAGGCGGGGGAGGAATGTGGTTTCCATGGCAACCGCGAGGAAGGCTGAGCTCTGGGTGTCCGTTCCAGCTCTGCACTGCACCGGCCCTCGCCTCTCATCCGCCTTGCATTCGCTCTCTCGGTCTCTCCCTCTCCAGCCTCCCCCACTAGATCCTTCTCTCCATATCCCCCCCTTTCAATCCCTCACGTTCCCTGCGACTCCTTAGCTCCCTCCTTCATGTGATCGAGGAAGTCTCTCTACAGACACACACACACAGCCCTGTATTATCCAGAGTCAACCTGTGCAGTCACTATATCCTCATGCATTATCATACAAACCATGGAATCCATTTGCTTACAGCATGCATCTCCCTCTCTTTGACACCCCCCTCCTCCCCTTCATAGAACTAGTTCCGGCCTCAATAGTTGTTTGCTGCTGATTTTGATTTTGTTACCGTGAGACGGAGTGAAGGTACCTGTTCCGCCCCTTTCCGGTCCTTAAGCTAAGCTAACCACCTGCTGCTAGTTTTGTTTTTAAAAAGGACAGATTAGAGTGTCATGAGCCTTCAAGTATCAGACAGAGAGCTAATTTGTAAAGTGTTGAATTATTCCTTTAAATCTCTGATAGTAGCACAGTGCAGAGTGAGAGCAACACGGCGGTACAAAAACCCCCAAACTTTAGGATTGAGGGGTTTTACAGCTGCAGGTAGAAAGAGTGAAGATGACAAAATATTCACTACATGGCTGTCCTAAATACTATTAATCACTGCGATCTGCTTGAGCGTAATACATGGAAATGAGCATTGTTGGTGTTGAAATGAAGAGAAAATGAATTAAATGGATTTTTATAAATAAATCCATTTAAACTGCTCGAACCAAAGCCCTAGGGATAAACTCGGCACACTCCATGTGGAACGCTAACGCTAATGCTAACTAACTAGCCCGTTATGCGCTCGAGCATATGGACGCCAACCCGCTAGCATTCCCCTCCCGCTTGAGACTCGACTTGGACTCGAGCTCAGAGACTTGAGACTCGACTTGGACTCGAGCTCAGAGACTTGAGACTCGACTTGGACTCGAGCTCAGAGACTTGTGAGCATCTCTGTTATGAACCCCCACAGATGTTTCATGAGTTTTGTGACGCCTCACTAAGCGGTCACGGTGAGTGCGTAATTGTCACATCACGGGGTTCGTTAGTATCTGCTTCCATTAGCAGCAGCTGCCCTTTTCTGAGGCCTGTTCAGAACCGCCGCACGGAGGTTGTGCTCAAGAGAACCGCCGGGGAAACTTAACTGACCTTTGGCACTTCGACGTGGGACCGAGCCACCAAGCCGGAAACTCGCTCCACTCTGGGAGGGCTCGTCCTGCTGGTCACTTGCACCCGGGACACGCCGTCCTCCTCCCCCTGGTCCTGAGGGACGGGCGACAATTAGGACACATTTGGGAACGTCAAAGATCACAAGCATCGACAACATCTTTAACGGTTTTTTTTTATCAGTGTAGCAAACACGATTACTTATTGACATCCAGGTGGTTGTACAAGTCTCTAAGAGGTGCGATATAGCAGATCCACAGCATTGATACAGCAGCAAACAACTATTGTTTACATAAAATGCAGAGTGGAGTAACATCAACCCGAAAAGAGAGAGAAATCCCTCCCTCTGTTTGTTGTTACCAAAGCTCCTCCTTGCTTTATTGACATTGCCCCGGCCTTGCGCGCCCTCGGTGCACGTTTGTGCATGTGAGCAACACAGGCGCCGCTCATCTGGCGATTACTGCCCTCGCGGCCTGTAAGCTGTTGTGGCGGGAGCGCAGCACCCGACCTCCGGGATTAACGCGGTCGGCTCTGGCAGCACTTTGGCCGCGCTCGTGCCCACCAAGTGTGCGGCCGGCCGGTCGCGCACGGCGTGTCCCCGGCAGTGGAAGACCAACACGGAACCTCACCGGACAGCAGAGGGCGGCCTTCAGCCCGGACGCCGCTCGGATATAGCAGGTGTTGATTTAGAGACGCTAAGTGAGCCTCTCTCTTTTCGGGTTGTATTCCCTCACACGGCAGTGCTGACAGACGGGACAACCGACTTGGGACAATAGTGGCAAAAAAGCCCTTTGCGCTGTGCACACACACACACACAAACACACACACACACTTACATCCTGGCAAACACACTTGCACTTACTAAATTGTGCGGACACGTACGAAATGAGTCTATGAATTAGTCATCAGAACAAGTCATGCAATATTTAGGACGTGTGACATTTTTCAGTTACTTCTTGGCTATTCCTGGGATTATTACACAACAAAAAGGTAGGTTAAGGTTTGCGCTGTGAAAACACGGGACAACTTTGGAATTCTGAAATTAACCAGATTACACGGTTTCTTTCATTTCTTTTTTGTAAAAAAAGAGCCATTCCTCACTCTCACCTGCTTCTCTGCACCAAAATCAGGGAATTTGCAGACTCATTTAGTTTCCATCCCTTCCTCCACCCAGGTGACAGCATGGCTAGAATACTGATGAGCTCACTGGGTGTCCATTAAGCAGCTCTCTCCCTCTCAAACGTCCGCTGCTCTCCCCAGAACTGGGCCCGGGCCCCACAAGCAGCTGGGATCCGTAGAGGGGGGGAGGACGTGGGGGAGGGATCCGGAGCCATGCCGCATCAACTTAGCAGCCCGACAGGGTGGATCACAGAATATAACTGAGAGGAGTTTAAGACTTCAGAATAAAACGCAAGACCACAGTCGGTTTTTCCTTTTTCTTTTTTCTTTTTTCTTCCACGATGAACATCTGGCGTTGCAATTGATGTGTTTCGGCTTCAAGGAAAAAGGGCGCTGACCTACATTTCGACTCTTACCTTCCTGTCTATCCGCGGGAGAGGGGATACATCGCCTTGTGCGCTCGCTCCACTTTGTAGTGCAAATGAAAACTTGATCAAACTGATCCGAGGAGTGACGATTTGACGGTTTAAAAAGCCTTGTCCTCAGGAACAGTGTTCAACTTTAAACATCTGCAAGTAATCACTTCTATATTAACAGTTAAATACCATCAGGAATCCTTCTTAAAGTGACGTCACTCGCTCGAGCTTTACGTGTTCGGGAGCGGTCAGAGACGGGATGACTTAAGCGTCCATTTAATACAGTCTAATAAATGACAAGTTGATTCTAGTTCCCCTGTTCAACTGACCATGGATAATCCAGTTCAGATTTAGAAAATGAATTTCAAAAACATATTGCCATTAAGTGATTGACTGAATGGAGGGGCTGTTGAGCACGCAGAAATGACGTTGGATTAAAAGTTCTTATCCCACGTGGGCACTAAATTGTGTCAACAAAAAAAAGCACTGAAAAGTGGTTTTCCACTTTGCATATATACAAGTCTTTCTAAGGCACGCAAAGATCCATTTTTGTGATCTGTGATTGAAACCCAGTTTAGATCCCGTCAGTCCAACGTACTGCAGGAGCAGAAAGGCGAGGCCCTTCCTGGCAGTAGCCAATGAGGAATTCATTAATTAACAACAAATCAGAATGTCCCAGATGACAGTTGACAGTTAAAACTAAACTAACCTAAAACTAAACGTTATTGGTTAAGTAACAGTTTATCTTGTGGCATCTCTTCTCATGTCTTCCCGGCCAAGTAGAAGAACACATTCAACACTTTTTAGGTTTTGTCTCAATCGCACATAAACGACAGAAAACCACCCGGGGAGTCACGTGGCCCGCTAGTCTACTCACGGACCCATATAACCGCGGGGGTCCGGGGGGCCTGCGTTCCCTGCCTCCCCATGTTTCCTGACTGTCTCGCTGTCGTAAATTTTTAAACGACAGCCCACTGCGAAACATGTGAATTTGGGAGATTTGTCCTGGTTTCTCACACGTCTCCGCTCGAGGGTCTTTGAGGCTTCTTTCAGGCCCACGTCACTGAACGCGATTGGTCTCGTGTTTCAGGAATCCAGCTGGCAGCTTTGTGCCTTGAATTCCGTTTGGAAAATAACATTCTCAAAATGTTTCAAATGCTACATTTGTTTTTGTTTTCGTAATAAATCTGACCCCCCTCGCCCCCTCCCTTACGTGGTCCAATGTTGCCCGACTGAGTGCAGCCAAATAACCGGACGCACGTTAAGCAAAAGCCACGGTGTTTTTCTAATCACTGCTAGAAAAGCAGGCCACAGATCATTCAGCTAATGGGCTCTAGAAGTCAGCCAAAGATACATTTAATTAACATTTTGGCGTAGCTGAAGGGAGGTTATGAGGCAATATTAAATCATGTAAGTGACATGAAGTCAGGGGTTCCCGGCCATCGGAAGACAATTAGGAGACCAGTGACATGCAACTACAAACTAAATCATCCAATCACCCCCCCCCCTCTGCGTGGAACCCGAGAATGGCTCAAATCCACAAGAAGCAGCTCTGCTTCCATCACCTCTGCGAGTGCCAACATTTCATCATGGCTGACTTCACGAGAGCAATCAGCGCTCTTTTGACTCTGTTTAATTTCCTCTTCTCCTTTCTGCCCGTGTTCCCCCCCCCTCTTCTCAACTTTTCCCGCCCGCCCGCCCGACACTCGCTCGCTCGCTCGCCGGGTCGAAGCCGCCGTGACTCACGGTCACATTGTGCGAGTGACGCGGGGTCGTCGGGCCTGTTAGTTAGCCGACTTTTCAGTGCAGCCAAACAGGCAAAGTATTCAGACAGAAAGTGTGACACCAGCTACAACGTAAAACATTATGCACATTCTCTCCCGATCGACAATAACGCAAAAGAAGGTAAAATTACCGCCAACGCATCTTTCCTGCCGTCTTCTTTCACAACAGTTTTTTCCGTGTTCAGTTGCAAGGTCACCTCGTAACACTCTTGGATATCTGTGAGAAAAACAAGCAGACAATAATGAGGCTCCTTTGTGCTTTGTGCAAAAACAGATGTTGGCCCTTTTGTTTCCTACCCACTCTGTAATATCTAGTTCTGTTTATGTCGTCTTCTAAAGTGCACCGCTCGGGCTGAGGAAAGGAATCCAGCGATCACGTGGGGAGAGGTTTCCCTCAGCGGGGGAACCGGGTGAAAACGTGGGAGGGAGGGAGAGTCGAAAGTAAGGCGGCCACATTTGTGGAGCGCTCACCTCGTCGGGTCGCTGAACGATACGAGTCCGTAAATAAATCATCAACTCGGTGTCTACGAGGCCCACGTTATAATACTCCCCGCTGCCGGATCTATCAGTGAGTCGCTTTGAAGCTACGTTTCGGGGGTTGAGGGAACATGAGACGCTGCACGTGTTGAATACATGTAGACACTGCCCCCTAGTTGAGGAGCGGGCCATTGATACGCAGGTTCATGCTTCCATTCGAGTGTAAAAAAAAGGTATGTCAGACAATGCTTGTGCAGAATGTGTACATGTTAACGTCTGTACGTTAACAAGACAATAACAACATGCCTGTGTTTGTTTAGCAGGTATAAGGAGTACGACATTGTGTCCTGTGGTCACCTATTGAGCGGCGGGCCGTTTGATGAGAACGCTCCCGGACAAGTCTGCTGATGTCACCCGCACACACGCCGGACTGGTTACTGCGCCGTTGACATAAAAAGAGGTTGCCGCGGCGACCCGCAACTTCCCAAAGTTCAAGTTCGTCTCTCGCGGCGTCCCACACAACACATTTTGCCAATGGGCGTAATTGTTGTGAACCTATTGGTTAAAAGCAGACTAAAACAAACAAAAGTGTGTGTGTGTGTGTGTGAGAGATGGAGGGACATGGGTGAGTGTGTCCCAACAAGATACTGTGAGAACAAAAGTGTAAGAATGGAGCATGTGACTCATCCCTGTGTCTGCATGTGGAGGAGTGAAGCCATGTGTGGGCAGAGGAGCTTGTTGACTAAAGAGCGATCTCACTCTCCCGAAGCTCTTGTGGGCCTGCAGACACGCACACATGCTACCTGCATACACACACCTGCATACAAATACTCGCAATGACGCTGCAGCGTGTTTTAGATGCACTATGAAATGCAACGTGATCGTTTTGAGGAGGATGAAAATAGTATTCTTTCCTCCTACTTGACCGAAAATGTTTGTATTATTTGCAGGTGGTTGCTTTTAATTGCGGTTTACTTTAAAAATGTTAATATACTAATGATGGGATGGGAAAACAGACGAGTACGCTAAGATGAAAAACACTACAAAGCGGTGTAAAACTGAGATGAATTATAGAACGAAGCAATAATTCTGAGTGTTCATTACTCTGAGTGACACCTGTAACATGTATCGAGTCATGTGACTCATTGCTAAAACAACCTTGAAAACGTCGCATCGGCTCCGTGTCGCAGAATTCAGCTGCATCGCAGGCACCTGGCTCGCTGTCACACAACTGACGCCTCTGATTGAATTGTTTGCATCTATTTCTGCTTAATCAGGTCCGTTTTTGAGATTGAGGTTCAGTCACACAAAGAAGAGATTTGTTGTTTTTATCTCTGAACCCACCCAAACCCTCACAGACCACGTACGTTTCTGGCCGTGGAAATAAATGACGTAACCCGAGCCAGAAGTGTCTTTCACAGGACTCACTCCCAGATCTCTTTGTGATGCAGTTTGACTATTTTAGGACGGTCGCAGCGAAGCCACTTTCATAGCGGTGTCCCTGCACCTACTCCCTGTCACACACACAAAGCCTCTGCGGGCAGATCACAGAGTTCTCTGTGGCGTTACAGGCCTCTCCTATTTGTCATCTACCTATTCAATCGGAATAAAGTCATCCCTGCATTGCCTGCCTGGGTGAATCACACAACGACAAAAAAAAAAAAAAAAAAAAAAAGTGCGCCCCTGGTTCTTTACATAATGACGAGCAAGTCACAGCTCACTAGAATAACACGTTCACAGAGAACTAGGTCACAATTTAAAGGCAGGGCAAACAATTCACGCCCTCGATAAAATGATCCCCAGACATTTACGGTCTTCTGTAATTTAACGTGTGTGTGTGTGTGTGTGTGTGTGCCACGACTCTCTCCAACCCCCCACCCCCCCCTCCCCAAACAAAGCCTCCCACTGCACGTTTGTATGCCCGAACAAAAGGGTGGACGGACAGTTAAGGCAACCTTTGTCCGTGACTGTGCAACCGTGCGGAGATCCAACCAAGTGGCCTGTGTACTGAACCTTCCCACAATGCATCTAACTCCAAACAACAAAACGTGTTCGCTAAAGAAGAAGTGAACCGGGACGTCGGCTCTGCTCAGAAAAGCTCCCCACAAAATGCTCCGAACGGAGGACTCCTTTTGCCAATGCAAACACACCGCGGAGGGGGAGAGGAGGGGGGATGAGAGAGGGGGAGGGGGGGAGGGATGAGTAATGTTTACACAGCGCCGCGCGGCCTCCTCCGCTCCGCCCTCCCCGGGTGACGGCCGCGAAGCCCTGCACCTGAGACCCGACGGCCGAGGGCCTCTGTCCTCACGCTGCGCGCCGATGACTCGGGAGAGCCGGAAGGGTGGAGGGTGGAGGGTGGAGGGTGTGGAGGGAGGAGGGAGGAGGGTGGAGGCCTGATGCACCACAGCGCTTTATTTCCCTGACTGAACATTCTTCGTGAGGAATGTTTGGAATTCTCGTTTGGAAAGCCGCATCTCCTTCTCTTAACTAAATAACAAGATGTGTCACAACGGACGGCGGCATTTATTCGATGAAAACTGTTGAAACATTCAAGCTAACTGTATAAACACGGGGGAAACGGATACGTTTGACTTTGCGAGCAGGCAGAACACTCCTCAATTTGTCTCGACCTCTCGCCTCAAGGTATGAATGAAGATGGGATCTGTGAGGAGCCGCGAGCTCCAGCGAACGCTGCTCATCTTTGAGCCGCTTGAAGGAGCCTTTGAGACGTGACTTGTTGGACCGTTGAGCACCGTTTCTTTATCTTGAAAGAAGGTCCGGATGCAACAAAACTTGGAACTTGGAAAACAAGCAAATGAATACACGTCTTAGAATTAATTTTTGTTTTGTTAAAATAAACAAGAAAACATCGCAATAAAAGTGGCTTCACTGATGCTTCAGCTACGTCACTGGCGCAAACTGCCACACTGTATTTCTTTAAGTGCTGCACGAACACGCCCCCCCCCCCCCCCACACCACCACCCCGGGTTCCCAGCGGGGGGTCAGCAGGAGCAACAGAAGACCCAGGAGCAAGCGTCATTAGAACATGTCTGTGGTAATTAGAAGGCCCACTCAACCGTCAGTTGAACTCCAGTAATGTGCTTTATCTGTGTTCACTTCGGCTTCCCTGAGCCGTTTCCAGAAACACCAGACTCACAGTGACGGCGTGGCTCTTTACATGAAATAATTATGGTGACTTCAGATACTCGTTAGAAGCTACACACACACACACACTTCCAGACGCTTCTCGGAATAGTTTTATGAGTTTAGTCGGCGGGCAACTTTAGTAGGCGACTGCAGCTTTGAGCTTCCGATGATAAATAACCGGCATTCATGAGGAATATCGTACAAATGAGGCCATTTCGTCAAATTGAGCTTATAACAACTCCATGCATAGATCGAGCGTGCTGCGGTTGTTTTATTGGGGTTTCGTTACAATGCGAGTGCGTTACAGAGGAAACCTTTGTGAGGCGGCCTGAAAGGCCTCTTTCATAAGACTTAATTGGGAAAAACTTAGAGCCAGTCAGCTTCTCATAGAAATGAATACAACCTGACCCCGTCTACATCCTGTGTCTGCCTGCAGGCAATCACATGACAACACAGCTCCGAGTAGTTAAGCTACCCAAAATAACAACAACAACAAAAAAAACAAGGCGGTGACCATGTACGTCGCTCAAAAAGGGGAAAGTGAAGTTATTTTTAACAGGGAAAGTTAGAAAGTCCACCATGGGTCAAGTTCTAGAAATACTTCCTAGTGGAGAAGCAGTGTTTTTCTCACCGAGCAGGGCGTGGAACAGCTGACTGCCCAGGATGGAGGAGACTTTGCCCACGCTGGTCTTCAGGCTCTGCTCCCCCGGACTGGTCATGTTGGCCTGGTAGCGTGTGAGCAGCCCCACTGCTCGCTCTGTGTCTGCCCCCACAAAACAGACACACAACTCAGCACAACACGACTTTGCGTGTCGGTAGCAGTTGGTGACCGGGTTAACTTTTACGATTAATACGTTTTTTGTATTTTATTGCTCTTGAAAGTAAATTGATCAGCGGTAGAATTTTAAAAATGTGATTAGGATTACAAACAATCCGTTACTGCAGAACTGCTAAGAAGTGTTGCAGAAGATTAAACAGCATTACACGTGATAACTGCCAATCACAGACATGACGTCATGTGACTTAACATGAACTGTGATGTCATCATAATAATAATAATAATAATTCATATTTGAAGGCATTTTTTTCTGGCAGTACGAGTTGTGCAGACAGTGGTTGAACCTGGTGGGCGGTGAAGGAAGCAGCACAGAGATGATGCACATCCACAACTTCACAGCTCCACACCTGATCCTCAACACTTAGATCTCAACACCCCTCAACAGTGACGTTCTCCTCGGAAGTAGCTAAATTACCCAGTTAACTTTAACTTTTTTTTATTTTATTTTGTTCCTGCGCCATTTAAAATGCAAACCCTTCCACGAGGAGGACACGGTAACGGTCCTACTCACCGTATTTATGGACCATGGCGGGGACACCTCCAGGAAAAGGTCACGTGAACGAGAGTTTTGAGCTCGTTAATTGTTTTCTGGAATTGGTGACAACAGCCTCGGGTGAAATTACAAAAAAAACGCAAGTGTCCCGTCGTCCTTCCCACACGAGAGAGAGACAGAGAGAAATCGAGTTTTAACACCCGTCCACGTTTCCCAGAAGGTCCACACCCACCGCGCGAGACTCCACGTTGACTTTCCACAAGTTTTCCTGTGCTGGACGAGTGGCCTCAGAGCGTGACACGTTCCTCCTCCCCTCGCGCGCGCACACGCACCAACGAACGCGCGCGCGCGCGCGCTCAAGGCACAGTATTCCGTTCTCCACTGGTCCACCACGAGCGGCCTCTGGTCCAAGTGTTTGCGTCGCGCGCCACCTGGTGGTGCTTGCAGGACAGCGCAGCCCGATGGCAGCTTGACAGTGACGAGTCAGAGGGTTGCAAGGTGGGAATGAATGAGACTTCAACACGTTTCCTCTCGGTGGTGGAATCAGATACTTTATTCACGTGAAGTAGAAATGCCCAGAGTGCAATAAGTATTACACTACAATTTATGATGTATTTTATCGCTGAGTAGAAAATGTGACCAGTGATCATTTGTGACACACACAAATAGGTTACATGAAGAAACAAGAATATTTATGTTGCCGAGGATAGAATACACACACACACAAACACACACACACACACACACACATACACACACACATACACACAAAAAGGACAGTGTAGACAGTATTCATAGTCATTTTGGCTCAGGTTACTGCATAGAAAAATCTTTCCTACAATGATAATCAGACAAGGATTTATGTCAGTGAAGTTCGGCTGAAGTCGGGCAAACTATAAGAAGGGGGACGTCTCGGCATTTCTTCTTGGACTCTCTGCCCCTGTGTAGAGGCACAAGAAAGTTATGAAAACAAAGAAATCCATTCATTTTTAATTACTATAGATTTGTTTTTGGTTGATAAATAGTTTTCTAATCATTTCTAGTTTATGTTTTAAACCACTGATAAGAACAACGTTTGGGTAACCAGGTTGTAGAATAATGTATGTCTTATATCTCTGAATGATGAGATAATAATATTCCTAATTGGTATTTCACAGTCTACAAAACCATATTAACAAAGACCTCATTGTTTTGAATAGTTTGTAGACTTTGATTTACAACCTGGCAATCCAACATAAGATATTGATAAATTTAGCCCAATAAATTGTTTATTTAGCTAAATTCGTTAATTGAGCAATAGATCCACATTTTTTAAATACATTTATAGATTGAATCAATGAAAAAATCTGTTCAAAAAATGATATTCATGAGGTGGAAAGGGTTTTAAAAGATAAACATTAAATAATAAAAGCTGCTGTCTGGAACGCTACTTTCCCAGGTTCTAAATTTGTTGTTTTTAAGATAGTGAAATTTAGATATTTTAGATTGTCGAACACTTCACATACTTAAGGATTAATTAATTTATTGTGATCGATCGATTATAAAAATATAAACATCATAATGAAATCGTCCCGTACCTCTTCTTTTACAGAGACAATGTGATATCCTGTCAGAAACAGCAAGGGGGGGGGGGGATGAGTCAGTCTATTCACATCAACATCTCTATACACAACAACAACAACAACAACCAGCACCACCAGGGGCACTAAAGTGTGAACTGCTTACCGCTGAAAGAAGAAGAGTCCGGTCATCACCAGAACAGACACAACGTCCACCACGATCCAGATCACCCGGTAAGTACGCGGCGCCTGGAACGCACAGACAAGTGGCTTCGTGAACCCACCGGAACAACCAGAAAGGGGAACCAAAAGCGCGGCAGCCTGTCGCTCACCATAACCCAGTCTGGCCGGTCCATGTCCTTCAGCAGGTGGCAGGAGTTGGTGGTGACGGAACTGGCCCCCGCGCACCACATCAGAGAGAACAGCCAACGCTCGTTGACCACCCACAGGTTGACCGTGACCCCCCCGGCGCGCAGCTCCCTGTCGGGTGCAAACACACGGCTGAAAGGTGGGAACGACAGTGTGCGGGTGAGCGAAGAGGGGAGGGACGGGAGGAGGACAAACGGTGTTTGGTCTGTGCAGGTCTCAAAAAAGGTGCACAAGGTGACATCTGCTCATGTGAGAAAGCGGCGATTCCTCTCTGTGTAGTTCGGTTTCTCGAAAAAAAAAAACAAGTTGCGACGCGGAATTCTATTTTTATCATTCTTCAGTCCTCTTATACGCGTTTGTTAGCTCGTCCCGCCTGGGTCAGGACACTGGAGGCCGATCCTGGGCCTCCGTAGCGGCGTGTTCCGGCACGCCACGCTGACTTTGAATTGGCGTTCTACTGTTCATGCCTGGCGGCACGAAGCGTGCAAACAGAATGTGTGTATTTAGTTTCATGCTTTTCCCTTCACCTGATCTCTTCTGTATTTAACTTGCTATATTTCACGTTCAGGTGGTTCCCTTCCTTCTTTGAGCATAACAGCTTTGTCAGCGTAGACCTGGATGAAGCCCGGAGCGGTCTTATTCACATATTCTCGTTCTGCTGGAGGAAGCCAGAGGACCTGTGAAGAAAAAACTAATAATAAATAAAAATACGCCTTTTCACGAAACACCACATGTTTGTGGGACCAATCACAATCCGACTTGCCCGACTTGGGTCGATGCCAGAAGTCAAGATGGCGTCGACCACGTCCGCCGTGTCGTTTTCCTGGTTGCCACTGCGAAAGTCAAAGATCACCGAGACGTTGTGCCGCTCGGCCAGGTGGAGGAGCTGAGGCAAAGACGGGACGCTCTGGTTTCTGGCCGTTTCCTTCTCCTCCTCCGAGAGCCGGGACGCTGAGTGGAACGGATCCGTCTGGAAAGTAGGACAACGCGTCCTGTAACCGATGGCGCGCTGCGCGATGGCGCGCACCACCCTTCACATGGGGGACAAGTGCGTGCGCCGTTACGTGTTAAAGCTCGGCCCTCACCTCTAGGAACCATTCGCCTGCATTCAGACTGCGTAACTCCTCCCAGGTCAGGTTGGAGCTGTGGCTGAAGTCGTCATTGGGAAACCTCACTTTGACATTCGTTGTTCTCCGCAAGAACCCAGACTTGTCGTCGTGCATCAAGAAGGGAATTCGGTCTTTACTGGGTTAGGAAAAGAAGGTAAAAAAAATAAATGGTAAATGAAAGATGCACTGGGTAATGTATGACCCTTATTGACCTCTAAAAATCTAAGAAGAGGCCCCTATAATTAGGGAAGTCAATGACATAACAGCAGACAGGTACAGCAACTACTGGCCGGTTGGTGCTGCGGTTGTAGAAATCCCCCTTTGCTCACTGAAGGCGACGTACCTGAGCTGCACGTCCGTCTCAAAAGCCGTCACACCGCATGCGATGCTCCTCTCAAAGGACATCATGGTGTTCTCCGGGGCCAGCTGAAAACGGAGAACAGAAAGAAAAGGTCAAAACAATCTCTTTAAATGATCCTTAGACCTGTCCTTCCTCCGACAAAAAAAATAATTAATTAATTATAACAGCCATGTCTGAAGCGATGAGTAAGATCTAAAAGAAGCCAAAAAGCTGGAGATATTTCAAAGTGTCCTTTTCATCCTGCGTGCAGACAGATTCAGACGCGCCTTTTATTCATTGCTCCCCAACCCTTCAGGCCAAGAAACTAACATAGCCACAATAAAAAGGTACGTTTTTAAAAAGAAAGGTTTGAAAGTATCCCAACACAATGCGAGGTGTGACAGGTAGACAGGATGCTCACCATGGGGGCTCCGCGGTGACCAATGAGGTTCGGCTTTTCAGGTAATTCGCTCGGCTCTATCAGACAAGGAGACCGGATGCACAGCGGCCACAGGAAGATGGCCGCCGACAGCAGCGCAAACATCGCCGCGATCAGGAACCTCGACCCTGGCGAGAACAAACGCGGAACAACACGACGATTCTCTCAAGCCGTGAGTCACAACAAACAGAGATTTCAAGCCGGTGTGTGTGTGCAGGGCCGGCCCAAGGCATAAGCGAACTAAGCGGCTGCTTGGGGCCGGGGCCCCAAGCAGCCGCTTAGTTTGCTTATGCTGCAAGCAGCCCTAGTTTTGTATTATAACCTCACTGTAATCGTTTATATTTATTGTGTGTGTGTGTGTGTGTGTGTGTGTGTGTGTGTGTGTGTGTGTGTGTGTGTGGAGGGGTTGGTGACATACATTTTTCCTTCGCCATGCGGAAGCCCCTGAAGACAAATGAGCTCAGCAGGGTCAACGCCCCAACGGCACCGAACTGCAAGAAAGGAGCTGTGGCCTGCCGAGAGGCCGACGCACACATCAAAAACACACGGAGGACACGACGAGCAGACATTCGCTCTCAGCGAGAGGCCTCGCCGTACCTGCAGTGAGAGGGGAATAGTCGGCCCTTCTTGTGGCCATTTGAGGCAAATTCCCGCGACTCCGAAAGCGATGAAAATCACGCCGAAAAACAAGAAGCTCTGTAGTAGAAAAATAGGAGATTCAACTATTTGATCCGCCTGATCAGACGATGCATATTTGGGTGAAAGTTGGGTGGCTAAATGTTTACCTTATGTAGCCAGTGAAGGTTGAGTGGCTCCCTTAAGGTGACTTGGACCAACGCAAAGAGCTGTTGGGAACAGTGTTCAAACATTAGAAATTGCAACTACGACAATCCGATGACGATCCAACCTCACGCCAGTGACGAACCGCACCTATAATAGTCTGTAATCGCTTCATCATTACCGCGACGTTTCAACACCATAGTAGCAACGCTGGATGCTCACCAGCAGCAGAACACAGTAGCTGGTTAGCACTGCAGAGAGGACGATCAACACCATGAACCAATTCACCCATACCTTCAGCTTTGCAAAGCCCTCCCTGAAAACAGAACAAAAGAGGGGAGCACAGGGTCAGCGGAACAAAGGTCAACTCCCCCCCACCCAAAAAAAAGGAAAGAAAAGAAAGGAATCTGGGCTTTTGTGAGGGATCCGACATGCCCCATTTGTCCGCACGTCTGTGATCTGAAAGTATGTTCAAAATTGGAAGCCCGGTTGGGTTCATCTGCAAGAATTCAGCCGAACAACGCCTCTCGTTCTGGCAGATTTATTTGTCAGATCACAGGTTCAATCACATGGATCAAACAGGAGCGGGAAAACAAACATTAGGAGGAGCAGGCCCTGTATCAAACCGGTGTCGGCCGGGTTCGCACTTGCATTCCTCAACCGGGACAAGACGGTGTCTCCCTAAATGAGTAATAAACCTTTTTGATCATAAGAGCGCTCACCAGTTGACGTCCTCTCGGTCGTTAAACGTGACAATGCCGATGTACATCCAGCACAGGGAGAGCAGGGACACCAGAGAGACGGCCGAGAACCAACAGCCTGCTCGCTAAAGGGAAAAGAACGGGTGAAAAAAAGCATATACACTTATACACAATGTGTTTGAGGGTTGAAGATGTTTTGAATGCTGTGTGTGTGTATGCGTGTGTGTGTGTGTGTGTGTGTGTGTGTGTGTGTGTGTGTGTGTGTGTGTGTGTACGTTCCAAAGGAAATTGTGCCTGAAGGACAATGGAACAATTCCAACAATTCTTGTTGATATTTTGCATGAGCTCTGTCCTGACCTGCATAGACAAATCATTTCATGCTCTTTCAACAACACACCTGTCCATACTCTTGGTTTTGTTCAAAATGGATGGGCAGAACCCCCCCCCCCCCCCCCCCCCGTCCAGACACACCCACCCACCCACACACACACACTCTCACTCTCCCTTCGTAAACATGCTTACAGGGAATCCAATAAAAGCCTGTTAGGGCCTGTGAGTCCAATTATTTCTCACGGCAGACAACCTCCCTCTTTATAATTATTATAACAAAAAGGTGTCCAGTTTAAGTGTTTAAGTGTTTTAAACGGGTTCGTTGGCAAAATTTTCCATTTCTGTATCCTGTCCAGCGGAATGTTAATCTCTGATTAAAGGGGTTTGTAAAGGTTGTGCTCAGTGGAAGTACAAGAAACCAAAAGATTGCAGTAGTTGAATTCACAAACATTCCACACCAGTGTGCGATACGGAGCTGTACACAAAGAACAAAGACATGCTTTGTTTCGAATTAGAATAGTAGAATTCACAAACAGCCCACACCAATGTACGATACAGAGCTGTACAGGAGGGACAAAGACATACTTTGTTTCGAATTAGAATATATTCAAATTTTGAAAATGTAAAAATGTTGCTAAAAATACTTACTTTCTCTACACTCGGGTGCTTCCAGTTGCAACTGTACAAGCCCCGGCTGCAGACTCTGCAACAGCTTCCCTTTTGAGACATCGCCTCTCCTCCTCGCCCACCGAGTGGGAAGCTCAGCTCTGGTTCAGTGAGACCTGGACACCTGATACAGCCCGAAGGATGGAGGGAGCCCAACAAGCGCTTCCTCTGGGGCCCACCTTCAGTCACCTTGCAAAGTGTAGAGAAAAAGACGGAAAATAGAAGATGAGGGGGGGAATCAAGGCAAGTCTTGGAGCCTCTGCAGCAGCGACAGGCGCGTCCACGCACAGAGAGGTGAGGTGGAGTGGAGTGGGGGGGGGCGGAGAGGGAGCCACAAACATCACGAACATGCTTCGGGGAGTATCACCCGCACAGATACTTTAGAAATTATCTTATAAATTACGCGAGACTGGGGCCTCCGTTCCGATAAGAAGTTGCCAGAAAACATGTCAGGGCTGATCATTTGACAGTTGGGCCAGGTCTCGATCACTTCCCCCAGACGAGAGATGGCGAAACAAGCCACTTTACCCGTCACAGAGTCTAAAAGGTAACGAACCACTTGTTTGACTTGATTTGAATGGAGGGCTTGGCAGCAGCAGCAGCGCCGCTTGGATGGCTCATTGGTTTCCCAAGGCAGTACACAAGTTCAAAATGAGGGCACGCCGGCCTTGTAATTGGTTTAATTGAAACTTTAAATCAATTAAATGGCGTCTTGTTTGTAAAAAGAAAGAAAGGAATCATATAATGCGTGTATGTGATTGTAAATGTCCCTTAAGGCACTCTGAGACATTGTGAATTTTCAAGGAAGTTTTCGGGCCGTTGTGTAATAACTGTAAGCGTGTGACAATTAGCCATCAGATTACAAACTGGAAAATGGGAAAGTCCCGCTGACATGCAAAGAACAACGAAACACTTCTCGATGTGGCAATATAAGCCTTACAAAACTGTCACTTTTATTTCCTTGAAAAGCACACAAGCCGGACGACATTACCGTCCAGTTTTTTAACCACACTTAGTCACTCTCACTCCCTTTTAGACATGAGCACACTTAATGCGCAAGCACACTCATGCTTCAAAGTATAACAACCTGATTTAATACTAATAATTAGGCTTGTAGTCAAGACCGCCTAAACCGAGACCAAGACACTACCAAGACCAGACCCCCCCCCCCCAAAAAAAACAGCTAATGAGCGAGTGTTACATGATAACTTGCATCAATTGAATAAGAGCAGCATACTGGGGTAAGAGGTTCAGTCCCAGTTTAAAATACAATTTATAAAAGGTATAAGTTCAACTACAGACAGAACAATGCAGAGACAGAGTCATGAATGTGTGTGACTGTGAGCTCACTCACCGTTAATGTTTTCGTATACTGGGTGAGATAAACTACGTATGGCAATTGCATGACAGCCGTTACTGCACTATTAGAGGATTGAGACTCTTTTGTCTGCTGTTGAGGACTGATATTACTGACTGACTGGTACTAACTGGTACTAATTTAATGATGGTGGAATTCGCTGACATTTTTATTACTAGGTCTAAATGAGACTGACAGGCTCCTAAACCTAACGTTTCGTGCTGAATACACCTGCGTATTTTGATTGGATGAGCGCCAGTTTCTCAATCACAACAAAATTCACGTATGTCATTGATAGGTTGCATTTGAAGGGCGTGAAAGGCGAAATAATTTAATGTTGCATAATCGAATGTTATGTTTTGTATCATGGACATTTTTTGTTGCAAAAGACCAAGACCGGTCTCAAGACATCCAACTCTACTAATAAACAAATAAAATCGAGTCACAGCACTGGCACCTGCATTGTTCAGTAGATGATACAGAGACACACCTTGCCAGTTCACTTTAAGGTGGTTGGCAATTTAGACTCTGTTGAATAAAATATTTGAAAAAGTTTCGTTTTTTTAAAAAAGGATAGGAACATGGAGGAAACGCTCCCTGACAAGAAAACTACTCTCCTGTGACTTTCATTACAGAAGTTTAACAAGTTCATCCTTTCAGCGAAGCTCTCACAGCCGACAAACTCTCACTGACAGCTCAATAACAAGATTAAAATCCAAGATAACGGTAGCTGACTGAACTATTTTATTTTAATTTTACAGCAGGAATAATAGTTTAAAAGCCTTTCTACATATCTATTTAGTCTGTTTCTTAGGAGGACTCACCAGAAAAGCCCCCGGGCTTGTTAAATTCCTCTGTGCGAGCACTGGGACACAGTCGGTGGGAAGACCACTCTGTTTGCCTCCCCTCCACTCGTCTGGCCTCCACTTCAGCGTGAGCTTCTGTGAGCTGAATTTCAATGATCGCACATGAATGGGTGAAAGGACGAGGGGGGAGGATCCGCGCCGTTGGAACCCAGGTACACTGCGACGGTGAATGACAGCAAGTCCGGGCCTGCGGTGAGCCCTCCCGGCCGGTAGGTGGCGCCCGCGCGCCAGTTGCCACGGGCCCTTGTGTTATTACAGGAAAAGGTCGCTGCCCGATAGCCTTCAGGCTGGCAGGTGAGACACTTTGTTGTTTTGTGTCTGCCATTCTGCCTCTATCACGCAGGGGTTACGCTCAGGATTTGTCGTTATAGTTCACGTGGTGTTTGTGTTGGATAAATAAGATGTACCATAAAGACAGAGCGCGCTCGTTTTGAGGTAAGCCAGTAAGCTAGCGTTAGCTTTAGCTTTAGCTAGCATCTCGTTTGCATATTACAGTGAGGAATAATCAACTGGAGGCTAAAAGACGATTTACCGCATTCAATCTCTATCGTGTGATCCAACTGTGCATTAATACCACATCAGTTTCAGGATTGGTTTAACTGTAATCGGGGACTACTCTCTGTCTAGAAACTTTTTTTTTTGTGCGTAATCTTTGTAATTAGTCGACAATATGTCATCTGAAAGTGCCCTTACATGTATGCATTGTAAACACAAGGCACATATACAAATGTTATACGTGATGCATCCGATTTTAAAGAAGGGCAACAATACACATTTTTATCTTCAGGTGTTTTCACAAACAATGGATCAGAAGATTCCGTATGACGACTACCAGCTGCCGGTGGTATTCCTTCCTTCATATGAGAACCCTCCAGCATGGATAGCCCCACAGGAGGTATGCCACATGTCATGCGAACCACACTGTAATCCGCGCATCAGTCTGACAGAAGGAGGCAACTGGTGGCCCTTGGAGCCCTTCGGCCGCATCTCCAGGTCTTTATCGGGACGCCCGTGGTTGTTTTCCTCAGTCGTGGAGATTGTACTGATGTCATACTTTAGTCTGGCTAAATGACTGACGTCTTTCATTGAGTGATGTTGATCTCTGGTACTCTGGTACCGGATGATTAAGGATCAAGAAAGTTTCAACAATGGAAGGCAATTGAATGCTCTGCACTTTCACACTGTAAATGTAAGGCCTCTTAATGAACCAGGGCCGTAATGGATACCATGCCACTGTTCTTTATATATACTTTTTTTAGCGTGTTCAGCACCCTGACTACAACAATGAGCTCACCCAGTTCCTGCCTCGTACCATCGTATTAAAGAAACCTCCAGGAGCACAGCTGGGCTTCAACATCCGCGGGGGCAAGGCGTCACAGTTGGGGATCTTTATATCCAAGGTGTGTGTGCTATAGCTTTCACTCGCATAAATGGTTTTGGGACTGCTGACTAATTGTTTCCACATTGGGATTTCTGATGTGTTTGTGTGTGATGTGCTGGCAGGTGGTCCCGGACTCGGACGCCCACAGAGCAGGTCTGCAGGAGGGAGACCAGGTTCTTTCTGTGAATGAGGTTGATTTCCAAGACATTGAACACTCGAGAGTAAGTAGGAGCACTGCGTTCTCTTTGAGATTCATACAGATATTAATCAACACACTATTGAATCGACTTCATCTTCAGTGGAGTCGGAACAACATGTCTCTGTGAAATGGGACTTTTATTATGTGTCAGTTACATATATCCATGATTAAAATATTTATAAAACCCTTCAAAAAGTTGTTCCCAATGTTTAACATTTAGCCCTTTTTTTATAGAGGCTTATTTTTTATGCAGTTTCTTTCTTCTTCGTCTTAAGGCTGTAGAGATTCTGAAGACTGCGCGAGAGATACTGATGAGAGTTCGCTTCTTTCCTTATAGTAAGTATTAGTCTGCCAAATCATATCCAAAGGCAAAAACCAATGAATGATATGATGATCATCTACGACGTTGTTGTGTTTTTCCTGTCAGATTACCAAAGGCAGAAGGAGAGGACCGTACATTAAATGAGAGGAGAGGAGGGGGCGGGGCCTCTGCAGCTGCATCACCGCTCGTCATCACCCTCCTCCTACTGTCTCTGGCCTCCATTCCGTCTCAGCTTCAAGATGACCGATGTACGACTAACAGGCTCATTCGAAGTCCTCTGTGTTCGGACAATTCAATACGTACATATTCTCAGCTTCCTCAGTCACCCAGATACCCGATCGCTCCCTAATCTACTGTGATACATGGGGATTCCGTTACGATGTATCCACAGGGGAAGATGCGGTGAAGCAGAAGGATTAATAAAACATCTCACCCTATTAATTATGGAACTGATACACATCTTTCTACAGAACCATGATATTTGTAGACCCTGCATTCGTTTTTCCCTCCAAGGCCTGTAATTAATGTTTCTGCTGTAGACATCTGTCTTGATGACGGCTACAAAGGGGACGCGCATCCTCAGTTAAGTCATTATTACGTACGCCCACCTAAAAGTAATCAGCCTGGCACTTACTAGTTTTTCCTGGAGCTTTTGAAAGCATATCCTGGTGTGTGCTTTTTTTTTATGTTTGTTGATGTACTGTGTCAAAAGAAATATGCATATGACAGCATGGCCTGATATATTTTAGGATAAATATAAATATTACTGATCTTAATATCGCTCTGAATATTCTGTTCATCCCGTTTTTAAAAGTGTATATAAAGTTTTTAAAATGATTTGAATATTAATTTGCAGATATGTAGTTCAGGGAGTGCTGAAACTAAAATACTGTTGTATCAAATAACATGCTTCTGGTCTGAATATTTTTGATTATTGTATAAACTATTTAAGGTGCCAAACGGTCGACAACTATAACGTCTAACGTGATCTTATCGAGTGTGTCCTTAACGTAAAACCTCTGGAGTTTTTGGTTTTATATTGATTCAGATTAGCAGATGAGAGCTGTACAATAATAGTACAATAAATCGGTAAACAAAAGTGTAGAAAATATTTTAATACCATCTGTATTTCAACGCAGTATGCCAGTAAACATGTTTTTTAATATGAAAATGTGTGTTGCATCCGTGCACCATGTAATGATTTTTGTTTTTCCATCTTAAAGTAGTTTCTAGCACCACATAGACTTGGTCAAAATAAACATTTTGAACCCTGGTGACCTCTTAGTTTAAGAGTCTGCACCGGTTTGCTCTGGTTTCAGTGGACCAACTTGTTCCACTCGAAGTCGGTTTCTCCTGCGATTGTCTGATTGTCTTAAGAGGAATGCAGTTAATGACAGGCATTAGGCGAAACTTGTCAGTGTTTTTTTAAGTCAAGACAGACGTAATAGGCTCAGCCTGCGAGGCGCCATTCCAAGATATTTACTCCATCATCACTTCAAATAAATAAATAAAATAAAATAAAAGACATCCTTTATGGTGATTCCTCAGGTAAAGTCAAAATACAAACTTGCATGTTACATGTTTTCATTCTTTAGATCCAACTGATCTTCTCCCGCTGCAGGTCTGCATAACTTTAGAATGACCAAACCTTTGATTGCACAACATCAGAAATAAATACAACGCGCCTTCAAACCGCCTTCCTGCATTGCACACTGAAGAAACATGGTTGCTCACTGAGCGTGACTAAATAAAACTAATGGTTGGCAATAACAGTTTTAAAAGCTTCAGAATGTGAGTGAATTTTTGTTTGGCTTCCAGCAACCACTAACAGACCATTAAATGTGTGAACAGTATCAAGGGTGACTGATCGGGTCTCATTAATGTAATTTCCATTCACAGTCACTTGTAAAAGCAAAGTGGGCAACCAAGATTAATTTCTTCATTTAAAAAAGGTGGCTTTATGTACGTAGCTGCAACTAACAAAGGGCCTAAGAGACTATGGCACATTCGACAGCTTCAAGTCTGTACAATTCTGGGGAGACGTTTAGCTTAATTCAACGTGTGCTGAGGTAAAGGGCAATTTGATCCGCGCTCGTTTCCGTCTGCTAAAGCAGCTGTAAACACTTCATGCTCTTGCTCATCCCCCCTAAAAAAAAGGCACACTGATCTGGAAAGCGGGGCGACAGACATCTCCGGGTCGGAGGCCTCTCATTCAATTTGTGGGTACGCGCACAGGCTGTCCTCCGGGGGCACCCTCTTCCAACCTCTCCGGCCCCTCCCACTGCTTTTTAGGGCCATTCAGCTGCTGTCCTCGCCGTCCTGAAGGGCCACCTTGTGGCTCTCGTCCATGTTCTCCAGCGAGCCGGCTCTCTGTATCGACAACTCGCCAGGGTCCATCAGGGTCAGGGTGCTCTGCTCCGGGTGCAACCAGGGCTTCAGGTCGGGAGAGTTCTGCCCTTTCCACTGCGGGTAGTTCTGTCCCGCCTTGTGTATACACTTCAGCACCTGTGGGAGGAGGTGGAGGGGGGGGGGGGGGGGATCATAATCAGAGCGTCAAAAGAGGGTCACTCCGCACCTTCGTTCTCAAGCAACAGAGCGGAAGATAAGGCGCCTCACAGAATACTCAGTAGGCGATGATGTGGACACACAGGTCAAACTACTAACAGCTCGGGCTACAAACCCCCCCCTCTCCCAAAAACATAATGTGACACAACAAAACCTGGGAGACGTCATCTTCGCGGTGAGGTCTTTTAAACAAGTGTTGTCTTGTTTTTTGCCCTTAAATTGAACATGCCATTTTTTTGCACAACGTTGTCTTATCCGTCTTGTTGTCTGATGTTATACAACAACCGCCAACTCAAATTCCTTGTATGTCTAACATTTTGGTAATAAATGTTTCCTGATTCTTTACCAGATAAAAATAATTAAATTCAAATGTCTATATTAATGATAATTATGCTCTTGTTTAAATTGAGTCAAGTGATGTCCAATTAGGGATTACGTCATCTTTCTCATTCTTTGTTTCAGCTGCTTTGAGTTCTGAGTGATTGCTTTAGTCTGTACAGATGACTGGCTGCAGAGAGTCAATGTTTCTTTTACACCGGGCTAAGCAGTATTCATCCGAGGAGGATGTGAAACTCGGGGAACAAGTTCTGCAGAAGGAGGGAGACCAACCGCTCAAGTGGAGAGATGGCTTTGTAAGGGGAGGCCCTAGAATGGAGGTTCCTATGGTTACCATTGTCCTGCAAGACATTGAAACCCTCCCTAATGTGCATACACACCTATTGCACGCTTTTAAATAGCCTCATGGACACACAATTGATCACTCGTATCATTAGAACTGTCGGTGCTGCCGTTATCAAAACTCTGGTTTGTTTGTCACTTACACGTGGAGCCAAGACCTGAGACGCTTGGTTCACCACCCACTTGGGAAGAGAACCTGGAAGGAAAAGAAAAGTGTTTTTAAGCTCTAAAAATGGCAGGAAATCTAAAATTTAGAAGAAAAAAAAAAGTACAGTGATTCTGGGCGTACCTTTGGGGTCGGCTTGCGAAAGGTAAATGAAAGTGCAGCTGTTTGGTCCCGTGGCCTTGATGAAATACCCAGTGAGGATGGAGATGGCCCTCACGAAACCGTTGCACGGGGGGTGTTTCTGTAATGAATCAAAACAGCTGAATGAGAACAAACCGAACAACAAAACCTCAACTACAAAACACCTCTCTGAAGATGTGGCGGCGGTGGCGGCGTACCGGGTGTTTGACCGAGAAGTTAACCACGACGTACTCGTCCCCCTTCACCTGCCACGAGCGTAGAGTAACCACATCTCTGTTCTTGATGGGCTTTATACAACGCCCTAAAAGAAAGGGGGGGGGGGGGGGGAGAAGAGAACAATCAGGTTATGTTGCGTTCCTTCACTGTACACACAAACCCAGGCTCACAGTTTGTTGTGGCAATAAATACACCAGTGGGGCGTTCGATCGTTATCCCTTTAGGATGGCAAAAAAAAAAAAAGGAGTCAACAGAAGAAAGTGGATTCTACTCGGGATCAAAATTAATCAGATCAGCCGAGTCACCGTAAAAACATTTATATCATCTCATATGTTTTAGTAACGTAGAAAAGGGCTTGGCGGCTAGACAAAAACATGAATAGTAAATTAAAACATCCGGAACGCGGCCTAAAAGAGGGAATAAACATCGGCAGCGATTTGGAATCGTGACCCACGTCGCAGCAACAGCACTCACATGAGTAGTAGCCCACGTCCGCGTTGTCCGAGAGGCGAGCGATGTCAGAACTCTCCATCATGGCGGGGTCCCACTCCTTGCGGTACGCGCCGTCGTGAACGACGTCATACATGGTGGCGGCTGACACGTCGTCGATCGTCATTGAACACTTAAAAAAAATATATAATAATAATAAAAAAAAACCGCATAAACGTTCGGGGGTGAGACCAGACGGCGTCAGGTGCGCGGCCATCGTGAGGCGTTTGTGTTGCTGGACTTACCTTGATCTTGTGGACTTTGGCGACGTTGTTTCCTTTGTCGGCCGGGAGACTCTCGACGCACACTTTCATCCCGTTTTTCTCGTACTTGTTGACCCAGTGGTCCGTTGATAAACACTGCTTCTTGAACTCGGCAAAGGTCGCCTCGTCGGGTAGAATAGACATGTTTAGTTTGACAACAACAAAAAAATAATAAAAAAAAAAGAAAAGGTCGAACAAAATGTTTCCTCAGAAGTCGATGTGACACTCAAACAGGTGCGCGTGTGTTTGACCTCGTCGCCCGCTGGAGGCTTTTCTGCGCCTCCGTCACTCCGTCAGCCTGATTTTATGCGGTGCGGTCACCGAGCCAGTGGAGCGGCATTTTTGGCGCGTGACTGTGTGTGTGTGTGTGTGTGTGAGAAAGGGAGCGAGTTGAATTCCTCAGTCATACCTCCGTACACACCTGCGTACACCTTTCCCTCTGACGTCACAGCGCTTCCGGAATCCAGGTGCGCGACGTCGGGTATCGCACAGAAATGAAGGGAAAGGCTTTTAACTGACTGTTTCTATATATACGCGAATAACACATGTGTATGTATACAAGGAGACCCGTGAAGCAGTGGTTGATTTAGGGGCCTTCGCGTAGGTGGGCTGCTATAAATTTAGTAATTATAAATAACTATAAAATTAGATTAATACAACATACAAAATGCGATATTCTAGATTAAGCCACACAGTATAACAATGTTAAATTAGCTACAGCTCAATATTTAAGTAAACCAATAAATCAATCATTATCCAGTAAAACGATATTACCCTGAAATTTAGCATTTTGGTACATTAATCATATTTTGATGCTACCACTTTTGTATTTTAAGTTAAAAAGTAGTGCATGATTTAAGATATTCAAAATAATCACTGTGTATAAATGCTGGCAAGAGACTTGTGAATTTGCTTTTTTTTTAACCTCCACATGCTTCTAGTCACTTTTGGGACAAGTCACGCATCGTGTGCGTAAAGGAATCTATGAGCAAACCTGGCCACACCTTCTCGTCGTTACACCACGACATCAATGTTTGACCCGAGCAGTTTCTGCCTCGCCACAACGCATTCCTCACACTTAATAACCTGACGCGCCGTATCGCTTGGAGACGACATACAGAGCGGGAAGGTTTGTGGATCCAAGACGTCGGAAACATACAGAATCTCAGATGAGCGTCAGAAAACGGCGTCACGGATGTTACATTTTGGTGAAATATCTTTATTTTATTCCATGTGATAGGTCTACACTGTTTCATTAACTCTCCTTTTTCATACATCACATAGTAATAGTATATTATTCACACGAACGTTGCTAAACACGAGTAGACAGCATATTTCCAATGGACAGACACGATTCAGAATAGCACAAAGCAGAATATTTTAGTGACATGTAATAGAACAGCTGCTCATGTTAAAATGGTCATTTGATGTAATCAATTACATATCGTTTTTACTCCATTTTAATACTTTGACATTTCAAAATAAGCGAAAGCAAATGACCAGTGTCTTTTGTTGTGCTATGGCTAGTTAGTAGTTAGCTAGTTGTGTTTGTGTGTCTGGATGCAGCGCAGCCTTTGATTTAGAGTGTAATCCAAACTGCTGCAGGCAGTCACACACACACAAAACACACACACACACACACACACACACAAGGTGTGACGGGAAGAAATGTGACCCGGCCAAATTGTAGCTATTCAGGTGGAGTCTTGGCCGGCACGCAAACAATAAATAAAAAAAATAAAAATAAAAACTATCAACATGCGCGTAAAAATCGGTACTTTTGGTCACGCATATGTGTTTCTGTATGTCCAAGTAACAAAATAAATAAAACATAAAACCAACAGTCCTACACAGGCGATGGCATTAGAGCAAAGGATGCTGCGACTAAGGTCTCTGCAGTTTTTACAGCCGGGGTGTTAGTAAGCGCTAGCTGCGTCTACCTGCTCTACAAAACAACGAGTGACGCCACGAACCAGTCAGCCGGCTTCTTCTATAGTTTACAATATTGTGGCTTGATTCAGTGCACAACGTCGGTGGACAAACAAGCAAGGCATCTGTGTTCTTATCCATATGAAACCTGCATGGTGAGCATGCTGCGTGGTCTTGCAATAGTGTAATCAACACAACACAAATTCTGAATGCGATGGTGGGCGCATCATAATAGCGATAAAAGTGACAACTTTACATCCCCGTGGGAAAAAATAAACACTTTAAAAAAAGAAGGGACACAAAAGAAACTCCTCCTCAGACGTATTAGTTCGCAGGTAGCTACTTGAACCACTTGACAGAGACAGTTTCTCTGGTTTTAATGCCAACATAGCTTCAGGTTAGTAGCCAGTCTAGTTTCCCCGTTGATGACGGATTACCTCCTGGTTTGGTTACACATCCCCCTTTGCACCGTTTTGAACAAGGTCTCTAATTATGTATATTTGGTCTGCTAACACACAGCTGTATTTGGCAGTTGACGAGGTGTTCGGCATGAATACCCAATGAATGACCATCTTTTATGTGTTAGAATGATGGTTAGTGACGATGTAAAGTCACTGTTAAGATGCTGTCTTTGCTTCCTCAAAATAAGACCATGTTAAGAAATAATAAGTCATCCGAGAGACAGACTAGTTGCAGGCAAACTCACCCATTCAAAATAAAAAAAAGTGAAATACAATGGGTTGAGAACTCAACCTTGCAGAGTAATTTAAATAATCCCAAGCAGTTTTACTTTACAATGACAAGAGAAACGGCACCAAGAATCTGAACTGTGCAAAAGCTCATGAGCGGATCTGCCATCCTATATTATGTCATGCAACTTTAACTTATCCCTAGTATTAAATGTTTACTTTGAAACCATTTTACCCCCAGATAATCTGCTTCAATACAGGAACGCACATCCACACGATTACTCTGAAAAGTCACTGAGTCGAAAAGGGGCACAAATAAAAAAAAAAAAAAAACAACGACGAAAAAACAACAAAAAAAACAGGTCCTCCTTCCAGGTGGCAGTGTGCCACGGGTGGAGTGAGCGGCCACTGAGAGACAAGCTATTGGTGGGGAGGAGACAGGCTGGGTGCGGTGTACTGGCGTACTAGCAGGAGCAGCTGCTCTCGGTGACAGTCATCTCGGGCTGTTTCTCCAGTTTGATGTCGATCACTGAGAGCACCGTGTTAAGCAACATCGTCAATGAATCGGCAAATTTTTACTTCACTATTCAGCGCTACCTTTTTATGCTGACAAAACTTGTAGACGTTTTTCTGTTGTGTTAAAGCCACAGTGGCGAGAATATAATTTCTGTTGAACGCAGCTTTGAAAAGGATACTGTCCTCTTTGCTTTTCTCGGGCGTGCTGTCCATCCCCGGCAATGCGGCGGCAACACGACGGAACAGCTACAAAGACAGAGGATTCAACAATTAAACACGATTGCTAAAGCTGTAGTAAAATAAAAAAATTCTATCAAATAGAAGTGAATGGTTTGGATTAAACTTCTAATATATTGTTACATGGTAAAAGTTCTAGAAATTCTATAAAGGAAATAGTTCATACATAAAATGCATAGTAATGTAAAAATCATTGACAAAAAAATCCTGTTGATCTACTTCTCCGCATCATGCAACCTTCCTCAGTCATTTGCTCCATTCCCCACAAAAGGAAAATATAACTAGTAAGGAAGGAATAGTTGACAGTATAAACGGAAACAATTCTGAAATATTCTCTACTGCCTCAAAATATCTACATTTATAATCCTCACCCACCCCCATTGTCACATAGCCTGCATACAGTAGAGAAGCAGTCCTCTGAAATAATAGTATTTTGAATAACAGGCACAAGAAGTTAAAGAAGTGATACAAAGTGTGACATCGGAGGTCGCCGTGATAAACTCCTCCACTGAGCAAACCCATTGAAGTCAGTCACATGTAGAAAGCTGCAGGAGGTTTTAGTGGATCAGACAAAAAGAGGACTTGAGAACAAATAAGCACAGTAGCAGACCGAGTGAATATAGAAATATATAATGAAGCCTTTGAAGGAGGGGGTAAGGAGGACAACGACCGATGCAGCAGGTACTGGGAATACCAAGACAAATCATGACGAGTCACAGGAGGGGAAAGGAAGGCGGAAAGAGTTAATGTAGACTTTGAGGGCAGCAGCTACCTTGCGAGAGCAGAATCTCTACCTGTTTGACATTGTAGCCAGTCTTTGCGCTGGTTTCAATGAACATGACATTGAGTTCCTTAGCTCTCTGCTCACCCTCCTCCGTGGTGATCTGTCTGCTCGGGTAGAAGGAGAGGGGGAATATGGACGAACAGACAGATATGGAAAGAAACATCGCAAAGAGGACAGGCCGAGAAGGAGGGGGGGAAGAGATGGAGAGAGAAACAAAGAAGAGCTCAACACAGACCCTCGTTTGGTCGTTTTGGTGAAGAAGAGAGGTTAGTTCGGTTAGACTGAGAGGAAGACGAAAGGGAGAGGAGTCACTGCGCTGAGTAAACAACTCCAGAGATCACTCATTCGCTCGTCAGCCATGCTTTGATCCATATAAAAACAAAACATACACTGAGGAGATGTACACCCCAGGCGGCACCAAGTAGGCCTCCCTAACCTAGAGGACAGAAACTGTCAGCACTATCTGTCAGCATGTCAACTGGCTGTTGCTGGACACCAACCTGTTTGACGTTATAGCCAGCCTTGGCACTGGTCTCTATGTACATCACATTGAGTTCACGAGCTTTCCTCTCTGCCGCCTCAACAGAAACTTGCCTGCCATGGATCCCCGGGAAGGGAGGGGGGAGGGAGTGGTTTGGAGTGTGGCGGTGAGGGAAACACACACAAAAAAAAAATAAATCAAAATGACATGGAGAAAACAGAGCAGGAAAAAAAAAAAAAACTAAATGAAAAAAAAAAAAAAGGCAGAACAAAAATATAAGCAACTCAGAAAAATACAAATAAGGTCACCTAAAATCACTACTAAAAAAGGCAGGAATATGTAAAATGCCATGGGATGTTAAAAGTCAAAATAGGATGAAATGCACTGACGGGAAGAAAAGTGGGATTCCAGGCCGTGGCAGTTTATATACTAGACAATTAAATGTTTCTAATTGTCCAATTGTAATAACAATAAAAATGTACATTCAATTTCTAAACCATTGTAGCGAGAATAAATAAATAATGGCAATCTTTCACACATCTCACACAACCATGTACCTTTTATCCGCCAAGTCTGTTTTGTTCCCAACAAGCATGATAATGACATCACTTCCTCTCTCTGTTCTAACATCATCAATCCACTTTGAGGTTTGCTGGAATGAATTAAGATCTGTGGAAGAAAAAACACAGAATTACTGTATACACATCAACCACATGTTGCCCTAAAAGACATCAAACATTTGGTATTGCAGCCGTAGTTAGAAGTGTGCTCAAGCAGGTATTATTCTTTATTAAAAAAGGCAACACACTTTGCGTAGGTAAAGCTTGTTGAGAAGTCGTGTTAGTGAAAAAAAAAGCTTCAAGGAGGACAAGGTTGAAGAAAGAAAATATACTAAAAAAAGGTTCTAAGCAGAAGCACATTAAGTAGCAACTATGCCAAGATAGCTTCCATCCAACTGCTCTAGACCCCTACAGAAAGGTTAGAGTGCAGCCCTGACTCACTGGTGATGTCATAAACAACCACGGCAATGGTAGAGTCGCGGATGTAGCTGGGAATTAGGCTACGAAAACGCTCCTGTCCAGCAGTGTCCCAAAGCTGGAGCCGGACCTGAGGATTGGAACGGGAGAGGAAGAAAAGGACAAGGAGATAAAGAGGGGGAAGGCCAAACAAGAAGGAACTGCAAGCCAAGCTGAGAGACGAAAATGGCCTTCAAAATGGAGGAGGAACGGGGAGAATCATCCAAATGCAGAAGGGTCAGAGGTGACCAGCGTTATGCTGATTAGACAGTATGCCCTGGAGAGTCATTATTGGGCCGTTTCGGAGGACCTCAGCCCGTAAGGTGACCTCGGAAGACATTTGTGACAGCAGTTAGGAAAGGCACAACCCACTGCACAGTGCCGGAGAAACATTAGTATCTCTATGGCTCTCATCATGCTGTCCAGTGGGATTTTCCCGGCTAGTAAATGCATTTTTTTTTCTTTTTTTTTTGCCCTTCCAAATTCTAAGCGAAGGACAAGGAAGTGCGGCAAGGCCATGATACCTACTGGCTATGTCATAAACCACCACAGCAGCGGCTGAGTCGCGGATGTAACTGGGGATGAGGCTGCGGAAACGCTCCTGTCCGGCTGTATCCCAGAGCTGTAGCCGAATCTGTGGCCAGCCGTGAAATGAATGTGGGAAGGGGTTGTGGGGGGTAGAGGGGGCCGTGGGGGCATTTCATGACCCAGCCAGGGGATGGAAGGAAAACAAAAACTTTAAATAACGATGGAGGCTACAAACATGATTGCATGCCACACAGAATGAATAGTGAAATTCAGGGTAACGTGTAAACATTGTGAAATGGTGAAAGGGAAATAATTGGTGGCTATTACAATGGGAATGATGAAAATTACTATAAAATGTACAGGGCTTACCGTACGATCTTCTAGGTACATGGTTTTTGACAAAAAGTCAATGCCAATTGTTGCCTGTAAGACAATCACTGCATTAAAACATTTGCTATTGGTACAATACTTGCCTGACATCTCTATCCAAGAATACATTATGTGACAGTGTAATTAGCACAGGTGAAGCTAAAATCAGTAAGGACAAGTAATCATGCACCCCAGCAAAGGATCTGGAACTGGAAAATTACATTTGGTTCATATGACAAAAGACTTCTGCAACATGCCATATATTTATTTGGAATACGTACCTGATAAGTGTTGTCGAAACTGTCATACATAAACCGGGTGATGAGTGAGGTTTTCCCAACTGAAAGAAACCCCCCCAGAAACAGACGTGTTAAAACTCCCGTTTATCAAAAACCATATCGTACAAGGCCAAAACTACAACGTTAAGATGAAGTACCCCTGTTATAACCATTGGGATTCTGTATCATATGAAGAGAAAATGAGATCAAAATCATTGCATCCCTGACAACAAAAGCAAAAGAGCTGTAATCGTTGATGCAATGTGGACCGCTTGAACCCACACGCTGAGCTGGCACTATGGGTGGAGCCACAACATTTTTAGGAAATGAAAAAAATGCTCAAATTTTTACATTGGTTTTTGCTAATGAACGACTTTCACTGCACTGTTAGATAAACTATAATACGATAACGTTTAGTAATGCCGGTTTCAGTTTCCCCGTATGCGGTGAATGGTCGCGTAAGAGGCCGACCGGTCTGGACCAGCTGGCCGACGTGGCTCTGCAAGGTGCCGCCGTGGAAATGCTAACAGCTAACGTTGAGTTAGCATTAATGAGCCGAACAGGAATACGGATGAACCTAACAAGCGTTAGACGATGCTGAGGCATTGAAAACAAATGGCCAGTGTAAGGACAGCGTACACTAGGTTAATAAGAGCATATTAAATGAAGGCTAGTCATATGAAACGGTAACTCAATGTATGTGGCCGTTCAACGTTAAAGGGCGAGATGTTTGGCTAGCGCACAGATTTAGCTTTAGCTGACAGTACAATGACATCATCACGAATGAGAACAAAACGTAATAATTTCATAATTGTTTCGTCGTCGCGCCCCCTCTTAAATATCGTGCTAATAATGAAATGTCAATACGTCAGTTCGTAGCATCACGGGCCGTTCGCGACCGATGGTTAACTTTATCCTGCTAGCCAGCTAGCTGGAGGAGCTAACATTAGCTACATTTGAGCCACCGCTTCTAAAAAAGAATCCCCAGGTCCCACCAAATTCCAATAAATACGCCGGTGTCTCGCTTACCACTCTGTTCGCCCAGAAAGACAAGCTTGAACTTTCGTAGAGGGTTGCCAAACTCTCCGCCGCCGGTCGTGGTTGACATTTTGTACAGAAAGTATAACCGCTAACTAGCCGACTTGGCTAACGATGCGACGTGTAGACCGGAGAGGAGCAAGTCGCGTATCTCTGTCCTGCACTAGCTAGCGCTTTTGTTTTCTTAACCGCATCGAAGGGAAACAGCGCGACCAAGAGGCAACTGTTGACAAGTCATGGCATGGAAATGGTACGGCAAACCTTAGGGCATGTCCATGTTTATTTTATTTTGCGAAACGTTTTTAATTATTCTGATTTTACCTGTTGTGATGGGATTTTGCTAAGCTGACGTTAGGTCACGTGGTGGGCTTGGTGCTTGTTTGTGCAAATGGAAAAAGAAGAAGCAGAACTAGTGGGGTGTTTGTGTGTGTGTGTGTGTGTGTGTGTGTGTGTGTGTGTGTGTGTGTGTGTGTGTGTGTGTGTGTGTGTGTGTGTGTGTGTGTGTGTTTGTGTGTGTGGCATCCACGTGTGGCAAAAAGATAGCTTTTTTTAAAATTGCTGCCATTTTTAGCTGAATTATTCAGATTTCTCAGAAAAGTTGCTGCTGTCAGTTTTTGTTAATTTAAGTCACAGATAAACTATGGACAGTTATCATGAAAAGAGAAAAAAAGAATATTGTATTCAAAATTAAACTAGATTCATCCTAAAAGCATAACTTTAGACAACGAGACCCATACGTGGCTTTTCTTTCACGTGTGTTTGCAATGACGAACAATGTTGTATGGTTGGTTCTCCTTTTAAAAACAAAACAAATATAAGCCTTGAAATAAAATATACTGAGCAAAATAAACACACAATTAAAAATTGAGGGAAAACAAGTTTATTTAATTTTTCTGGGATATTTATCCCATGACTGTATATTCAATCATAATATACCATTGCTTAAATGACGGTAATAAAGACAAGAATAATTTAATTTTGGTAATTGTGACATATATAAAGAAAAGTCTACGAAACATTCACAATACTGGTTTGCATTCAGAGAAATGCCCCTCAGTCTTTTTCAGACTCGTTTTTCAGCTCTGCTTGTAATGCCTAATAAATGTGTAATTGTTCAGGAGAAATAAGAACATTGTAGTGATTCAACGACGCTTTGTGCTGGTCTCCATCGGTGCTGAGGTCCTTTTTGTTCTACATTCTCAAAGAGCTGGATTTTCCTTCGCTTTCCCCGTCCTAGTCCTCAAGTGAGATGTCTGTCCTGTTGGCATGAAGTGAAAAACAGCTGATCTGTGAGTCCGACATTACATCCGACATTTCATCTCATTTCACATAAGACAACTGCAACTGGGGTTTTACGCATTACCCTTCCTTTTGCGTATGGATATTATGGGCTACGTTTACAGTACGACTCCTCAATTAGTTATAAGATGATTAAAGGAAAGGCGATGTGGTTGTAGGACAAACCAGTGCACTCATCCAAGGACCACCGTAGCAACCATTTTTCTTGCTAATTTTTCATACTAATGAAGACATTGCAGTTTTCAGATTAGGTATTTATTTTGTGGCCCTTGAAGAAGTGAACGTTTGTAAAATACACTAAATTGGAGGTGTCCTCACCTGAACTAAGGCTGTGGGTCATTAATATCACAGCGCATCACTAACAACCATCACGGCCACTGCAACTACTTTCATAGGGACCAGTTTATACTTACACTTCTGCTCAGGTTACAGCGATGACATGCAGGGAACGGGTAGAAGGAGAGGACACAGTCAATAATTAATCAGTGCTCTCTTTTTGATGTTATTGAAATGTTTTATGATGCATTTAAATAGCAAGTATAAGCAAAAAAAGACTGCACTTGCCTGCAGGTTTCGGGGACATCAGAGTCAATGGAAGCTCCAAAGTGACATCGCTGAAAATGAGAAAAATCCAACTTTTATTATTACGGATACGCAGAATAGGAATATATGTTGTTCAGACAAAATATCAGGTGTAGAAAGATGCACAGCAACAAATATTTACCTTCCTGTTAAGCTACCCAGCAGGCTTTTTGTGTGAGAAAAAAAAGAGAGACAGAACAATAAAAATAAACGTTTGGTCTGCACAATTTGAATCGTCCTGCATAAATACTAACAGTTTTGAGCCTTACCCGCCACTGCCCGTTGTTAGATTGACCTTGACTTTATAGGAGATGATGATTCCCTGCATCTCCTTATCTCCTTGACTCCTGTGAGGAGACAGGAATAGATAAGCCTTCAGAGCTCGAGGATTTGCTCTTAAGACACGATAAGTGGATGACACAAACTCTGGTTGTATCACCGCCACCTCTCAATAAGAGGATGAAAACCTCCTCCTGGGCTCACGCTAAGCCCCCCCCCCCCCCCCTCTCCTGACGAGAGACTTTCGGCTTACAGGGTTGTGGACGCTAGGTTGGTGTCGCCGTCTTTTAGCCGACCGTCCACGGAAAGGCCCCGCTTCTCTTTGTTGTTGGCCAGCAGAGGGGTCACTTGGAAGGATTTCTCGAACGAAGAGTTGGAGTTAATTGTCTCCCTGAGTGCAGCAGGGAAATATACAAATAAACAACTAATAAAACACGTCCGACTTAGCAGGTCTTGTTGGTGATCGGTACGTTTTTTCCTCAATCCATAATGAGACGTAACGTTGCTCAAACATTTTTTGGAGAACTTAATTTCAAATCCTAATAATTAGCCTCTTTATAACTTACGCAAACTCCTCTGAGCAGACCACCTTGGTGTAAGTATCCGACGAGTAGAGCACCACGCATGCAAGCTGCTCGACTAAAAGAGAAGAAATCGCTGAGTTAGAATCATTTCACTCCTTTAACATACACACACTTTAACCCTTATCCTCTCCTTTGTCTCGGCTCTCATGCTTACGAGCTATGCACAAACACCTTTTTAAGGATTTAAAACTATCGCATCCATGCTGCTCACCTAAAACGGTGATTTTCTTCACAACCTTGGTGGTTTCGTTGTTGATTTTTACATTGACGATGATTGGATCTCCGTGGTAATAAACCTAAACATAAGATGGATTTTAGTTGAAACTATAGAAATGGTTATGTGTAGGTATACAATTAGGCCAAAATATAGTACATGCCCTTCAATGTACCTCTTTTTCAAGGGAGGCCTCCAAGGTCACCGGCTTGTCGCTCAGCATAAACTGCTTTGTGATATCAGCCTTCGGTCCAGGCTTGTTGCTAGATGGTGCAAATTGGATCTTGCGAATCATCAGGCGGCACGTGTCCCTAAGACCACAAAAAGAAAGTGCAAAAGAGAGTCACGGTCCCTTCTACGTGCCCTTTAATGCTACACGAGATTGGGCCGACGGAGCGCTTTGCCTTCGGGCTTTACTACGTACTTCTTTTCAACCTCTTCATCTGCGGTGTTGGCAATGTACGCTTTAACCTCAAAGTCCACACCGCAAGCCTGAAACGGACGAAAGCAGCTAATTAATGATCTGTTTGTCAAGCTTTTAGGGGAGTAGTTAAAGGTATGGGGGAAAGGGCTGATGGAAATGGATGGTCGCACCTTGCCAGCGTCATTGGGCCCTGGCTGCAGGGAGACGGAGCACGGGAGATTGGCTGGCATCTGAAAAAAAAATGATCATGAGTGAATAACATTCGAAGATGGTGTCTGAAAGGATAAAAGGCGCAGTCACGACGCGTCGGTATTCACTCGATTTGCGGGGTGGAATGCTGTGCTTCCTCACCTGGAAGGAAAAGGGACACCCTTGCTCTCCGATTTTCTTCATTAGGGACTCTTGCATTGGCGTTTTGGTCACGCTCGCACCCGTAGGCGGGTGCACCTGAACGCGCTGTATCCAGATGTCTCTCCTGAAGGACAGCCCAATAACATCCAAGTCATCGCTCCCATAGCGGAAGGCACAAGCAAGGTAGACAAATACTGCAACGGAAAGAGACGCATTCAGTGGGGGTCTTTGTGTCGCAACCACAGCCGTTCATCGTCGACAGTCAACGAGAAATACCTTTTTTGCCGTCAAGACCCGCCGGGTCCACTTTAACAACCCCGTCTGCAGGTGAGAGGAAAGGCCTCAGCATTAGATTGCACGGCGTACACTGTGTGTGTGTGTGTGTGTGTGTGTGCGGATTTGAGCAACAGACACTGTGCAACGCACCAACCAGTTCCACTGAATCCACGTTGTCCACGAAGTCTCTCTTCCCCAAGTAGAGGGCAATCTGAAAGGGACATGAGGGGCACAGTTACTCCTCGGCCGAGGCTGCGCGAGTCTGGAAGTTATTCCTGGCCGTTGGAAGGGCTACACAGAAAACGGACTCCTCCCTATGGCCGAGGGTTGCTTTATAATGACTATAATATAGAGGCCACTTCCACTCACATGGCCGTTGCCGCTGGTCTTCTTGAATACCCTGAAAAGAGGGAAGAAAGAGAACGTTTCTGTTATTTAATGCATAAGAGTGATTTAAAAATCATCGTGTTATACTTGTTACATATGTAATGAAAAACTCTGTTAAGCTTAAGTATTTAATAAGATTGTAAATTGCATAAATCAGTGCTGATTTAATTATTGGGTGTTGATATTAAAAAAAAAGTAGTACCATACATTTAATGACATTTTTATGCCCTGAACAATTAACTGGAAAAGTTGTGAATTTAAACCGTAAATGTAAACTAGTTACCATTTCAGAATTTCTGTCAAACCAATAAGCAAAAAGTCAAACATCTTAATACTCACTTTGACATTTTGAAAGTTTTGGATCCGGTCTGCAAATAAAAAAAAGATGAAAAGGGTGAGTTACCATAAGGAATAGAGCTGAACAAATCAAGAAGAAACATTGCTCAAACTTTGCTTCATGTCATTGATTAAGCGTTCGTTTTTCTGCAGTGTAACGACCGCATTCAGCACGCGCTCCTCCGTGCAGACATCATCATCATTCCAATACAGTTTTAACGTTGAGGAGCCGCTCGCTTACCGTTTCCCTCGGTCTTCTGTAGTGAGTGAGCGAGTGAGCGAGTGAGTGGTGATCATTGCGTGCCGTGCGCTTTTTATACGATGACCTCCCAACCTGGGAACCCTCCCCTCAGCTTACCCGGCCCGACAAACACGGCCGTTTTCAGAGAAAATCTGATTAATTCATTAGAACACTTCTGTTTGTGTTGCTCTGGGTGTGTGTGACAATAATGTTGTATATGTGACTTCACAAGCCCTGAGGCAGTTGTGTCTCAGGGCACGCAACAGGCCGCCGAGTGAAGCCGCGTGGTCTTAGTCTACATGTGTGTGTTTTCTTTCGCGTGTTTATGTGCAGCACTAAAGATTGTGCACGTACTTTGTTCCATATGAGAAAGAGCCGGCTGTCTTTAGCTTCTAATATCGGTATGCGAGTGTTTAAAAGAGACGTCTCTGACGGAGGCCTGCTAATTGAACGGCTTTTTGTCGCGGCTCAGTGATCAAATATGTGCTTAACTTCTTTGCCGCGCGGTTTGGGATGCGGGATTAGAGGATCGCCTTGTTGAAAGAAGTATTTGTGAATGTTCAAGGACTTCCTTTCTTACAGCTTACGAGGAGCAGAGCGGCATTAGTCGGACTTTAGTTTGTTGTGGCAGCCAGGCCGACAGATGGCTCCTCCACCCAGCTCCGTGCAATCTGCGCTCATGGCAGGTTTACAGGAATCTAAGTGACCTTCCGACTTATTGCTGTTTAAGCAACATGGCTTTACAACTATTAAAAAAAAAAAAAATAGTTCCACTGTCTAGGGCTGGAGGTCAGGGATTAGCTTGGCTTTTACCGCCCTGGAAGAAGCCACGTTGGTCGGCAGTGACCTTTGTGTTGGAGGACCCGGCGCCACGCGGAGGTAAATCCCGCGGATTGGTCGAGGATCTTCTCACCTCCTCGGTCAGCTGTAATTGGTTGATGAGTGAGGGAGCTGGATGATGGGTTTTATGGATGCCTTGTCACACCTCGGCGCTGCGAGGTAATTAATTGGATGGTTGGATGTGTGTGTGTGTGTGTCTGAGATCTCTTTGAAGCTGCAGGGCGGGTGGACGCAGCGGATCCTGTGGTGTGAAACACAAAGCTTCATGTAACTTCGGAACGGATCGATTGCGCTTTTCAAGTCCTACACTTTCCATTTGAAAGCGAAAGTTCAAAAGAGTCCGAGCAGTCTTGATAACAGTTTGAAAATCGCACCGTTCACTACTATGATGAGTTGCGTGACGTATGTGTCATTAGTATTTGTGTTTTAAGTTCTTGAGTTCTGGAATTCATACTTGAGTATAAATTATTTCTAAAATTTGTAACTCCATAGACTCCATGAACAATCGCAGAACTTAATCTCCAGGTCAAAAAAAACAACAACTAGATAATCTGAATGCTTCTATCTTTGTCTTTTCTCTTTCCATTCTATTATCGGCACTAACAGTCATTCTCACGCCGCCTCTGTGCGCTTCGCTGGTCAAACAAAACCACATCTGGAGGAAACCGCTGTTCCTCAAAGCTTCACACCTCGATCGACGGTCCCGTTAACTGTTAACTGTTGATGTTAAAGTGACACTAACTGTGTGTTTATTCTCAGCCCTCTTGGGACAAAACACAGGTTCACTGTGTTTTAGAAAATGAGGATGCGCCGTGTGAATTGATAGATTAATCAGAGCAAGATGGCTGTATAACTGTAATGTTTAGTCTTTTTGCACAAGGGGTAATCTTATTTTCTGTCTCTTTTGGATTTTCAGTGCTCGCCTTGGTCTTTGGGAGGTTACACACAAGTCGCATAAGCACCTTACGCTTAATCTGATGCCACTTTTGGAAAGCTCTTTATATAGACCGTCAACACGGGGCCTCCAAGGGCTGCTGACTACTCCCACGGCATTAGAGCCCTGCGGCATTAGCACTTAACAACACACGGCTTTAGCTCGTCCCTGATTTCAGGCTGTGTTTATGTGGTTAAAGAGGAGACAATCAGATTGGACCGATGCTGTGACCATGTCGTTGTGCAGTATGAAGTCATAAATCACATGTTTTAAATGAACACGGACAAACGTGTCGAGTAGGAAGTCACCTGTAAGCTTTCTTAGGATTTCTTGGAAAAGATGTGTGATGAGCACAACGCATCCAGCAGCCGTTGCTCACCATTCACACGGCTCGCTGAATTTTCTTTTTGAACCATTATCGTAGAACTTATTAAATGGCTTTTGTCATTGTAATATTTGGGAGATTTTAAATGTATTTTCATCCTCTGGTGGAGGCTTTTAGTGGAACTGCATATATTCAATAGAAAGCTCTAATCGTGTTTCCTGTCGGCACGTATTTTATGCAAGTCCTGGCTCTCTGCCTGGCCTTGATTATATAACATACATATGCATTCGATGGAGGCAGAGCACTATATGAGGAAAAGCACAGCTCCTCAAGCCAGTTAGATTGTCTAGAACAGTGATGATTAAATTCCAAATGGGATCTGATGGCCCGGCGAGGAAGATGAAAGTCAGCCGGCAGCTCTTAGCGCCTCAGCGTCCCAAAGCACCGCTCCAATGAGCAGAACCTTTAGAGAACAGCCATCTTTGCCACCAGGGATGAAGTTTGTGGTTTGGTTAAATGTGATCAGCCCTCCATCGAGTTGTTGTTACGATAAAGCTAAAAAAACAAATTAAAACCCAAAAATTGATCATAAATTTGGCGAACACATCCACTGTGCTGAGAGGATGAACCACAATGACCTTTGGTGACCCCTCACGTTTCCCCCGTTTCCCTGTTCCAACTCGCTAAAGTGAGACGGCGATCGTCGGAAAAAACATCCCCAGCTGAAGATCAGCTTAATTTCATTGTCGTCGTGAACGTGTCGGCATGACAACGTTGGCCTCAGATCTTAGAGCACAGCCTCGGCGGGAACACGACGGAGGACATGTTTTCAATTGATGTGCTTTCAGGCGGCAACGCTGAGAAGTGCTGGTTACATATCGGGGCTGCAATGCGCGTGTCATCACATCGGAATGCTCTTGTTTTTACGGGGCTGCGGTCGGCGGTCGGCACGTTTCTGCTGAGTAGTGAGAGGCGGGACGGCGAATATGGGATGAAACGGCTTCCCGCAGAGCTATACGCTCCGGATAATAGGGGAAGGAGGGAAAGAAGGAGGGCCGCGCACTGGCCGATGTTCCAGGAGGGCAAAAAATAAGAGAAGCAAAGAATGATCACAACCATATGGAGGCTCCTTTTTTTTTCCTGAGAGGGAAGCAGAGAGCGAGAGAGAAGCCGACGTTCTGGAAGGCCGACGAGAAGGAAACATTCGGGACGGGGGAAAAAAGAAAAAGAAAGGTGGAAAGACGGTAAAGACGCCGGCCAAGAGGATGAAACATCAGGAGATAAAGATGATAGAAAAAACATGAGGAAACCGAGGAATGTGGCAGCTCACATGTGTGTTTGTGTGTGTGTGTGTGTGTGGGGGTCAAATGTGTCTTTCTATTCTGGAATTTGAGGACCGGGTCTGACTGCAGGAAACAAAAGAGAAGAGGGAGAAAGGGGAAGCAAGCGGCTTGCTGTTTCTCTCTCTGCGGCGGTGAATCGGAGCCCCTCGCAGGGCTCCTCCCGGCTGTGTCCGCCATCTGGAATGTCGAGTCACTTCCTCTGTCTGACGAGGCAAAGACCGCTTTTTGGAGGGTTTTCCTATTCCACATGGCAACGGAGCCGGGGAACCATTTGAATTAGTCTGGTTCCTGTTGCGTTGCCTGTCTGTTTTCAGCGCTGACTGAGCCCATCCTGTTTGTTTCCGTCTCACCGCCGTTTGTTTGTTTTGCCACTCTCGGTTCTCCTTTTTCCTGTTGTTTTGCATGTTTTGGGACAGGGCGAGGGCTTGTGTTTGTGGGTAAGCTTAAAGGGCCGGCCCGCTCCACTCCAGACCGTGGCCGCTGCGATGCTCTGTGTTTGTTGGAGCAACACGCCCACCCGGGTGCAGCGACTCTCCGCCGCGGGCTGAAGCTGGGTCTGCCTGCACACGCGTCCCACTGGCTGAGGACGCAGGCTGTCTGCATGTTCTATGCTTTATTCCTCCACTGCCTCAGGATGTGCCCCCCCGAAGGTACTGACCAGGACCCGGGAAGTGCGAGCCGGTAGACACGAGGTCATGGGCAGGCCGCTCGACGCTTCGATCGCGACGAAAGGGATCATGGGAAGGTTCTAAACACCAGCAGCGGACCCCGCAAACAAAGTCTGGCGCCGAAAAACATGGACGGCCCTCCGCCGGCTTAAGCCCGGGTCGAGTTCCTCGCCTCATGTGGATTATTTTTCTGAACACACCTCGCAACGTCGATCGGCATGGCCGCGGCGGCGTGGTATCATCGTGACATCAGCCGCGTGCGCGCAGAGGACCTGCTGGCACGCGCAGGGAGGGACGGCAGCTACCTGGTGAGAGACAGCGAGTCCGTGCCAGGAGCCTACGCGTTGTGCCTGCTGTGAGTACACACACACACACACACACACACACACACACACAGCCGTGGTCAGAGGGCACCGTCAAACATAATTGCCCTGCCCGCGTACTTTAAAGCAATCCCAGTTGTGAGCTTGTTCTGTCCAGGAATGTGAAGGCGTAGATCCGAACGCTGAACGTGACGCTGCACCTCGTTGGAAATAACTATAAATATCTCTAAAATCCCATCTCGTTAGCTCAGCTCGTTGAGCTTTTTGTATTTTGGCAAACGGGTTTGGCTACTAAAGAATCTTCCCGTCTGTAAACTGTTTCAGCAACCCCCCCCATCCCCTCCCTCCCTCCTCGCCATATCCATCACCTGCCAGCAAAGAGCAACTTTAAGTGCCGACTCACACAAACATCCTCTCCAGACTAGTCTCCCTGCGCTGTCCCACCTCCGCCAGTCGGGCCCGGGCCCTTTGGGACTCCCCCGTGTCCTCCCCCCCCCCCCCTCCCTCCCTTTTCTGCCCCGGGGCCCCTGAAGGACCCTGACGGACTGCTCATCCGCCCCGAGCCAGAGACATTCCTGAAAGCTGAGCCCGGCGCTCACACAGCTGCCCGTTCCCCCCCCTCCCCCTTCGTTCTTTTGTCCATAAGTCATTACCTCTTTTGGTTTGTTAAA
Organism: Apeltes quadracus; assembly: GCA_021346845.1. Classification (NCBI taxonomy): domain Eukaryota; kingdom Metazoa; phylum Chordata; class Actinopteri; order Perciformes; family Gasterosteidae; genus Apeltes; species Apeltes quadracus. Next base: position 4,893,363 of record CM037920.1, read on the forward strand.
CATCTCCACGCGTTCGATTCAGTCGTTCGGCTGTCATAGTTTCCCCCCGCTGCTCAGGTAACACGCGAAAGCCGACCGCCTAGCGCCGCCACGCGCCTCCCCGGATTCCTCTCACAGCGGCCTGAAGAGTCTTTCACTGCAGTTAGACGTCCTCATCTGAGCGTCCTCTCCCCCTTTGAATGTCTCGCTCTGAAAGCGTGTTGTTGTATTTCTGGTTTCCCCGAAGGTTCCAGCGTCACGTTCACACCTACCGCATTCTCCCCAACGCAGACGGCCTTCTGGCGGTGCAGGTGAGACGCCGCATCCTCCGCCGGGCGAGGAAGAACAGCGAGTAGAGACACACACACTGTACACACACACACACACACACACACACACAGGGATGCGGTGGGTCGGGAGGATACGATGTTTTGTTATTGTCCGCTGTGGGGAGAACAGGAACGAGCTGTTCCTACCTACACACCAAGCCGCTGTGCCTATGTGTCGGGGTAAATAACGGGGGTTGTTTTGGGTGGAGAGTCGTTTTATGAGTCTGTTTTTTTCAGACTGCGAGCAGCTGGCCTTTCAGTCTGCAAGTTACCCGATGGTAAAAACACACACAAAGTCTGCTCACACTTTCGGGGGCCTGAACCGCAAATCTTCTGTGGCTTTTCTTTTGTCTGCATATTAAAGTCCAATAACGAGTTAATTAACGATTGTCTGGCAGGGGTTTTTTTTCCGTCCCGTGTTTTCCAGTAGAAGGCCGTAAACTGTGTTGCTATTTCAGTCGCGTTTCCACTCCCGTCCGTGCAAACCTCCAGCACGTATTTTCTGCAGCAGGCGTCCCTCTTTGCTTACACAAGATGGCCATGCAGATATTTCCGAGCCCAGTTTATTTTGAGGCCCTTTTTTACTCTCTCGCTGTCTCTTATTCCTTGTCATTTCTTTTTAATTGGTTTTCAAGAGATTCTTGCGGTCTGAGAAATACTATTTGAAGAGTTCCCGGCAAAACCGACGTCCAGCTTGAGGCCCCCGAAAAAATGGTTTCCTTTCACCGCAGAAGGAAAACGTCTATAAAAAAAAAAGGGCAGAGGAAAAGAGCTGGCTTGGTTTTGTGGTCTAACGGGAACTCTTTTGGTGCACGCAGCACCTGTGCACAGTATGTGTGTTTATTCAAACTTGGATTTTTCCCGCGCTGCTTTCAGTGTCGAAGTGCAGCTCTGCAAGTGATTTGTCCGAAGGTTTTAGTTTTTAGTCTGAAAGGGAACGCTTAACCAGCTTTCAGCGACGTCATCTCTCCGGTCCGTTGAAGCTTTCTAGACCGCCAGGGCCAATTTTTTTTATGACAGCGAGTCATCTGTGGTTTTTTTCCATCATGCAAATACATACTTCTGTTTTTTTTTTTCTTTGTTCTGAGATTTTGCGTGTGGAAACATCTGCTAATAACCACATCAGCGTGCAAGCTAGAATTGGGCAGCTTGTATGCTTTAATTCCTTTTTTTACTTTACCATTTTTTACCATTTTATTCGTATTACCTTCAGTCGCCATCACGGGGCTTCTCTGGTTTCTTTATTGCATTTTTCTCATGGGAATTCTTTATTTCATCACCTCGGTTTTCAACAAAAAAAGGAAAGTGAGGCTTTTAATGAAACCTTTATCAAACAAGACCCTGCAGAGCGAGGCAACATCAAATCTTCATAGCTGTTATGTATATCATCGCTCACAAACCTGTACGGCAAAAAGCAACTCATCAAAAGAAGGAACAGAACTTAATAGATTTAAACTGCAACCAGTGTATGCAAAAATGTGTCATGTGACATCAGTGGTGCAGATTACATCTATCATGGTGACGATTCCCGTGCTCTCCACTTTATATGTGTCCATGGGTTTCTTACAGTTTATGTACTCGCCGTCTATTTGAACGTGTGTGTGTGTGTGTCTCCCAGACGACGCAGGGGGTGCAGGCAAGCTGTTTCCGGACACTGGAGGATCTGGTGTCGGGGTACCAGCATCCCCACAAGGGCCTGGTCACTCCTCTGCTCTACGGTGTCCCCCGGGACGCAGACGCCGGGGAGGAGAGCTCAGGTGAGGCCGCCGTCAAAAACGGATCATCGGGCGGTCGACATCGTGTATCATTCACGGTAAAAGATTCCTACCCGTGTCTGGAGACTGCCGGTGAGTTATTAACGTGCGATTTCATGCTTCCTGCACGGGCAGATGACGAGAAGCAGCCTCCGGGCGCCTCCTCGGCCCACGCTGCGCCTCCCGCGGGACCACCGGCAAAACCAGCCCCTCACGCCGTGTTTCTGGACGAGCTGCGGGCGCGGCACCCATCCAGGTGGGATTGTGCGGTGCTCATTTAGCTTGTAAACGTTCCTGATAGTGTCTGCCGTGTGGCTTTTCGATGGCAGATTGAACTTGAGCAGAGTCGGCTTTCACGGTGTCAAGAACTCTAAATGAATTCTCCCTGTTTTCGTCCCGTCGACAGCGCTGCGGGCGACGTGATCGATCTACTCAATGACTACCTCTTCAGCGAGCTGCCGCTCGACATTGAGAATGTGCACAAAGGGGCCACCACTCTGTCCCACCTCAAGCGCACTCTGGGAACCGCGTGCCAAGGCTTGAACAGGTCAGCGTAACGCGTCGCAGCCAGCACACACCTCTAGTGTGAAGCGTGCGGACAGGCGGTCCTCACCAAAGCTTTGTTGTGTTGATCCGATACAGTGAAATTGACGTGACTCTCTCGAGCCTGGAAACCCTGGCCAAGGTGTTCGACCATCCCAGCTGCTCTCTGGCGCAGACCAAGAAACAGGTGCAGTGCAAACCGCGCAGCATAGCTAACGGTCATTTCAGGGCCGGCCCAAGGCATAAGCGAACTAAGCGGCTGCTTGGGGCCCCAAGCAGCCGCTTAGTTCGCTTATGCCGCAAGCAGCCCTAGTTTTGTATTATAACCTCACTGTATTCATTTATAATTTTCGCTATAACATTACAGCGTGACATTTGTGCCAATAATCTTCTAGCACAGGTGACTGTGCGTGGTGGGATAGGGGCCCCAAAATAAAATTCTGCTTAGGGCCCCCAAGAGGCTCGGGCCGGCACTGGGTCATTTCACCACGCGGTGACCCTCTTCCGTCGGGGGATTGAGGGGCCTTCTCACGCGTCCATCTACGTCGACTCATGGCGCTTTCGTGTGTTGTGTTGTGTTTTTTGGAAAGGGCCCTGAGATGGATATAGACAGTCTGCTGTGTAAGGTTTCGGCTTTGGTCAGCCTCCTTTCTTCGCTGGAGAAAAAGGTGTGTTTGTGAGCTTTTCTATCTGTGGCGAGATTCTCGTGTGACGAGCGATTTCTCGGGAATAAACCAACGTGAAATGTCGCGGCCTTAAACAAACGCACCGATTTGTTAGTGATGGACTACAGTGGTGGGATTGTAACCCTGCAAATCCTCCGACTGTCCAAAAGGTACTACGAGCCTTACAGGATGCGGTGACCAATCACAACCTGGCAGCGGCGGCGCGGCCGAACCCACCCGCTGCCGAACCAACACCTGCCAAGAACCAAGGTGGACAGCTGCCGGTCCACTCCTTCCAGGTAAATCTGGGTCGCACGAGTTAATCTTTCTCCGTCCGATATTTCACGAGACCAATCCGGCAGCTGATGTGTTACCATGTGAACGCGCAGACGGTGTTGTTTTGTCGCTGCGTCCAGGTGAAGATGGCGAGGTTCGGCCGACAGACCGTCTCCGTGGACGTGGACGCGGGAGTGCTGCTCTTTGACAAGAAGGCCGGTTCGTTTGGTGTGGAGAGGGTCTCGCATGACCGAAGTAAGAGAAGAAGCCTCTCACCATTGTTTCCCCCCTGTGCGACGCGCAGTGTGTAGTAACATGTGGCTTTACCGTGTTCCAAGTCCTTCAGATCGTCATCTGCCAGAGCGGTCCGGCAAAGTTGCGCATCGTGGTCGACGGCCGCCACACGACACCGCGGGAAATGACGTTCGAGAGTGCGCGGGTAAGGAAAGAAACTGGCCTCATTCTCAACTGGAATCCACTGTTTTTCTTTTCCATCTTTTTTCTCTCTGAGGGGCTCTCGTCTCTCTTTTTTTTTTCTCCCAGAAGCGCGATGCGTTCTGCCAACTCCTGCAGCTGATGAAAACCAGGCACTGCCAGCTGAGGGAACCGGACGTGATCTCCGTGTTTGTTGGCACCTGGAACATGGGTACGACGGTGGCGACGCTCTCTTTCCTCCACTCGGCGGGAGCAGGGCCGGCCCAAGGCTCTGATGGGGCCCCCTGCCTAGGGGGCCCCAAGCAGCCGCTTAGTTCGCTTATGCTGCAAGCAGCCCTAGTTTTGTATTATAACCTCACTGTATTAATTTATCATTTTTGCTATAACAGTATAGCGAGACATTTGTGCCAATAATCTTCTAGCACAGGTGACTGCTTGGTGGGAGGGGGGCCCCCAAATAAAATTCTGCTTAGGGCCCCCAAGAGGCTCGGGCCGGCACTGGGCGGGAGTCCGAGTTTTTTTTGGGGGGTTTGTATTCATTCTGTGGCGTGGCGTTGTGTGCGCAGGTGGTTCCCCTCCCCCCCGCAGCCTGCAGTCGTGGGTCACCTGCTGCGGTTTGGGGCGCACGCCGGACGACTCGACCGCCTCGCTGCCGCACGACATCTACGCCTGCGGGACGCAGGAAAACCCGCAGGGGGAGAAAGAGTGGACGGAACATATCAGAGCGACGCTTCGCAGCCACACGCACGTCGACTTCAAACAAGTAATTGTCTCTGTCTCTCAAACTCTTCTTCTTGATTCTTGTGTCCGTATGAGGTGAAGTGACCATGAAGCTACCATATTCCACTGATTGTTAAGGTTTTGCTGCAGCGGCAGGTGCGTGAAATCAGAGACAGTAAACGTGACGTCACAATCTGATTTTGCGATTGTGTTTTTTTCAACTGTTTGTCGTGAGTCCTGCAACTCTAAAGGGATGGAGGATAGAAGATTCACACCACTTGAAAAATGCTTTAATGCTAATTAACAAACTTTGCTGACATTAAATAAATGTTATTAATCTAGTAATTCATTTTAGTTTCCGCATAATACATATATTAACCAAAATCAATGTAAAAATCGATTTGCAGTATTTCAGATTAATGATAACTTTACAATATCTAAACTTATATTACTGTAAACGCAGAAGATAACTATATTACATAGGGAACATATTTGATGTTTTACATCAAACACAAAGAAGTGTGAAACACCATTATAACACTATTTGTTTAATTTGATTTAATTTGAATTTGATTTGATGGACGGACTAGCTGTGTATAAATACATTCAACTTAATAGAGCATAAAGTTTTAAATTTGCGATGTATCTTAACTTCACGCAAGAAATTGTTCAAGCGAGCATTTTCAAAAGGCATTTAACCTCAAATAAAACCCCTAAATGTTACATTTAGTGGATTCCATACCTCCAGTATATCAATCATTTAATATCATTTTTTAATTAGAAAAGTGTTTCAGAAGATCACAGGAAAGGATTGTGAAAGTGCATAATATCTTGCCATGGTAGATTATAATTTTAATGTTTAAGTGTTTTCTTTTACAAAGATCTTAATTAAATCGAAAAGCAACTTAATTCAATGTTGTGTTCTTTGACCGCAGAGAACTTGTTGTTGTTGTCTATCGGTTGTAATGCGGAGCCTCGTCCTGCAGGTGGCAGTGCAGTCCCTGTGGAATATGAGGCTGGCTGTGTTTGTAAAGCCGGAGCACGAGGGCCGCGTCAGCCATGTGCACTCAGCCAGTGTGAAGACCGGCTTGGGAAACACGTTGGGTAGGCTTCCCCGCCGCAAACGCACACAAAGAAAACCCAGAAAACGATGTGAAAATTGGCTGGAATCCTGGAACAAAAGTGTGCGATTGACGGAACGCGGTTTGTGAGATTGAGCGTCTCTGTCATTGCAGGGAACAAGGGAGCCGTCGGCGTCTCCCTCCTCTTCAACGGCACATCTTTTGGGTTTGTCAACTGCCACCTGACGTCCGGAAGTGAAAAAGTCCTGAGGTACACCAGCTGCATAAATGGGTGCAACACACAACGCACACACACACACAAAACGCACACTGCTTCACTTCTGTGGAGCGTCACAGTGACCTGTAAATTGTCTCTCGTGATGCGCATCGTGTTCAGGAGGAACCAGAACTTTGTGGACGTCCTCAGACTTCTCTCTCTGGGCGACAAACAGCTCGGGGCCTTCGACATCGGCCTGCGCTTCACCCACCTGCTGTGGTGCGGAGACCTCAACTACCGACTCGACTTGGACGTTCAGGTAGAAGCCGGCCTCTCGTTTCGCTGCGGTGGTTTTCATTGGGCTCCTTGTTTCGGGCCGTTGAAGGCGGTCGAGGAAATGCCCGGACGTTGATGTCGTTGTCGGATGTCGGTTGCTTCCGTCAGGACATCCTGAAGCACGTCTCGAAGAGAGAGTTCGAGGAGCTCATGCGCGCCGACCAGCTGACCAGAGAGAGACACAAGAGGAAGGCCTTCCTCCATTTCAGTGAGTTCTTCTATCGTGAGCTTTATGAGCGGAGAAATAACAAAACGTATGGATGGATAGCATTTCCCGTTGACTCGTCTCCTACCTCACTCTGGACTCTCCCTTTTTTGTTTTGTTCCTCGTGGTTAAGAGGAAGAGAAGATTGCATTTCCACCCACATATCGGTATGAGCGGGGCTCCAGAGACTGCTACCTGTGGCAGAAGTACAAGACTTCGGGTGTGAGTCACTTCTGAAAAACATGTTGGGACCACAAGATTGATGCCAAGCAATGTTTCATGAAGGCATTAACACCCGAGGCTTTAGACAACTAATGGGTGGATTGCCAAGAATACACACATATATATATATATATAAAATATAATGCAGACAGCAACTGTACTGTCAACTGTTCACTGTACTAAGAAAATAAAGAAGTAATGGAAATGGAGGCATGAGAGAATATTTGCAGAGCAAATTAAACGTTAATCGTAACAGCAGTGATTTATAAATAACACATTTATTACAATTGTACACAATAAGATTTCTTTCAGAGGCCAAATGCATCAGTTATTCCCCCTCAACTTTATACACTCGTCTGAAAGACAGCTTTTCCATGTCTCTTGACTCTCAGTCATGTTTACATTAAAATGAAGATATTAATTGGGATGTTTTTTTTTTAATGTTTCCTGCATTCAGTTGTGTGACAATATCGTCCACTGATGCTAAATATGTAATACGTACTGAACCAGCGCAGCACAACTACAAAGAACACAGAAGCCCAGAAGCACCCTGAATATACAGCTGACTCCCTTCTTCAGACATGTTAAAGACTAACTCGTCCCATGTGAGGCGTTCCGAGGCAAAGGACAGCAGCTGCAGATACGAACGTCCCTGCAAACCGTTTCCTTCATCTGCTCATTTGACATGTGGCAAAACACCGTTGATTCATGGCTGGATCTCTTCTTGCAGGTGCGAGTTAATGTTCCGTCGTGGTGCGATAGGATTCTGTGGAAGTCCTACCCGGAGACGCACGTCTTGTGCACCGCATATGGTAAGACATGGAGGTCTGAGAGACGCTTTGAGCTGGAAAGCCAAGCGTTAAGCGAGACGTAAACTACCGCTGGTCGGCAAAGGTTCTGAACGCCACGCCTCACTGTTTCTTACCACTGCAAAAGGGAAAGCAGCCCGCAAAGCGAGAGTAACGGTCAATCCCTACATCCTGGTCTGCGGTCGCTGAAGAATAAGAGTCATTTCCTCTCTTTCTGCCCAGCTTTTGTCTCCGACTGACTCTCTGCAAACGTTCCTAACACAACAAACACCGGACAGTAGCAAAACCACGTCCCCCCACATCTGTTCTCGCATCTGGTGAAATATTGCTGACGGGCCCGTAAGCCACTGCGGGGGTTTTAGCGTTGTTATTGCGTGATATCGTGGATTTGTCTCACTCTCTCTCTGTCCAGGTTGCACGGATGACATCTTCACAAGCGACCACTCGCCCGTTTTCGCCACGTTCCAGGTGGGAGTGACGTCCCGGCCGGACGGCAAAGCAGGTACCGTCCCTGCGGGCGCGCACGTGCGGAGCACGATGGCCGCATTCCCGTCACTAGGTGAACAGCTACGTCATGCGTTTGTCTGGCGCAGATACACACGCAGGCGTGGAGAAGGCCTGGATCGAGCTCGAGGGCGTCGAGGCCATCGTGAAGACGGCGAGCAAGGCAAAGTTCTTCATCGATTTCCACTCGTCTTGCCTCGAAGGTTCGGCGTCACACAACAGCTGCGTCCGGCGGGAAGCCCTCGTGAAGGGAGCGATGACAAAGATTCACTGGCGTCTTTCTTCGCAGAGACACGACGCTCGAGTGAGAATGACTCCCAGAGGTGTGATGTTCCCGGATTTCTCAAACTGGGCTGGTCCTTCAAACAACTGCCGAAGGTTAGAAGGCGCTCATTTGGAAACTTGCTAGTTTTAGCAATTTTAGCAGTTTTTTAATTTTTGTATTCTTAAGTCGAACTCTAAAGTAAGTTGTTTGTGATTTGCTTGTGTCTGTCATAGCTTCTTCCAATCATGTCTGACATGGAGTATCTTCAGGATCAGCACCTGTTGCTGTCTGTCAAGTCATGTGACGGGTTTGAGTCCTACGGTTGGTCACATTATCTTCTCAATTCATAGCATCCCTCGTGGTTTTGCTGAAGAGTGTCCCTGAAGTGCGAGTTTACCCAAAAATATGAAATGATTTATGTTGTTTCTTTTTATAAAAAAACTGCTGTATGGTAATGTTTGTAGTTTAGCCATTTCCCAAGAGGATTTGCAGGCGAACAATTTGCATGTTTGACACACTTACTTACAAAAATGTTCTACTGAGCTACACTTTTTTCTTTTTTTATTTGTTCAATTCCATGCAAAAGAAAGAAAACATTCATAATAAAGGGAACGGTTTACTTTTATTTCAAGGTTTTCAAGCATTGTAAATGTTCTTCTTTAATCAAATTGCGGTTGACTCAATCAAGCAGAAGTGGTTTGTGTCCAGTTCTAAGGAAACCTTGCTGAAGCGATGTGTAGAGGCAGGTTGACATCAACATGGGTGGTAACTCCTGTCCTCTGCGTGCAGGCGAATGCTGCGTGGCTCTGCGCTCGCTCACCGGTGCGTCGGAGCAGTTTGAGACATTTCTGCTCCACAGAGGCGAGGAGATTGGCTCCATAAGGGGACGGGTCAGGGTCCACGTGCCCAAGGACAGGCGAGGAACTCGGGAGAAGACCTACGGTGGGTCCACCGGAAACGGGCCCTCTCCCGCCCCTTTCCCTCGGCCTTGCTTGCACTATCACTTCCCGCTTAACTTTCATCTCCCCTTGGGACTGGATTCTTTGACTCTCTCGTGTGTCCCACATTGCTTCCTCTATTTGGTTCCTCAATGATCTTTGTCTTGGCGTTACACTTGCTAGTGTCTATCGGCCGCTTCCTCTTTTGGCTCCCGATTGACTGGCGCTGACCAGATGCATCCTGTGACACAGAGACAGGACGGATGAGTGTTCTGTTGCCAGGTCAGGCACCACAACCACGACACACACAGACTCCACTATGCTGTTTCATTTGCCGACTGGCATGACCTTCGGTCTACAGACACTACGCAGACTTTGAGGAAGTTTTGCTCACTGTGAAACCGGTTGATTTTCTGTCATTTTGCTTTTTCAGAGTGGTTCTATTTTGAGAAAGATGGCAAAGGCCCCGAAAGGGGACAAATGTCTCCTGCGTCTACAAGGGTCCCAATACACAGGTGAGGGAACGTCCCCCATCATCAGGCATGTCGCTAACCAGCCACGTACCCTCTGTCACAGGAGCAGTATTTTATTTTGGTGTTTTACAAACCATCAGTGTTGGTCATCTTACTTTAAAAAAAGTAATTAGTTACAGTTACAAATTACTTCTCCCAAAAGGTAATTGAGTTAGTAACTCAGTTACCACATTGTAAAAGTAATTAGTTACTCAGCAAAGTAACTGTGATATTATTTTGTTTATGTTCTAATCGCTATTACGTCCTATAACATTGAAGGTGCTTCATTAGGTTTGAGTTGCTTGCGGCTGACGCTGTCTTGTTGGTAGTCAGAGCGTGTGTGCAGCCAGACAACGTGAGCAAGGCCCCGCCCACCCAGCCAATCATCATCGCATTTGCAACGGCGTCAGACAGCTGTTGTGTAGCCAAAGCACGACACCTCGCGCTTCATTCCAAATTGTAAAAACGCGACACTTTCAATCTCCGTAAAGATAACGGCGTTGTAACGACGGCAACAGTAATTAATTAGATTACTCTGTTACCGAAAAAGTAACTCCGTTAGAAACACCGTTATACTTAAACGCTGTTACTCCCAGCACATTTCATCCGGTACGACTTTCAAAGTTACCAAAAGCTCAAAGAAGACTCCTTTTCCTCCTCATACTGTTATTTTAAAGAAAGAAAAAAACTCAAAACTCGTTTCCCAAGCATGGTTAACTGTGTTACAGTGGAAATGCTACCGAGCAAGTGAAGCCACCTGCCCTGATGAATGCAGACCGTGTGTGTTTTAGCACAGTGCCACTATTGATCCGGATGCTTGCAATGCTAACAGCGGATGCCAGTGAACACATAACGAAGTCTGGCAAAGAGTGAGTGAGAATCAAGGACACATTTGGTAACTTGACATTGTTAACTTCCAGGACGCTGGCAACTCCTCCCCTAAAACCAACTCCGAGCAGCTACACCAATCCGGCCTACTTCATCTTTGAAGGGGTGTCGGTGCCCCGCAGGGTGGAGGAGGCGCTCCCTCAGCGTCGGGACTCCCTGGTGATCTGGTCTGGAAACGAGGCCTTGCAGCTCCCGAAAATCTCAGGGCGTAAGGAATTCGACAGAGGACCCTGTCGCCGATCAGACTTTGCGGAAATTGAGATCCCGGTGGTCCTGTCCCAGTACACTGCGGCCAGCGACCTCCATTCACCGCACACCGGCTCCTCCTATCAGCTTTTCCCGGCTAAGAACCCGTCTCCCGTCGCCACGGGCGACGCCACGTCTCTTTACCAGGAACAGACCTCGCACGCCAGAGACAAATACCACGGGAAAAAAATGGTTGATGACTCCATATTGCCCGAAAAGAACTTGAGGAACTTGTATATCAATCACACAGCAATCATGAGGGAAAAAGCCAGAAAGGATCATCATCAGCAGCAGCAGCAGCAGCTTCTCCCAGAAAGTACCAAACGTGTGTGGGCGGCCAAGGTGCCGTCGGCTGCCCCCTACGTCCCCGCCCAGTCGGCACATCCTCAGGCCTCTGTCCCCTGGATGGGGGACCGGCAGCCAGCGGGACCGACGGGAGACCACTCGCTCACCGCTCTGCAGATGGCAAAGTCCCTCAGCGAAGTCGACTTCTTCCCGCCGGCGCAGAGAGGGCCGTCCGTACGCGCCCACAGGCCCAGTTACAGGAACGGCCCCGCCGCGCACGGGGATCGAGGCTGCAGCTGGGAGAAAGAGGTAGGACGCCTGCGCTCGAGACGAGGTTTGTTTCTCGATTTTAAAAAGAAAATCCATCCTCTCTTTGTTTCGACGCAGGTGTCGGTGCTCCGAGGTGCGCCGGAGACTGTGCGGGAGCTTCTCAGCGCCCTGGGCCTTCAGAAATACACCCTTGCTCTCAGCCTGAATGGATGGGATGATCTGGATTACTTCAGGTAAAATATTTTTGATGAATAACAGTTACAAGCAGCACTTAGCCGAAGCCCTGGTTGCTGGATTTCAGACGGACACGAATATCGCAGCTTCTGTGATGGTGCGTTTTTCTGTCGAGCGCTCATGCAGACTATTCACATTAAAAAAAAGTTAATGGTGATCCACTGCAGCGGCATCACTGAGGAGGACCTACGCGCGGCCGGAGTGACGAACCCTTCGCACCGACGCAGGATCCTCGAGAACCTGCCCAGGAACTGTAACTGACCCACGGAGAGGAGTCCTGGTCCGCCCGGGCTAGAACCGCTAGAACCGCTAAAACCCAGGTCTGAAAGCGGGGGCGGACTGAGTGTGGATGTCAATCGCACCAGCTGTACCGTACCTTACAGCCCTGCCGTCCTTTCATCCACCCAATCACTACCCCACCCGTGAAGGTCTGTCTGTGTGGACACAGCGCAGGACGCGTCTGCTTCATTCATCCATCGGTCTCGACGGATGATGAAAGCGGTGGGTGATGTGGGTGGAAAAACTTTAGCTTTAATGCTTTTTAAATTGCTATGAAAATACAGTCCTTTCATTTCCAGCGTGCACTCGAGGTTAGTGTTTATTGTTTACCTTCATCCCTTCTACTGTGTTCTATCCATTACTCTGCAATTTATGAGCCTGGACCTGAGCTTGTAAAAGCCTCCTATTAAACCTATGGAGCATAAAATCCATAGCTGTATACGTCTACTGGAACAGCGTCTGTAAAGTTGGTATAGAAGGACCTGCTATATCTGGTTGTGTTTACTGTCTCATAATGTTGCTATCATGTCACTTAATCAGTACCGATGTCCACTGTGCATGTTAAATGCATCCATTTGTTTTAAGTAAAGTGCATTAAAAAACGTCTTGACTGTCACCAAGCAATCAGTGTTATTTAATGGTGTCTTATTGCTGGAAAAGAGAAATCACTTTGAGCCTAAGAATGCAGTGCATCTGGGGGGGAAAGGAGAAATGCAACAATATTTAACAATATTTTTGTGCTACTCGTAGGTTTAGTCAAGCTAAATCCTCATCAAGTTGCAGCAAGATGTTCAGCTTTTTACTGAGGGAATATTAAATGTTTTTTTTGTATTAAACGACTTAAATAAAGCGGATTGCATTAGTTGCCAAATATTCCTCTCTGTGTGAGTGTCTGCTGTTGCTTGTAGCTTTCAGTAGTTACTCATTAAGGCATGGCCAAACACGTCCTTCTGTCCTCTGACAGCAGGTTTACATACTAATGATGTCATCATCCGCAGGGTTTCTGGGAAGTTTATTGAGTGAGTCAAAGAATTCAGTCGCAGTGGAAATGAAAGTTTAGCGGGAAATATGGGAAAGTATTGATTTATTTATTTTTCTCTTAAAAACTAAGGTTTAGTGAAACTGGGGTTTGACACAGTTGGTCTGTGATTTATCTGCAGCACTTTTTAGTACATGATTATTGAATTATACTGACGTATTGAAGTACTAAAAATCCTCTCCAGATGTGAAAAATAGTTATCTTGATGTAATAATTGGAACAAAAATCTAAATAACCTTGTCAAAAGTCGGAAAATTCCCTGTCGCCCTCTTCCCTTGAAAAAGCTGAATCCGTGAAATTGCATCCTTCTTTTCAAGAGTTTAATTTGCAACCTCTCTGACTAGTGAAAAAAGGAATTCTTCCTTTTCACAAACGCACAATGGACCTAGAAACCACAGTTGAGACTTCACATTATGACTCGTATGGAAGTACCGTCTCCTCATGTAAAACTCTGCTCACGTATCGTTCTGCACAAGGTCAAACATCCGAGTGAAGAACACACTTTACAGCTTCATTAAAAGAAAGTTCATATGTTCATAATCTGATTTTTTAATTTACAATCTGTAGATTTTCTCCTTAATAGGCTGTTATGTTGGAGTAGGGGGGTGACACAATAGGTGACTGAGCCTATGACCCACGAGGAAGGTTCAGATATGCTTTTTTTATTTCCAGTATTTAGAACTGGGTGATTTTCAATTCCGAAACATTTTAGAATAAAATTTAAGACACAAACTAAGACACCGGACGACTAAACGCGGAGCACATTTCTTTTGTTTTCACTGTAAAATAACAGGCTTTGTGTGTAACACACTCACATTCCAGACATCCATCTCCACAGAAAGCCAAACACTACACTGGCACCAAGCTGACCAATCAACACACACACACACACACACACACACACACACACACACACACACACACACTTTCTCACTTTACTTTCAATGGAACAACCTAAAGTATCTCAGATTGTTACTGCTCCTAAAGATCTACAGATATTCAATCAACTTCCAAGTGCTGTCAAGATTTATCTGGTGTTTAAATTGACACAGAAATGTCTTTGCATGTGAGCGACGCCCACTGTCCCTCCTGCTGTCTAATCTCCGTGCAGATCACAACAATATCATTCCAACCAAAGGTGTTTACAGTCTCTGCTGGTGGTTTGGATGCAATCTTTTTTTGCGGCTGTGGGTCCGTCACACTTGAGCTTCTAGTGACTCATTTAGTGGTCCCCTTATCTCAGTTTATCGTCCATCTTACAGCGTAGCACATCCCGCCCCCTTTTTATTTGTTTAAGATCAGCCTTTATAATTCTACACAGCGTGTCAAAGCCTCAGATGACAAAGATTACCGAAGGGATGGACCTGTGGCTTCCTCCCAGTCGCAGCCTTTTATAGCAGGAATACTGTACAGCTGTGCACACATTAACTCCTATAACATTTCAGCATAGAGTGCTATTGAGTGTTGCCACGGCGATGACTTTACCCCCCCAGCCAAACAACAAAGTTCCTCCAATTCCCTCTGCCTTTAGGTCTCTGATGGGTGGAGCTGCAACTTGTCTTTTGGGGGGGGGGGGGCAGAAGGTTGTTAGATTCAACCCCGCCCCCCCTACATGTCGAAGTTACTAAAAGTAAAAGCACGTGGCAACTTGTGGCCTCTATGTGTGTGTGTGTGTGTGTGTGTGTGTGTGTGTGTGTGTGTGCGCGTGTCTGAACGCGTTAGTACACGAGTGCTGAGTACAGAGTCATATTTAAGTTTAATTGGAGAGTTCCTGCGTCTGACTTACACGCTGAGGACTCTTCGTGGGCGGCACTTTCTCGTCTCCTCTGCGGAGAGACTTCCCATTTCAGTCCTCCTCCGGTGTCCCGTGAGCTCTCTCCACGACTTCCTCTGGAAAAAAAACAAGACGTAACTTTTCATCGCGGTGCGCGGCGGCTGCAGAGACGGAGGGGGGCGGCTGCTGGATCTCTGGCCGAAGAAGTTAACGCGACTTCCCGCTGACGAGGCGATCAGGAGCCGCCGATCGACGCGGTGGTTTCTGGGGTAAGTGTTCATGTTGGTTTAACGGCGGCGGAGAGAATCCTGGCTCATGAACGGAAAGAGTAATTTGCATTTATTAGGTCATACGCCTCATACTCACATGGGGTTACATACGAGACATAAAAGTTTAACATATGTATTCATGTATTCATTCCTTCGGGACTTCTAAGTATTTATTTCGGATAATACTGTGCTTCAGGACAAAGAAATACAATGTAGCAGTAGTTTTACTTAACTGAAGGACCTTGGCTCATCGCCACCACTGTTAAAGAAACATAATGTGTTTCTCTGGATTCACCGTTAAATCATTATTTGCACTAGAATCAAAAGAGTTTTCAAGCAACAGTCCGAAAGCCAAAGAAATTAAGTTTATATTGTTGCAAAACAATGTGTTTTTTGTAGTAACTGTGCAATATCTTAGTAGTAACAGTGAGTCCTCTTCCTTCTTCAAAGGTTCGGTCACATGCTGGCTTGAAAAGTGCTTCAGCGAGAAGAAGCATCACCATGGAGACGGTCATCAGCAGCCCCGCTGAGCGAAACCAATCGGCAGCCCTTCGTCAACGTCTTCAACTCCAGCTGTCGCTTCGACGAGGACTTCAAATACATCCTGCTGCCCGTGTCCTACAGCCTGGTGTTTGTGGTCGGCCTGGTGCTCAACGCCACGGCCCTGTGGTTGTTCATGAAGATGCGTCCGTGGAACCCCAGCACGGTGTTCATGTTCCACCTCGCCCTGTCCGACCTCCTGTACGTGCTCTCCCTGCCCACCCTCATCTACTACTACGCCAACCGCAGCAACTGGCCTTTCGGAGTGGCCGCTTGCAAGATAGTGCGCTTCCTCTTCTACGCCAACCTCTACTGCAGCATCCTCTTCCTCACCTGCATCAGCGTGCACCGCTACCTGGGCATCTGCCACCCCATCAAGACTCTGACCACGGTGAAGTCCCGCCACGCCCACATGGTGTGCGGCGCGGTGTGGGCGGTGGTGAGCGTGTGCCTGGTGCCCAACCTCGTCTTCGTCACCACCTCCAGGAGGGGCAACGACACCCTGTGCCACGACACGACCAGCCAGGGGGCCTTCGAGGAGTACGTGGACTACAGCTCCGTCGTCATGGTGCTGCTGTTTGGAATCCCTCTCCTGGTCATCGTGGCGTGCTACTGCTTGATGGCGCGGACGCTGTGCCAACCCAGGCGGGGGCTGCCCGCCGAACGCCGGAGAAACGCCTCCCACCGGAGGTCCGTCAAGCTCATCGTCGTGGTGCTGGTGGTGTTCGCGCTGAGCTTCGTCCCGTTCCACGTCACGCGGACGCTCTACTACGCCGCCCGCGTGTTGCGCCGCGACTGCGAGTTCCTCAACGTCGTCAACTTCACGTACAAGATCACCAGGCCGCTGGCGAGCGTCAACAGCTGCATCGACCCGATCCTTTATTTCCTGGCCGGGGATCACTACCGGTCCAGGATGATGTCCGTCCTGACGGGAAAAAGAAAGACGACAAGCGGCCCGGCGCGTGAACAGGAACGAGCGCGGTCGAGCAACAAACACGACATCGTCCTTAAGAACCCGGCCCTTAACGCGAGTGAAGGTTTGAAGAGATAGTGGGGAGACTTTTGGGGGATTGAAGTAATGAACGTGTGTTTAAGGCGTACTGTAACGTTCATGTGCAGTCGGTGCCTTCAAACGACTCCCCTTGACCACGTTTACATTTCCCTCACCTCTTGGAACTTGGCGTTTGTAAGATGAAGTATAATAGGGGAAGAGAAAGCACGAGGTATCCTACCACAAAGGGGATATTGCACCAAACTCCAGTCAGAACAGAACAAAAGTTTTGTTTCGCTTTCAAATGATGGGAAAAGAATACGAGACACTTTCGTGAAACAGTTTGACCCCGGTCAAAGTAATTCGTCGAATATCTACTCGTCAGAGCGTTTTCAGCAATCAGACACTCATCGACGCAAAGAGTCAAGTTCATATCTAACCACGGATAACAAAGCGCCCAGCTATTGTGTCGGAAACGAGGCAATTATGAGGCAATCCGTCCCGTTGTACCAACAATATCTGCGGCTACAGCCGGCGCAGCTCCGGGTCCCAGCTGCTGTTTTCCCTCAACTTTCCCAGCTGTCTTTTGTTCAACCAGAGAAGCAAAAAACAAGACAGAGTCGTATTCTAACCACCCACGTGTTGGGTCAGGGGATTTTTCCCTTTTTGCGCTGTTAGGAATGATACTTAGAATTGAATTTTTTTTAGGTGGAACTCCTTGATGGTTTTGCAGCATGGGAAAGCAGTGTCGGAAAGATTTTGTCAACGCTACAGAGCGTCTGTCCCTCCACGCTGCAACGCTGGAGCAGATAAAGCTCTTTGTGTCGTTATCTTTATATTAAGTAAGAGCGATGTCAATAAGATGTTTTTGTAATTACAGTTTTGATGTATGTATCATAAAGTTTTACGTGACTAACCGGTGTTTAATGTCAGTCCTGTTTCATCAGCTGGTTATGCAGTAAAAGTCAGTGAGAAATCACCCGCCGTGTCACCGAGCCCCAACGTCTGAGTCCGCTCGGCCTCACAGGCAGAGCGATGTTGACTGATTTGAATCTTGATTTCAACCAAGTTACAATTTTCCCACTGCTCTATTGAAGGAACACGATGCTTGCTCATTCACAGCTAAAACTCCAGATGTCTTTTGATAGGTCCATCCTTTTAATCTCATAATCCAATAGAGCATTAGTTATAGTCTTAATGAATATTGTTTGGAGATACTACCACATATGACAATTCTGTAGAGATAATCAGACCAGCTCGGAGAATCTGTACACGTTAAACGCCCCCCATCGCTCAGCAGGTGATCTAACTGTTAATAATGAAAGTTAATCCCAGAACTATTTGCCAACCAGTCAGCACTTGCATGCTCTTTACACCGTTTGACCTCGGTTTCACTGCGCCGTGATGCAGCTCGTTCCCTCGCGCGGCGCGCGCGCCCCCGCGTGGTGACACGTGGACACGGAGACGCACGCAGCAGCAGGTCATGGAGCTCAACGACTCGTCCAGCCGTCTCAGGTAAACGAGTAAGGTAAACTCCATGCAGGCAAATTATATTTAAACAAAAATATACAAAGAAATCAGATGTTGCGTGGGCTTTTCAGCCCTCGGCGCTGTCTGACAGGCAAATAACTGGGCCAGAAGAAGGTAGCGAGCACGACCGCTGAGCTCAGAGGACACGCTTTGTCCTCGTGGGATACAGGAAAACAAACACGTGTACAGCCTCCATCGATCCGGTTGTTCGGTAAAGTCACTTGTTTTGTTTTTGCGTCAGATCACATGGGCAGACGTCTTTGTCTTCCTGGAGACACAAAGGACGTGTCTTTGCAAGTTAAACCAGCGGAGCAGCTGTGAGCACAGGGAGGACACGGGTCCGATTTGGAGAACAGAGTTCAGAAAAAGTTAAGAAATAGAGTTATTGACAAGTATTTTGTCTGTTTATTGGACACAGATCTGAGATCTGCTCGCTGCTTCGTGCAAATGAGACGATTGATGATCACAGCCATCAGGTATACTTTCTACAGTCAGTTGATGTTTCTTTGACACCTAGAACCTAAAATATTTTTCTAATTTAGAAATCCTTGTCTCACCGGTCACTTTTATGTGTCCGAGGAAAATTAAGGGTCATGAAATCCAATATTTATGGGAAGACCATAGATGATGAGGTCAACATGCTGACAGGATGTTGGCGAGTTGTAAAAAGAAGGGTTTGCAAATGGTCTGATAAAACAGTGCTTTTGAAATGTCAAAACTTATTACAAAGCAATATCGGATTAATGGCTGCGTATACACATTTGCACTAACCGTAACCCCAGAAAAACGATTAACAAAAAGTATTACTTCGATCCAATCATTTTACAGTAACTGAATGACCTCCCTATTTATACGACCAGATTAAAGATTTCAAAATAATGTGCACCGGGCTAAATTATGTTAATTCTCTAAAACGCCTCCACCATTTGCGGACGTTTCGATGAAATCAATAAAAAAAAAAAGTTGTTGGTTGTGTGGTTCTGAGTGCATCTATTGTGCAGGTTTCTTTGAGTTAATAACAAGACTCTTTTACTTCTCCTCTTCCCCGGTGAATCGACGCCGTGCCCCGCTCGGGCAGTGAGGATGTCTGCTCAAGGACGCCGTGGTTCATTCAGTGGTCGGATTCATGGCATGAGAGGCAGGTTTCTCTCTTGACATTTTGTTGTTGTTGCTGTATCCTTTATTTATCGGAATATGAAGAAGGAAACCCGTCGGCGAGAAGGCAACATGAATTCATCCACCAGTCTTATCCCAGTTGCACCAGTTTGGAGACTAAAAATCACCAAAGTAAAATCACGAAAGCATCACGAATCACAAAAATCACAAAGCATCACTAATGAAGGTTATATTTTTGAATATTTAAGCCCCCCTTTTTTTAATCTGCAGGGATGAATACAGGTTTTCCAAGAGAAAACTGATTATAATCTCACATATCAAGGAGTTATGGAAAAGTTAAACATCCCATCATTTAACCAAAGAAACGTATAGAAATGTTTGCATTTTATGGTGACGGCTTGTTTCTGTCAGTAAATCTGAGCCTAAATACACTTGTATTGACTGCGAGCTACGCCCACGCCGTGTCCTAAAGCGAAGCATTTGTTGAGCCTTGAACATTTTTTCTGCGTTTTTTTTTTTTTTTCCTCCCTCTGTTTGTCAAATTATAAGGCAGAGACGAGAGATTTCAAGGACACGTGGACTCCAATTTAATCGAAGAGGCTGAGAGTGGAGTGGAAGAGTGACACATGGAGGAGAGAAGTTCATTATTCTGCTGAAAAGGAAACCAATGGCTTTCACAGTCGCCATGGCAACCGGCCTTTCTTTTGCCGTCAGCCCTATGATAAGGTACTTCACAGCATTAAGCACAATTATTGCAAGGATGAAACGGGAAATATTGCTCTCCAATGCTAATAGATGTTAGATATTGATTGGCAGGGTGATTCGTATAGAAGTGCCGCCCAACTGTTTCACCTGCCTGACTCTGCAACCTTTTAGAGAAATTTGATGAAGGTGATGCTGGGAAAGGCCTTTGTGGCTCCCCGGGCTCTTTGATATTTACTTTACCTGAAGATCAGTAATAGAAAAAAAACATTTCCCTTGTGACGGGAACGAGATGAAGACAAATTCAGCAGTGAAAAAGCTTGAAAAATCCCTCTTTGTGAATGACCTCGGGCGTTTCCCGGCTCTCTCGTGCAAAATGTCTCATAACATAAATACTAAACACCCGCTGCTTCTCGTCATTAGCATGTCAGTCCGCTGTGGAGTGACCCCGCTCCCTCGCTCGCACAATGGCGGGTCGGCCGCGGCAGCGGTGAGGTCAGCGCCGAGCACAAGTCCAGGCCACGAGGGGGAGGGGGGGGGGGGGGGGCTGGTAGGAGGCAGCCTGCTTAGTTGGTGAGAGGATGGAGATTAGCTCAGTGGGGAAGCATGGGAGCTGGTGTGTGTGTATGGGCGGGGGGTTAGGGTGGTGGGGGAGGGAGGGATGGAGGGAGAGGGGGGGGGCAAATTGTTTTAACCCCTATTACAGCAACTGCATGGCGCTTCTCTTATCTAGGCCGCTGCAGCCACTCATTAATATTCCGTACATATGGCGCTGCTTTCTGTATCATTGTGTTTTAATGGGAGGGATAATCGCTCATTCAATTATCAGGCAGTCAGCGAAAGACCGACCCGTGCCTGCGCACCCCCCGGTTCACACAGTGGCACGGCCCGAAAACCGAGTTGTGCCAGCGAGAAGGTGAGAGCGATAGCAGGGGATTACAACATATTAGCTTCTTTAATAAGTCGGGGCGGCGGGAATAATGTGGGGCGCAAACGGGGCCTCTGCCCGGCGAACAAGAAGAACATGCATGAACCGCGCGGCAACAAAGCCAAGGAGGCCCCCCCCCCCCCCGTCTTCAACCGGCTCCCTGTTCTGCCTGCAAGCCCCCGCGTGCCTCTCGCACACATCAGTGCCACGGCCGTGATCGACGTGACGGGTTTTCCGAGATGCTTTTAATCACCGGGAGACTCCTTGTGGGGCGGGGGCCGGGGCGATGACCCTTGGCCAGGGAAAAAGGGCTCTGAAGGCCGCGCCGGATAAGGCTGGAGCCTGATGTGTGCGGGCCGAAGATCTGAGAAGTGATCAAATGCAGCGCTCATCCGACCTGCCTCCCGCGCTGCTGCCCGGGCCACGCGGCCTGGATGTGAGGGGGGTGCAGCGGGGGGAGGGGGGGCCTCGCCGATGACAGCGTGACCTCCGGGGCTCGCTTTGACCCGAGGAGACCTCGTTGAGTCAACACAAGCACACCCGGGGGAAGGGAGGAGGGAGAGTTGGAATGAGCCTGTTTAGTGCGGCGGGTTTTCTGGGAGAGAAGTGGGCCTGGAGATTGGAGAGTGCAGAACTGTCACAAGCGGGGGGGTGAGGGGTGGTGGGTGGGGGGGGTGACAAGATAGGAGGTGAAATGTTAACAAAATCTTACAAAATCCCCGGTTTGATAAATTTCCGCTCGCATCTCGAGTGAACCGCAGGCGGCTGCGGTTGCGGAGGGCCTTTGTTGGAGGTCCCATTTTCTCTGGCAGAGCAGCGCGCTCACAGGGTCAGCGAAGTTACGAAAGTAATTAAAGCTCGGTGATTCACCGCCTGCTGCAGAGAAAAGAAAGCAAGCTGTCATTCTGATTTAGAAAAATAAATTACAATTTTAATAACGGGGGAGGATGGGGGTGCGAGAACGTCTGCAGCCTCGGTGGGTCGGGCGCGTTGGGTGGGAGGAGGGGTCGGGGAGGTGGGGTTGGGGGGGGGAGTTTGCTGGCTGCCTACTTATCAATAGTTGCAATTTTTTTTTCCTCCGTTTTTTTTTTTTTTCTTTCTGAAACCGCATCGGTAGTACACTGCGAGAGCACAAGTGCCCTTAAAAAAAGAAAACCCCGGGACATTAACATACTGATTTCATGCGCATGGCAAAGGGCCTGAGCCAATATCAGAGAGGACTCAGCAGTCCTATTGTCTGCCGGGACTCTGGTCCCCTCTGATATGAAAATTCAATTATTTTATAACTAGATCTGGCGCCGCGTTTTGACTGGCGACGGTAGCGCCTTGCCAGCTGCATCAGCGTGGGGGACCAGAGGCTCCTGATAGCGGGAGGGAGGCCTTTTCAGACGCCGACATGTTTTTGGGGGGACAAGATTGCCTAAATGTGTTGCATTTAAGGACCGAAAGTTAATCTAATGCACCGCCATTATCTCACTCAGGTAATTCCAATGCCATCCTCAATCTATGTTTACGCCCGCGCACGCAGCCGCCGCACGCTCGCACCTCCATTCATTCTTCAGCACTTTGAATCTGATTCCCAGGCTTTCTGTGTCCAAACAGGTAATGTATTTATTTATTTTTCCCGCGGGGCTTTTTCTCACAGGCAGCTGCAAACTAATGTAGAATAGAAGTTGTTTTTCTGAGGGACGTCAGCAGTTTTTCTAGGTGGTAATTCCTGCAGGGCACACAGGACGACGTGTGGGCCAAAAGGAGAGAAAAAAGCAATAGTTTTTTTAAAAGTAATTTCATACTTTTTAGTATAGTTTGTACATGCATAGTGGATGATTTGCACACACTTCCCTATAAAACAACACCAAAGATTCACAACTATCTTTGTTTAAACCCAAAATGAAATCGGTCTCTCGGTAGTTTTGCGGGTTTTTCTGTTTCCATTTGCTTTTAAATCCAGAAGACCCCAAAACTTTTTCGAGTGCAGACGCACAAGCCGGCCTATTTTCCCGAGTTTATGGGACAAATCCTTTCATTACCTCGGCGGCTCATTGTGAGTGTTCTGAGGGTTCACGGGGGGGGTTCTGTTGAGATTAGGGAACAGGAAGCAGCCCCCCTGGTATGGCCCTCTCCTCTCAGACCCCACTGTGCCGACGCTTATTAACCCGGCCGGGGAGAAGACGTACCTGCCTCTCCTCATTAGGCCGCGGTGGAGTGCGCGCTCAGCCCGCAGGAGAAAGGGACATTAATTAGTATTCTCTGCAGGGGGAACTGCCATTAGCACTTAATTAGCAGTAGGAGGACCATTCAGTCGGGCGGCCAGTCAGTGTCTGACACAATATGTTCTGTGTCTTTTTCCCCCTGTGCGTCTTTGTTAACGCTGATGAAAGACCTTGTTGTCTGTGCATGCATGTGTGTGTGTGTGTGTGTGTGTGTGTGTGTGTGTGTGTGTGTGTGTCGGGCAGTGCTGCATGTATTTTTTTTATGTCGCAGGTTGCTTTTGTTCGGTCGGTGTAGGCACAGGGAAGGCCCGCGCTCCCCCAGTCAGCTTGCTGTCCATCCGATTCAGCCCTCCCGCTGCTCTCGACCCTCCATGTGGGCAAACGCTGTGGTTCCCGCGTCGCCGTGGGGCTCGGCTGGGGGGGTGAGGAGGGGGGGGGTAAAGTGTGAGGTCAACTTTCCCCGTTGGTCTCCGGGGACGTTCTTTTGATCCGCCGAGTGGGCATTCTCCTCTCTTTTCTCTGTGTTCTCTGTCCAGCACTGTCACCGCCGAGGAGGACCGGGGAGGCTGTTAACCCGACGCCGTCCGCTCCTCGGCCTCACCGGTCCTCACTCGCCCCCCGTGCTCCCTCCTCCTCCTCCTCCTCCTCATCTTCCTCCTCCTCCTCCTCCTCCGCCTCCCACCAACTTGGAGGCTCAAGAGGAGGGTGGCGGCAGTGGTACCTTTCACTTCTCGAAATCTGAGAGGCGCAGAGCTGTCATTTGCCAATTTGGCCTGAATGGGGCGGACAGCGGATTGAATGTCTTTTTCCCACCAGGCTGCTCCATCTAGAGCAGCAGGGGAGGGAGGGGCCTGCAGGGAGCCGGGTGTAATGCTAGAGTAAAATTAGAGCTTTGATGGCAGCTAATAGAGTGTGATGGGTGGCGCTGACGTGGATTTCTAGTAAAGACGCCACAGGTTTCGCCTCTATGTCTCTGTCTCCGTCTCTCTGTCTCTGTCTGTCCTGCAGCCGAGTCTGACCCACCTGTAAGCTTGTGTGGGCCCGGCCTTCATTCGCCCTGCTTCAAAAGTAATCACACGTCTCAAACTCCAAGCCTGCCCATGTCAACGGGCTTAATTGGTCGTGTTTCTCTGCTACTTCTCTACGCACACGCACACGCACACGCACGCACACGCACACACACACGCACATGCACACACATGCAAAGACAGATCAGCTTTTGAGTGAGTTAAACCACTGTTTTTTTTACTGGAGCCCCTTTTATTTGTTTATGACACACATGAAAGTCTTGGAGAAATAGTTTTGAAGGGAAGAAACTGATTGTAAATATGGGACATGGGAACATTGCGTAAGCAAAGCAACAATCTACCAAAAAACAGGCTCAATCATTCCCAGTCTGGCTCTGCTGTTTGTTTTCTATTGCTTAGTATTGTTAACTATATATGTATATATATACATTTAATATATATGTTCATGCTTAGCGATATGCTTGCTTTGAGTTTAACGTATTGTGATATCATCCACTGGATGATAACGGTCTCAGGTGTTGCAGCTGTTCCCTTTAGAGGTTTTAAAGACTACATTAGTCACTCAAGGCCTCTCGCCCCCCCCAGCGAGGATGCACGAAACACTACACAGGGAGCTGCCTCGTAGCTACGAGGACACACACACACGCACACACATGCACACGCACACAGACTTCAGACATTAGATGTTTCGAGGCGCGAGCGGCCCTGTGATGTTCCGGCGTATGGAGGCTTAAAGGCTCCTTAAATATCCATCTCAATCTGCGACCCTTGTCAGCCTGACAATGACGGAAACCCAACACCATTAGCGGCGTCGGGGCGCGTCGTCCTCATCAGTGCGACATTAGAGAAACAGACGGCCTTCTGGAAGACATTCCTCTGGACTGAGAGCGAGTCGCAGTTTGGACTTTTGTTCTTTTTTAACGGTTCACTCTAAACGTCGAAAACGTGTTTTCTTGGGTTTCTTTTACCGGAGGTTGACCTTGTTTGATTCAAGGGTCAGAAATACAATATCCTGTTTTCAAATGGATCTGATTGCGCTGCTTTCATTGTTCTGCCCTTCCTTGGTAATGCGTATATGCTTGAGACTGCGCGAGGGGATTCTCCTCTGCTGCTGCACAGAAAGCATTGTACTCTGCTCTCTCTCCGGATGGGATATGTTTTGTTTTTTGAGCTCTTTCACACCAGCTCTCCCTCTTCTTCTTCTTCTTCTTCTCCTCCTTTCCCCCCCACAATAGCCCTCTTTCCTCTCACCCAGCGTGGCAACCCTTTCAAACGGGGAGCTCCAGGTCATTTTCCCTTGCCAAGATTTGCAGGCTGCCATGTTGTCTATTCTGCTCAGCTATTTAAAAAATGTTGAATATCAACAATGGCTTTCGCTGCTGTATTGTCAACTTTTGTATGAAGCAATCTCGGCTGAATGAGACGGGTCCCAGAGCAGGGAGAGCTCGGCTGCAGTGCTCACCGCCACGCCAGCGACTGCCCGGCTCGCTCGCTCTCTCTCTCTCTCTCTCTCTCTCTCTCTCTCTCTCTCGCTCTCTGTGTTTCTCTGCTGCACTGGGAGACGCCGCGAGGGCGGAATGGCCGCCGCGGGATCGGGGACCTGGGCCGCCCCCCGCGGGTGTCGTGCTATCTTTTCCGGCCCCTGCGGCGATGCTCCTGGTGCAGCCGTCAGCCGGCCGCTAACGGTGGTGTCTCACGGAGGAGGGATACGGAAGCAGCAGCAGCCAGTCAGTCAGTCAGTCAGTCGGTTCTTGGTGAGTGTCCTCAACTTTGTGGCCCGAGTGGGACGGAGGGGGGGGAGGAGCAGTGAAAAGAGGAGAGGAGGAGGAGGGCGGGGGGCGTTCAGGGAGAAGCTGCGGGGAGCTTTGTGCTCTGTGAGTTTTGTTTGCTTGCGTCTGTTAACGCAGGAATTTGCAGAGGCGTTTTCTGACTTTACTGGAGGAAATGATTTCCTTTTTCAGGACGAGTCGCGTCACCCGTTGGTCGGGATGTCACTTGAGGAGAAAACAGTTTGTTTGAGAATATTTTAAATGTCTTACCCGTTCTGTCACATTCTCAGAAAGCCCGAACTCAGCCACGCTACACTTCTTTTGTCAACCACTGCGACACTGCAACAAATGTTCAAACCGTCAGAATAGCAAAGTTCGTCCCGTCTGATGGTCACACACGGCGAGTCCGAGCACGAGCACACGGCAACGTCCGTCCATGTTTGTGGAAGACGGAAGCTTCCAGATAATAGTAGCCTGGGCGCTTTGTGCTGCCGTCAGCCAGGAGAGGAGCGAAGCTGCAAATCGCTCCAACGCAGCGGTGACATCTTGTAGGTTTCATTGACACATCAGTCCGTGGGGCAATGAGCCGGATGAACTCCTCTGGTGTGTGTGTGTGTGTGTGGGGGTGGAAAACCGAGATGCCGTGTCACTGAAAGCAAAGGTCGATATAGTTGCTATATATTTATATGTATATATTTTAAGCAAAATGTAAACGTAAAGCCTTAAAAGGACACAGCAATAACTGGAGACCCTGAGAGCAGAGGCAGCAGCTCTTAGCATAGTAAGAATGAATGATTTTGTTATTGTTTTCTTTTGCACAACAATTTCCAAAGTTATAAGAGAGAAGGACACAACAATAGGAAGATATCCAGTTTAGTTCAGTCAAATGGGAACTCATTTGAGGCTTCAACACGTCATTATTTTGGAGATTTGCTTTCGAAACACCACGCACCTGATTCATGTTGATCATTGCAAACTAAAAACCTGCCTCATATAGCAATTGGTTATATTTGCCTGTGAAAAGAAAAATCCCCATAAAAAGCTGTAAATGTTCCGGTGGGACCGACTGGAGGCTTCCTCCCTCTTTTGAGGACCAGCGCTGTCCTCTGTCTCACCTCCTCGGAGCTCCGGAGGAGGCAAGGTGACCAGGCTCACCGGAGAGACCGGCCCATCCGTTATCTTGTCAACACGGTCAGCTTCCCACCTTAGTTCGCTCTTCTCCCACCAGACCGACTCTAATGAAATACGCAGTAATCACCGCAGTCATCTCGTCATGCTGAAGGTAATTAATATATTTAGAGGACGATGGCTAACTCTTAATTAAATTATGCCTCCTTTAATGAGACGTTGACTGGGACTAAATTTATGACCACTATCAGCTTTATCAAGTGCTGTGCACGCCACAAAGATTTGTCATTTTCTCCCGAATCACCAGCCAGATTGCACACAATGGTACTCATGATTTATATATCAATTTATGCTTGTTTGTTTATTTATTTTTTAAAGGTTTAATAAATTAACTCTTGTAATTACCTAACGTAGTTGTGAGGTTCCTAAAAGCCCCAATTTCTGCAATTAATGCTCAGCGCTGTATCACTCTTACGTATTCATTTTGGAGGAGGATGCTGATAAGAACATGGTGGCATTAATCATATTACAAAATTGGGTGTATTTAATTAATTAAAGTTACACTGTGAATTAATTGTGCATTCTCACAATATTATCTTAAGCTAATGAAGGCTTGACAAAGGGACTGTTTCATTTTTTTTAAAAGAGGCTAGATTAGTGGAATCTCAATTATGGCTAAAACAAAAGGGGGCTGCTTGCTTGGTCATGACGCAAAGCAAAAAGTGACGATTCAGCACTTTCTTCAAAACAAAAAAACGGAGAAAGTTTCCATTGTTTTGGGAAAAAACTGAACATGGCAATGATTCAAAAGATACACGAAATATAATGAGCGCTGTAATTAGCGAGTCAGGCAATAACAGTATTTAAAATGATCTTCGCATAGTGGTGCTTGATAGTGCCATTCACAGGCGGCAGGCAGGTGCTTAACTTTAATATTGGTGCAAAAAAAAAAAGATGCCTTCTTTTTGCCTTCTTTTTACTACTTTCCCCTGTACAGAAGTTGGTATTAAAAATAATGCATTTCCTCTTTAAAAACGACTGTCCAGCGAACCCTTGAAAGCAGAAAATGAGGTGTAATAAGTTAAGGTGAAGATTGCACAGATTAGACATTCAAGTGTGAGCCGAGTTTTTTTTTCCCCGGCAGGACACTTTGTTCCGGAGCAAACATAGACGCGATCATGTTGCACACTAGATGGTTTAATCCAACGTCGCCCAGTGGCTCAGAAGCAAAACCATATTTATTTAAATTATCCGCCTAATTTGAACTGAATTGAAATTAGCTTTCATTGAGTTAGAGCTTAGAATTCACAGTCATTTAGTATTTTATTTTTCATTTAACGCGTCATATACCAAATATTTTAATAGGAGTGTTCCTCCTAATCCGCTACGTAAACGTAACGAGTCTTTGTCTCGGAAATGACTCCCAGGAGCTAATAATCATTGTGTATTCATTTAAAAACGCTTCCAGCAATGTTCTCCCCCCTGTGATATAGTTTCATTTGCTTTTAGCTTCATTAGTCAATAACCGCCGCGAAAAATCTGTCAATTACGGGAACTCCAAGGGTCAGTGAGTCCTATATGAATCCTGCTACACAAGATTATATTAAGTGGTCTTGTAACAATGATTAACCCCGGCTGTGTGTGCGTGTGTGTGTGTCGGTGTGCATCACTGGGCAATTTCACATGCACTTGTGTGTCGAGCATACTTGATAAATAAAATGTTTTTTTTTTTTTTTAAATGTCTTTGGAAAGTGAAATCCCTCAAACCATATAAACGGCCGCACGACCGCGACGCGCGCGCGAGGTGACGCAGTGAAGATCCATTCCGCGGGCTGAGCGAGTTTGGAGCCGCGCGTGGGGCGGTCACGCCTCGTCTGCGCGTGACAGCCAGCGGCGGGTTAAAGAGATTACACCGGGTCCGTGTCAGCGGCCTTGGCCTGGCTCACCCGAGAACACAATGAGGAGGGACGTGCCCGGTCCCTGTCGCCGGAAAGGAAAAAGGAGGCCAAAGTTTGAAGTGTTCTTCACGGGCCGCTACAGGAGCCCAAACAGCTTTTTTTGGGGGGGGGTGGTATGTTGCTTTGTTTGCGTTTTGTGTTACAAGCCGAGGCCCATAAGGAAGACCGCTGCATTCCACGCGGCGGGGACGAGGTGGCGGACGGATCTCAAAGAAAACACCAATAACTCTGCGACGCGTTCTCCATTAGGCCCCCCCCCCTCCACCCCTCCTCGCCCACCGGTCCTCCCGCCAGACTTGCAACACTCCACTAAAGCTCTCCCGAAAATTGCATCTGTCTGAGTGTGAGTTGTGCTTCTTTTTCAAGGTTTGAGTGACTCTGCGGCCCAACTCGCACTGCTTCAGAGGGGCCCTGCGGTCTGGGAAGGTCGCCGAGGTTGCGTCCCGGCACGTGGTGAGTTTACTAAACCTGCCTGCTTCGTCCTGTGTAAAAGGCTCTGTGTGTGACGTATGCAAGCGCTCTGCGGAACGATCCAGGAAAGGTTATGACACGGAACAGGAAATGCCATTTCCCTTGAGGATCGTGGCCTCTTGTTTATTCTCTGTCCGGATGCAGATAAACTGTCAAGACTCCAAATGCCATCTTCAAAATTATGATTCATTTCATAGCTTTTTCATCCCGGCTAATGTTGCACATTTTTTTCTTGTACATATTCATATTTTCAATTCCTTAAATATATTTTAAAATATTACTTAATCAGTCTTGGGAAGAGCTCATTGAATGGGCGCGATTTTTTTGTATAATGTTTTTATTTAAATAATATTTGTATTGTTTGCTTCCCGAGAAAAGTTGTATGTTTTCAGATAAACGGGATGTGCAAAAATCTTATTTTTAGTGATGGGTCTTTTATTTTGACAGTGTTTCAAAATAAAACAAAAACTCATTAGTTGAAGCTCAGCTCTGCCAAAGATCCCATCAGTAAGTCTTTAAGATACCTGTTGCTAGACTTTTGCTACTGCGAACAAGCATCAAACTTTTTTTTCTATGAGAAAAAATATAAATTATATTGAGAAAAAAAATGTAATGATGTGAATGTGCCCTCGGCCATGACTCTGTATTAAACTATTAAACATTATAAAGCTATTTTTTTTAAATAATATTGTCTCGTTCATCAGAAAAACCCAGCCGGGCTTCGTGAAATAAAGTGGCGATAATAGCATCACTTTTATTCCTTCAAATGACCCGTGCATATTATTTTTACCTGTTTGGACTGGGAGGACGCAAAGCCTTCACGCCACACAAAAGGAACAGCAGACCGTGCGTAAATTGCATCTTCATTTGCATTCCTGGTCCAAAAAAAATCATGCAAATCTTAATGAGGCAGCATCCATTGTGGCTGTAATTGAAAAGCCATTCTTTGTTAATTACTGTTTCTCAAAGGCCCTGTCCGCAGTCAGAGCTAAAACAAAAAAGTTATTGATTCTGGAGCTCCTGAGGTTTAAAGACACGTAAAATAGTGTTTATTGTGTGTTTGAGATTTCACTTAAAAACGTTTGTCCCATTTGTGTTTTTTTTATTTTTACGAATAATATAAACAAAACGCATAAATGTGTAAATGGAGGCCATAACAATACAATGCCAATCAATTACAAGCTGTTATCAGTTGCTTATTTGCAGCTGAATGGCAGACACGCAGCTTCCCGTGTCTTGTCTGATAATAAAGTTCAACGCATTTAGTCCGTCGTTAATTCAAATGATAGGACCATAAACCTCTGTTGACAGCCGAGCAGGATGCGGACATGCAGGGAGCTGCGCTGTTTTCAAAGGTGGGATTAATGTGGTTTTGTGTTGACCTGAATAGATTTTAATTTCCACAAAGCTCTCAGCAAATATATATTTTTTTCTAGGCTGAAAAGCCAGAATTGGAACTTTTTCTTAGAAATAATGTTTCCTTACATGGCCGTCACATTTGGCCACCGGATTTAATTCTGTGTAAAAAAAAAAAAAAGGATTTACCCTTGATACTCGAACACATCTTTACTGTGACAAAAACTATTATAATACAATTTAATCTCTCCTGGAATCGGTGGTTTGAGAGCAACATGTCATACATAAGGCATCCCTTGTATGACATGTTCCTCTCAAATCATTAAAAAAAACCTTCAATAACCTA
Organism: Apeltes quadracus; assembly: GCA_021346845.1. NCBI lineage: Eukaryota > Metazoa > Chordata > Actinopteri > Perciformes > Gasterosteidae > Apeltes > Apeltes quadracus. The sequence continues at coordinate 4,924,493 of CM037920.1, forward strand.
TCGAGCTGCTTGCCTCGGGGCTTATTTCCCCACATTCAGCAGTGGGATCCTTATTGCGCGCGCCCTGAGAGCCCCTTTCGGGCCGTCGGGCTTTGAGCCTGAATCCGAGCAGACTGTGCTGGTGGTCCTCCGTTCCTTAATTAGGAAATTAGCTGCACACAGGCCCTCATTACCGAACTCCGGGTTACTGCTGGTGCTCTCTCTCTCTCTCTCTCTTCTTCTGTGTCTGCTACTAGTCAATTTCCATAAGAAGATTACAAGCGGATCAGTATTGAGATTTGCCCAGATAAACAAATAACTGGCCCCTGAGAATGGATGGCTGCTAATTGGACGTTAGTTGTATTGCTCTCGGTCTGATTGTGACGCCCCATTGAACGGGGAAATGAAATTCATGAAGTGATGTCTCTTTTCAGCTGATTTACTGCTCCATGTGTGAGGGACTGCGGGCTCGTGTTATTTGAAACGTCAATTTCATATATATATATATATATATATATATATATATATATATATATATATATATATATATGCCTATTTGAGTCATACTATTATTTAGTTTATGTATTTAGTCTCTTGTGAAAGGATGCAGATTTGGAAGCAGAAACTTTCATCATCGGAGTGATTAGAACGACTGCAGATGTTATCTGTTCATTGATCATTTTATAAAGAGCAGCCCGGTCAACCATTTTACATCATATTTAAATGCAATAACCATTATTGTCTCCGGCATTATTGTATACGTATAGCAAGTCTACAGCTCGTGCATGGGTGATGAAATGCCGTATAGGCGTGTACTTTATTTTAGATCTGAAAGCTCCGGGAGGTGAAACGCTCTAAAATGCACGTAGCAGCACGATCCCCGCGGAGCTCATGTAAATACCGAGGTGTTAATAGTCGTGTTCGATGGCCGATTCTCTCATAATCATTAGCAGGTGTGAGCTTCGCCCCGTTGAGCGATCGGCTCCAGCGGCGTTTCGGCCCGTTTGTAAAGGGGGGACGTTTTGCAAATGAAGGCCACTCCGCGGCGATCATTTTAATAACACTGCGGGGAGAAAACGAGTCCGCAAACAGTGGCGCACGGCGGAGTGGTGCGAGCTTCAGTCCCAAACTAAAGTACTCTTCCCTCCCCGCCCCCCCCTTCCCCCCGGAGGGAGTAAAGGGATGGCCTGTCCCCTCCACAAGAGGTCGTTGATGTATTAGAGTTTCGCGTCGCGGTCACCTCAGCGCTGCGGAAACGGAGCGCTGCTCCTCTGTTTAAGGTCAGACGGGACGGGGTGACGTCATTAACGGGTAACACGACTGGCCGTGTACTAATACCATTCCACACTGACCAGTAAAATCACCATCCTTCTTCTGCTTGACTGCAATACACGTATCTCACCCCAGGAGTTGCATTAAATGATACACGTTTTGCAGCACGCGCTTGTTTTTAAGTCATCAGTTAAACAAAAATAAATCTGTGTACCGGGAGTTTTGACAGCTCCGAAATCCCCCTAACACTGAGGTTCACTTTTTGATGTTGGCAACATTTTTGTTAAATCATGATTAAATCCACAAAGCGTGCTTCATGGTAGGTGCAGATGAAATGATAGTTTTTCCTCCGCTAAGGGTACATTTTATTTAGTATTTGCTCTCACATCGGTGCGCTTTGGCCTGTTGTGATTTGTCGGTGCTTGATGTGACATTCTATCATCTCGGAGGCTTGGTTCGCTTCATCATAAAACGCATTCCACGTGCTTTCTCTTTTATCCATAACTCCGATAACTCTCGATGTCCTTTGTTCCGAAAACACCCGATCAATATATACAAATAAAAAGGCAGCCCCCCCCCCCCCCCCCCCCCCCCGCCTTAACGTGTCCTCTTCATTATAAACGTTGTAAATCTACAACACGCTCAGCTTGTTGATCTGTTTTAAAACTTTACCATTCCCTCCTCCTCCTGACAAAAACACCTCGCTGTGCGCTCCGGTTGGCTCCACGGAGAGCCGCCCTCTGATTGGTCGCCGGCCCCTCATTGTCACGCTGTCAATCCACATCACATGGTCCGGCCACTAGGCCTATTAACACATGAGCTTGGCGAACAACTTCGCAGAGTTCCGTTTGAGAGCAGCGCAGGACGGAGCTACCCGGAGCGGAGAGAAACCAGAAGCACCTGCAGAGTCACTTGCTTCTTTGGACACAACTTTTTTCGCATCTTCCTGGTCAGTACCTCTACCTCTGACTCTTTTTTTTCCTTTATTGTTATTATTCTATTTTTTTTCTGGTTGCCCGTGAGTGAACACTCAACGCCGCCAGAATGTATAACATGATGGAAACGGAGCTCAAGACCCCGCTCCCGCAGTCCAACTTGGGCTCGGTGCCGGGCGCAAAGAACAACGGTGCCAACGACCCGGAGCGCGTGAAGCGGCCGATGAACGCCTTCATGGTGTGGTCCCGGGGCCAGCGGAGGAAGATGGCTCAAGAGAATCCCAAAATGCACAACTCTGAAATCAGCAAGAGGCTCGGTGCCGACTGGAAACTCCTCACCGACGCCGAGAAGAGGCCATTCATCGACGAGGCCAAGCGTCTGCGCGCCATGCACATGAAGGAGCACCCGGATTATAAATACCGTCCCCGCAGGAAGACTAAGACCTTGCTGAAGAAAGACAAGTATTCTTTGCCCGGGGGACTGTTGGCGCCCGGGTCCAACGCCGTCAACAACTCCGTGTCGGTGGGGCAGCGCATGGACGGTTACGCGCACATGAACGGGTGGACGAACAGTGCGTACTCCCTCATGCAGGACCAGCTGGCCTACCCTCAGCACCACGGCATGAACAGCCCCCAGATCCAGCAGATGCACCGGTACGAGATGGCGGGGCTCCAGTACCCGATGATGTCCTCGGCGCAGACGTACATGAACGCGGCGTCCACGTACAGCATGTCCCCGGCGTACACGCAGCAGACCAGCAGCGCCATGGGACTGGGCTCCATGGCGTCCGTGTGCAAGAGCGAGCCCAGCTCACCGCCGCCGGCCATCACGTCCCACTCTCAGCGGGCGTGTTTGGGGGACCTGAGGGACATGATAAGCATGTACCTGCCTCCCGGCGGGGAGAGCGCGGAGCATTCCTCCCTGCAGAGCAGCCGGTTACACAGCGTCCACCCGCACTATCAGACCGCCGGGACTGGCGTCAATGGGACGCTTCCTCTCACCCACATCTGAGGGGCAGCGGGAAGAAAGAAAAGACTTTTATGACAAAAAATTAAATAAAAATACTAAGTACTTCGGATACTTGAACTTTTTGGTTGCTAAAGACGTTCAACAGTTTTGTTCTCAAACTATTTTATTTCATGAGTTGTTCGTTGTCTTTTTTTTAAATGCATTTGAAATGGACCGAAACTGAGCGATGAGCCCAACCAGAGTAAATTTGCATTGCAAAAGAGGCTTTTTATCACAAGTATAAGCAATCAACCTATGTAGAAGAATTGGACTTCTATGTTTTAATTAATGCCATATTTTCTCTCTGTGAAAAGGCATGTGGCCTCATTTAGAGAGGCTGGATGGAGAGTTGGTTCATACATGTTTACACTTCATTTGTAGAATGTCAGTTGTCTCGACCGTGTCCAAATTTTGTAGTCTCTTTTTACCCCCCTTGCCCCCCCCCCCCCCCCTTTTGACCTAATAGGTTCAAATAAATATTAAGACTGTGCGGGTCGCAAACGCAAGTTTTATTTATAGTAAGTTTTTTCCCCCCCTCCTTTTTAGCTTGTGAACCCGATGTTTTTGTCAGGTGAAAATTGTCAAGAGTTTGTTTTTTTGTAAAATGTTATTTTCTGTGATGGCTTTGACCGTGTCATGTTTACTCATTATCACGAACGAAAATGTTTATTTAAAACTGACGTTTCTACATATTTTAAGACCATCCTCTATTCTTAAATGCTGAATAAATTTGTACAAAACATAATTGGTGACTCTGTCTTTTGTGTGTTTTAGGTTTGCAAATAAGGCTTTATTCGAAAATGAAGGTATTACTTGTGTGAGGATCCCCAAGCGCGAGTTGTCTTCACTGCTGATCTAATAAAGATCAGGTAAATGTCAAAACAATTATTCATTAAGAAAAGGACACACAGAGTTCACTAAGGAGATAACTTACAAACCATTTGGTTTTCTAATTTCATTCACAACCTTCAAATAAATGTAAAAACGTTTTGCGGGGGTTAATCCTCCATTTTAAACTGATATTGTATTACATAATTCTCGGGCCTGTTCGTTTGTTTGTTTCTCTACATTTCACAGGTTGATTCATTTTGGTATTGGTTGAAAATCAGTGTTCCTTATTTTTCCCCATCTGAATTACCTTTTTGGTTTTTCATGTGGTTGGTGAAAAGAAACTAGCGCTCTTACTTTAAAATACTTTACCTTCACCAAGTTTAGTCCACTTTTCTTCACAAGTTGTCATAACTTGGTTTCCCAGTCAGTTTGAGTGTGTTTGTAGTATTTTATCACAAGAATTAAATGGCATTATTTAAACAAAAATGCCTTTAAAAATGGGCGATTAAGACAAAACCAAATAAAGGATGATTAATTATTATATCAAAATATATGAAGTATATATTTGTAGATTATTTGTAATCTATTCATATACACAAATAGATCCAATCTGAATATGCCCTTCTTTGTGTGTTGTGAATGGACATTGCTGATGAACCAAACAATTCATATTTTATGACTTTCTGTTTGGCAAAGAAAACAGCAAGCCGTTACTTTGATTTGTTCCTTCATATAATTCCCGATAACCGCAGACGGACTTGTGTTCCCCTCCGAGTTGGTCGTGTGAAAAATTCAGCGACGAGCTCCAGCAGCGATGACCTTACGTTTTTCTGAAAATAAAATGCTGAAATTGCATCACATTCAACAACTTAACGACGCCGATCGGTGGCTGTCCGCTAAATAAGGCGAGGGGACGGCTGGGAGAATGGACCGGCCTGCTGTTGCAGTGTGTAGCTCGGGACAAATGAGCTTCGGCCACCAAGAGGGCCGAGGCAGGGGCCGTCCCGCTGGCCTTCCCACACTCCCTGCAGGACCTGATCCACACGGCTCAGCACAGCGGCCTGGATTAGCCCCACGCACCTTTGTGGAGGGAAAGATTATCCAGACCTCCCTGCATTCACCGACAGGGTCTTAAGTCACTCTAGCGTGCCAGCAGCCACCCGTCACCTAATCACACTTTCCAACTCATTTTTTTGTGATTAAGCAGCTTTTCTCTTCCTGCTCTCTTCCGCGGCGGAGGAGTTCGCTCTGCGTTAAACAGACCTGGTTGGTTTTAAAGTCGTTCATCACGGCTCGTAATAGCATCGCGTCACCTCGGCAGGGCTTTCGCCCCCCCCCCCCCCCCCCCTGCACGACTCCTAAAGTTGGTGGTTTCACCTTAAACCCTAAATGTCGTGCCTCCTGCTTAACGGCTGAGGCAAGTTAAACCGTGTCGGCGCAGAGTGAAGCTGCACGTTCTCTCAAGCGATGTCTGGGATTTCATGACGTAAGGGGTTGGATATCCGTTGGGGGGGGGGAAAGGTGTGTGGCTGGACCCTCCGTTGTGTTCGAATGTGTTCTGGCAGTGAGGCCATCTGAGGTCCCCCTCCCTCTCCCCTCCCCCCCCCACCCCCCTCCATCTGCCGAGCGCCCCGAGGGCCTCTCTCTCTCCTGTCATGTGGAGCTCTGTGCCCACTCAGCAAGTGCAGGCATATCCCACTTCCATCTGCCTATGACCTCACAGCCCCTGTTTGTTTAACCCCCTCTCCAAAAACTAACCTAATTATAGCCCCGTAGAACATGGATTCAGCGGATTCCCAGCGGATTCTGCCCCTGTGTGCGTGTGTGTGTGTGTGTGTGTGTGTGTGTGTCTACACGCGTACCTATGCAAGGCTCGGGCTCAGCAGCAGCTCCGGGGCCGCAATTCAGCCGATCCTGTTTTTCACATAGGGTGTCTCCCTCCTCTTATTATGTCAGGACATGCCCCGCCGACACGTCTAGTGGGAGGACATGTGAACGACGGTGGCAAAACCAACACCGGCGTGTTTTGAGGCGTCTGTTTTTTTTTTTTTTTTTTCTTTACGTCAGCGTAATGAGTGGAAAACCGGGCAGACCCGGTGACGTCTGTTACGTCACCAGCCAGCCAGCTCGCCGGCCCGACCGGACGGGCAGCTTTCAAGCGGGGACACTCCTTTTCGAACGAGCACACAACGTCTTGCACGTAATCTCAAAGTCAAATCTGGTGCCTACCCCCCCCGCTCACCCCCCGATGCACGTGAGACTCGCCCCGCAGCACAGGTTCAGCGAGGCCTGATGGTTTTCGGCGACTCCACCTGTGACAGTCGGGCTGTATTGATCTCGCCGTGGGTCGGCATCTCAAAGGGGGGCGTTTCGAGCCGAGCCCCGGGCCACTGAAGGCTCGGGCCGGCCTGTCCGGAGCGGCGGGACTCGAGTGAAGCACTGAGATTGACAAGTGTTGTGTGTGTGTGTGTGTGTGCGTGCGAGTGTGTAGAGGTACGGGGGTTGGCGGTGGGGGTTAATCTCCCTGAACTGGGGCAGATGTTGTTAACGAGCTCCTCTCAGGTCGACTCCCTGCGTGGGAAAATGGCATCAAATCCTCCTGGGGGTCAGGGGCTTTCGGGCTGACCCACTGAGAGCCATCCCTCTCCGCTGCACCGTCCCCTCAATCCCCCTCTCCATTCACTCAGCCACCCACTCGCTCACTAATTCACTCACAGCACTCACCGCAGACACTAGAAAATCACATTTGACACATCTTTATTTCGTACTTTTACATACGCCTGCTCTTTCAAGTACGTCCCTAATTTCCAGCTCCTTGTCTGAGCGAACGCGAGCAGCAACAAGACTTGTTCCGAGACGCAAATGGCTCATTACTGATGTGCTGTGGTCTGAACGCCGTGCCTTACACGACCACAAGGAATGCTGAGTGGCAAACGCTTCAAAGGCGAGCACGCCGCCACTCAGCAAACGGCATCCGCTAGCAGAGCGCTTCGTTTTTTTTTTTTACTGTCAGTTGAGAGTTAAATTTAGGCCTTATAGACTTTCAGGCGCCGGGGAGCTGCTGCAGGTTGGGAGCAGAGAATTCACTTAGACGTTAAAGTTGAGTAAAAAGGTGTTTCAGCCACGGCTCGATCTGACGTCGGGGAGCTCTGTTGACCGATTTGTTATGTAGAAACAACCGGACACCTGCGTTACAAAGCACGCATGATGATATCTGTCCAAGTCGATCCTTTGACGTTCACTGAGTCAAAACCCAAAGGGCGAACTTTTGGTCAACAGGTGCTTGTTGAAACACTGACTCTCGAGCGGTACGGAACAGCAAAACCCTTCTGCATATACTGTCTTATCTTCATCAGGCGGCTTTCGTGTCTGTTCACCGCAATATTCAGCATAAACAGAAAGCTAAATCAAGAGGAGGTCGTGAGAAAGTTTAGTAGTTTGTGTGAACGAAAAAACCCACAGTTGACGTAAAACGTTAAACTGTGCGGAGGGGTAATGGCGCAGAAACGTGGCCCACCAGGTGGTTTGTGCGTACACTTCACACACTGTACACACGCACGTGTCAGCTGTGATGTGGAGACTTATTATCATTCATATCCTGAATGGGAAAGTCTCTTTATCACCTCATGTCAACATGCCTGCTGTGGGGTTTATCCTGACTTAGGCTGTAATACCAGGGTCATCCATTAAGGCGTCTCACTCTGAAGGTGTGTTGATTCGGTCCCAGCAGGTGTGTGTGAATACGAGACTTGTCAAATATGAGACGGGATTACCTGCCTCTTTTGTCCCAAGCAAAACAAATACAAATCACACGAACAGCTGAACTGGCTGGTTGCTGGTGTTGCCTTTGCCGCCCCGGTTGCAGGTTTAGAGAGTTTATCCGCTGAGGTTTTACGCCGACTTGTTTTTGCTTGTAAAGCGGAGGAAGACGTCTAAAAACACCACAAGTGCGCGTATTCGCGAGCACGCAACCTAATAATGAAACTGGATTAGGAGGCCTGTTTCTTGAATAACCTGTATGGGCAATTAAATACAAATGGTTGGTTCTGTTATTGCACGCTAGGTAAAGACTCAACGCGGTGTGTAAAAAGTGTGTCTGCCGCAGATGGTGCCTTTTGGAGGCGCACGCCACTTTGTCTATGGACACTGGAGCATGCGCCGTTGCTTTTAATTCGGCCAAACCGGAGTTCTGACCCCACTTTCTGACCCGTCTTGGAAGCCCCCGGAAAAAAAAATTGGGGCCAAATGTACATGCGCTGATGTATATACTCTGCCTAGGGACAGCGACGTGTACGCGGGACTCCTGCAAGACAATGCAGAGATGGGGGTCAGGGGGGCGAGGGGGGTGGGGCTGGAGACTTAAGGGGGTTTCATGGGGGGGAGATTAGGCCTCTCATCTAGGCCACGGATATTGATTAGTGTTTGTCGAGGACAGTGAGAGGAAACACAGATTGACAGATACACAATGGCGGTGTGGTCTTATCGTATTGCTATTGTGTTGATTCAGCAAACCTGTACCCGTGTACAGGTTTGCTGAAAACCGCTCACACTTCTTGTGCGCTTGCAGAAGAAAAAAAAATACATATTACAAAATACATAAGTAGGAGGACAGATTTATTGTCCTGGGTCGGTTTGATGGCCCTTTATTTTTTTTTTAACTGTGGCCCTGTGTGTGTGTGTGTGTGTGTGCGGTTTATGGGAGTGTAACCCTGGGAACGTGGGGGGAGGTGGAGCGCACTGGGCTACGGGTCAGTCCTGACTGACTCTGTCACTTATTGATTAGTTGCCATGGAGAGTTAGTCCGTCCATCTCTCTTGGAGGTGTGTCCCTGAGGGCCGGCAGCACTGCCCAGATGAGCCTGTGGAGGCTTTGTCTGCAGGGGGTCAGTGTGTGTGTGTGTGTGTGTGTGTGTGTGTGTGTATGTGTGTGTGATTGAGAGTGCGTGACCTCGCTAACTCTCACTCGTACTTCCTCCATCCTCGTCCCTCATTTTTTTTTTTTTTTACCCCCTCTCTGTACTGTTTCTCGTACTTTAGGCACTTTTGCGTCATTCTCCTGTGTGAAGCTAACTCCCAGCTAATCTGCTCTTATCTGAAATGCATCAATATTTATATACATCTCCTACCGAGGCCGCCCGCCATGATGGGGATTGTAAACAAATTGTCCAAACTTATTGAGCTGTGAAATCCCCTTCATGGCCCCTGGATTTGCCTCCTCAGATGAGCCCCTCTCGTATTCTAGTTGTTCCCATCGAGCGTTGAGGAGGCGGGGCAGTTAGGAGCGGCGGGGAGATGGACGGCCCCCGACTCGGTCCAACCTGGGCCAGCTGACGACGCCTCGGCGTGGTGGTCTTTGCACCTCTTTGGAATAATTAGGAGGGTTTTAAAAGTTCAGGTAGTGACCGGGGCACCATGTCGTTGCTTTTGCAACTTATTTCCTTGTGAATCCGTGGTCATTTTTTCAACGTTGGATAAAACCGTGTTCAACAAGTGAACGAGTCAGTCATTCGCATTTTCAAACTACAGTATCACTACAACTCATAATCACACAAGAACTAAAAATCACACTTATTGCAGTCTTGCACGCCATTTTTGTTCAGGCGATGGCAATTTAGTCATTTTGGACAAATTGGTTTTTACCTCTAAAGAGCAAGTGATGATGGTTGACTGACTGTTTACCACCTGTGTGAAGCCCATAAGGCCTCAGGTTTCTTCCCCATCTGGATGCTGTTGTAGATCTGTAACTTTGTAAAAAGTTGTAAAAATTTTAAAAAGTGCCAAACCCCAAAACACAAATAGTAAGAAACTAGGATTCAGCTCTCAATAAAGCTGATGTGATTGGCTGTATAGTCTGCCTAAAGATAAAATGATTACAATTACTGACTTTATTTTCACTTGAAATTGTAAATCAGTATTTAGAATAATGCAAACTTCTCCTCTTAGGAGTATGCGCACAATCTTCTTTTCCCCGAAACCTGACGACGGCCCCCACTATCCTGCCCTAATATCACACCTCGGATGCATAAACATGCCTGTGCTCCACACATCACCCCACCCCGGGGGGGGGGGCTGCATGGCTTTAGTGCCGCGCTGTGACACCAATCAGGGGCGATGGCGGGCTCCTTTGTCATGCAAACACTGATCGCTTCTTGTCTTATTCAAATGCCCCCTCTCTTTCTCCTCTCCCCTCACTCTCGATCAACCCCGACTCCGCTTCGCCCTCCACCCCCGACTTCAGCCCTCTCCCTGCCTCTCCCTCCCTGCTCAAGTCCAAGTAAATCCTCGCTGAGAGAGATTGGGGGAGCCTCCCGGCCCGGGGCCGCTGAGGCAGGCCTCTCTCTCCTGGGGGTCGGCCTCTGTCTCAGAGCATGGGGCTGTTTCCAAGCCCAGCCAAGGCTATTTCATATTCAAATGTTACAATCAGGCCTCTGACCCGCAGGGGGGCTCTTTATGGTGGCGGCCCCAGGTCGTAGGGTCAAGATGGTGATTTAATAGCGGGAAGGAGCGGATGGGAGGGGGGGAGGGGTTGTAGAGTGATTTAGGGGATGAATGAGTAATAAAAAAGCATTTTTCCTAAGTTGTCATGTAAATTTCAATCCGTATTCAATACGAGGCTCCCCTCCAGACTGGAGGCCTTCCTCAACGGGCTTTCTAGTGGACTCCGGTCATTAGAAATGAAGAAAGTCCAATCGCCGCTTTTACTCTTGACTTGTGGGCTGGTGCAAACAGTAGCCGACGGTGAAGAAGGATCAGGGATGAAGATAAGCAGACGTCAAAGAGTCATCATGCTAGTGTGGTGCCACTGTGTCTCAGATGCTCCGGAGTGGCCTGTTATTCCTGTCCCCAAAGGGTGTGTTCCCGGCACGGCAGCTGCATTAGCACGGATGGCTTGGCGTGCGCCTTTATGCCCTTGCATAACACGCATTTAAGTTTAAATGCGGAAACATGGCACATACGGTGCTTGAATCCAATGTTTTTTTTTCTGTAAGGTGCAGGTGAAGTGTTTTTTAATTTGTATTGTAGCCTTTTTTTTTCTCCTTCGGGTGACTCACACGGCGAGTCATATTCTGGCCATCCCTAAACCTGACTCATTTAAACCACGTACAAACACTTTGATCTCACGCACGGTTTCCACGCCACCCTTTCATGCAAAAACAATCAGATGATCTGTTTTTGAGCCGAGGCCCAACATTTAGCAATGAAAATACTGAAAAATGTATTTTTAAACAGACAAAGACTAAGAAATAGAACTAAATTGGGTGAAGAAAACACAGTGTGTCCATACTCACAGGCAGCAATAAGCAAACATAACGAATGACTGACACACCTCAGCCAAGTAACACTTGAAACATCATACATTTTGTAACATTCACACACACACACACACACACAAACAATCACATATACAGATGCACTTATTTTACACAAATAGCAATAAACACACAGCAAGTCCCTTCATGGTACTAATTTGAAATAACTTTAAGCCTTTAATAGGCTTAATTCAACCTTTGAAATAAAATCTGCATTTAATTAAACCAGTAATTGAACCAGAGGGAATATTAAACACACAACGCTATAACTTCAGATGATTGAGTAATTGTATTTTAGCAAGAAAGCTCTTTTGCTTGATATCTTATGAATATTTGATGCGTTATCTGGGAAAATCTCTCTCTCTCTGTCTCTCTCTCTCTCTCTCTCTCTCTCTCTCTCTATATCTATAGATAACACACTCCATTCTGTTGATGTCTTCAACAGTACATTCTCACTGCTGACACAAAACGGTATAATCTACTTTAAGTGACTGCCACGTTGGCTTGGTAGGAGAAACCGACGGAGCACTCCGGTTCTTAACGGCGGCGGAGGCCAGAGGCGGAGGGGCGACGTGGCCTGATGAGGTGGAGGCAGGCCTCAGTGGGCACAGCTGTAGCTCGTGGTCATTACTGCTCCGCTGCTGCTCCGGAAGAAAAGGGCCACTCTGCCATGCCTGCCCCGTCCCCTGCCATACACACACACACACAGAAAAAAGGCCTGGTAGCGCCAGGCGGCACCACTCGCAGTTTGCCTTCCGCCCCGTCACGTGTGGCGACGCGGTGGAGCCCGACGGAGAGAGAGGTGTTGCGGGGGGCAAAGGCCGGGCCAGGGGTGAGGATGGGCGGGTGTAAAGGTCCTCTCTTATCTCCCGTCGGACCATTCTCTTTCCCCTGCCGGACCCTTTCTGAGCCCCCCCTCCCCTCCTCTCCCTTTTGTGGCCCGTGCACCTGCAGCCCTTGAGTCCGGGCAATAAAGCTGAAGGATTTGTCTGCCGGGAGGTTGGGGGGGGGGGGGGGGGAATCATTAAGAACAGGGAACACAAAGGCAACAGGTTCCAACGGCGGTTGTTTGATATGGCGCTATGTTATAGTCAGAGCGATGGGCTTGACGTAATGCAGTTTGACAAAGAAGGAGTGAGTTTAAGCAGATTTGCGTTCAGATTTACACTCTTGTTTGGGTTGGTGTCATTATGAATCAGTTTGATCCTGACGCATGGTCAGCTTTCAACCTTTGGCAGCCTTATTTCCACTCAGGGGTCACATGTATCGGACATTACCTAATCTCAACTGTCCCATGAAAACCCCGTAGTTCAAAAAGGTCAACGGCGTCGAGGGTTTCATCTGTCGTGCAATTTTAGAATGAGCCTAAAGTTGATCAAGTTTAAGAAAGCGTGAGGTTTCAAAATAGCATGATTTTTACTAGAAGAGGTGCGAAATGAATCGTCTCAATAAAGTATATTGGATCTCACTATAATAAATCAACATAGTGTCTTATTTATCATGTTTTTAGATTTATTCATGACATAATATTTTTAAGCATCTGCTTTAGAAAAATCATCTCAATGAGGCTTTTGTCTGTTAAGTCCAATGCAGTAAAAGATCAAAGTTCACAGGATAACAGCAGCCATTTAATTCCATTGTGAGCTCTAAACTTTGTTTCAGCCTCAATCTTCTGATTGTTGTTAGAGAATGTTTGTCTAAAACCCAAGTGAGAACAGATTTCATTGTCATTTCACCAAACTCCTCAAATGATCTGCAAACACAACGCGTTTAGAAAAAAAAATCCAGTGATGTTGCAACAGATAAAAGCTCAAATAAAAGCTAAATGAATCAAAGTTTGGGTTTCATCACCTACGCGTTCAGAACCAAGTGCACAGTGGCGCAGACAACAGTTGGAGCAGTGGTTGTGGTCGTGGACCCCCCCCCCCCCTGAAAAGCTGCTTGTGTACTAACAAACCCACAAGCAGGTAAGTGCGCTGAGAAGGTGAACTTTCTCCTTCAAGCCGAAACCGAGGGTTCAATGCGACACCAAGACAAACTCCAAGTGAAATTGTTGTCGGACTTGTTCTCCGGACTCGGTTCAATTCCCCACCTGTTGTAATGTTATGTTCAGTCATGCAGAACTTTTCTCTCACCCGTTGCATGCCGGACCCCCCACATTGTAAATCGGCGCAAAAGGGGAGAAAAAAAAAAGAAAAGAAAAAAGATTTGGCTCTTTCAGAGTGCGACCATGAAGGCAGAGGAAATCACTCTAAACGGTCTTAATTCTGCCATTAGATGAGAGGCAGCGCCGAGGGGATTGGCTGGCCCCGTGCTCCATATTCACAGGAGCGGGATGAGGCTGAGAAACCTGCTGAGAAAATGGTGTCGTAATCAGGAGCCGGCGGTTCTGCCTGATCAGGTACACCAGCCCCTCTTCTCTCCCTTCCTTCTCTTTGGTGCCCCCCCCCACCCCCCTTCCGGCTCCCCCCCTCCCCTCATTTCTCTTCCATTCCCCTGCCCCGTAAGGAGATCCTAATAAGAGTTTGGACGTACTGAGCTCCTCTTATGTGAGGACCTGGCAGGAGGGGACAGAGATGAGGCCTGAGGTGGGAGGGGGGGGTGGAAGCTCGAGGTATGGAGCTGCGGTGGCGGGATGGTGGGGGTTCTCGTTTTTTTTTGTTCCCACATTTGATTATTCAGGTTGGCTGAACTAAATTCTAAACCCATAAAATTCGTATCCCCTCTGGGGGACCATTTGCATATATTTCAGTTACCCCCTCCCTCACATCCCAATTCCCCTTTTTTTCTCAGAAAGTGAAAGAGAGGGCGAAGCAACCAGGCCTGTCTGGGCTTTAAGATGTCACCGTGGTGTGAAATATGGGCGAACAAGCAGGGTCTTTGAAACCCAAACTAACCCCCCACCAGCTTCTGAGCTGCTGCTGCTGCCACACACACACACACACACACACACGCACACACACACACACACACACACACACACACACACACACACACACACACAGACCCAGTCATCCTCCACTTGTTGCTGTCCTTAAATAGCAATTCAAGTTACATGTTCTGCAACTTTACTCTCAAACGTTTGCCCCTGAGACGCTTTCAGGTGACAGATGATCGTCTGTTGAGGGTTGAATGATTAAGAAAGGCTCATGTCCGTGTGCAGATTAAAAGGATTCCAGGGTTTCCCTCATTTATGTTTGCAGTTTATTACTTTGGACTTACCTGCGTTACCTGAGGGGAATCATCTGTTTGTCAGTTGTGCACGTGCAGCTATTTACAAACGATGGCATTATGTCAGCAGGGCCAGAAACCGGCCGCAGGAAGGGTCCAAATATTTGATGAACATGTCAAAGCAGTTGAAGCCCGGGCTTGTAACTGTGCCAACTCTACCCTCACCGTGGGTCGATGCAAGGGATTAATTTTCAGACAAAAATGTTCCTGAAGCCAGGTCTTAAAATTCCGTTTTGGACGTGCGGCCGGCACAATGAAGACCAAGGGAACACACATGTAGCCGGGCACCCGGACCCCCGAGAGGCGAGCTGGATGGAGGCAGGGCTCCAGTCAGCCATGAGAGACACCTGTTCGTTTGTTTGCTTTAGCGAACACAAGGGGTTTTCTGTTTTTTTTTTTCCCTCGCCGTGCCAACCGGGCCCAGTTCTGCTGCCGCCCATCTGCACGGACGGGTGTAGTTAGGCGGCGGCCTTTGGGCGCAGGGCAGGGAGACGGGGAGTTGGCATTTTGGTCACATGGGGTGAGTTGCTGTCATCCTCTAACCACCCCCCCAGCCCCCCCCCCCCCCCCCAACCCCGGGACCCCATTGCCTCCCCCTCCCGTGCCCACTCCCTGGTGCACAGGCAGAATGCAGTGTCAGGAGGGTGAGCACTGAGCGCCCATTGTGTGTGCTAACCAAAGCGGAATGCCCGGGTGACAAAAGGGGGAGGAGTGGGCTCAGGGCACACAAAGCCAGGGGAGGAGAGGGGAGGAGGAGGAGGAGGAGGAGGAGGTGGAGGAGGAGGAGGAGGCGGGGAGGGCAGGAGAGGGGGGCAATCTGCTGGGGGCCAAATAGACCCACTCAGCCCCCAAAACTCTCGGCACCCTAAAAGTCTTCTCTCACCCCCCACTCTGCCCTCCCCACCACCCCCCCCCCCCCCCCCCCACCCCTCTCCCACTGCCTTCTCACCCTCCCCAGGCCCCCTTGTCTCCCTGGGCTCCGGGGTGTACAGTACGCAGGCGCTGGAAGTTTCCCGTTTGTATGCCGGCAGGGCGAAAGAAGAGAGCCGACAACAACTAAACCGACAGCATGGAGCGCTGGTTTTGGTGTTATGAGTCACCGGCCCCCGAGGTCTAAAACTGGGATGTGTTTGCCAACCGTAGCCGTGATATTCACTCTGTGTCATCAGTCAGAAAGGTCCCTTAAGCCTCACGTATCGCTGTCAAACGTTAACAAAACAGACCGCACGACCTGCTTCGCCGTTAAACGCTTTTGCGAAAATGTTCAGGAAAAGTACATTGAATCGTATTTGAGCTTCTCGTGCCCCCTTTGGCCTCTACTCCTGCCTTTCCACGGTTATGTCAATGACCTCTTTCGCCGTACGACTAGTGAGTTGGTATCCATGTTTGCGTGCGCGCGTGTGTGTGGGGGGTGTTCGTGTGCATGTACTCACCTGCCTATTAGCTGAGAGCCACCTTGCCTGTGTAGCATTGCATGTCAAAGCCTCTCTACTCCCACACAGGACCCGGGGCAAAAGTGCGGCCACTTTAGAGCACACAAGACAAACCCTGAATTAACTCGGTCTTAATACCGATATATCTGCTGTGGCTGCAAGTAGGAGCACATCCACTTTAAACAGGCATCTGCGGGACCTCTGCACTCTTAACAGCAGTCAAATCAGTACTATCGAATATGCATCCACATAGTGGGACCATCTCATCTCAAAGGCAGTACGCGTAGGGCTTTAATTTAATATGATATACTAATTCAATTTGCTTACCTATTTTGTAGAAACTACCTTTGCTTTTACTCAATGAAAGCATTCAAGCCACTCGTTGCTACCATCACCATTTTTGTTTGTTGTAGTCAAAAATGACCAGATACACCACCCAGGTTCAGTTGTTACCGCTGAAGCCACGGGGTCACTTTAAAGAGACCCTTTCGTCCCTTGTGGTCCTTCCTCTTTCCCAAAATGATGACCGGGCAGATCAAAGGGTATAGGCTCTAAAGAATACTCTTAATGGCGACCCCACCTCCCCCCTGCTTTTTTCTCCAACTCCCCCCTCATATGCCCACTTCACATCTGAACTCCCTCCTTCTTCCATTCATGCGAACCTCAGCCTTTCCCATAGTATTTACATACGCCGCTGCAGGGCAAAGGTAGTTTCCCGTTTTATCTTTGCTGAGTTCATAGGAAGTATCTTGCTGAGTTGTTGTGGTTTATGTGTTGTTAGCGAAACACAGAGGGTCAAATGCGAGCCTTTGGGGCATGTTCAGGTCACAGAGTAAACCCGGTAAGGTCGAGCCCAGTACTTTTGTGTGACCAACACAAAGTGTGAGTATTTTTTTGTGCTCGTGCATGTATGGACATCGGTGCGTGAATGTCAGGTGAGTTTGTGCTGTCGGTGCTGGTGCAGTCGGAGCCTCTTCATCAGTGCTGACCCGGGCGGCCATCATTGTTCTCGAGCTGTAAATCACCCTACTGCAATCAGGGCCCTGATCTAGGCTTCTCTGAGCCCTCTCCACTCCAGATGATTCCCCCTCCTGATCCGTCTAACGGGACTCCTGTCTGTGGCGGCAGATTAGCATGGATTGTTTTTTCTCTGTGGCATACGGATCGAGCTACGTTAGCATTCGCACCTCTGTGGCCCAGGGTTATTTGGAAGCTGCAAAAATGCAAAGAAAGGGCCGATATAATTCCATTGTTTGGACGGATCACATGTGGTAGACAAAATAATACGGAACCCCGACCCAGACTCCAGTACTTTTTTACACTGCATTTGGGTTAATTGGGTTTGTTTTTGGACGAAAAACCCCAAATAACCTTTTTAGCATGTTGGGATTCAGGTGGTACCCGAGGTTGGGCTGTTTTTATGTAACAATTGCAGTCATATTTGCTTTAGAAATTTGTAGAACCCTGTAGAGAAACTCTTTGGCATATTATCCTCTCGGGCAATGATGAGCTAGAATAAAAGTTATGCTTGAGATTTTAGAAAGTGTGTAAACTTTGTTACCTCGGAATTTCACAGCAGTAACACAGAGAAACACGTCGCATTTCCGCGGCTTTAATTTGTTCAGCAGACCGCACGTTACCTGCAAGAGTTCCCACCTACTACAGCTTGTGTACTTCTCACTTGGGGGGGGGGGGGGTCATTTGTCCTCCCAGCAGGAAACCAATGGCCTGAGTACCTAGTCAACAGCAATCAGGGAGGGACCAACGCCCGGAAGGCAACGGCCCGCGGCCTCCCACGGAGAGAGCCTCGCTGATCCACCAATAGCCGCCGCTGTGACGGCGATCTGTGATGCGATACGATGAGCGGTTTGAAAGCCGGGCACGTGTAGGTATTATTTCCAAGATCTCATAGCTGTGTTTCAGTATGAACACGTTTGAAAAAATGCTTTGTCTAGAGATTCTAAAATCTGTTTTTCATCATTTCCAAGCATAATTCTTTGCTTGTTTCCCCCCAAACTGTGAGTCAATACTTTTTTGCTTCCAAAAAAAAAAACAGGGGCTGCAACGATGCACCCTCCCTCTCCGCAACTCCATAAGTGGTTGAGTTATGTTGTCCTGGAGACAGCCATTGTGTAGGCCCCCTGGAATCCTAATGACATCACAGTGATTTCAGGCTCCGTGTTCAGTGATCACGGGTCCCACGTCTGGTTTAATAGGACGAGAGAGAGAGAGAGAGAGAGAGAGAGAGAGAGAGAGAGAAAGTGCTGGTCACACACACACACACACGCAGACAAACATCTGTGGCATCTGTGATAATCTGAATTAGGATGAGGATTTCTGGCACAATTTCACCTGTGTGCGAGGTGCGTGGGGAGGGGGGGGGGAGAGAAGGCCGCTTTAATGGGTCAGAACTTCGACATGAGGCGTGATACTTGGGACAGGTGCAATGGTTGCATGACAAGTTGCTACACCTTGTCAGTGCACAAATGGCAAACATGTGCCTTTATTTGAGAGATTAGAGTAGACAGATGACAGGAAACGAGGGAAGAGAGAATGAAGGAACGTCACGCAACAAAGGTCCCCCGGCCGGATACAAACGGAGGATTTTGCGGTTCATGGTTGGCACCCTAATCCCCCGGCTTGCAATGCGCCTCCCGAAGCGCCTCAAGACAATAACTGATTATGACACTCGACTTAAAGTTACCGTGAGGAACGTTGGAACTGGTCTTGGAACCGTGATGCTAACAGCACCTAACAGCACCTAACTTACATACAGTAAGTGAACAAGGCCATCGGTAAGATGCATCAACAAAAACGTTAAGGGCTTAATCACAGGGAGAATAGACCTGATACGACTTGGTGAGTTTTATTCTGCAGTTGTTGAAGTTATGTAAGTGAAAGGTAGAAAATAAACATAATTAAATGTGTAGAACGTGAAATAACGATTTGCACTCAGTTGCTCCCTGTCAGAGGACGCTAAGGGCTTTCATTTACAGCCGGAGGGAGGGACGTTGCCTCTCGTGTGCATATCTTCACGTCGGATAATCCCACCTCATGTGTCTGAGCGGGACACTTCGACATGAACTCAATGGTAATTATGGTAGGTGTTCCTCCATTCGTTTTTTCTTTTTTTTGGTCCAGTGGCTCATCATGTTTCTCTCAAATCACTTCGATTTGGACATTATACGTCGAGTGTTTCTCATCTCGCTCCAGCTTGGCCATCGTGTTTGCCCAATGATCACATGTGCAAGCGTTGGCGCGTTTGCCTATCGCGTGCGTGTTTACCTTTGCAGGGTGGGGCGAGGGGGGTCCGAGTGGGGTAAACGGTTGGTGCTTGGACTTCATCTCCCAGGACGCTCTCTGCGCTCCAGAAACACGAGCTCGCAGCCCCGCTTGAGACACTGAGCGGAACACGTGAGACTCCGGCGCGGCCGTGGCTAAAGTTACCTCCTCGCTCTGAACTTTTGGCCCTGGCCTGCAAAGCCTCCCCACCCTTATGACTCCCGCGGTGCTCCAACTGTCTCCCGGCTCTCTGTCCTCCCTTCGTTGGGTACCTCCCTTCATCTCGCGTCTCGTTGCGCAACTTTATATAACTTATTTTTGTCGGGCGAAGTTTGTTGTCTTTGGCGCGGCGACTGTTTATTTCGGCCCGCGTACAGTTCTACTGCCCCCTACGGCTGCTTCCTGGGCCGCAGGTCCGGAATGACGAATGACCTTTGGCGCGAATCGCTCACCGGGGAGAATTCCTCCGCTTTTGTACGATTGTTTGTCTGCTGTCGGCCCATCTAGACAAATGGCTGGCGAAGGGCCCCCCCCCCGCCATCAGATCTCCATCCATCCGCCATGCGTCCACATGGGGAACTCTTTCCACCAGCCAGGAAAAACCTGACTTTCAAGTCTCCCACCCACACCTATTGGACTGCTCCCCTCTCACCTGTGCAAATAGCAAAGAGAGCGATGGCGAGAGGGAGGGTGGAAAGGAGTGAAATGGAAAGATATCCCAGCCTTTGGTTATTGGGTGGGGCGCAGAAAAGAATACCACACAGCTGAGCAAACCTCCGTAGCCATCGAACTTCACCTGTACACTTCCTCTCTCTCTCTCTCTCTCACTGTCTCTGTCTCTCTCTCTCTCTCTCTCACTGTCTCTGTCTCTTAATCCATTCTCTGTTTCTGTAACTGGCCCCACGGCGATAGGGGGGGTTAAGGCGTTCTTTTATGGCCACTGAATAGAGATTTCCTTTGAGGTTATGGAGTCGATACACTCTCCGACGTCACTTTTGTGCCGTGGTCACAATGTAGAGTGATTTGCTGCCTCGGGGGACACATACTCTTTAGAAGTTTTCCTGCGTAGGTGAAGGTATTATCTGGTTGTTATTCAGGAAATCCTTTTATCTAACCACGTCCGCCGCAGATATTTGACTTCGTTTAAGAATGTAAGCCATGATCTTTATTGCACTTTAGTAAACTAACCTGACGAGTGAGCAGCGCGGCCGACGACGTGCATGGCGAAATGCCAGATAGACCGAAATAAAACTAAATCTCTGGAAGGCTTTAATCGAAAAACGAAGCCAACCGGGGTACGGGGGGTTCATTTTAAAAAGAGTACCACACTTAGATTCAGATACATACATTCCTTGTTCATCAACAGCGTTGTGTTGAGATGTGAATCTAAACGGAAACCAGGTCGGATGTCTGACGTGGCCGCGAGTCTTCTGCCACGGTGTCGACATGAAGGCAGGCACAGACTCTCACAGCGCTCTGCCTCTCTTCTCTTCTCTCTCTCTCCACTCTGCAGGTTTGGGCCTGAAAGACGTGCCAGACCTGCTGCCAAAGCACCGGCCTCCACCTCACCCTGCAGTCATGGCTGAACACACACGCATGCATGCCCCCTAAAACACACGCACACACGCAGTGTCATAATCTCACATAATCTCGTGTTTTTTTCCACGCTGGCTTTACTTCCTCATATTTCCAAACACCCCCCCTGTGCATATATGCACCCAAGACCTTTTTCCAGACGCCCAACGTTTGTGCCACTTTGCATGACGTCCGATGCCTTAATTTGATGACGGAGGCGTCGCACGCTTCTCGAGCCTCTCGTCTACAAACCGAGCCACGTTCACACGGTCTTCCCTGACGACAAACATAAACACGAGCATGCGTTTTTGTTTTTTTTTGTCAGTGGTTTTTCAGGCATGTCCTATTTTTAAAACACGCACACCTACACACATTCTCCCGTGCATGGGCACACCCACTGCTCCGCGTGTCACGGTGCAGGACTCCATCACCTTTGAAGAACGCCCTGCGTTGGGTAACCCTCAACACTTGACACTGGTGGTCCCTTTTTTTAAAGTGGCATGCATCGCCGGGCCCGATACGTAATGGCACAGCACCTGCCGATTATCGCACACGCTCTCAGCTGGTTGGGTAATTGCGCAGCCCAACCGTGGCACAAGGTCCCACGGTTCGTGGATATGTCGCTGGCCGCGTCACTCGAGGTGACGGTGACGCCTGTGCTGGTGAGCCGGCACGCAGGCTGTGACAACAAAATTTCGAAGATCCCTTCAACATTCTTTTGAAATGTTGAAGGGTTGCTTGTGTTGCCAACATGTATTTTGCTTCGATAAGATTTAGGCTCCCTTTGCTCACCGTGAGAAAACTAAAGAAACAAAACCAGTCTCAATTTGATATGTGCGTGTTGGAGGAGCAGCAGGAATGAGGAGTGGCCACGTAGGTTCTAGTCTGACAACTGACACATTTCACATTTAGAGGCGGACTAACGCAATATACTGGCGGCAAAGGGCTAAAAATGCAGCTTGACAATAACAATTAGTCTTCCACTATATTTACCGTGTACTGTATTATCGTTTGCTTTCTTATTTACATTGTTTGTAAAATCTTGTATGTATGTATAAATCTAATCAGCCCACATGTGCCTTCACATTACCCCCTTTCATTGTTATCTGCACAAAACAGAAACCATTAAGAATATAACAACAATCTGTGTATTTCTCATTATTTGCTCAGTAAAATAAGTGCATTTCTGAGGGAAACAAACCTTCTGAGTGGTGTCTGCAGTTTTCTAATTCTGTGCCGTTTAAAGGACCGAAAAGAAGAAGAAAAAATTATATTAATGTTGTTAGTTAGAAATATTATATATATATATATATATATATATATATATATGTGCCCTTATTGATTTGCCTCCGAAAGAAGAAAAGAAGAAAAGGAAAGAAGAAAAGGAGCTCTTGCTATGTTTTCTGATTGTTAATCCATTAGTGTTAAAGAGTTCAAATACCATCAAAGTAACGCAAATGAGTTTGAATAGACTATCGGGGGTTTAGTTTGTGTGACAGACTTAGAAATTAGGATCCATTTAAAGCTGCTTTCTTTGCCCCACATAAGCAGTGTGTCCCCCCCCCCCCCCCCCCCCCTTTCCCTCCCCTCTTTTACGCATCTCCCAGTAATCTTGAGATGGCGTTGTGTTGGTAAGAAGGTGCTTGTTGTTGGTGTTGACGTAGCCACAGGCCTGTGGCTCTTCCTGGGTGACAGTAGCAGGAGTTAAGGCCTGTAAATCTTCAGCAGACCTCCTTCCTCCCCTCTAATTCCTCATTACCTCACGCTGGGACGTCCCGGGAGAGGTTTGGAAGGGCCCGCAGGGCTGCTTCGGTGCAGCGGGGTGTTTTACCGAGTGTACGCTCACCACAGTGGTGAGTGTGTGGGACCGCAGGGAAAGACTGTGGGCCGTGTGTGTGTGTGTGTGTGTGTGTGACCACAGACCACAGGCAGGTAACACTTTAAGGAACTACCATGCTTGGATGTCTATGTGTGTGTGTGTGTGTGTGTGTGTGTGTGTTTATAAGTGTGTGTGGTTTCACACTCCAAATTTAAAGATGCTGCACTCTGACTAACCTTTGCAACTACCACAACACACAGGGAGGTTAAAACATCCCATTTGACTGCTTATCTGTTGTCGGTCAGTTCTGTGCCAGCTCAGCGTATGAGGGCAGGTTTCGCAGCGTATTCGTGCTGTTAATTCTGCCTAAATGTTTACAGACTAATGAAAGGACCCTGGGTTTGCTCATCCTTTCAGCCCACATCGGTGTAACCCAACACCCCTGCTAACTCATCCGTCTATTTATCTACCTGGCTGTCTGAGTCTGAACCTGTGTCTTTAAGCAAACCCATGAAATCAATGTTGGCTCCCAACACTGTTCAAACAAGAACCTTCGGCTCAGCTGGAGCTGGCAGGCAAGCCTCGTGTCTGTTTGCTAGCTCCCACTAGTGGTGATAAGCGGTGTTGTCAGAACCAAACTGGGAGCTTATTAGAGGGTGTTGCGTTTAAATCAATTAATCATTAAGAGAGTGGCATTCTGGAGATTCAAGTTAGATTAGTAAAGCAAAAAAATAAGTCATGGTTTAATAAGTAATGCCAAACAACACATATATTTTAACACACATGCAACTTTTGAGCTTGCATCTAAAACAAAAAAACATTTTAGTTACAAGCTGGTGTAATGACTTTTTCTCTCCCTTTCTTCACATGGCTTTCGTCTTTGTGAGTGCATGTTGTTGTGGTGTTGAAGTGGATCATTCAGCGGCTCCTGTGATCTTTTCTATGGCATTGTGTCTCCAGCGAAAGTATTTACCCATAATTGAGTGATTACCTGTAAAAGATAGCGCTCCCGTGGTTCTGTTCAGCCGAGATCTTCCCAGTGTGTCTACGGCAGATCGGGTTTTACTTTGGGGGAGAAAAGCTAAATGCTACAGTTTGGCACATTGTGTAAATATGTGTGAGGGCACATAGACATGTAACCACTCTTTTGCTGTCGTTAAACTGGCCCTCGGAGACTGTGAAATCACTGCAAAAGTGTTTGAAACTACTTTTCCACCTCTCCCCCTCTCTGGATGACGCCTGGATTCGGTACTGCACAAAATCACAGTCATTTGACATTCCTTTGTGAGTTTCACAATCCCGCTGTGAATGGAAAGTTGTAACAGGCACTTTGTGCGTACACTGGTGGCTTCGCCCACAATGGCCTTTGAAAGACAAACAGGAGTGCGTGCCGCTGGCCGGAGCGCCACGGCGGCGAAAGTGGTCGTTCTTTTAAAAGTCACTGCGGCCAAAGTTCAGCACAATGTCGGTGCCATTACAGCGCGAGGAAGCCCTTTGTGAGTCTTCCCTGCTCCTCCGCCGACCTGCTCGGGCTGTTCTCCTTCTCATTAAGATATCCAACTTGCGCTTCCTCTTATTTGGATTCTTTTAATCTCCTCTTGGCATAAAACCAGTTTTTCCAGTCCGCGTGAACACGTAGATCCACAATCCCAATTTACGTGTGCTTCGGATAAACTAAACCTGCCCATCAGGGAGGGTTATTTTCACAGCCGAAATGAACAGGGGGAATGTTTAGAGCGAGCAAAAGATGTTTCAATGTGTTATAGACGCCTGACATGCTTTCACGCAGCAGTAGCTCAGCTTCCTCCTCCTCCTCTTCACCTCGAAACATGGCAACCAAGCACAGTCGAAAACTCGCATATCCTGCCGTTCTTTCCCCTCGATCTGCTTTTTTTCCCCTCTTCACAAACTACTAGTTTGAAACCAGGCCTCAAACCAGAAACCAGTGGTATACGGGCCGGAATATTCGGTTACGGATGCATTTCCATTCGATTGTGCTAAAAGGGGACAGGAAGAAGTAAGCGATACGACTTGAGGGGATCATATTAATGAAACATACCCACACATACGCACACACGATAATCCCACAGGACTTCCTTCCCATTCCCATTAGAAACCACACCCAGGTAGCCAGGTAACCGGAGAGCGCCTTTCACAGGGTCAGATTGGAAGAGGTGGGAAAAACCGGCAAGTTTTCTCTCTGATTAGTTTCACCTCTTCATATCTCTCACTTCTTTTAGTCTCATATTTACTCGCCCCTCCTCCCCCCCTTCACTTTAAAGCTATCACTCGCAAGTCTCTGATTCATTTGAATGAATGCCTGCGTTGGCTGATAATTTGAAGTTTCTCATGCATGCCGTATAATACCCAAACTGATCGGCCACTCACTGTTTTTTTCTCCATCAGCATCAGTTGGCGCTCTCAAAGAGACAGTAATACCCACTGATGTAATGTGTGCGATAGGGATCTTTTCTGGGGTGTGTTATAAATTGCCACCGCGATGCGAGTGCACAGGGAAGTGGGTGGAGGAGGGGGGTGGGGGGGGGGGCGGTGTGGATCAAGCAGTGTCACTGGAATCCACAGTGTTGTGAGAGCCCCCATACCTTTCAGCTTCATTAAACCAATTTCACGCCGAGGTGAGCTAAGAGAGGAAGCTCTGAATCTCAGCGGCGGCAACAATGGCGCATTGAAGGGATGAGGCGAAAGTAAATTAGGTACCACTTCACAGACGGCAAATTAAAATCCGAAAGTTGGATAGGAAAAGTTGAGGGTGGATGATTATGTCTTTATTGTGCCCTCCCTCCTCAATCTAGAAAGCCCTCCCTTCCTTTTAGCAACCACCTTTGCCCCCCCCTTCCCACCACCCACAACCCCACAAGCCCACAAGCCCACAAGCCCGTTCCTCTGAGAAAAAATAATGATCTATTTCTTGTCTTGTAATTGGTTTCTACGATGCTACCACTCAAAGACCCGATCTGAAATAGCGCGCTGCTTATGGGCCTCCATTCAGCCACTTAATTCGCTTGTACTTATCAGTAAGATTTCATATCCAGGAAAATCATATGAATTAAACATTAATCTGGGGCTTATTTCAGAGCAATCATTGACCTCCCACGACCATCAAGCTGCTTTATCTGGTTCGGGACTCGGTGTTTGCCACTCAAACTGATGGATTTCGGCGACACACCGTATCCCCGTATTCAGTCAAATATCTTTTCATTTTTATCGTCATACAAGCCCTTAAAAGCAAATGAAGTCCTTGTTTTTACTCTTACAGTTTAATACATTTGAACTTTTATTATGTAGAAGAATGTATCACTAAAGATAACGGGTGACCTGAGAGATGTGTTATGACTGCAGACTGGTTAACGTATTACCAGATATTGAAAAATGACTCCTCATATTCCTCTACGTTAAGAACACTACGTTGCATTTTATATTTATTTCAGCAATTGTAGCTGATCACGGCGAAGCAGATTTTTGGTAATGTAACATGAAGCATTTTGTTTAGTAATCGGCAAAGTAACGTGAACTGGCAGCGAGAACATACAAGTAAAGGCCCAGTGCTTGAGTGGAGGTTGTTAGCTACTTTCCTCTGTCTAACGTTATTATTATCATCATTAAATGATTTTGTTTTTTGCATGTTGCACGGAACAGTGCTGAGGGACAGCGACAGAGGAAGGACCAATGAAACGCAATAGAGGACGTATGTTCCTCCTCCTAAAGCGCTTTTATGTATTGTAAATGCCCGTGCAGAGGTGCGCTTTAAGCCTGTGCGTCTGTAGCGGTGGGCGCTAAACCAGGCTCCCGTTTTCTGGCTGGTGGGGTCACTCTGGGGGCCACGTGGGGCCCCACACAATGCCCCGGCAGCAGTGCGGCTTCTTTTTTTTTTTACTGGGCCCCGCGCCGCTGGCTTTACGAGAGCCAGACAGACGGATCCCCTTCACGCCATAAAGCCAACAACAAGGGAACAAAGAGGGCAGGTGCTGAGGGCCGCCATTGAGAGCTCACCTGCGCCCAGCGGGGGGGGGGGGGGGGAACAGCCTGCGTCCAGCCGAGCCAAAGAGGCCCTCCACGTTCACACCGCCACTCAGCCACGGAGGAACCGTTTCTCTCTGCAGACGGAGGCGGATCCTCCGGTGGCCGTGACGCAGCGTGTGCTGCCTGCGTGTGCCGTGATAAATGATTTTTTGCCTGAATGGATGTTGGCTGCTGCGAGACTCAAAACAGGCCACAACAGGTTGCTGCTAAACTGTTATTATCGGCATTTGACAGGCAGTGAGAGTGAAGGGTTCGGGGCCCGGCGGCCAATTAGGAGTGCTTTCCCGGGATTTTCTTATGGAGGTTGTTTCCGGGGGAGGACGTGAGGTATCAGGTGTTTGTGTGCA
The DNA here is from genome assembly GCA_021346845.1 of Apeltes quadracus. NCBI lineage: Eukaryota > Metazoa > Chordata > Actinopteri > Perciformes > Gasterosteidae > Apeltes > Apeltes quadracus. The sequence continues at coordinate 4,951,556 of CM037920.1, forward strand.
GCAGCGGTGTTAGGGGGGGGTGGTGGGGGGGGTTGTAGCATGATAAGAAAATTGAAACGCAATGGTGAAGGCTAACAGATGGGATTAGAGAGGACACGTCGGGGATGTGGCAAACAGAGACCCTAGAGGAGAGGGCCAGATGGCAGAGCTTAGCACCAAACCACAGCCACAGGTAGGCATGGCGGCAGGCAGGCAGGCAGGCAGGCAGTCAGGCAGGCAGGCAGGCAGGCAGGCAGGCGGGCAGGCTGTCAGCGGGGGGCAGACCATTAGCTGCTGCCCCGGCTCAAGTGACAGATGTGTGGTGAATCTTTAACTCGCCCCAGTTCCTCCCTGTCACCGCATCTGTCCCCGGCCTCCACGACGTCGCCTCGGCCCCCTCCTGTGTGAAAGAGGTTGACTTGGGAAAAGTGGGCCTTATTGATTAGTCCGCGCTGTCCTGGCCGGCTTCCTTTAATGACCTCTGGGAGTCATTATTGAATGCTCATTGTCTTCGTGATGGGTTCTCACTTTCTCTCACCACGTGGGAATCCTCCCCCGTGCGGCATCAAGGGTGGACATTCGTGTTTCGGTGACAACAGAAGCGCACTTGTTGGCTGACGAAAAAATGAATCTGAGGACGCTTGATTTTTGTTTACACATCTAATCCGCCTTAAAAGAAAAAATGAGGTCATGCTGGGCGACATGGTCGACAACAATAACATAAATAAGAGGCCAGCGTATGCTCTCAACTGAAACAGCAACCCCTCCCATTGTCTCCGTTCAAATCCTACTATAGAAAAACATATCACTGACAGTATGAATGATACATCCCACTTTATTCTCATTTACACATTTGGTCTAATCTCCTCAGACGGCCAGAATGGCAGGGACAGTGGCCCTCTCTCTTTCCCCACTCAGCCATGGCTACTGGCAAGAGATGGTTTATTTTAATTGAAAATTAGCAAAACAAAACAAGGGCAAGAGGATCCCTGAATGGGGCCCCTTTCTCCGGGAGCTCCTGTGCCGTTGAATAATGCATATGGGAGAAAGTAAACAGCAGCCGCGGGCCTTGCTGGGGGAACAATGGGCCGCACACAGCCCAACCAGGGCGCCTGATTTTATTACTGGCTTGTCAATCCCCCCAGCCTGGGAACTGTGGGACCTCGGCCAGGCAGCAGCTGCTGACCGCTCCGCACTGACCCAAACACACCCAAACAACCTGCAGGACTCTCTCTCCCCGCCGCATACCTCCACTGGCTGCGCCGGCCACTCCTAATCGGTTGCATTTGCGCGCTTCAACATGGGCGCAGGTGGAAGCGGGAGAGGGCCGAATCCATTTCCTGTTTGCCTGGATAATCCATTCAGGCTCCACCGCTAATCTGAAATTCATTTCGCAGGACAGAATCTGATGGAAACGTCGGATATATAAATAAAAAAAAAGCTGTTGTGCTGCGAACTTATATTTTGCAATTCAGTCGGTAGCTTTTTTTTTTAAGTCGACTTTCCTGCGCAGATATTTTTCTCTTTAATTTGCCGGATTTTTAGATCAACTCCATCCCATCTCGGAAGCAGCAGTCTGAGGTCACCGCGGCCACTTGTAAACTTTCTCCTTCCACTAGAACATTCTTTGTGTGTTCGTTCTCTCCCCTGGCATTGAGATTATGGTCTCGCTTCTGGCTTCAACCAAGTCCCGGTTGCCATGCCGACTGGCAACTGGTCTCCTAGGATGAGTAATGATGTGATGTGGCTGTGCTCTAAAGTCCCAACAAAGACCTTATTACCGCTGCAGCACCTCATAACACACCATTGTTGTCAAGTGCCCCTGATATTAACCTGCCTGCACTGGGGCTTCCTCTCTTCACAGTGCGGATGTGTGTGTGCGTGCGCATGTGTCTGTGCAAATTTGTACGTTGGAGGGCTACTGCTGATGAAGGCTGGTCAAAAAGAGCCACCCACTGAAGTTTTCTCAGAATCCCGAGTTGATCATTTTAAACTAATGAGAGTCGTCATTTGCATTCTGCGAGTAGTTTAATTGGATGATTTACATTTGACTTGTTTGAAAATTGCTTACGCACAATACTTTTCATTTCATCACGAAGACCCTCCCCTGGTCCTGATAAAAGCATGCTTTTACTTGCTGCTGGTCTGAATCCATGATATCCCCACCCCGGCAAACAGCACCAGCGGGCCCGTGAACCGTCCGCAGTGGTCAGGCCCCAGCCAAGTGTTAACTGCCATAAAGCAGAGGTGTGTACATGTGTAGGTGTGTGTGTGTGTGTGTGTGTGTGTGTGTGTGTGTGTGTGTGAGGCTGTGGACTATCTAGGCAGGGTGATGCCACAGGATGTTTGAGTGTTTGACTTGGTTTAACAACATCCTCTGACAGAGACACCACAGGCTGCAGATGAGGTGAGAGATAAGAAACAACTGTGATCCAGGCCTTCATCCCGACCATTGTCCTGCTTATCGCCAATGTAGCGCTATCTGCTAATAATGAGGGGGGGGGGGGGGGGAGGTGGGAGATAGAAGCATTTTTCTGTTAATGAAGGTGTGGGAACATTTTTTCGACAGAGTTGACCACAATGTGCAATACAGTGTGGGTGGACGAAACCAATCCGGTTTGCAGAGAGACGTTAAGACTTGTTTGCAACGGACGTCGCCGCGCACTCTCATCCGTTACACAATCATATCACGCGCACGTGTTATTTTGACGAGTGCTGGTGTCTTAATGGACTGGTTTTAGAATGGAGCCCCCTTTGTTTTAGCCTGATGAGGCGCAGACTCAGGATGTCTCGTCCTCTCCAGTTTCCTTTGCCCCGGCCGAGGAGGGGGCGCGCCAGGGAGGTTATCAGCACGAAATCACCACTCCAGCTCCAGACTCCACCAGGCGGGAAGGGGGGGGCGGTGGGGGCGGTGGGGGCTTCTGGCCATGCGTACATCACTGTCGCCAGTGGGAAACCGCATCCATCAAATAAAGTCAAGCATTTACCTGTGTGTCTCAGGTGACAGTGGAGGAGGAGGTGGGAGGGGGGGGGGGGGGGGGGGGGGGGATTTAGGTGGCCCAGGGGTGAGAGAGTAACCCTGACCCTGTGGTGGTAGCGGTGAGGAGGGGATGTGTGTGTGGGGGGTGGGGGGGGGAGCGGGAGGGGTGGCCGTGACGAGCCGGCGCCTTGTGGCCTCTGTCCTCTGTCCTCGAGGCCAGACAGGGGATTGTGGGAATTCTGCCTACTTCTAACAGGGTCAGCTGCCCCTTGGGAGACGTTCCCCTTTCTGGGGGTATCGCCGGTGCCTCCTCCTGCCCCCTCCTCTCTACCCCCCCCCCCCCCCCTTCCCTCATCTTCCCGGCAATACAACAAGTTCAAACACACTATAGTACACACTACAGTACTCTGTCTGGTGCGATTCTGCACATTTTACCTGCTGCATTTCTATGTTCACGCCTGAGAATGTTTTAGACACAACCCACGGATGTTTCAGTGTCGACGTGTGTGCGCTTATTCACTTGTGTACATTCACATGGGCGCCTGAGTTCATGAGCATGTCTATATGTCATCTGTAAAACGAGCGGGGTTGGGCATTTGCTCCTAGTAATCGCCGGCTATGTCATATTTCATAGAAAAACTATTTTTTCAAAATTCTTAAGGAAGTAATTAAAAAGAAATCACCACCCCCACATTTATTAGAAACTCTGTTATAGATACCGCAGAAGAATTAATTACACTCCAAAGTCATTAAAATTAGACTATGTCTCCATTTGAATTACAATCATTCTTTAATGTGATCGCTTTTGAAAATTCATCATGTTTCTCATGAACGCCACCTCCATCCCAAACACCCGACGACTCCCGTGACATATTATTTATATCCAGTTTCCACCTGAATGAATCACTCCGGTGACAATGCAAAACAGAGCCGAAGACACCTCGGGTTGATAAGACGGATATTTGGTTACACCTGGTGATATGTAGATAAGATTAAACGTGAGACAGGGGGATGAGGGGACGGAGGGGGGAGGTGGAGGTGGAGGGGGGATAAAGGTTTCCTCACCGGTGCATGAAGAACAACATCTAAGGTGGTTACGGGTAGGATCCAAAAGGTCTGAGACTCGGGGCGGCGTGCAGACGCGAGGCTCAAAAAGCTGGGTGTTAAGGCCGGTGGTATTGAGCTAATCCTCAGATTGAGACAGATAGGCCCGCGGGACAGGGGACAGGGTCTGCTGAGAGCCGGGGCAGAGTGGACGGCCGGGGGGGTCGAAGGGTCGTGTTTACCTGCGGCAGGTATTTCCTCTGGGAACTGATAAGACTCAGGGAGGGGAAGTGCTCTGTTCCAGGTGAGTGCAGAGGGGGGCCCCGCAAAGTGACACCAAACACAATCCCTTAACCTAAGCCCCCTCCCATCCAGGCTCCGCCCCCAACACACACATAAACAAACGTTTTGCCTCATGCTCTGACCTGTGTTTTTTTTTTACGTGGTTAATACAGAACGTGCATTCTCTTCTGACATTTTCGGTTTTTCTTCTTTGTGAGGACCCGTGCTTTAATGGAGGCGTGGTCCGGCTGGATCTCTTCGTGACGAGCCGCGGTGGTTGGGGGGCGGGACTTCTTTCGGGCGCGTCGCCGGAGCGGGCAGCTGCAGATGTTTGCTTTCCTTCTCTCTTCCTCTTCCTCACCTGGCTCAGGCTCTGAGACCCCTCGTCCCCGGGTGCTGAGAGGAGTCACTGAGCTAGAACGTGTTAACAAGCACAGCCTGGACCACTGCATTGAAAGACACGCACGTGCTGGCTGCACACGGCGAGCTAAAGGGCGTTTTTTTTTTTCATTTTTGATTTTTTCTTCATTTGGAATTCATGCAAAAACGAAATCACCTCATTTAGACAGAAAAAAATAATCACATTTTATACTGTAACTATTCTGTTGATATTAGGATTTGAAAGTGCAGCCCTCAGTAATCTTTGAGCTGTTGAAAAATATTTGAAGAGTTGGCTAAAGACGACGGCGCTGGTAATTGTTATGTGGGTAAAAACAAGTAACCTCATCGTAAAAAGACACCTGCACCTCTGTGTCGTGAATGTCTACTCTTTGTGTCGTGTCCGAGAGTCTTCGGTGTGCATCTTCAAGAGTTAGCGTACAGCCGTTAGCAGCGGAGGAGGTGAGCGTGGTGTGTGCGAGGAAGGCGTGTGGTGGTGCACCCTCTCCTCTGTTCTCCTCTTCTCCACCTCCTCGTGCCCTCTCCTCTCGTCCTCCATCTCTGCAGAGCGCCTCATTAGTGCCGAGGCAGCACACGGCTGCCATTGTGGCCAATCCAAACATCGGGTCCTCTCCATCCGAGCCCACCACTTCAGAAAAGCCCCAACCCGAATCCCGTTTTCAGGCTCCGCAGCTGCCCCGCTCTGCCGGAGCACTTAGCCGTGTCATTCTATCCGGCTCTCCAGGCCTCGGAGGAAACAGGCCTGTTTTGTGCTTGGCGGTCTCTGATATGACTCCAGAAATGGAAATGAAGCCATGGATCTTCATTAGGAGAGGCAGGTGTCCACAGAGACCGAGCCCAGGTGAAGGAGCTGGGAGGGGGGTTGGAGGGGACTGGGCGGGGGGAGGGAGGTCGGTGAGGCCCGGGTGAGGGGGAAATGGATTGGTGGGGGTTTTGGATCCTTAAAAACCCAACGATGGTTACCGCTCTACACACTTTAACACACACTCACATATACACCTCTTCTTTGCCATCGCCCCCCCCACTCCATCCCAGCACCTAATTGCCCATGTAATGAGCTGCACTGAATGGGATTACTTGTGTGCAGGCACTTGAGGACCCAGTGCATCGGTGGCGGGGGGGGGGGGGGGGGGGGGGGGGGGGCACCTCCTGCAGACCCTCATCTCCAAGGGATACATTTGGGATGATGTTTTCCATGAAGCGCAGAGGCAAAAACCTCAGCTTTTCTCGCTGCATCTGGCCTAGTTGCATTAGGCCCTCCACAGCTTCACGCCTCCCCCCCCCCCCCCCACCCCCACCCTCTCACCCCCTGGGGGCCTTTTGTTTCCTCAATTATTCATTACAGAGAGGTGGCCTTCTCTTTGAAACCTGTGGAGGTGGATGAGGCTTGGCGCTGACCCACGAAGCCCCGCAGCATCCTGGAGCCTGAGACGTGTCTTTGTGACGGGACACCTGTTATTTCTCCATCTGACAACACATTACCAAATAGCACCCACACATCTTTGTGTGTGTTAATGTTACACATATGACATCAAAACCGTGTCCATCTGGCCGGTCTATTCATTTTGTATTTGCAAAGATGTTTTGTCAATTAAGTCCAATTTGAATGTTTACCGTTTAGACGTCGCTGAAGAGAAGCTTTAGCTTTAGCCGCTATTTCGGAAGCTATATGCAAATGTTATTTAGTGCGTCCCAGCAAGTAAACTGTGCCATCTCGCTAATTTGTGAGTGCGCATGTGATGGAGCACTCTCCGCGCCGCCTGGGGACGCTTCTCTTCTCACGCTGTTTTTGGTAAAATATTAGCCCCCGCAGCCCTGTGCGGGATGGCTGACAAATAGAGGCCTGTTGTCCCCCTTCTCTCACAGGGCTGAGGGTTAATGATCCCAGTTTTTTTGGAGGGGGCTTGGGGGGGTTAAACCCTGCCAGTCGGCCTTTCTGTTGCGCACCAACAGATGTTGCTAGGACTATAATGCGGTTATCAAATCAGAGTGCCCTCTGAGCCCCGGGAGCTCATTGTGCGTCGGCGCATTCCAGGGCCTCGCCGTGGTGACCAGGCATCCCGGGGGCCAAGCCGGGCTCCCGCTGTGTCTTCCAGCAGCCCCTCAGAGCTGACAGCTAGGGCTCTGCCCCCTCCTCTCACCCCCCCCCCCCCCCCCCCCCCTCCCTACCCCTCCCCCCCCCGCACCACCTCCACCTCCACCCGGGCACTCTGTGTCTCTGCCGCTGATCCCGTCCCCTCGGTGTCATAAAGTCATCCTCCCGTCTCCCCCTCGGCCTCGTCCCGCAGCGGCCCTCTCAGTCGCGCCGTTCTCACAAAAAAAGGCCCACTCACTCACTCACTCACTCTCGCTCGCCCGCTCACAATTCCGGTCACACCACGTCGTTGTGTGCCCACTCACACAAACGCAAATACGGCAACAACCGCAAACACACAATTGTGTTCCCGTAGCTGAGACTAAATGTGTTTTATTTTGTTGGCAGGTGAACGGGTGAACTGCGGACGGCTGTATTACACGCAGGGATTATTCTGGATTTTGTATTCTGTTAAACTGTGTCGACCTGCAGAGGGTTCAGGCTTCACATTCTCCTTCTGTGCAGCAAAAGGGGAAACGTGAGAGCACAAAACATCTAGAATATTTCTGTTTAAAGGAAAAATGCAACATAGAGTCTCAGGGTTGGAATATTTCACCATGTGTGGACAAAACATCGCTTTAAAGAAGAGCTGGAACAAGCCGACACAGGATATTTGTAATACTGGTATATGGTGGATGCAGCTACTTTCGGATTAGCAAAAGGGGGAAAAGTATGTTGAGCGGTTAAAAGAGGACAAAAGAGCGAGGCGGCTCAGGAACTCGGTGCCAAATTACCGTTATCTAAATTGAATATTTAGTGCAATAAGGAATTCACACTTTAGCACTCATGTGCTACGAGAACCCCAATAATTACAGTATTTTTGCAACACGAATACAAACATTTCACACAATGTTCTGAAGAAGGGGAACGCACCGCGGGTGAAAACAAAATGCGACGGCTCATTGGAAATTCATTTGAAACAGGTCGAGTGTTCATCGGTGTCACAAACACCTCTCGGATGAATTGCTCGCGGTCCTGGAGACGACAGCGGGGCCCTCGGGGGTCAACCTGGGCTTTCTCCGCTCCCCTCTGCATTTACAGTATCAATGCCAGCAGCTGTGGGATTGTTGGTACACAGATGCCGGGGCGCTTGATGATAATTGCCTTGCAGCTGCACTCTGGAAATGGCTTCTTTTTTTTTTTTTTCTCTCTCTCTCTCTCTCTCTCCCTTCGTAGCTCGTATTGTATGTGAAGCGTTAAGAGCAGGAATGTGGGAAACAGTTGTAATTAAAGTATTCTGTAACTCGATTAAGGACTCTTTCCCTCCCCCCGCGGCCTCCACCTCTCTCCTGCAGCCTCGGGCCTTTTTTCGCCTTTAGCGTTCGACTGACGTCGGGAGTGGACGCGTTGAGAAAAAGAAGAATTTCTCACGTGACCGTTGGAAGGTAAGAGGGTATATGAGGTGGAGAAGACATTGAAGTGGAATAAATGGGGGAATTACTGTTCCGCAGAGGGCCGCTAACGTGGTTACCACTCAGAGGTGAGGCACTCATTAGAGCCGTGAGTCATTTTTCATAGGCCGCTATCAAGTCACTCTGCACAGAAGATGGATGGGTGACAATTACGCTGATGAAAACCACACATGCTCTTGTTGGCGGGAATAGCCGCACTCGACACAAATCATTTTGTGTTTATTTTTGAGTCACCATTTACAAAACAGCACCAACTTACGATGTGCAAAGGAAGGACACATTTCCAAAAAAAACCTTTTCGCCCCTAATGTTTGCTCAATATGTGGAAAGCGGTTATAGTAAGTAAGCAATAAATTCACGTCGTTTGTTCCAATTCCCCACAAACTGATGCAGGCTGGTACTTTGAACAATGACAGGCAACAATGAAGGTGCTCAATTAACTGTATAATGATTAAGACATCAATTACCAAATTGATTGATGAGGCCAAATGATCCGATTCATTTTCTCCAAGCAGCGTAAAAATTGGGTACAGCAATATGAGAAGATTTGTTGAATAATGATTTGGGTGTGGAAGCCTTTCGCCATGATAAAATGTGCAATTTAATATGATACTAAAGTCCTGTAAACACTTAAAAAAAGAATTAGAACGCAGTATACTGCGCAATTACAACAAGTAAAAAAGGTTTACTTTAATTACTTTTCTTCAGTTTCTTTTCTCAATGAATGTTCTAATTGTATAAGAGCAGTTAATGTATCAGATGAGCGTTTCTCTTTTCTCTATTACCATTGATGCTGGCGATGTTCCTCTGCCCCTCTAACAAAAGCCAAAACAATGTTTGAAGAGCGCCTTGAGACCAGCTTGGACTAAGGCTTTAGTTTTTATTCTGTTGGTGTTGTCAATGTGTAGAGGGATAATTGAAGCGATCCTTGACTATGGGAACTATTTATACAGAGCATAATTCCCTCTGTATTCAGGCATTATCATGGTGTCAGAACAAGCACAATGGCACAATAAGGTCAATATAATGAAAACTCCAAAACAATATGGTGTCATTCTTATAATAAAAAGCAAGCCACTCCCGGTTTGTTTGGTCTTGAACTTCATCATCATAATCATAATATGATAAATATATTGTTAAAATATATTTTGTATCCAAGCAATAATTTGACCACTATTGCATGAAAATATATATATTTATTTTTATTAAATGTATTTTTGGATTCCGTTTAATTATCGAAAATAAGACTTTTGTGATTTGCTGTATTTCTTGAAGGTAAGAAAAATAGAAATGTGTTTATTTATTTTATTTATTTATTTATTTATTAGTAGTAGCAGCATTTGCATTTTTGTAATTTTATTTTGCATATTATGAATTATTATTTTAATAGTGCTAAACAGACCTCATTTTATTTTTACCACTATAACTTAATTTCTGCATCTTTAGTTTTCCATTAATCCCAACAGCATCTGGAGCCAACATTACACCAGTTATCTGCTTTTTCACATTAGCAATTTGACAAATACCCCCTTTATAACTGCCCCATATCATTCTGCTTGACTTTCCCCCCGGGCCTGAATTCCGTTATTGATTGTCTGTTCAGTTTCACTTGGAAAAGGTTGATAAAAGGAGGTTTTCACTTTCTCAATTCGATGTGACAGCTCCCTAACAAGAATAATGGAAAGCGCCCCATTCACAGGCAAATCAAGCTAATCCAGCGTGCCCCTCCACTCTCAATGGAGAAGTCACAGTCCTTCCCAGCCCATTCCATCACAAGCCTCTCTCTTCAGAAACCTCCAAAGTTCGCCCAACTCCTCCAAAAGACAACATTGCTCTTTGTATGGCCCCCTCACTCGCCGTCAAATGGATAAATAAGTCGATAAATGTATACAAAGTCAGAGGGGAAAACAAAACTGAAGCATATAATCGGTTTGTTTTATGTGTAATCTGATTGAACTGATTCCCACTCCTCGTTCTATGTGGCGTCAGTCGCTGATTCACCGGCGTTTTATCGGACCTGTTGCTGTGAAAACACACTGGTCTGAAACAACAGAGTGCGTTTTATTTACACGGAAAATTGAGAAAACCATACCCCCCCCCCCGCCCGCGCCCCACCCACCCCTCCCCGAACCTCCCCTGCCCTTCACTGGAAGGAGCTGGGTTGTTATTCTAATCCCTTTTTCTGGCCAGAAACCAGGTGACAAAGCGAAGGTGCATGTGTGTCCGTGTGATTTGCAGTAAGTGAGTAAGCGTGCAGGGTCGACAGTGTGAATAAGTGCATGCACGCATGTTGCATGCTGTATGTATCTCTGTATAGGCTCTGACAGAAGCCCTGTGCGTCTTACATGACATCTTGCGTCACATGTCAGGTGCAAACAAGGACACTGAAGGGGGCTGCGCAGTGGAAAATATCTAAAGGTATCATCTAAATGCGTCCACAGCAGATCCGTCCTTTGAAAATGTGAAAAAACATCAATAAACCAAGCGTGATGTTTCGTCGCTGCGCTTTTATTTACACTTTTAAGATATGCTCCGACTTGTGTTGTGTTTGGACTGCCGAAAGTCGCCTTCACGTTTGACTTAACAAGACTGAACAATGACTTTGTAAGACTTTAGGCAATTAAAGTGCCACAGGTTCACTCCCATTCTGCTTTGAGAAAAGAGTAAGAGGAGATTAACATGATTTGGCTTTATCCACCTACATATAAGCCTCAAAACCATAAAACACAACCCAAAGGCATCCGCGTCCTGCTCTGAATGTGCACTTGTTACTGCTCTCAATTGGGCTTTCAGCCCCCTCTAAAGAGACAAGGCCCAATCACAATATTGTCAAGGCTCTGTTGGTTTTCTGGTTCAAATCCTTGTTCACGCTGTTTGCTGAGTACTCATCTGCTGTGACAGCCTTCAGACAAACAGTGAGTCCTGAAAGAGGTCTCCCACAACCAGATCTTTCCTGCTGGGCAGCGGCTGAAACGTTCCTTTCTCTCCCCATCAAGTGGAACCCCGGCTATTGAGTTGGCCCCTGGGATCCCTCCATTGAGGTGGGCTACGGGCCAGTGCTTCGCCCCTCCTTGCCCCTGGGCCACCCTCATTCTGCCGGCACACCTGTACCCCTAAAAAAAGCCCATCGTGGGAACCTCGCCGCTGCCTCCGCCACCTGAGGCGGACCGGCGTGCAGAAAGCACGGGCCCGTCTGACGACGCCATCGGGGCGTCGAAGCGCACGGTGACCCGAGAAGTTTTTTTGGGGTGGGATGGGGGGGGGCTGGAAAGGCTGTCTCGTTTAGTTTATCGAAGTAAGACAGATTAAGGAATCTCCACAGAAGTTTCTGAATCAGCCCTGCGTGTCAGTTTGTTGATCAATAGCGACCATTTAGGATTTGCATATCTGAAAAATGCACCCGCCCGAAAAAAAAGCGATTTGCAGCCTGAGACCGCGGTTCTCCCTGCTCCCTCGCACCCCGTCCCTCCCCCTCCCCCCACCCTCTAAATCTCCATGGCACACTGCAAAAAAAAAAAAATGGCATCAATTAATCAACATTCATGAACCGTTTACTTGAGCTCCCCTTTGTGTGCTGCCGGGCTTAATCCAGACAGAGACCAGGCTGTTCTGCAGCAGCGCAGACTGCGTCACTCCGCCCTTTGTGGGAGAAACCCATCAACTGGTGTTTCAGGGAAATGTCTCCCCCCACTGAGAGCTTAACCTTCCCCCTCTCTCACCCTCTTCCCCTCGTGCCCCCCGTCCTCAGTACTCAGGGCAGGAAGCTCTATCTCTTAGAGGAGGCCATCCATCCATCTCGCCCCTTCCAATCCAATTCACAGCCGCTCTACATGTATGAAGACATCTGTCCATATTTGATCAGATATTCCATTTTGCTGCAAATGATCCAACCCTCCATCCTCACCCGCGAGGGAGGCAGCTATTTAAATGTGCGGATACTTTGCTGCATAATAACCTGCCAATTCTTTGCCTTGCAGATGAAGCAAGTTTAATTGGGCTGTGCATTTGGAGCTCTTCTACAATTACACAATTACAGCGGAGATGCATTTCTGCACGTTGCGATGTTTTCCCCAATTTACTGCACTTTTCATACAGTTTAACACTGGTTCCCTTTTCAGGGGATGCAAATTTGGCTCATTTGGCTTCAAATGAAGCATAATTGCTCATATTGAAATCTACACCTTTCTACAAGAGGTTCCTGCCAGTTAGTTCTCATTAAACCTAAGGGGAACACAAATTCCCAATTCTATTTCAGCGCACGTGACATCTGTATCATCTTGTGTTAAAAGCAAGGAAATTGGAGACAAAATGGATGCTGAGTGCATGGATGGGAAACTTGAAAATCGGTCCGTTCAAGTTGGTCGGTGCAGAATAACTTTTTTAAAAATTTTCCCACAAACGGCATGAATTGAAAATTTGGTCTGAACATTTTTTGGTGAAATGATCTTAGGGAGATAGCTGGTGGAAATGAACGCTGTTTCACTGTTTTCAAATACAGAATGTGTTTGCTGTATGCAACCGTACAAAAGCATTCAATTAAGTGCAGCCTAATTAGATCGAAGGGCATGTGCGGCTGGCCTCTCTACATTCAAAACACAGAATGGTGTGTCAACCCCGACATGTGATCGCCATCAAAGCGTTTTCAACTCCTTCCTCCTCTTTTATATCGCCGTCTTGAAAGTTATAGAAATAAAAGAGTCTTTTACTAAAAGGCCCTCCGAGTCTGAAGTGGTGGCCTGAGACCTTTCCAAACAATGCCTTACAAGATACTGTTTAAATTCATATCCGCTCTTCCTTTCTTACAGGGGGACAACACAACAAACCGCTGACCCACTGATACACAATTAGAAGTGATGCGGCAGTTAAGGCTACAAGCGACTCTGTTTAACCGTCCGTCTTTGACCCTCCGCCATTGAATAAATATAATACCCCCAATGAGAGTAAGACACTGCGGTGGAGTGAAAAGAGAGCTGGGGAAGATTTTAAGCCACACATAAGTAGTTAAAGACCTTTATAGAGTATAACACCATTATCCCTGCTGAATGAAAATAGGATTTAGTGTTTTTTCCACTTAATTTAAATCAAAAGACTCCCCACCTTACATATTGCACTGGTAATGTAATAGAGAGAGAGCCACAAAAAAGGCTTTGTGGCTCTGACACCTCCTATAGTGGGACCGTGTTGTCCTGTGAGCAAAAGGGAGAAAAAGGGGTTTTCTTCGCTGGGTTGCTATCTGCTAACACATTCTAATTGATGCTGCTGCATTCCTCCACTGGATGCATTCAGTGAATAACGAGCCCTGGACTGAATACCCATGAATTGGTCCCCACCAAGCAAAGCAGTAAAGCCTTTGCCCCCCCCCCCCCCCCCCCCTCCCCCGCCCCCTATCCCTCAGCCTCCACGCACCGCCACCATCACAACCACTGCCGAGCACCACCTCTAGCTTCACCGCCCATTAAAGCACGACCATTGTGCAGAGAGGCAGTCCACAAAAGCTGTCAATCTCTCCGGGTCCTCCAAAGCCTGGACTCACACAGACTGGAGTGACAGACCCCCCCCCCCCACCCCCCACACCGCCCCCCAAAAAAATCCTCTGCCTGAAAACTTCTCAGCTAACTATCCCCCTTGCCCCCCCCAACCCCCCGCCCCCCTCTCTCTCTCTCTCTCTCTCTCTCTCTCTCTCTCTCTCTCTCTCTCTGTCTCTCTCTTAGCAGCCCGAGTGCACAAAGCATCAATCTGTCTTCAGCCCCAGCACCCTTAGCCCTTTGTCCCATCTGCAGGTGCCTCTGAAAGCACCCACGGCCGCCCCAGCCTCTGCGCACGCCACGCCTAGTCCAGGGACAGGAACTGCTGACAAAGGCCCAGTGTGGGAATGAAGGATGCGTGGAGGGAGGGAAGGGGGTGCTGGATGGGGGAGGAGGGGGTTCTCTAAGACAGATGGCTGGGGAAGTCTCCCAACTCCTCCACAGGGGCTGTCAGTTTAAATTCAGAACTACGAAAGCGACTCACAGGGGAAGAGCCAGTGAAGGAATGCCCACAAAGTTCACAAAATACTGTAACTAGCAATGTTAAGTCGAAGGGAATAATGAAAAAAGAATCATATACTGTCGTCAAATATGTCTGTAATAATCATTTTAATTGTTTAGGATTTATCAGCGCAAAAAAATACTTTCTGACAAACATTTGTATTACTCTTCTCACTCCTTGAGCCTTACTTCCACTGAAAAATGAAATTGCTATGCGGTATGTTCATATTATCCACACAGAGCTAACTGTAGTAAAATAAATGATAACTTAGGGTAAATATATTTTTAAACTTGTATTTATTTATTCTCTTTGAGATGCATGAAAAGTTTGGTTACGTTGTATGTGATGTATCGCATTGTTCTGCGCTCATTTGAATACTAATATCTCACTAAATAAACCGCACATGAGCAACATACTTCAATTTCAGTCTTGAACAGCTCTTATAATACAATACTTGAGTCTTTAAAAACACATGAAAAGAATCCAAGATGTTTGATTGCAATGAACTTTATCACAGTCCTTCTTGAAACCGTAATCACCTCTGCAGCTCTGCTCCAGGTTTCTTTCCCAGTGCAACAAGTTGATTGCGTCTCATTGATGTCACTGCGCTGCCACCATGTGGATGCTCATTGAATTACAGCAACCAGTTGAAAGGTCAACGCATGCACCTTGGATATGGACGCAGTACTGAATAAAGTAAATAGAAGAATCACTGCTGTTTGGTCATATTTTCGGTGCTTGAATCAGTAACATTGTTATGTTTTTGTTTTTTTACTACAATTAAAATGTGCCGAATTTCATGACATGAATCTGCATGAGAAACCTCACTTGTAGTCGACTGCGTTTGAGGAAATTCGAAGGCTTTGATAAGCATTTGGAGAAAGTGTTCCCTCGGATCTTTAACTGGTCAGTGAAACCCTATTATTTCATTTAACATTCACATTAAATAAACAGTTTGCTCCGCTGGACCAAATGCATCGCAGTTCATGTGATCGCATCTCAACCGGATCTCTTAACTTTATTTTGCATTCTAAAGTGGAGGTCTTGAAGCAGTTCTATCGTGTTGATGTCAGTAACCCTCAGATATGAGGACACATTAATGAGCCCATAGTTTACATGGTGTTTATACCTTAATGCTGTTGATTTCTATAAAAAGACACTGCAGCGCATGGAAGTCAATCCTCAACTACACTTTCTGATGACGAAACCCGGGGGAGGAGACTACTAATCTAAAAAATCCACAAACAGTAAAAAAAATGACGCCTTTCTTCGTTTGACCACATGGTGGCGGTAGTATTCCATTTATCATGCATCTGTTCATGGCTGACAGATACTCTCTTGATGCGTGTTTTATTACACGTTTCAATATAATAATGTCACATCGATATTGAAATAAATAAATAGTAGAGAAAAACAGATGAACAACATTTTGTATTTTAACAGCAACCCTTTATCATAAAACAATACAACACTTCTGCAAACATGAATTTTGAGTTAAAAAAAAAAACCTCTATAGTAACAGGTTTCATTAAGAGTAAGGTAGTTACAATATCAGTTTGTGTCAATTCGCCTTTAAAAATAATCAAATTCATTTGAGGTATCAGTCAGAAATATGAAAGCGATGTTGGCCGGGCGTGGTTGGCATGTGTTCTCTCTGCACCATGGCTGGGGAATACCGCGTTGGGATTGTTACTTCCTCATGTGGTGGTAATATGAGGTGCATTTCTTATTACATACTTAAACTACATTGTGCAGACTGGCGTGGACCCAGGTTGACAGCTTTTACCGACGGCTGTAGCTCTGAGTTTATAAAGGTCTGAAGACTATCTGAAACACAGACCACATAGATGTGTTCATCCAACACTCACATTCACACGCACACTAACCACACACAGACAATCATGGTGGTGACCTCGGCTGATTTAGCCGGTGTTCTTACAATAATCCCCTCTAAAGGTTACGTACCAGTATGTGGCCCCTTAAAAAAGACTTTGTCTCCCTCCCCACTCGTCACAGTTTGCAGAAGTGACCACGCTTCATTAACAGGAAGGCAAAATGCAAACCGGCTTGCCACATGCAAATAGCTGCCGGGGTCACTCATGTACAAATACAAATGAGCTTCTGTGTAAGATTTCTGTCTACATGTTGCCTTCACATAAGATGTATTGCATAAGTGGCTAGAAAGTTGTGGGATAATCCATTCTCTGCAAGGTTTTAGTAATTATAAAATATTATTATAATTTACATCAGTCCGATACTTTCACAAAAGAGGACAACTTCCCTAAAAGAGACTAATACAAGCAACTCTCCCTGTGAAACATTTACATTTTTGCATGTATTTTTTATTCTCAGCCGCTCTGTGTGGTTTTTGATGGCGCATAACCAGAGTCGAGACGTTCTTTCTTGGAATTTCAGCTTATTCTGCTTTTATTTGCTTCAACTTGTGTCACGGTAGCAGACGTTTCCCCTACATCGGCACATTTTACCCCATGACACCAAGACAAGGCAGAGATGTGGTTTTCTAGCACAATTCAATTGTTTCCCTCTCCCACACAGTATGCTTAAAACCTAAAACAGGAAGTAAAAGCCTTGAGCTGATGTTTTTTTTTAAATGATGTTACCATTTCCTTATTGAGGTCAACAGCGTTGGCACAAAGCTGTGGTAGACCTTCGATATTTGAGCAGAGAATTTAAAGGTCCCTGTGCAAATAACATCTAAAGGACATTAATCAAGACAAGCCTTTAGCCTTTACTCATCTTTTACAAATTGTATCTTGTTCATACTTTATTAGTCTTTTGTAAGTTTGATTAAATAAATCTCTATAACAATGCCATTGTTGCAGCTGTTATATTTTATTGATAAAATATGATCTGTTGCTTGCCACTCTGCTTTTTGTCCATCGTGCTGGGATGAATGATGCTACTCTGAGGTATTAGAATCCTACAGAATAACTTGACAAGAGACCTTTATCAGAGACTAGGCTTTTATTCGAATGAAGGGCAATCACAAACCGCCCGTTTCTCCGCAGAACATGCAAGACTACATTACCCACAATGCACCGCCAGCGAAACTCGCCGCACCTTCGCCGGGTGGAGCTTGTGAACGTGGGTACGTTGGTGGGCTGCCGCTGGAGTGAGAGAATTGTTTGACAGGGAGCTGAGGCGACTTGTGCCGAGGAGGAGGAAGGGGGTTGTGAATGAAGAGAGAAGTTAGTTGTTGTTCTTTTCGCCCGAGCTTGTGTCTCTTTTTCGACCGATAGTGTCGGCGAGGCAACCGGCCGAGCGCCACAGATGATTCGTAGCAGCCTAAGCAACAGGGCGACGAGGGGAATCTCAGGGACCGTTCCAGCCTTCCGCGGAGTAGAAGGCGGCAACCGCAACGCGGAAAAATAATTCAGGAGGGGGGGTCGGGGGGGGAAGAGAGAGAGAGAGCGAGCGAGAGAGAATGCGAATGGTGACAGGATACCGAAATCAAACAAAATGGAAACGATGTAGCGCCGCTGCGACGTTTCGTGTAGCTAGAACTAACGGTAGAGTAGAGAGCAGGTAGCTAAGGGGCTAGCAGGGTTAAACTAACGTAATACATGTGAAGTTCTCCCCGGGAAAGAAGCCCAAGCAGAGCCCGGAGGCGGCCGGGAGAGAGGAGAGAGAGAGAGAGAGAGAGGGGGGAGAGCGAGAGAGCGAGAGTTCGCCGGCGTTGCGAAATCAAGGAAGAGGACGCAGAGATGCTACGGAGAAGACTCAACCGCTTGGTATGTTTGCGTATTATCAACGCGCGCGCAATTGTTAGCGTCTGCCGTCCTGCTGCTCCTGCTAGCGGCTTGAACTGCTGTGTCCTGAAATAATGTACATAATCCCCCCCCCCCGGCTTGGCTAAATAGAAACTTATCAAAGTGTTGCCTGACAACATGGGGCGAGGGGGGAGAGGGGGGAGGGGGGGGGGGGCCTCTGTTACCTAACGTTAACTGCCAGGTAAGTTCTCTGCCGGGAAGTCACGACTTTTTTTTTTTTTCCTTCTTCTTTTCAATCTTGTCACATCTGGAATTGTTCTCCAATGAGTCCGAATAGTACAGCGAGTGCGACCCGTAGAGATGCGGCTGTGGTAACGAGGAGGCTCTCTCATCTCCCTCGTCTCCATGGCCCTGGACTCTCTGGGGGACCCCGAGGCTAAAAATATGCTCTCTATTTAAAGGCACTATGCCCCGCATCCAAAGATAGGCCTTTCTCCGTGTGGCCTCTATTGGACTTGGAATAATACAATACAAAAAACTAATCCGATGAAAGGATGGATAGGTCAGATCAAATGACGGCTTTTATTATTCCATTCATTCCATCCGCCGAGATGTCAGTGGATGTGGATTCTATACTTTCAGGGATCGTGTTTTTATATCTTTTGGATTTTAGACTTCTGCTCGTATAATACAAGACAATAAACCAATATGCACTCCTTCTTGACTATGGATGGAAAACATCTGTTTGTAAACGCTCCATACTGTCATGGATATCTTTTGCTCCAACGTTGCTCTGCATCCTGCCCCGGCACTGCTTTCAACGTCATGTTTTACAATTGTTCAATTTAAAGCTTAACCTTTTTTAAAGTCCCCCTCCCTCCACCCCCCCCCCCCCCCACACTGGTTTTACTGCCTGTTGTAATCCATGAATCAGCCATGAGTGGGCTGGTTGAAAAGTGGAGGAGCTATCCTTAAGGCCAGGTTTCTAAGTGCTAAACCCCCCCGTTCTGCCCCTTTATAGGTCGTCCTATGATCCTGTAACCTGTTGTCGGCGGTGGTTTGAATCCCCCACAGGCCCTGTGAGCAGTACAGATAACGGCGGTGAATAAGGGGAAGCAATATAATAATTCTTGTGCCTGACCCTCCTTCTGGCCTCACTCTTAAGTGCTGCCAGGTCAGCTGATTTTCTTCCTGGAGCGGATTGCTGCTGTAATTTCTCCAGTGTGAGCTGTAAATAATATTTAGCGCGGGGCAGCCAACCACACCGCCATCGATGCACACCGCCCTCCACTTGCCCATGGGGGAGGGGGGTGTCCCGCTGTGATGCACTGTGCCACTAAACCCCCCCCCCCCGCCTCCCCCTGAGTGTTTTTGGAAATTGGTGAAGACGGCCGTAGGAGCGAGTGTGTCATGGTGGTGAGAGGGGGTGCTCAAACAGTTATGCAAAATCACACCGTTACCTTTGATGTTCTCTCGAGCCCTTGAAGGCAGCCATGTGATCTGCGAGGTTGAGCCTGGCGGAAACGTCACAGTATTCATTGAGGGGGGGTGGGGGGGGGGGGGGGGGCGCTGCCTTGAACGCGAGGAGAACGGTATTGACGCACAAAAAGGCCGTCGCCCAGGCAGCACCTCGGTTGTGTCTGTTTTTTTGCCACCATGGCAACCAGAAGACCTCCTCTCACGCTGGTCGCTCTGTTGAAGCAACGCGTATGATCTGACTGTTGTAGGACTCTCGCGCGTATTCCGCCGCTCGGTGATAAAGTACACTGGAGCTGTGGACTGGGGGGGGGCTCTTGCCCCCGTCCACAGAGACCGGGGCTGGGCAGAGCGAAACAAATGGAATGGCTTCAGGTTAATTAAATTATGGACTTTAGTGGCAGTTAGCTCTGCAATCACTTAACTAAACAAGCCTTTTGGTAATTGGTAATAATGGATTTTTACCACGTATGGCACTCGTTTATAGCACTTTTTTAGTTTGGCTTTCTTTAAGAAATTGTACTGTTGATTTTTAGTTTTTCTGCGTCTGTATTCTCTTGCTTGCCCTCATCGTAAGCTGCTTTGGATAAAATCGTCATCAAAGTGTATTTGCTGCCGTGAACAGTGAACGGAATATCCTTGTGTCTTTTAAGATTTTGATTAATACGCACTCCTTGATGTTTTTCTTGTCCCATGAGTTCTCCTCTGTGGCCTGATATGGCGTCAAAGCACACCTTTTACAGGGTGCAATACAGTTGTGTTTAAAGGGCCGTGTAGCGGTCTCAAATATTTACTGCCTCTGCGCAGGGAGCAGCTTCACGCTGGTCCTGCTCTTTCTCAGTAGTCCTCCCCTCCCCCCACTCCCTCCAACCCCCCCCCCCCCCCCCCCCCCCCTCTTCTCACCCGTTTTCCTTCCTCTTCAGCTCTCTGAAGTCTGCCAGTCTCCTCTTGACTGTGACCCCTGCCCGAGGAAACAGGCCCTTGCCTGTCAGGAGATGTTGTTGTTTATGTTTCACGTCAAATACGTTTGCGAGCCCCAGGGCTCTGCGGACCAGTTTCTAAAGTCAACCAAGAGCACCGGCAGGTTTGAGCTATGCACACAAACCTGTACACGCACACCTGTTTGAACACATCATATAACGACATTGAGGCGACGTTGTCCTCCTGTTTTCTTTGAGGATTTGTTTTGTACCTGCTGCTGAACGCATTGCAGTAGTTCCCTCTGTTTGGGGTAATCAGTGTATTTCCTAACGTTACAAGCACATTTAATGTCATGTACCTGTTGCTTCTTTTGATGAGTACTTTGGTTTTGCCTTTTTCCAAAATGCTTCACATTTGATGAACTACCGCTAGAAGCACCTGTCAGAAAAATAGAAGAGCTTCAGGGAGCAGTTGTGTTAACAGCCTCATCTGAAGTCCACGGTCCGTACAAGCACAAGGCTTAGTCGGACCGTTTGATTTATCAGGTCTCTTTGATTAGGAGCGATGCGTATTGATTAGAGCTGCGCTCAGTTTTGCCGCCATTAGTCCGGCGCCGGTTATTTGCTCGCGAACAGAATTGCTTACGCTGATATCTTTCTCTTCCTTCCTCTCTCCATCTGGTCTCCTGCACGCCGCGCAGTGATGGAAGCCCAGCCAGAGGAGTTAATCTGCAACACACAGCAGGATAATAAATATATGTAGTGTAAGGAGGGGGGGGGTGTGAAGGAGTGGGATTGCGTGCTGATGAAATATAGTGGTGGAGTAAAGAAAGCCCTTCGTGACTCAGACTGGAGTGAAACCAGGGGGTGTACTTGTGGCCTCTTTGCACTGCTCCATCTCTTTCTCCACCTAATGGACCCTCTTTTTAGCTCCCTGCGGCGCTTCACGTTGGACTGAGCGGCTCAAGTTAGATACAAGGGGACCGCGAATGGCTCTTTGTGGTAATTTTCCACTTCTTTTTTTTTTTTTTTTTATAAAAGCCAGGATGAATTCTCAGTTTGTAGCTCTAAATAATTTAAGCCGCCTCATTTATTTTGAATTCTCTTCGCGTCGCTCCTCTATTTCCTGACCCACGGACCCTCGCCAGGCTACTGGCACTCCAAATGCATGCTCGTCATCCATATATGTATAAATGCTCGTCCGGAGAGTCTCCGCGCCGTGCTCCAGCTCTAGCACTACCCAGAGAGCATTCGCAGGGAGATGTGAAGAGAATGCTGAAACGGGTGTATGTGGGGTATTTTTTATTTTTTGTCTGTGGCTCACTCTCTGTGTCTGAGCACGAAGGGAGGAGGTGAGACGGCAGCATCTACGATGTTTTCTAATCTCATTTTATGCGTTTTTGTCACCTGACAGAAAAGTACCCGCATACGAACATGTGAGGCAATCTACCGAGTGCTGCGTGACATATGAACACGCCGCCTCCCACGCTCGGATGGACAGCCAGGTTAATCAACAGCCCACGATCACCCGTCCCACCCCCCCAGCCATGCCAGCACTATAGCTCAGTCACTGGGAGAAATAAGTCGTTTTTTTTTTTAAAAAGCGGTCACAATTCAGTGGTAGAAAACCTACCCAAATCAAGCACGCCGTCCGAGCAGAAGCTGGAAAGAGCCACATGGATTTTAGTGATCAGCCCCGTTGCCCTCCTATGCAGTGTCTGAGGATAATTAATTGAATGGCAATTACAGCTAGTGTAGCTGAGAACATTATTAAAGATAATGTCATCAGAAGGGCTGCAGCTGAGATGGAGATTTCTTTGTTTTTCAATCTTGTCAGCAGCATTAGGATGCCCTGTAAAAGCCTTTTTGTTGGTGTTGCATGGCTCTCTGCCAGACGTGTCGGGGGGTGGTGATGGGGGGGTGAAGCCGTTGTTTAGTTACCTCACAACCAATACACCACGTAGAAAAAGCAGCTGGATCCCGCACCTTCATTTGAAGGAGCTGAATCTGGCGATTTGTTACACAGAGCGCATGTTCACTTAGCTGGAAAAAAAACATACTCCATTTATGGCTACACCACTTTAAATTCCCCTTAATTATGGATTAGAGTGTGACTGGGCCGCCGCTCAAGATGTGCTCACTTTGTTCGGTCTTAAAGCGCAAAGCGTTAAGCGCTTTCTTTTTTTAATTTTTTTTATCATAAGAGCCCTATTTGCTTATGTCATTCGCTCCAGGACTTACTGAGCGAACTTGTCCAGATGGATGGTAGCGACGGGGACAAAGTTCAAGCTGCGGGAGCATATAATCTCTGAAGCAAAACCCAAGCCTCAGTAAATGAATGCCTTACTACCATGAACCAGTAAGGAAATAACCTGCATACACTGAGAACTTGCTTAGTGAAGTTCAGGCTGCCTTCTCAGCATACTGTGTTATTTTGAGGAACAAGTGTCCCTCAGATACACAAGTTACCACAGACGCCTGTGAGAAATGTGGCTTGCTTAAACATTTCCTTCTGTGTCGCCTACTGTTTTTTTGTTCTTTCGTGCCCCACATGAACATTTCTCAATCGCCTTTGGAGGCAAACACTACGTAAAGCAGATTACTCAGAGCACCGACATGTTTCTCAACTGCGGTTGGCGAAATTTGTGTCTACGCACTTTCGTGTTGGGTCCACCCTTTGGGAAATACTGTACGGCCAAAATCGTCTCTATATATTTGCAATTTTATGTAGCGATGTATCCTGTGACATCAACTTTTCTGGTAATTTAGTAAATGAATAGACTGAATGCACAAATGCATAGTAATCAGATGCTATGCTAATCAATGCACACAATCGTGTGTCATTGTACTTCTGTATGATCTCATCGCCATACAATTCCATTGCAAGGCTATGGGCGAACAGATTGTATCTATCGACCCACGTTTTTTCCGGTCCCTACTTGCTAATGCTCACACTGTAAAATTTAGGCATCGCCAAATGCCCCAAAAC